>JAJTUV010000030.1:846449-1477899 GCA_021653895.1 Mastomys natalensis
TGACAAAGTACATGACTTGAAACTGAAATGGACCCCCAAACAGAGTTATTAATTTAATAGGCTGGCAAGCCAAGGACAGTAAATTCTGCACAGAGCCTTACAACCTAAGACATATGTGCATTGCTTTTGATAATCCATATTCCACTATGGGTAAGGAATGCATTCTTGTCAGAATGACCTAAGACAGGCTCAGTCTTGTTTATGAAGTAAAAAGGGGGAGAGGCAGAGAGCTTTTGGCGCTGCTTGGCCGGAATCTGACATTGGCCAAGGACAAAGAAATGGGCTGCTTGGCAGGAATATAACATCGGCCAAGAACAAGGAAATGGGCTTCAGGCAGGAATCTGACATTAGATTAGAACAAAGAAGTAATTCCAGGCAGGAATCTAAATCTTAGGCTAGAACAAAGAAGTAATTTCAGGCAGGAATCTAAATCTTAGACTAGAAGTAGGCTTCAGGCATGAAAATGATTTTGGTCTAGGACAGGGAAGTAGGCTCATCCTGATAAGCCCTTAGAAATAGTGATCACAAGAGTGATCAGGGGACTTTGTTTATTGCCTTGCTTGTTCTTTGATTATTTGTGTTTGTTGTCTTGCTTGTTCCTTGACTATTTGCATCTGTTGTATTGCTAGTTCCTCAATCTAGAACTGACCTTAATATTTGCATGTAATTAAAATGGTATAAAAACAAAAAGGAGGAGGAGGGATGGGATAGGGGATTTATGGGGGGGTGTGGAAATGAGGAAAGGGGATAACATCTGAAATATAAATAAAATATCCAATAAAAGAAAAAGAAAGAAGAAAGAAAGAGAAAACAAACAAACAAAAAACAAAACAAAAAAGGAAAGAAACAAACAAAATAACAAAAAAAGATTCTTCTCTGGTCCTTAGACATTCATGGAAGAATGTTTATTTCCCACTGCCTGAAGACATTCAAGCTGGCTTGAATTCTATCCCAGTTTTTCAATCTTACTTGAAAACACTTTTTAAAATTACAAACTAAAGTGGAGAAGAATACTCATTTTTATTAAAGAGTTCTTTTTGTAAGGTCAGTTTATACCCATTACTGACCAGGAGGAAAATGATTTGAGCTAATGATCACATTCAATTAGGAAAGAGAAACAATGAGATCTGGCTTCTCCAGACTAGGGGAATTTGAGCAATTAAAATTATTTCAGTGAAGCATTGATTTCCTTTAAATTATAATATACCCAGAAGCTTACTTATATTTCATATATAGTCAAAAAATTTTGGTAGTTATTTGGTGTTTCTCATTTTAAACCACATGTGAGCTGACTTTTCCATTTTGCTGAGAGATGTTCTCTATCTCAGAATAATAATGGAGAATACTCCATAAATACTTTACATTTATGAGGCTGTTTCCTACTAGAGAAGCCAGACTGTATTCAATGTGGCAGCTGGGGAAAAGGATAGTGGGTTCCAGGGAAACAGTTCTTGGCTTTAACTTTTTATGTTTGGCAACTTTGTTATTGTTGAAATTCTCCAAATTAAATGGAAAAGCTGAACTGATAGACTGGGCTTGCTTGACCTCAATAAAAGGTAGGATGCTATTTCAACAGTTACATGCCAGGTTCTCTGTGAGTTTGTCTTCTCCTTGTCTTTTATATTTCAGAATAAAATTCCTTAGGTCGGTAAAAGCAGACATCTTGTTCCCATTATTTCTATCATGTTACGATACAAAATGGATTTTACAGACACAGTGCATGTCTTAAGGGAAAACAAACCTCCTGTACCCTCTTTTATGGAAATCTTTAAAATAGAATCAGTTTTCACTTGTCTTGGAGCAGTTCATGTATGGCCTGTTTTGGGCAGGAAGATGGTTTTGCTGACCCACTGATGTGGCTTTAAGCCCCACAGTCACTTAAATGGAGGATTTTTCTCTTTCTCCTTGCCAGATTTAATTTGTCACAACAACATGTTTTTATGGATGCAGTAAACCAAAACTCAGGTGCAATCTTTTGTCCATTATAAAGAAATAAAACAGTTTATTTCTCATATGCAGAATGAAATTAAACCAGGAACACATATGATATTTTCCCTCTCCTTGAATTTCTACGAAAGGTATTGAAATGTGATAATAGTACTCTATTTAAACAGGGTCTTTTAAAAACAACTGGACCAAGTCAGCAAAACTGAACCACGTCCTCCAGCAGGACCACCCAATGTCCTTCATGTGAACCTGAAGCCGGGCATCAAAGAAGATGGCAAAGACAGGCTAGTGTGGGAAGGGGTGGGCCAGGAGGACCATCTCTCAGGACATTTATAACCTGTACCAGCATCAGCTTCTGTGCACCCATCATTGGTCTAGCAGTTCTTTGACTTTGGGGGTATCATGTGTTACTGTATGAACATGTTTTCTGGTTCTGTGAATGTCACTGGAGTTTTGCTGGAGATTGTACTGAATTTGTAGATCACTCTCAGTTACTTGACTATTTTTTACATCATTTCTTCTGTCAATTCCTGAACAGGGGACATGTTCTCATCTTCTACTGTTCTCTACAATTTCTTTCTTCAGCATCTTAAGCTTTACCCCCTGGCTTAAGCTTATCCCTGTGTGAGGTTTTGTTTCTTTAAGCCATTCTGCATAGTATTTTATTCCTGGCTTCTTTTTTTTCTTTCTTTTTTTGACAAGTTCCTTATTTATTTATACAGTAGCTACTGAGTTTTGTTTGTTAATTTTATATTCTGCTGTTTTGCTGAAAGTGTTTATCACTCAATGAATTTTCTGGTGAAGTCTTTTAGGTGTCTTAAGTGTAGTAGTAAGTCATCTGCAAATGAGGATAATTAAGCGTCTTCCTTTCTTGTTTGTATCTCTTTGTTTCTCTTATCTTATTGCAGCAAGGATTAACCACTGAGCTATCTCTCCAGCACAAAAACACTTGCCACTACTCTTGCCTATTTTTTTTTCCCAAGTTTGGGTTCTAGGGGAATGGAATTGGGTCCTTGCATTTGCAACACAAACTCTTGCTGACAGCTGTCTATACTGTCTATCACAGGCCTTTTCTTTTTCTCATGTTTATTAGTTACTTGCCTATCATCTATGTAGAATGGCCCATATAAATCTTATCCTCATGTTTAACCTGAGTCGTTTCCTGAATTGGATTGTAAAGTTCTTAATGTATTTTGGATATAAGTTTGATAGAATATGTATTTTAAAATACTTTCAATTTGTGGTTTGTCTTTATTAGTAATAATGTCTTTTGGAAAGGAGAAACATTTAACTTTGGTTGACATTCAGTTTATCAATTTTTCTCTAACTACCCATGACATTAGGGTCATATTTAAGAAATCTTCACCTACATCAATGCCAATGACATTTTCTTACAGCCTTTCACTAGAATTCTTGTTTCAGCACTCTGTCTGGGTCTCTGGTCCATTAGAATTGATTTTTCATGTGACATGGCAGGAGATAAGGATCCTAGATCAAAATTATTTTTATTATAGCATATAAACATATAATTGTACTGATATCATTTATTGATCTAAATAAACTTTCTTCAGTGAATTCTTCTGACTGTCGAAAATCAACTGACCACAAACACATAGGCTGACTTCTGGATTTCATATTCATTTCCACTGCTATGTAGGTCTGTCTTTGTGCCAGCCCTAGGTCCTTCATTACTTTTGCCATCTGGCAAGTTGCAAAGTTGGGTCGTGAGAGTTCTCCAACTATGTTGTACTCTTCTAAGAGGAGTTCATTTTCTCATGGCTTCTTCCTCTGTGGACAGTTTAATTATAAAGATTACAAGAAGGTGATCATCTTCACCTGTATCCCTCTGTAAATGTTATAGGTCATGCTGTCTCTGAAATGGGCTAATCTTTTTGAGAGAGCAGACTCACCCACTCAATACTAGCAATGTAAAAGAAGAGCTACTTACTTAGCTGACAACCCTATGTGTCAGCAATTTGGAATGTGCTTAGCTGAGCAGTTGTTCAATTGACTTGTAGTCATGTACCCATAGTCAGCTGTCAGTCACCTTGGGAGCTCTGCTTCTCGGGTTTGACTGGATGTCAGTGGGGGTAATGGAGAGAACTGGGCCATGTGTTTATCATCTATCAAGCTATTCAGCTAGCTCGAGCTTGTTCCCATTGCAACAGGGTGGTAAGACCTGCAAGAGGGAAACCTTTTCCAGTCTCCGTGATATCTCATTGGTAGACACCCTCTTGTTTACTGTAAATGACAAGGCCAACATCTAAGTCCACTTGTGAAGAAGCAATGGCTAATGGAGCTAATTACTTGGACGAGTCTACTACAATTTCTAATGATCTGCAGGGTTTTTAAATGTGAGCCAAAGCAAACTTTCACAGCAAAACTATTTCAAAGTAACAATTTTAGGCATTAGGCACATTGTCTGCCATAGGTGACCAATTTGTAGACTGCCACATATCCTCTGAAAGTCACTAAGCCTAGGAGGAAACAAAATATGACCTAGCATTTTCCTTAAGGAATCAAAAGAACCAAAGTATATTCGATATAAAAACAATGAAGAACTGCAAACTTGATTCTTTCTAGTTTAGCATGTTTAACCTTTAAAGGGGGCATTCTTAGTTCATCCCAAGCAAACATGAAAATTGTACCTTAGTCACATTAGTCTCTTGACATGACTAGTCACCAGGCTATCCTGACATTAAGATGCAGTCATCATATATGAATCATTTAACTATACAAGCATTTTAAAAATCATATTATGAAAACAGTCAATCAGGGAATGTAACTCAGTTGGTAGAGTCCTTGCCTAGTATACATGAATCCCTGGCTTGAGTCCCATGCTTACGTATCAGGGTATGATGGAGCAACCCTGAACTCGTAGCACTTGGGAGGTCGAGGCAGGGAGATCCATAGCTCAAGATCATCGTTGGAGACATGAAGGTTTGAATCCAATCTGGCTACAAGAATACCTGTTTCCAAAACAGAACAACAAAAACAAAAATAAACAAACACAAAAGTAAAATAAAACAGATAAATACTACAAAACCAGAAAATGAGGACCCAGAAATGGATTTGCTCAGCCCTGTAAGAAGAGTGGACTTGCTTCTGAGATACAGTACTTCTCAGTAAGTACATTTAGAACCAGTATGCATGGATCACAGATGCTCTTCGAGACAATTGGGGAGAGCCAACTGCCACTTACACATATACTGGAAGAAATAACTTTGGCTTTATAAATCCATTTGGACCTGGTAGTTATCTGTGTTCTGTTTATTTTAGAATTTAAGCTGCTATGAAAACTGTAGCAAACTTGGTAGCTAAACTAAACGATTAATGCAACGGGGCTTTTACTCCCCCGCCCCCCGACCCCCAAGCTCTGACAAGTTTGCTAACTGACATAACTATTTCTTTTTGTGCGTTATGTTGGGATCTCAGATATGGAACTGAACCTGACAAATGTGAGTAGCTTAAGTCCAAACCATTCAGAGACTGAGAAACGAGTCTCTTGGTCCCGAGCTGCTATTATATAAAGAAACTTCTGAGGAAGTGAAAAGCTCTCCATAGTCAGACAGAGGCATCATGCGACTCACCTGCAGGCGTCAGGTTTTGTTTATTTCTGTGCAGCAAAGCATTGAAAGAGATGCCCGATAAGGAAGAGTTGTTCTGTTAATTAAATTAGCAGCAGAAATTTTTACTAGCTTTAATTAGAGTGAAATAAGCCACAGAAATAAAGATAGTGATTAAAGCATGTTAATCTGATTAGAATCACAATATGCATTTGTTCGGGGCTTCTTGATAACATAGAATTATCAGCCTGAGGCTAGAAAGCCACAGGGACCCGTTTTAAAGCAGACGATCCAGCAAACAGCACCCACACCTGCAGCTGCTGCTGGACTGCTGTTTGGGGGTAGATTATGCTGATAAATAGCTTCAAAGTTACAGGTCATTTCGGAATTGATAAACGCTGTCTAACAGGGAGGTTTTAAAAATGCATGACCACCCACGGTGATGGGCTCTAAATCTAACTGTAGTGTTTCTTCGAGCTGAGCAAGACTTTAGCCAGTGGGGTCCCAGATGTTTAGGAGTTCCCAATCATGGACAGTGTACAGAGTAGAAAATTCAGAAGATGTCTGTCTGGGTTTTTTTCTCCTGGTACAACAGCAATGTTGTCTGAGATATTTAGCAAAAGGCATCTCAGTAGGTATTGAGAGAAATTTTGTTTGATTAAATTCAGTACGGTTCAAGCCTCATCTTTAAATAATCATATACATCTTTCCCAGGGCTCAGTGGCTTGGACTCAGCACAGAATTAACTTTTAGCTCATGATGTGGATAGATGGAAGCTGTCCATTGTTTGTCCATTAGTCTTCAGCCCCTGCCATTTCTTGTTTTATAAGATTTCCTATCACCTAAAGGGCCAACTGGTTAAAAAAAAAAAAAAAAAAAAAGAATTTGTCTCTGTCCTCTGTAATGTGTATATACAATGAATATATTTATGGTACTTCGATAATATTTAGACATCCATCAAAACAACAGAATATATCACATACTTCTCTGTTAACTTATAAATAAAGATTTTTTTTTAGGGGACATTCAATTATAAATTAAATAAAAACAATGCAGCAGATACCGACTTATTTGACTTTAGCTCTTTTAGATGTTTATTCCTCCAATAGGGGTTTATTGTAAAAATGGATTTTCTTTCAGTTTTGCAAATGCCAAGACATAAGAAGAAAGTCACTTTCAGTGGCCAGTGTTATAATAGAACATTATGACTGTTACAAATCAAATCATTTACAAAACATTAGACATTTTATTGTCAATTTGAAGGCATAGATTTCAGCCATAGTCAAGCCATCTTCCCTATTGCAATGGTCTAGTTCAAAAGAAAACATTATTCAGTATCGATTTTTTTCATTGAAAAATATAGAGAAAGAATTTTCTTTCATGCTTAAGGCTAGAATACAAAAGGTAGTGAACAATTGCTGGAGTATAGTTAGATTAAATTTATTCACCTACTTTCTTTTATGTGCCCAATTCATTAGTTATAAATCACAATAAGGAATATATAGCACTCAAAGAACTGTACGGGAAGTTGAATTGCAGCTGAGCGTTTATGTATGTGGTAACATAATTATGAAAGTTTTCAATCAATTGCCACTTGCTGAGAATCCCACAAGAAACATAATTCTGTCCTGTGTGCTTGGTATCATTTTTAAAAGAGTAGGTAGGTGGCTTGTCTTAAATATTATTTTAAAGTTTTTATCTTTATTTATTTGTGGTGCATGTGTGTGTGTGTGGGGCACGTGTCTACATGTGCATATATGAGTGCTTGTACCCTATAAGAGGAATCCTAGAAGAGGACTTTGGATTCCTTGGAGCCTCTGGTCCTCTACAAGAGCAACAAGCTCTCTTAACCACTGAGCCACCTCTCTGGCCCTTGTGTACATTTTGAAGGCATGTACTAATAATGTGTGGTTAATACAGAGATGGAAAAACAAAACCACTAACTTGGTAGAACAGTGAAACTTTCTGTAAATTCAAACTTTGTTCTCTTTCTTCACCCCTTCTTTAGTCTGAACACTATGATGTGGTCTTAGCAAGATGCTCTTCATAGTGGGAAAGGCAGTGGCAGAGTATGATGTCATGTTTGAACAAGGTGAGATGGCCTTCCAGCAGACTGTATGGGTGATGAAGATGGTCCATGATGAGTAGGCTTGGAACAAACATTACTGATGACTGGGAGAATCTCCTTGGAAGACTGAAAATATCCTGAGATGATGAGAGCCATAACCAAGCTGGGCTTGGGCTGAGCCCAGAGTATAATTTCTCTGTTCTAACTGTCTCTAGGTCTAGGCCTGGAAGCTTCTAGTCTCTGTACAAACTGATCATCCAAGAAGACTGATTCAATATGGCTTCTTTCAGCTTCTCACTGAATTGCTCTGTTTGGCCTCTTGTTAACTTTGGCAATGTTCTAATCTTCTGGCTCCTTCTCATTCTCAGGTTCAGTCTGTTTTCACCATTGTATAGCTACTTCTCTGTGTAACTTGTCTCAGTAAAATTTTCCTAGTAAAACTGCCACAACACACACACACACACACACACACACACACACACACTTTCTCTCCCTACCCTGTCATGTTGCCTCTCTTTCCTGTCTGTTCTCGTGAGAGCTAGCTTACCCTATCTTGATTCATTCTGTCAAATCTTTCTCTGATTCATCACTTTGTCTGCCCCTCAATTAGACAATCACTTTCAAAGATAGCTGCTTCCTTCTACAAATTAACCTTACCTTTATTGTTAGGGATTAAAGGTCTGTACTAAAGGCATGTCTGTATTCCAGCCAGATCACATAGACTTAGAAGGTCTTTGGAGTGATCACTTGCCAAAAACAGTGATGTTGCTGGATTACAATTCCTTAACAGACAAAGATTTTGATTGCCTGAAGAATGTAGACAGGCAGCAAGAGCCTGTGTACTGAGATAGGATGACTGTCAGTGTGCTGCTGTTCCAGGATGCTGCTGTGAGATCCACGATGAGGTGTGAACAAGAAAATGGGTTTAGGTGCCAAAAGCAAAGGCAGACAAAAAAAGGACAAAAGGAGCCCAGGCTGAGGGAGTAGCTGGATGACAGGTAAGGTAAACAGAATATCCCCATGTACTTAGGTGGTGACACTTGGGTCGGGGATTTGGGGATTTGGTTACATCCTGCGAGTGGAGTAAATAAAAATGTACAGTGATGATAAATAGAGCTGTGCTACTCACTGTTGGGGAGAGGGAAAGGGAGAAAATGGCAATGGACCCTAGTGTTTGATCAAAGGATAGGAATTGGTTTAAACACAAAGTTTTCAATATATCTTCTAGGCAGTTTAATACGTATGAGATAAGATAAATATTGCTAATGACACATGTACCACATACCTGTTGCATGACCCTGTAAGACAGACAGGCAGGCACCACTTCTACCAGGTGGGAGAGATTGTGAGCAGTGACACCCAGCACCAGGGATTCCATCAACATTCAGATATAGACATCCAAAGTCCATACTGTAGTCGGAATCACGAGTCTTGACCTAAAATCCATACTGCAGCAAGAGACCTTCTAACTTGTAGGGAAGAGATGGGCTGCTCTTAAATAAACATTAGACATCTTCTGATTGAGAAAAACAAACAGAGATACTTAATAAATGATAGGGAATATTTCAAAGGGTCTAACATGAGTTAGCCAATGGACAATTTTAACAACACAAGGGTAGTAAGCCTTTTTCTTATAAGTTACCAGCTAGCAGGAACAATCAAAGCTTTTAGATTAAGCATTTACTCCTACGTCAGTCTCAGAGTCATCATTTCAGGAACTCAGGCGTGGGTGGAAAAGCTCACGGTTACAGTGATCAAGAACCAAACATGAAAATGATGAATGCATCAACTCAATAGTGAACAATATCTGCCAAGGTGCCAGCAATGTTTCTGCGCAACACACTTGATGCAAATGAGATCGCAAGCCAGAGTGGAGGATGCTCTGAGTAACTGGCCTGGAATATTCAAAAACGTGCAAACCGTTAAAAGATGAAATGAACCAAGGCAAAGTTAGACACCGGTCCAAAGAGCCATTTAGGTTATTGGCTTACTTACTGTCTTTAGCTCAAATGCATGTTCGTGGTGAAACCTGAGTGGAATGGTGTGTATGTATGTGGGTTATGTGTATGTATGTGAATGTGTTTGTGTTAGAAGACTGTGTGAGTGTGTGTATTAGAGGTGTGTGTATGTGTGCGTGTGTATGTTTGATGCCTTGTAGGAAAAAATGCACTCTGAAATATTTAAACAGGCAATGAAGCATTGAATAACAAAGCAGTTTTGAAAATTTGTAATTGTTTCAAAAGGGAAAATAAGGAAACATAGGAGACGTGAAAAACCTACTTCATTGCTGGTATTTGTTTGTTTCATGCTGTGAGCTGACCATTGTCTGTTTGTTTGGTTTTCTTTATTTCTTGAGATAGAATTTGATTCAAACCCAACTCTCCCTGTCTCTGCTCTGAAGTGCTAGGATCCTGCATCACTAAATTGGATGGCTGAACCTTTTTAAGGCTACAAACAACAGTGTATCTATCTGTCCGTCTCACACTGAGGGAATTATAATAAATGTTCTTAAGATCCCTTTGATATCAAGGGCTATAGTTTCAGCTCACAATCCAAATATTAATTATACTTTATGGTTAGACAGGGGCAGAAAACAATCACTCAGCTTTCTGGTGTCTGTGCTTCATGATAAATTACCTGTGGTATGAGGCAGGGAATAAAGGAGGGTAACCCCCCATCCCCCCACCCCCCACACAGACTTGTGGCTTTGTTCAGGAGGTTTCTTGGTCTAGCAAGTACCTACCTTATTCACTTCCTCTTCTCTTTCTTCTTTCTCCTCTCCTCCTCATTTCTTCTTCCGATTGACAAGTATTTCCTAAGCCTTTCCCACATTCAAGGGAAGTGAAGGACCAGGGTGTGGAAGCAAAGCCTGCTCTGCCTGCAGTGGGTATAACTGTCCAAGTTGCAGTAACACAAACGGGCACAGACAACAAACAAAGACTGCTTCACCTCCCCTGCACACCAGCAGTTTAGTATTCCAGGCTGCCCCTCTGATGGTGACAATTAGATTAGCCTCTTAATCAAGTGTTACTCCCTGGACCCGACCCATATTTTCTCCCTTATTTGATTCTTTTATAGACCAGGTGACATATGCCCCTTTTCATTGATAGCTGTAAATTTTTATCAGGGAAAGGAAAAGCCTATTTGACTGAGCAGTTTCCTAAACACTTTATCTGCCTAATGACTAGGAATAAAGCAGGCTTGTCACTTTGATTTTTAAGTCTCAAAGAAACCCTGTTTTCCCTTTCCCACCACAGGGAAAAATTAATTTATGGATGAAATGCACAATTTTATTGATGTAAAACTATCAAATACAACATGCATTGAGTTCTTACAGGTATAGGTTGCTTTTTTCTTAAGTTAGTGAAATGATATTTGTATTATTTTCTATAATTAATTATTATAAATTAGTTATAACAGTTATTATATTATAATTATATTATAATATATAAAATTTATATTAATAGAGAATTTATAACTATACCAGTGAACATCACTGAAGAGAGTTTATCTTTAAAATCCATATTATTTTCTTTTTGGATTGTTTTGGAAATCGATATGAGAACTCACAGTATTGAAAATTCATTTTTAAAAACTTTTTATCTTACTGGTTATCATTATTTATTAAGCCTACATAGAAAAATGTACTAAGAAAGCCACTCAGGAGTAGCTCAATTGCTCTCTGTCTAATGCGTGGGCTACTGTTCCAACCAATAATGTGTCTATTGTCTGCAAAAATGCTAATTGTTAAAATTGATTATGATATTTGTGTTCTGACAGTCCAGTTAAACACTGCACAATGTATGTGAGGAGGGAAAATAACTTACTGTTTGAGGCATTTCAGAAGGATCTCAATTTGGAAAGTTTAGACTTCTGCACCCTGGTGCTTTCTGGATGCAAATGGTTCAAACTAAGAAAGGAAAGGACAAGGCTTTAACTTAGCTTGTTCTTTTCATTGCTCAAGTTCCCCCAAAGTAAAAATGCTGGCAAAGCAACTGTACTTTATGTGTTTAGAGTGGAGAAGGAGATTAGGAGAATGCTTAGTCGATTTGGGGCATCAGAGGGCATGAAGTAGGGTACCTGGTCCCCATCATGTGTGTGTGTAATCTTGCCTCATCCAACCAGTACAAATTTAAAGAAAGCAGTGTTTCTGAGGTCCCTTTAGAAAATATAAATACCATTCTGTCCAAATTCATGTCTGGCACTTGTTAATTACTCACTAGTAAACTCTAACTAGTCTTTCAATAAATAGTTACTGAGACCCTTTGATGTGGCAAGATTGTACTTTTAGCAAAAAAGCCCTGATCTTAATTACCTAGCTAGCTAGTTAAGACAACATGTGTTATCAAGTGTTTATAACTTAGCCTAGAAACAGGGAAGAGTGACTAAAAATAAATCCACCTAAGCGAAGTTACTCCACTGTTGTAATGGAAGTGATCACCGTGCAGATCTCAGGGTATGATGTTAAGTCAGGGGAAATGCTCCCAGAAGGAACCCAGCTGGGCAGGCAGCATTGCGTTATGGGACATTTACTTAGTGCAACCATTGTATGGTGGTCATTTAGGCTAACTTTGTTGTTAGGGGATGGGCAGAAGTTAGAAGTCTGGGGGTCATGTGTAGCAGGATATTTGTTCTGCTACATTGTATTCGCAGTGGAGTTCGATGTTAGGCAGTAGAAGAGGAGATGGAGCTGGGAGAAGAAGAGAGGAAGGGGAGGGGAGAAAGAGAGGAAGGGGAGGAGAAGAAGGAAGCTATAGACCATGGAGGAAGATGGATGGGTTGAAAGCAGTCCTGGGTAGCAACTTCTATCAAAAGGTTAGATATTGGGTAGCAATTCTAATTGTGTGGGCATCTTGTTATTTGAGCATTTCCAAATATATAAATCCGTTGGACAATCTTTAAGCATTAAGTGTGTTTATTCTACCGGGTACTACAAGGATGACAGATATCGTCTGGGGTTCAGCCGAGCTTTGTGGATGCAGTGTGGTGGATTGGCAGAGCTATCCCCCACTCTGGCATCTCGTGGATCTAGTTGTGGCATGCTTGGTCTCTGGCCACTTCTAGTGCGGAACATGGCAGCTGGAACTAAGCAAAGCTGCCCCTCTGATTAGATAGCCCCCCCTCAATGAGGCATTTTCTAAATATAACCGGATACAGACATGGTCTTGCCATTTGCTTTCAAATAATTCAACAATTCTTGTGTGTGTGTGTGTGTGTGTGTGTGTGTGTGTGTGTGCATGTAAAAGAGGTGGGGAGGGAGGGAGAGAAAAAGAGAGGAAGAGGGAGTGAGAGAGGAAGAGAGAGACGATAGACAGTTGGATTGGCAATGTTTGGTGAAAGTAGTATATGGGTATTCCACTACAGTTTTTATAATTTTTCTGAAGGTTTGGAACTTTTTCCAGTTATGATAGAACCGATCAGTGGGGTGGTATGGTATATGAAAGATACAATACAGACAAGTCCAATAAGATACAGTGTTATCTAGTTTTGTAAGTTCTCCAATCTGGGACAAAAACTCAAGAATTCTTTAAAGTGATACTAGTCACTCACAGTAGCATCAAAAGACCATGTCTAGTTCATCAGCTTCTCCTGGCTCTAAGCAGAGGACAGGGGGTCTTATTTGGAAACTCAGAATGGTTATTGACAGGGTCCTAAGGAACACAACAGAGTCAATGGATAGTAAACACCATACTTTCTGCCCTCAGTAGGCGAGTTTCTGTTTGCAACGTGCAGAAGTTGACACAGAGGCTGACAGGTGCTCAAAGTTCTGAGAATCACAGGCTGTGAAGTATTCAGTTCTACATGGAACATTTGTGTCATCCTACTCAAGGCTTGTAGAAGAGGGAGCAGAAAGAATGTATGAACCAGGATCAGGAGGGATGTATGCGTCTCTTGATGTGATACAGTTATTGCTTGAACAAACTGCATGCTGGTTACCTACACAAGCCCTCACAGGACTGGACCTGTTACCATTTCATCATGGATGATGGCGGGGTTCATGGGTCTCCACTCCTCACCGGGTAAAGGATACCTGGGAAAGAGCAGCCATTTTTCTTAAAGGTGTAGCTACCGATAAACTGATACTATTTCAGTAAAGAACCCCTACTCATGCTTATGCTGGAAACCTTAAACTCAGTGGGAAAGAAAACAGCAAACTAGCAGGGGGATTATTGGGGAGGATCCCTTAATCAGGGGTGAGGAGGGCATGAGAGGGAATGAGGGAAAATGCCTCAAACTCAGTATATACATATATGAAATTGCCAACGAATAATGGAAAAGGTACTTCCTATATAACTGCCTTTGTATAGTCTTTAATAATCTTCTTTTTCATGTTATGCTTATTTTACATCTACTCTTTTAAGTTTTATTTAAAATAACGTGTTCAGAGAACCAAAATACGGTTGGATAATTATTAAAATTTGGGAGTCAAATTTTGAGTTATCTGTGAGCAAATTGCACGAACATGATCCCTCAAACTCTGTTTATTCAAACCCCAACGTTGATGATTACTTTCACAGCCTAACAGGCCATTAATTCCTCTGATCTGTCCTTCACTGTGGTCTCAGAGGTCATAGATACCATGTCCAGCCACCGATTTGATGACTTTCAGAGCAATCAGATCTACACTGCAACTTGAACATGAAAATATTCTTTTATATATAAACTAAACATACATCAAAACAAATGAAAGCAATATAATACATTAAAATGATATTTAAAAACAAAAGGGACAAGCTGGGCATGGGGGTGCACACCTGTAATCCCAGCAGGTGCGAAGAGCTGAGGCAGGAGGGTTATAAGTTCAAGACTAGTCTAGGTTGCACAGTAACAAAACAAAACAAAACAAAACAAAACAAAACAAAACAAAACAAAACAAAACAAAACAAAACAAAACAACAAGACTAATCCCCACAACAGCAAGAAGGATGATCGACAGCCACTCTTTATTATCAACTTGGGGACATTTAGGTTCACCATAACATGCTTTGAGATGTTTCCAGAAATGTTAACAGTACAACAAAGACTCACCCTGAATGTGACTAGCACCATTTCCTGGGGCGGAATCCCAGACTGAATAAAGTGTAGAAGGTAGCCTGAGTAGCAAGGTTTCTCCTTCTCTGCTTCCTGACTGTGGGTCACATGAACAGCTACCTTAAGCTTCTGCCCCTTGCCTTCCTTGTCACAATGAGCTGGTAAGGGGGCCCACGGATAGAAGATACCCTCAGACTGTGAGCCAAAGTGCCTTCCTTCCTCGAGTTGATTTTGTCAACATTTTTTGTCCCGGTAGCTAGGAAAGGAAGTCCGCCAGATGATGCCAAGCGTGTTTAAGAGAATATAAATCTTCTCTGTCCAGATTCATGAGAAGCCCAAGGGATAATCAGTTAGAAACAGACATTTTTTTTTTTCAGAGAAAATTGTGACCCCTGACGTGCTCTTACAAAAAAAACCTCATTAAAAAAAAAGTCACAGTATTTGGCAAACGGCACAGTAGAGAAGTGAGGTTTTTAGCAAAAGCCACAGTAATCTTCAGGCTTCTTCTGTATTGGCCTGGATCAGCCTTCCTTTTTATTCCTTTGGTGTTTGTTTCTTTGCACTGTGAAGATTCAACCTTCAAAGCAGAATCCCACAGCCCGTGCTCTGATAATCTGGCCTTCTGGGAGACCGTACTCAGTGGAGTAAGAGCCACAGATCTACGCACTCCCTTGTCATTCTCGGTTCATCTCAATCAGTCAGCTGATGTGTTAAATGAACCTTACAGAAGCGTGCCTCACAAGTAACGGAATTATGCTACTTTTAGGATTTTCTCAAAATCAAAGTTATTATGTTCATCATGAGGCTTAATAGAAAAGAATTTTGCATCTTGAGAGAGGGAATTAAAATGTGAAAATTTTCTAGAACTTGGATTACTTAAATAGAAAAGTTACAAATTTTGTTTCTAAAGTGGTAGTATTTTATGTGTCAAAGGGAGAAATAAGTGTGCACCACCTCAATCAAAAAAAAAAAAAACAAACCTTGAACATATTAATAATGAGTTATGTAATTATCCACTTATATTTAATATATTCCTTTTGGGATCCTGTTGGGGTGCATACACGATTTAGCATACGAATCAGCCTTCAGTTATATTGCCTTGATCACTTATTAAACGCTTCTTTGCTTTCCAGTTATTTAATGTATAGAAGCATTGTATTCCTTCAGTGTGAGTAAGGCTAGAGACTCATAAGAGGGGGAAGAAATGACCGAGACAGAATAGGGGATGGGATTCACTGTGGAGAATGGCTCTTCACAGTGTCCTAGATTCTTTTTCATTGCTGTGATGAAACACCTTGACAAATGAAATCTAAAGAAACAAAAGCTTATTTTGACTGACAATCCCAGAAGGACTTGGGAGCCATGGTAAGAGGTTGAGGCAGTTGGTTACACTGTGCCTCCAGGATCTCACTGAAAGAATGACATACCCAACGTGTGTGTGTGTGTGTGTGTGTGTGTGTGTGTGTGTGTGTGTCCTCCTACTTCCATCAACAATAAATATCACAGGCATGCTCAGAGGCCCATATTCCTGCTGATTCTAGATTGTGTCAAGATAAAAATAAATACTAACTACCCCACTGGGAGATGCTGGTGTTTTGAAAAATAACCAGGCAGCAGTGGAGTCCGCAGAGACCATGATATAGCAGGGTTGGTATCATAGGCTCGAATCTGTTGACTGCGACACTAAGGTAGAAAGGCAATAGAGGGGAAATGCAGTTGGAGGAGAGTGTTTTATTAGTTTCAGGGAAGTAAATGACCTTCTGTTCAGCAGGCAATCCCCAGAACATTGTTTGAGGGCTGAGGGAGCTCCAGTGTCCATCCACTAAAGGCAGAAAGCTGGAGAATGCTAAGGGTGCAGAGGACTCTGGCCGCAGGAGCATCAATGTTGACTTTTCTCAGAAATACAAAGGAATCGAAAATAAAAGCAAAAACAAAATAGACAATGGGATGTAGTTTGATGAGCCTTTGTCTAATTCTAAATGGACGCTGGAGAGTAAATATTGGTTGGGGAGGGTAGACATTAGTCTCTATCTTCTGATAGTCTAAGGGTACATTTTCAAAAGAGAATCTGTTCTGATATTTGGTTAGACTAATTTTTCAGATAAAGGATCATGGTGACTAGACTTAGCATCAGGACCCAGGTTCTGATAGATTGTTAAGGTTTAAGGATTAAGGCATCTGTCTGTTTTTCATTGAGAAACCCTTGCCTGGTACATCATTAGTAGAGTGTCCTAGATGTTAGGAGTAGGCACTGTGCTGATTTTTGTGCATTGTTCAATACCATTTCTTGGATACCTAAGTCGTGCAAAGCCAGGTGGAGAATGCCCATTGGCTTGTTGAACTCTAAGATCCAAACCAGGGGACACGCCCCTGCAAAAACATACATGAACATGGGATTCACTGCAAAAACATGAGGTTTAATGATAATAATAACCAGTGCACCAGGGTTCCCTCGCACACAGGCAAGAAGAACCCCCGAGTCAAAGTTGGAAACAGTTTTTATACAGAGTTCACGAGAGCAACCACAAAGGCTGACCTTTCCAAGTCTGGTCTCTAGGTGACTCAGATTTGCACATTATTTTTATGACAATGAGTGTCTTCTGTTTGCCCAGGTTTATTACGTTAAGGGTCCAGCTTCCTGACCACCTCCCATCCTGGGCACCTCTCCTAGAATGTGTCTATGTGCTCTGGGCCTTCCTCACCAACAGGTGGGTTCCTTCCCCTGTGGTCTGAGGAATATTAATCAGCCTCTCTCTTCTTCCTCTGAATATTAATCAGCAAGTGTCCTCTGTCTAAGGAATGTGCTCCTCCCAGAATGTGCCCCGGACAGTGAATTCTAAGTTCAAACTGAGTCCTGAATTTCCCACAGGCTCACCTGGGCATTGGTTTTAGAATATTCATACTGACAACCTAATTCCTTCTCCTGGCTTTAGAAGTGATCTTTTAAAATGATTCCTGTGAGTGTTTCATTGACCACCCTCAACGATCACATTTGCCTTCTTGAATATCATCTGTAAACTTGTGTCTATACCTGTAGCTTAGTTTTGAAGAATGCAATGGTGGCCAATTTGCCCCACTTAAAAATTAACATTGCTGAGTGTGTATGTCTTCCAAGATCATTATTAAAATGAAGTAGTTTTCTCCTACACAAATGATACTCCTAAAAATCCTGGAAGAAGAGCTCCTGAGGCAGTAATAGGCAGGATTGTCCTGTCACTCAAACCCCCTGAACTCCTTGCCTTATGAATGATGCATGGGTTTACGGCTAGTGGCGAATTTTGCCATTAGTGGATGGTAGACTTCATTCCATTTGCCCAGACACAGTAATGCATAATTCAGTATAACCAAGCATATATATTTTCCTTCACATTTAGTGTATTGCAGAGGGGCTCCGTGACTCATTTTCTTTATGATATTTGCACTTTGGGAAAAAATTCTTTAGTCATTATTAAGGCTTAAGATTCTTATTACATATTTGAAAATCAAAACTCAGAGAGCTGAAATAACTTTGCCTGAGCTCAAGCAGTCACTATGGCGATCTTATTATCTTAACTGGCTTCTTAAAAAGATTAAGGTCTGTTTCTGATTTGAAAGCCATTGCAAAATCGACCATTTGGCTTCTTTTGCCACATTGTCGCTATCCAATGTCCTGTTGATGAATCTGTCTCATGCTTGTACTTTCACCTGCTTACGTCCTTACTGATAATTAATCATATCATTGAACCTCTTTAATAATAATCTAGAAACCTGAACATTCTTCATGAAAGTAAACTTTTATAAAATTAATCACTCACATTTTAGAAATGTTAACAAGTATCTAGATGTCTTCTGAGTTCCATTTGTCAGTGCCTAAAATGTTTGACCACGTGCTTAAGAGTCTTCTGTAGACACTTTCTGAGTTTTCCTTACATTATTCTATGTAAGGGGTTACTATTACTTCTCCTGAAGTAATGATCAATGGATGCTTTTATAAAGTTAAGTTTATTAAAACTCATCTTTCTTACGACTGCATTTCTTACAATGAAGCTGTCTGTTCATTTATATGAACATAGCCTTCTCAATGTAATCTTCAGATCTGTATCATCAATTACTTAATACAACCCATTTATTCCCATTATTAATTTAATGCCATAAAACAGAAGATGAACGATTATAAAGTACAATCAAATAATATGCACCCAGAGCCATAAAGTTATTAATGTACATAGCCCTCTATGTCATTTTCTTCTGTTGAATTATTTAACTAATATTACCAAATATATATAGAAAACGGAAGTTTGCTTTGCTTAAAGTTGTATTTTGTATACCTTTTGTAATGCAAGTCTTTGGCAAGGAATATTGAAATTGTCATAAAGAGAAATTTTCCTGATGAGGGTTGAGGGTTACACTTATCTGTTGGTACAAGCACAAATGTTTACTGATAGTTGTTAGATATTATGCTGATTTACTAAACTAGTAGTGGTTGTAGATTCTCCTCAGATAACAGCAATTTCACTAGGACTAAAGACTTAACTAGTTTCAGTACCAGGTATGGTATCCCTCTTCTTGAGTGAGTCTTAAGTTTATTTAGAGAGCTGTTGGTTACTGCTAAGCTATGTATGCCACTGCTGTAAGGTTGATGTGGTTCACAGGCATCATGACTAGGTAAGACTGTTGGTTGCCTCTCTTCTTTGGAAGCTTCCATGGTAACTTCTGGTACCACAAAGCTAGTCCTCAGGAAGGGGAGAATTCAGATCAGTTCCATCTCAGGTGTCTCTGGGCCCTGCTTTTGAACTGCACAGGGCCTTTAGCAATAAAAGATTACCTTCCATGCCTTGTGAGGTAAACAAGGGTGATGGCAATGTTGCCCTTGGCAAGGGCATGAGTGAATCTTTTAGACTTTTCTGATCAATAATTCAAAAGAGGGCTTCTCATGTCTGATATTGGGGTCTCTGTTACATGGTCTTTGACTCTTGAAGCAAGTCCTGTCAACCCAGATGAGAAAAGTTCATTATAACTATGTATATTTATAAATGGAATCATGTGTGTTATAAGTAGTGTGTGTGTGTGGTGTGTGTGTGTGTGTGCACATGTGTGAATAAATAGTTATTAGCATGATGCCTTGTAGGTTTTTCTGACATCCATGAGTAGCCTGACTTTTGGATATCCTTCCAGGGTAGTTTTACCAAGACCAAAAGTAAAGATATTGGTACAGGAATAGAAAGTAGCTTTTTGAAGAAAACGTCATTGTGTTCAGGGCACTAAGAGTCAGATTCTCTTTAACAAGTCATGCCCTCTTCACCCAGAGCTATTGACATGCTTTCATGGATGAGTTGGCAAGCTTGCATTTCAAGAGCCCTCAGGGATCTGTAACACAATCATGCTTGAGAAAACTGTCTTGTATAGAAGAGACCTCTGCTAGGAAAGGAAATGCTTGCTATCAATACAAGCCAATGAAAGTATGAACACTGGAGCTAGAGATAACTGTTCATTTTCAAACTTCTCTTGCTCCATCAGACGTTTTCCTCTAGGTAAGAGAACCTTTATAGAAACAAGCTGTTCCTACAGTACCATCAGTACCATAAAAAACTGTACTGAGAATGAAATCAAGGAGAGATACTGCTTAATGGCAAAGAGTTGGTACTGATGGTACCCAATACAGAGAACCTCCAATAATACACAAATTTGTTTGCATGAATAAGTCAGCCAGGTGTAGAATGGCACCTATTAATGAGAATAAGTTTATGTACATATATGATTTTATATTTTAACAGTTCAAAAAATGCCCTCTCTTCTACTTTTAACATTGTAAGCATTGCCAAGTTCCAAATCCTAATGTTATATTTTTAAAGATTATAATGATGTATTTCAAGTATTAATATTTTTATGTATGTGGTAATGCATTTACATATGTGTATATATTTACACATGTATGTCCAAGTACACATGTGTGGTAGCCTAGGCCCATGTCAGATGTCTTCCTAGATCCATTTTCACTGTATTTTTGAGACAATGTCTCTTACCAGACCTGAGCTTATCAAATTTGGCGAAACCAGATGGCCAGCAAGTCCCAAAAAGCAATCCTCTGAGTGTTGGAAGTATTGTTACGTATTTCTATGCTTGAAATTTTATTTAGATGCTAAGATCTGAACTAAGATCTGTATGCTTCTAAGGCAAACAGTTTACCAACAGAGACATCTCCTCAACCTCTTCAATTTTAGTTCTAATGGGTAAATATTCTTCAGTGTTAAAACTAATATAATTTATTCATTATTAAAACTCAATTTGTTTGAATAATGCTTATGATATATTAGACAATTTGTATTTAGGGGTATTATATTGCCATTTAATTATTTTGTAAATTCAAGAAGAATAGTCATGATTTCTTACTGTGGCCAGACACAATACTTGGTATTTGTTTGTTTGTTTTAGGGTTTGTGCATGATGTGTGTGTGTGTGTGAGTGTGCACAGGCACACACACACAGGCACTTAAAATAGCTAATCTTATATATTCCAAGGAATGATATATCTAAGTTTGCACTTTACACTTTATATATACTTGCTATCTCAGTAAAATGCATTGGAGCTTTAGTAAAGGCACAGGCAGATTGTTAACTTGTTTCTTCTTAGCTTCTAGTCTTTGCATAACTTTTATCAGTAACAGAGCAAGCACTGTGACCTGAGACAAGGGTATGAGGGAGGGCTAAGCGTTAAAAATAACTGTCTGGCATCAGGAGGGCTGTAAGTGCTGATGCTGTATGTGCAAACTGCAAAATACAGACATTAATCCTCAAGAAATATGTGGCAATAAACAACATATCTTAAAATACCGATTAAAACTGTCTGTTTAGTCCAACAGTAAATGCTCCAGAGACATTAAATTGAACTCCCAAAGAATTATTACCTACTTGAATCTTTTTAATTTCTCAAATGCCTCTAATATATTATTTACCACTTGTTAGTTTTTGAAATCATGAGAGTTATGCCATTTTAGCATTAAAAATACATAGGTAGAGCTAAATAAATAAAACAATAAATCTTCTCTTCTTCCAGGAAGCCACCTTGTCCTCCTGGTCTTCCTTTAGAGTTCAACAGTTCTCCACAAGTCAAGTCTTGGGGATACTGTAACGCAAAGGCTGAACTCAAAGTATGTGAACTTCCTTCTGATTATTGCTTGCAGTGAAATCCCAGGGGTCCAGACATAAAACATCTCTTTTATAGGGGGAAGTGTACACCTCTACCCTGCAGAAGATATTCATGCACAGAAGGAAATATCTACATGCAAAACTCAATTCAGGAAAATAGAAACTTATTTGTTGTGGGACAGGAGTTTAAGAATAGAAAATACTCACGGACTTGATTCATTTTAAACATCAAGACTGTCCAAATAATACATATTATTAGTTCATAAGTGAGCTTAAGAGGTAGTGGGTTGGTTGTACTCATAGAGATTGGAAATGCTAGTCCTCACAGACTTTGGGGGAACCTGGTGCTTTTCTAGCTGCACAAAACACCAGCTCACAGAAAATAGAAAGCGGCAGTTTTTGTACCCAGCTGGACACCTAAAATTAGGTATGGCCATTTTACCTAAAGATATATTGCCACCTCTTTTCTTTTCTTATGTTTTTATCCCATGTAGTAAGATGGAATCAGGAATCAGAAAGAGAAGTGTAAGTCTGTGGAAGATGGTTGATCGATGGGGGTGTATGCAGAGAGGGATGTGCGGTAGAAAGAGGCGAAGATTCACTGGAGAAGGAGGAACCTTGCGTATGACACAGGGACGTGGAATTACTACCTTTTCAGACATCGAAGTCCAAGTTATTTTTTAATTCAAGGTTTTCTTGGTGGGGGAGAAGCTTTGTGGTTTTAAAAAAAATGACTATAATTAAATTGTCTGAACTAGAAAAGCTAATAGTTTGGGGGGATGTTCTAATTATAGTTTTAGAGCAAACAGGGGAAACAGGAGAAGAAAGGAGAAAGAGAGAGACAAAGACAGAGAGAGAGACAGAAAGAGACAGAGACACAGAGAGAGCGAGACAGAAACACAGAGAGACACAGAGAGAGAGGAGAGAGAGACAGAGACACAGAGACAGAGACAGAGAGACAGAGAGACAGAGAGAGACACTAGCCCTGCTCAGAAATTTCTAGGTCACCTCTGATTTGTCTGTGGGTCTCTGCTGTTGTTTTCCTTCTCCCAGGGGCAGTAGACAGCACTATGCCTTCTGTCTCCCTTCGATCCGTTCTGTCCTGAACCTTCTTTATGAACTATTTCCTAATGGTTTGTTAATCAGTGTCTTTAACAGGTTTAACCAAAGTGGGTCAGGAATTCATCACCTCTTCTCACCTGACCCTCAAATCTCTTCTCTTCTCTCAGCCTTTTGTTCACAATTCTGTCTCAGTTCAACTAACCAATCAATAGAAAGGCAGAATTGATAATAGAGTTAAAAGTCATACGGTGGGTTGTGCCCTCCCCTGCCTTGAGCAGGCCTATTGTTTTCCACAACAGACCAAGTGATAGGATCTAGGTGGAGTTACCCAAGTTGGCTGATCAGAACTTAGAAGAACTGCCCCTGGGCTTGCTTTGAGATATCTCCAGCCATGACTAAGAATGGATTATCCCACCCATCTCTGACTTAAACCAGAAAGGGCTTTGGTGGGACCTGTCCCTTTAAATTGAGAACTGAACATTAAAGCATTGAGCTTTGATCAGAGAACTTTGTCTTGGCTTCATCTCTTCTCGCTTTAGGTCCCCCTTTCATTCCCAGCCCCCTTTCAGGTGAACCCAGAGGATCCGTGGCCGCAGGTGGCTACAGTGGGTCTTTCAAGGCTGCAGATTCCAGACAATTCTACCAATTATGAAAAAAAGTGAGAATTATTCAAATGATTTCTTGTATCTAAAATATATTTGATTTACATTAAAATAGAATAATTTTTGTAGAGATCCTCTTTGACTACACACACACACACACACACACACAAAACACATGTCTGAAAATGTTTTAATAATGTCTATCTGGAACTATATATGGCTTACATAAACATTATGATTTTTTAAAGAGAAATATTAGTTTTCCGTGTCTGTGTTGTTTTTAAACTTAAAAACATTAAAATAATTTTAGGTCCCCTGAAAATATATAGGCAAATTTTTAAATGATGCAGTTAAGTATTCGGAACTACATTTCCCAGAACACACTGTAAATGCTTCAAAAAAAAAAAGTTTCATTTTTGTTGGTTCATTTATAATTCTGAAGTTTCCCAGATCGACTGGGATGGTTATTGCCCATTTCTCTGGTAATTTTGCTGCTAAGTTAATTGTCTTCCATTTTCAGGCTTCCATGGTGGTTTCTGTTATTTTTAAATTAAATGACTTTTGTAAGAGAATATCCTCCGAAGACTCATAGATTCTTCCGTCTGGGTAGAAATCCCTTCTCAGAAGAGAAAAAAATGAGCCGCGTAAGTGGAGACAGGACGAGGACAAGGGCTCTGGATGCGAAGGGAGAATGCTCTCGGGGACCTCAGGATCGGAACTTTTGAAATTTCTATCACTCACGGCATGGCTTACGGGTCTTGCTCCATCTCTCATTGCTTCGTTTCACTTGTCAGTTAAAATAATAATAGTTGTATCCCCAGCGCCTTGTAAAGTCATTTATTTTCAATTTCTATAGAGTGAACCCCGTTCATACTGAAGCCTGCATTATTAACGAGTGAGAGTTACAGCAGAAAACCTACCTTCCAGGCAGAGAGCCCGAGGGGCAGCTCGGTTTCCTGGTCTTTTAGCTTTCCCCTTACATTGCCTTACACTGTTGCCTGCAGGACTGTAGGTGCTGGATTTGCTCACAGCCTGGAATGATAAAATTCTAGTTTCAATTTACATATTTAAAGCATCCATGCTTTTAGGTTCTAGTAAAGATTAAACCTGGGGATATCTAGGAACGAGTGAAATCTTATTTTTGCTGAGAGTCAGACATTTTATTCATATCTGCCTTCCAGGGTATGATTATTTAACAAGTGAAAGCAGAGAAAGACACTAGCTTTTACACTGTAGTCTTGAGGGTTTGCGCATGCCAGGAGACTAGTCTTCCCTTGGCTATTCTGTGTAGAATGTGATAGCCGTGGACTCCTGGTTAATTGCTCTACTGTCCAAGAGGCTCTCTGTAGTTGATACCCACTGGCAAATGAAAAAAAAAATCAGCTTTTTTCAGTGGAACCTCAGCAGGAACATTAACCACACTTGAGCTCCAAGCCATGAACTCAGCGGTATTTTTATAGATATTTGGTTTCATTTTGCTTCATTTGGTTTCATTTGGCTAGTTGTTTTGTTTTGTCTTACTGATATTTTGCTTGTTCATTTTGGTTTTTGTTTTTGTGGAGGGTGTATTGTGTACCTTTGCTTGCTTGCTTTCTTTTCTTTCTTTCTTTCTTTCTTTCTTTTTCTTTCTTTCTTTCTTTCTTTCTTCTTTCTTTCTTTCTTTCTTTCTTTCTTTCTTTCTTTTTTCTTTCTTTCTTTCTTTCTTTCTTTCTTTCTTTCTTTCTTTGTTTCTTTCTTTCTTTCTTTCTCCCTCTCTCTTTCCTTTCTCCCTCCCTCCTTCCCTCCTCTTCCCTCCTTCCCTCCCTTCTTTCCTTCCTTCCTTTATTTTTGTTTCTTTTAAAAGGAAGGAGGACATGTGAAGAACTGGGGATGAGAAATGTCATCAAAACACATTGTATGGAATTTTTTTTAACTTAAAAAGAAAAAAAAATTGGCCATTTTGTTAGTCTCCTTATCTCCCACCTAACAGAGAATATCTATGTCAAAATAAAGATACTAAAATGAATCAGTTCTAAACATCACATAGATTTTAAGGAGGCAAACATTAGATTTGGGTACTATTTCACTTATACAGTTTCCGCATTTTTACTCTCTCTCTCTCTCTCTCTCTCTCTCTCTCTTCCCTGCCTACCTTTCTTTAGTAATAATAAATATTAACGATGATGGTTGCTATTAACGCCTTGATTTCAACAGTGCTATTTCCCACACAGAGTAAAGGACTAAGTAAACTATTCATGTGCTGTCTTTGCTGGAAGACCCTCACTAACCTTGTCATGTGATTCTTGTGACCACTGCTATTTTGGAAGAGGGATAAACCATCCCCAGGGTCCAGTTGGTGGTATGTGGTAGCAACAGGATTCAAACCTGCATAGGATGGGCTCTGAAGTATTGCTCTGTCTTCATTAGTGTAAAGCTCAATATTTGCTAAATTCCCTTCAGATGACCAATTATGGTTTTAGGACTGAAATCATCTCATAGACTGGATTTTTGATATCATGAATGTGATGAACACATTCTCTCAAACTTACTAAGTGAGGGAGGAAAGTAGAGCCACATTCTTGAGTCACCTGCCCTGTGGGAAAGAATATAAGGGTCAAAGTGTCCTGTGATTATTCTCTAATTAGAGCTTCCTGAATATTAGACAGTGCTTTTTCATGTATTTCTTGAAACTGTAGATTAATTTTTTATTATTTTTCTGTTTATTCTAAAAAGTCCTGTGTGTGTGTGTGTGTGTGTGTGTGTGTGTTTGTGTGTGTATGTGTTTGTCATGTATGTGGTGTGTGTGTGCACGTGTATGTGCACATATGTGTGCATGTGTGTGGTGTATGTGTTTGTCATCTATGTGGTGTATGTGTGTGTGGTGTGTGTGCATGTGTGGTATGTGTGTGTATGTTTGTGCCTGTGCATGCGCGTGCAGACGAGCATGCAATGCGCATGCAGAAGTGGCAGTGGATGTGTAGAATCTCTCTTGACCTCTCTTCCATCTTATTCATTGACATAAGTTTTCTTGGTCACAACTGGAGCTTACCTGGTGCCTCATCTTCCTAGCCAGCTTTTTCTGAGATTCCTATCTGTCATCGGAGGCTGGAATTACAGGTTGTCCCATGGTCACCAGAATGTCTATGGGGTGGGAAGACCAGAGCTTGGGTTTTGCTCCTCATATTTTGACATCAAGTACTTTAACCCCTTTCTCTGAGAGTCTATGTTCCTTTGTAAATTAATTGCCATTTTCATTTAATAATCCTTGTATACTATAGAAGCCTCAATAATAAGCACTAATTATACACAATCAGAATTACCTGCCTTCTCTCTGCTCTCCTTCTCTCTGTCTTGGATTTTCTGTACAGAAAGAAACAATAAATCCTTCAGTTTGCTCTCTTGGTGTTAAACCTCATTATTACTCCATAATAGGCTTACCAGTCCATTACTTGACTTTTCAATGTATGACATTATTTTTATTCTTTTATAAGCAATATGAATGTGATTATTTTATTACTTTGACAACATCACCAAAGCTGATTGCTCTGTCTTAATAAAACATATCCTTGTACTTTCTAATGCATAATTTTCTTCCAGGTTTTCTATTTTCTGTCTTAAGGATGGCCTTTTCAGGCTATTTTTTATATTTGCAGGTTTTCTTCAAGTTTTTAATCACTTTGCATTTTTATTGTATATTATTGAAAGGTGCTATGTACCTTTTAGTCTTCTAAGCTTTTCTTTTTTTTTTTTTTTTTTTTTTTTTGTTTTTCATTTTTGTTTTTCAAGACAGGGTTTCTCTGTGTAGTCTGGGCTGTCCTGGAACTCGCTCGGTAGACCAGGCTGGCCTCAAACTCAGAAATCAGCCTGCCTCTGCCTCCCAAGTGCTGGGATTAAAGGCGTGCGCCACCACTGCCCGGCCCTTCTAAGCTTTTCTTATCAATTTTAATGTCTCCTTTCCTAAAACCTCAATTATTTCTTTCAAGAGAAGGTACATCTGTATTTCTAGATGCAGTATCTTCTTATATCCCTCTGAAATGTTGGTCATGAGGTTCAGTTCCTTTCTCTCTCTGTCTCTCTGTCTGTCTCTCTGTCTCTCTGTCTCTCTGTCTCTCTCTCTGTCTCTCTCTCTCTCTCTCTCTCTCTCTATAATATATATATATATATATGTGTGTGTGTGTGTGTGTGTGTGTGTTTGTGTATGTGTATATATGTGTGAGTATATGTGATTCTATATGTTTGTATTTCCTTTTTTCTCTTTCATATAACATTTTCTTTTATTGTCTCAAGATTCAGATTCATTTCTGTAATCAAGGCATGGAACTTATTCAAGCATTACCTTATAGGGAGGACATTGGCCAGTTGGCAGGCTCTCTAGAGCAGCGGTTCTCAACCTGTGGTCATGACCTCTTGGGGAATTGAACAATTCTTTCATAGGGATCACATATAGATGCCACGGCTATCAGATATTAACATTATGATTCATAACAGTAGCAAATTTACAGTTATAATATAGCAACAAAAGTAATCTTATGGTTGGGGTTCATAACACATGAGGAACCATTTTAAAGGGTTGTGGCATTAGGAAGGTTGACAACTATGGCTCTAGAATATGACTGGCTCAGTTTATTTTTTCTACTGGGAACCTTTGTCTAAATGCCTGTTACCTGCTGCCTTGGTGTCCAGGAAGTCACCAAGAAGAAGCCCAACTTGGCAGATCGAATCTGAACTAGAGCAAGAGAAAGGAGATGAGAATCCGACCATTCTCATTTGGAATTCACTTAGCATCCTACCTTTGACCATTGCTCATACAGGTCTCAGTCATGCTCTGTGTTCTCCAAATATCAAGAACCCCCAAAATATCCTCTAGTTTCTTGAGGAGCAGGCATGTTTTGGTCAAAAGAATCCAATATTGTAGGTGGGTTATCAAAGTGTTGGTCACTGTAATGCAGACAAGCCAGATAGTCCTCTGGATAAGGTCAGGAATCTCCATCCTGCCTCTGACCACAGCCAGACTCCACAGATTCTGCAGATCATGGAGCTCCATGGGGCATCTTGACTCTCTGTTCATTATCTTCACATACCAAATAATTAGTTTGTAACTCCATGTCTCATTTTCTTGTTTCTCAATCCTTTATCTGTGCTCTGTCTTCCAAACAATTGAGTTTTTCATCTGCTTATTTTCTTTTCCTATTGCTTGTAAGATTCATGACTTTTGTATCCCATTATTTTCATTTAAATGAGGTTGACATTGGAGAAGCATGTGGAAGAATGATTTTTTTAAACAAAAGCTATAATTTGTTTACTTATCATTTGTCGTTGGTTATAAAGGAATGTTTACTATACTTCTCAGTGCATTACAGATGATCATTTTAGATTAAACAAAATTTGTAATTGCAAAAGAAAGTTAACAATTTAACAAACATAATAATTCTAATACATATGTACAAGACTCTATAAAATTGCAAGGCTTTTAAGTAAGTATGATATGGTTACAAAATTTTGCTATACAATGTAGAACAAAGGAAACTTTAATACCTCATTCTAAGTATAAAGAATTATAAATTGCTTTTCTGGTCATAATGGAAATGTATAAATCCAAAATGAAATGAAAAATAGTGAAATATAAGTGTTGATAATTGTAAAAAAAGAATAATAAAGCAAATGCTGTAATATTTTTGGTTCAGCTTTGGGTGATATGCAGGAAATTGATGATTTTCTAGATAAACATGTTTGGATGTTGATCCCACACAGTATAGAGTATTCATATTTGTTTCATGTATCATAAAGTAAACATACTGTATTTCAACTCTGCAAATACATAATTGATTCTCATCATAGTGTATTTGAACTATACAAATAAAATATTTTTATCACTATAACCATATGCAGTCACATTTGCTTTAACTTCATATGGAAAAACAAGAAAATCCAGGATAGCTAAAACAATTCTTAACAACAAAAGAGCTTTTGGGAGAATCACTATCGCTGACCTCAAGCTGTACTACAAAACAATAGTAATAAAGACTGCATGGCATTGGTACAGAGAGAGACAGGTTGATCAATGGAATAGGATCGAAAACCCAGAAATAAACCCACACACCTGTGGACATTTGATCTTTAACAAAGAAGCCCAAAACATGCAGTGGAAAAACAGAAAGCATCTTCAATAAATGGTGCTGGTCTAACTGGAAGTCTGTTTGTAAAAAGGATGCAGATTGATCCATATTTATTACTTTGTACAAAGCTCAAGTCCACGTGGATCAAGGACCTCAACATAAAACCAGATACACTGAATCTACTAGATGAGAAAGTAGCAAAGAGCCTCAAACTCACTAGCAGAGGGGGAAATTTCCACCAATGGCTCAGCCTCTAAGATCAACAAGTGATAAATGGAACCTCATGAAACTGAAAAGCTTGTGTAAAGCAAAGATACCATCAGTAGGACAAATCAGCAACCTACAAATTGGGAAAAAAGTCTTCACTAACTCTATATCTGATAGAGGGCTAATATCCAAAATATCAAAGAACTCAAGAAGTTAACCCCCCAAAAACCAAATAACCCAATTAAAAATTAGATATATGGGATAGATTCCTAAATTTATTCTTAAACAAAGCATTGCATAGCCATAATCTTACATTGGTAGAAATTTTTTATATTTGATACAAAATTGAAGTTATAATTTCTTACATTGGTATAGAATTTATATTTTAATACAGCTTTAAGGTTTTCATTGGTATAGATCTTTGTATATTGATACAAAATTTAAAATTAATTTTGTTACTATTAGATAGGCATGGTGTCTATGCAACTCATTGAAGGATACAAAGCTTAGACTCAGTTCTTCTAACAGCTGCTATTGCAAACTGTTTAGTAATGCAAGGGCCAGATAGTAAACTCATGGTTATATTAGATTCTCATTTAATTATAATAACGTGTTTTCAAATTATTCAAATAGAAATAGCTAAGAGTAATCAAAATTTAACAGTTCAGATATACTATATATAGTCTTCAAAAACATCAGGTATCCACAAAATATGACATTTAAAAACATTTTATTATTTATAGACTTTTTGACTAGGAGACATGTCTGCTCCTGACAGTACCTCCTTCAGAGTTCAAAAAATATATTGAGTATCAAAACCTCCATATAGACTTGATCCAACTGTGGCAAGGTACTCACTGGGCAAGAATTGCCCTAATTCATCTATAGACAAACAAACAAACAACAACAACAAAATAATGTCAAAGAAAAGACACAAGATGGAGAACAATCAACAGCTTAGCTCTGCCAATACAGGGTATTCATACAGTCCTTCATAATTCCTGTGTTTCTCAAGGTCTGTGCAATGGTTCTGGTACAGAGTGCTGAAGACAGATGCTTCATCGTTTTGAGGAACAGGGGACTATCCGGGCTGTCAGCTGTCTCTACAAATTGTTTAAGTTATGGAAGCTATGTTTTTGTGCTTTGTTGCGGTGAATCTCCAACCCAAATAGGACCATCAAAGAAAACACAATTCAATGATTATGAATATATTCTGCAAGCCTAGATTGGGCAGATTCACCACTTCACTACTCTATTCCCCAGCTATGAGACCTTTATAACTTGAGGGTTTTCCAGACCTTGCATTTGTCCTTTTACGTCTTGCTTCCCCGTTGTCCTCCTCCATTGTCTTGTCTTCTCTCTCTCCTCTCTCCTCCTGCTCTCTCCCACCAACCTTTATTTCTCCACCTCCCCTTCTTCTGCCCCATCACTGGCTCCAGCCTTTATTTTATAAATTAAGGTGGGCAGAAGTTTCACTAGAAATCACCTGTGTAATGATTTACTTCTCTTCTGCAGCCCTTCCCAGGAAAGGGGAATCAACATCAAATTACAAAGCTGAGGCTATCCACAACAGTGCTTCCTATATATTCAGATAAAATTTAATTTGTTCTCAGATCTCTGACAGAGATTAATTAAAGCATTGAACTAATTGAACTAATCTTGAAGATTAGTTATAGTCTTATAATCAAACTTAAGTTGTTTAACATTAAGGAAGATAATCTAGATTTAAAAGAATGGTTTTCAGATAGTAATGCAAGTTAAAATCAAAACATAATTCATGTATAGAATTGTAAACTTTTCAAGTTACAATAGGTGTTAGAATGGATACAGAAAATGTGGTTTATTTACACAATGGAATACTATCCTGCTATTAAAAACAAGGGCATCATGAATTTTGCAGACAAATGGATGGAACTAGAAAATATCCTGAGTAAGGTAACCTAGACCCACAAAGATGTGTATAGTATATACTCACTGATATTAGCCAAAAAGTACAAAATATCCAGGATACAACTTATAGATCTCAAGAAGTTTAACAAGCAGGAAGACCCAAGTGAGGATGCTTCAATTCCACTTAGAAGGGGAAACAAAATGATCATGGGAGACAGAGTGAGGGAGAGATCTGGATGAGAGACAGAGGGGGAGGGGAAAAGGGGAACAGGATCAAGTATGGGGGTGGGAGGGACAAAAGAGAAGTCCTTGGCAGCAGGGGTGGGGCACCAGGGCACCGTGACCAGCAGAGGTACCAGAGACCTGGGAGACTCTCAGGACTCAGTGGGGTGACCTTGGCCAAAATGCCCAACAATGGGGAGAGGGAACTCAAGAATTTTCCCTGCCTAAAAGAACTGCAGGGACAAAAATGGAGAAGAGACTGAAGACAGGAGCCTAGCATGCTGTTCTCTGAGAGACTCTAACAGCAGTTGAATGAGACAGATGCAGATATCTACGCCCAAGCATTGGACTGAAGTTGGGGACTCCTATGGGGGAATTAGGGAAAAGACTGAAGAAGCTGAAGGGGAGGGCAACCCCTTAGGAAGACAGCAGTCTCAACTAACTCAGACCTCTGGGAGTTCCCAAAGACTCAGCCACCAACCAGGCAGCATACACTGGCTGGTCCGAGGCCCTGGCACATACATAACAGAGGACTGTCTGGTCTGGCCTTAGTGGGAGAAGATGTGCTTAATAGTCTAGAGACTTGATTCCCCAGGGAAGAGGGATGCCAGCTGGGGGGAAGGGAAGGCATACCTCTCAAAGGCAAGGGATAGGGGGAATGGGATGAGGAACTGTGGAAGAGTGGAAGAGCAGGGGGCGGGGAATGATTGGAATGTAAATAAAATAATTAAAAACAGTGCTACCAGTTTGATATGTATTCCTGAATGATTTATAAAACACATGTGAAAAATAAATTCTTAATATTTTTTACTATAGCCTGTGACTTGTATTTCTTTAGTGTGGTGACTTTTCTCCATTTTTCATGCCTGGCAATATCAGCATCAAATGGGGAGTGGTTTGCAAATCCTTGACAACTACCCTTGATGGGCAACTGAACTAGAAACCATAGAGTGGAGATTAACATTCTCATACTTTATCAAGTTCCAGGGCCTCCTCCTAGAGTGTTTTCAATTAAGTCTGAAAACATAACTTCAAGGAATGTATGTATGTATGTATGTTATGTACCTACTTATTTGTCATCTATCTATCTACATCTATCAATCATTTGTCTATTATCTACCTATCTATATTAATCATCACCTATGTCTCTCTCATCTATCTATCTATCTATCTATCTATCTATTCTATCTATCTAATCTATCTATTTATCTATCTCTCATCTCTATAATCTACTATTATCTATCTTCATCTATCTTTCTATCTATAATCTATCTATTATCTATCTATCTATCTATCTATCTATCTATTTTCTATTATCTATCTATGTATCTATCTATCTCATCTATCATCTATCTGTCTGTCTGTCTGTCTGTCTGTCTATTTGTATCTATCTATTTATCATCTCAATAACTGAAGTACATAAAGATAAATCAGAAGTCATGGAGGCTGGATCAAGTGTATACATAATATGCATCAGTACATCTATTAAACATATTTGAATATGATGCCTGGAATGCTTGTTTGCCTTCCAATGACTGTGACTAACTTCAATTCTTCAGTACAATGCTAGAAGATCAGAGTATTATACATCTTAGAAGTGACAGAGCATGACGCTTATCCATCCCTAGAAAATTAGAAAAGTCAACACTCATTACAGCTCAATGAATGAAAATAATGTGTTTAAGGAAATCTCATGCAATGAATTCTATTTATATTGTAAGTCTTTCAATGAAGAGTATATTTGTGTCACTTCCTACTCATTTATTCCTGGAAGTAGCAGGGATATCATACTGAATTTTTCTTTAGTGTCATCCCCTATCACAAGTTGAGTAAAATTATATTTATGGTTTATCTTGTCTTGTTATATATTAATGTAACATTTCCCTTTGTAAAACTAGAGCGTAGAAATTTGAAGATTCATATTCTCTAAACATTTTAAATTTTTCTTTCTTTCTTTCTTTCTTTCTTTCTTTCTTTCTTTCTTTCTTTCTTTCTTTCTTTTCTCTCTTCTTCTTCTCTTCTCTCCTCTCTCTCTCTTTTATTTAGTGTATCTGCACGTTCTGGGGGAGTGCACATATGAACCATGGCATGGCGGTCAGAGGACATTTGAGGAGAATTAATTCTCTTGGGCTACCATGTAAATTCAGGGACCAAACTCAGGCCACCAGTCTTGGTTACATATGCCCTCTCACTGGCCCTAAGAATCAGATCCCTAATAACACCGCACTATTTCTCTCAGGGCTATTTGCCACTGGATTACATTGTGTGATCTTCTGACTTTCAAATTGGAAACAACAGCAATTAAATACAGAAAGAACCTCAAACTGCAAAGGATTTTTCAAATACAAATTCTGGAAGTTGTATTCCCTCTGCTTCACGACAACATAGAACTTGTGTCTATGCTACTCTCCATCCCACTTCGTTTGGTATAAACATCACGACTAGTGTACTTGCCTTTTCATCTTTCTTTTGGACTCTTTGGCAGAGATCATACTAGGTTTGGCCATAATCATTTGAATAGACCTAATGTATCAATTCAATAGAACATGAGCTAGGGTGTCAGGGCGGAACGTCTCCTTTGGTAAAGTGACCACGAGATGTTTCTGCTGTGTTTTCTGATTAGTTTTATAACAACTGTGTCTTGTTGGTTAGAAACTTGAGGGAAGATGACATTGCCTCAGGCATGCTCACAGCACAGTGGATGTCCAAAGGATGCAGCAGGGAATTCCATGATACTATTCACTAGGCAACAGACAGCTTAACACTTGCATTTTGATCGAGAAGAATGGAAATATTTTATAGTCCAGTATGCTCCAAATGTTAATTCTCCTCAGATCTTTATTCTCTGACTCTTCTTGATTTAACAAGCAATCTGTACCCCTGTTACAAAAAAATACAAGTAGATCTTAAATGAATATCTAACAAGCTAAGTATTAATGCTATAACTGAGAATTTAATTTTCATTATCTTCTCTTCATGGCAGGCAATATTTTTTGTGTCTTCTGTAATAACACACCAATATGGTTTTCTTTTGGGGACACAGCTGAAAGTAGTATCCACTGATCACTCTAATGTAGGGAAAGATTGGAGGCCACAATAATTTAATTCTACCAACAGTTACTACTAGAAGACACAACCTCAAACTTGAGGAAATCTCAGAAACACATATGTTGCTTTGAGAAAATCACTTCTCTAAAATTATATTGATTAAAGAACACCTGTTCCAGTCCACATTAATAAGATTCAGCACAGTGAAGACAGCTTTTGACATTGTTTCCTTTGTGAAAGTTCTCATAGCCACACTGGGAAATATAGAAAGTATTTGTTAGCCAAAGGTCTCCATTCTCTCTTTTGTACATCTACCATATAGACTATTTTTCCTTTCCATCTTTATGTCCTGTCTAGAGCTTGAGAACTTAGCTTCATTGGTTTAGAAATGGCCTACTTTTTTTCAGTGTTATGGCGCGTTTCATTGCTATGGTACAATACTGCCTTTGTAAAATCATCATTTTACAAAGTCAATTCCACACATTTCCCATCATCTATATCCCCCGAGCCCTTATGCTAAATCCTTCATCAACACACTTCACAGCGTCTTCTGCATGCTCCACTTTGCATGGTCTCTTCCTCTCTGAATCATAAGTTATGAGGAGGCAGGGCCATTTCCAAAATCAATTCCTGGCTTGAGAGAAAAGGGCCTCCATGCATCAGGAAACCATTTCAAAGGTTAACAGTTTATTCAAGGGCATTAATTAAATGTCTATCATAAATAAGGGTTCAGTGCTGTCAAGAGGTGGAGTGCATGAAGAGACAATCCAAGGCTACAGCTTTCTTCACAGGGCAGAAATGAAGCTCTTCACAGGGGAAACCTATTCAATACATTCATTTTCAGATTGCTGGATGTAACAAATGAGGGAAGAGAGGCAAACCCTTAATTTAGGGCACAAAGGAAGACTGCTGTTTTCTCAGGCACTGTGGCAGTGTATGAGTAAAATTCTAAAAGCAATTGAGTGGGAGATAATTAAACAAAAGATTGATACCAAACAGAAGATGATGTTTGGGGGTTCATTTGATATCAGTTTGCTGCCTGTTGATTCTTTCTAGTGTTGCTCACTATGCACATTTTTGTTTGTTGTTTGTTTTTTTGTTTTTGTTGTTGTTTGGGTTTTTCTTAGGAGATGGGGAGAAGTACAGAGAATCAGGGATTTGAAAGGAGGTATGTAGCAGTGGGAGAGGGGCAAATGGGGGTAGCCACTAGAAAGTCTCAGATGCCAAGGACCCAAGAGTTTCCCAGGACACAACAGAGAGGACATTAGCTGAAATATCCAACAAAGGCAAGATAGAACCTGTAGGATCATATCCAGTGGATAGGCATGGCTTCCGGATGAGGAATGTGGCATACTCATCCACCTCAAAAATAATAATCCAGAATTCCTCTTGTCAAAAGGAAATATAGGGACAGAAGTAGAGCAGAGTCTGGAGGAAAGGCCATCCAGAGACTGCCCACCTAGGGATCCATCCCATCTGCAGTCACCAAACCCAGACATTATTGCTGAGCCAAAAAAAGCTTACTGACAGGACCCTGAAAGGCTCGGCCAGAGCCTGACCAATACAGATGTGGATGCATACAGCCAAATATCAAACTGAGCACAGGGACCCTAATGGAGGAGTTAGGACAAGCCTGAAGGAGCTGAAGGGGATTGCAACAATAGAAAGAACAACAATATCAACTAACCAGATCCCCCAAAGCTCCCAGGGACTAAACCATGCATGGTTTTAGCAAGGACAGAGTCATTGTTAACCAGCTTAAAAGAATTAGAGACTTATATTTCTGAGGATCTGACAGATGGGAATGTTGGTCAAGTAATGAAAGAAGAAAGATGGAAAAAATATAGAATGAATTATTATTTTGCTTTTGGGTCTGCTATAAACATTTGACAAAATAGCAGCAAGTACTAGGAAATAAACAAGCGGACTTCTGCTGTTACATGGTTACTAAGCTGCAGCATGATGAAGTGCAGGTGTTAGAAAATCAGAAAGGAATTCAGAGCAAAGAGTAGCACTGACACTTATTCACTTGCTAAGTTGTACACTGTAATGTCACACATTTCCTAATGGAGGAGGGAGTGATGTGTTACAATTACAGAGAAAGCATGAGGCTAAAAGAAAATCATCTTAGATATTTTGAAACATTCAAATGAGTGCTTAGTAGATCTACACCTGCGTTGTTTCCAGATTATTCACTCCTGTCATTGGGTAATAGGATAGGTGCTAATATTTTGAAAGAACAATGGACACTAGGAATAAAGCATAATTAATGCTAAAGCCTTACTGTATTGGTTTGAATATGTTTGGTCCAAGGGAGAGGCACTGTTAGAAGGTGTAGCCTTGTTGGAGTAGGTGCGGGCCTTTTGGGGGAAGTGTGTCATTGTGGTGTGGGCTTTAAGAACCTCATCTAGTTGCTTGGAAGTGAGTATTCCGTAGTAGCCTTCAGATGAAGAAGATATAGAACTCTCAGCTCCCCCTGCACCATGCCTGCCTGGATGCTGCTATGTTCCCTCCTTGCTGATAATGAACTGAACCTCTAAACCGTAAATAAGACCTAATTAAATGTTGTCCTTATAAGACTTGTCTTGGTCATGGTGTCAGTTCACACAGGAAAACTCTAAGACACTTACCTATTAGAATTTTATTTTTAGTTGGAACTCTACCCTGGCCTTTAAACTCATTTCCTCTGTTCTTTTTACCTGTTCTCTCTCTGTCTCCATGCCTTACAATCCTTCAAGTTTCAGATGTGAGGAAGCAAACTAGAAGGAGCTGAAGGCATCATGTTCAAGGTGGGTTCTGCTAGGTATGGCTGTAACTGTATACTGGCTGAAAACAAAAAGGACAGAGACGAAGGTGGAAGGCTCTGTGTACTAATTAGTGTGACCAGTGTACTAATTAGCTTTGTGTTGCTATTACAAAATATCTGACATAATCAATATCAAAAGGAAAAAAGCTTACTTTGATTCCAGACTTGGTGGTTTCAGTTTGTGTTAGGTTGGTCTGAAAGAGTTGAACCAGTGTCGAGGAAATATATCACAGTGGTAATCCATGACAGAGGAAATAGTTCCCTTCATAGCAGCCAGGAATTAAAGAGAGAAAGAAAGAAGACTGTCCAAAATTCCCTTCAAAAGTGTGTACCCATGTGACTAAGAAATTTACAATGTACCCCGTCCCCCTCAGCTCATAAGGTTTCCAATATTCTAATAGTTCTATTTGTCTAGGGGGGGGGGCACATTCCTTAACCAAATAGAATGTTGGGAAACATTGAGCCAAACCATTATAGTCAAGTACCAGTGGTGATATCTCACAGAAACGGAAGCTCCTGAGGCATAGTAGCTAGTGACTCTGATACATGCGAGTCAGGTGCAAGAAGATGAACAATTAGCATCCATGGCTAACCTGTAATTTTTTCCCCAACCACAGTGTACATTTTAAACTGAGACTGGATTGACGTAAGAAACATATGGGGTAAACTAGAACTTTTGCTGTTTAAGCCCACGTTATGCAGTTTTATGTAAGTGTAAAAGGAGATTGGAGTTATAGGTGGGGTACAATACTATGATAGTAGAAAGTGGCTTATCTATGAAAACAAAGATCAGAGTCCTGGGAGAGTACGGAGCCGAGGATTAGGCAGGGTGCTGGACTTTACAGGGAGAACTGATTCTGAAGTAAAAAACAAAGCAAAACAACAACAACAACAAAACAAACAGACAAACAGTGGTGCCGGACAAAAAAAACATGGTGCCTGACAAGGAGGCAGAAGTTATTTTTAAAAGTTCAAAAATTAAAAAAAAAAAATGCATAAGAGCAAATATCCTAGAAAAGAGGTGAATCTCTGACCATTTGATCCAGAGTAGAGATGCAAACATGCAGTCTTATATGGAAAAAAGGGGGCCTGTGTTACATATAAGGATTAAAAGGATAATAAAGACATTATAGTAACTATGTTCCTGGCAAAACGAAGCTGACAGGATGGTTTAAAGAGGAATGGAATCCTCAAAACGCACTGTAACCATGAGAGAAATTAAATTAGTAGCTCACATCCCTTTTCAAATAAAACAGTGGAAACCAGACCATTTTATAAGGAGTTAAATGTTCAGAATGCAGTGTCCTGTTCTGTTTTGTTACAAATCCTTTTATCTGGTCGAAAACAAGGACTGTTCAGCTCATCCTGAAGGGGAGCAGGGTTACATAACCAAAAGGCAGCAAAAGTTACACAAGAGGGAATCATTAGTCAGTTCTGCCCATGCAAATATCATAAAAAATATGGAAGAAGAGAACAAAGAAAACCTAGCAAATCCAATTCAAAATTCATCAAGACATAACTAAGTTCATTCTAGGCACCCAAATGACTTAATATTAAAATGAAATGTAATTTATATTATACTCTTTGAACATAAAGTCAATCAGCACTGAGGATCATCTTAGAAAAAAACTCAGAGAAGTATCCATAGACAAAAATGCATTAAATCATATATAATAATAAGACAGAAGCAGGATTATTTGGGGAAATGACAGCGGGAGTGGTGGAGACAAGAGTGTACAGGATATGACTATGAGAAAAAAAAATCACAGCATGAAAACATTATAGTAAAGCCCACTGCTTTTATATAATGAATAAAATCATGAATTTGTTTAACTTAAACATTTATAGGAATTGCTTAAATGACTACTTGCTCTTAAATATCCCTGAAATAAAAGCACCAAACAGCGGGTCTAACAGCCTCTGAAAGACAGATTTCACACATCGAAACACCTCTTTGGAATAATCCAGCCTGACTCGATTGGGCACGGCTCCGAGGCATGGCCATGGGGTATGACTTTTGCCCTTACACTGATGTTAATGAGATACATGACCTTTAAGACATATATGCATTGCAGCTTTATGACTAAACAAAGTTGGATCATATCATCTTTTAATTCCTTTGTATTCCTGAAATATTCTTTGTTGGTCATGTTTTGAGTGTTTGTGCTCCAGCTGGTGATGCTAATTAAGGAGACACTGTAATTTTGGTAAATAAGGAAGAGATCCCCGGAGGGGACTTTGAAGGATCTAGCTCCTGGCTGTGCTCAGTCCTGCAGCTTCCTCGTCTGACACCGTGTGATCAGACTCCACCACACGCGCCTGTTACCATGCCTCTTCTGCTGTGTAGAACAGTGCATGTGACCCTTTCGAACACATGAGCTGAATAAACTTTTCATTCCTGTATTCTGCCACAAAATACGAGAGTTTCTAATATAACCTCCTTACAGTTTTGAGTTTCTCTTAAGTCAGGGGTTCTTAACCTTCCTAATGCTGTGACTGTTTAATACAATTCTTCTTGTTTGCCAACAAATTATTTCATTGCTATTTCATAACTGTAATTTTGCAACTGGTATGAATCGTAATGCAAACATCTGAATGCAGGATATCTAATATGTAACCTGTAAAAGGGTCACCACTCACAGGTTGAGAACCACTGCTCTAAGTTAAAGAAATGCAATGTGATGTTTGTGATTTACACTGTGTTGTAGTTTCGTGAATTTACCATCTAAAAGGTATTTTTATCATTTTGACAATGGCCTAACACCAATTTTCTAAAGGTATGACGCCAACAAAGGAAACCTCCCACAATCCGAATCCTAAGGCTACTAGGAGAAGAAAGGCTTGGCCCTGCAGCAGGTAGCTCTTTGGCAGGAGTCCCTTCTCAGTGGGGAGTCACTGGAGTTTTGGACACTGATTGTCTTGAGGGGTGGTATGTATTCAAATTACCACTAATTGCATAATAAAATAACACACAACTGACCCATTCAGTTGAAAATATCAGCTGTTTCTCTGTGTAATAACAAATTGGTTTGATTTCTGATTTTCACCTGGAATCTGAACTCTGGTCTCCTTGAGCTAGCCTGTCTCCCAGATTCAAAATACCGGAGGCTATAAGAGTTCCTAAACCGTTAAACATGTGGAATAAGTGAGTTTTGAAGGATGGATGCTCACTCCTTAGAACTTAAGGTTCTCTGTTAGCTTCCTCACCCACTATGGAGAATTGAACCTTTACCCCTGCCTGCTGCCTGCCTGCCTCTCTCCCTCCCTCCCTGCCTTCCCCCTGCCTTTTTCCCACCCTTCCTACCTGCCTCCCTGTCTCTATCCCTTCCTACTCACTTGACTCCCTCCCTCCCTTTTTCTTCCTTCCCTTCTCTTTCATTTCCTGCTTCCTCCTCCTTTCCTCCTTCCTTTACTTCCTCCTTCCTCCTCTTTCCCTCCTCCCTCCCTCCCTCCCTCACCTCTCCCTCTCTCCATCCCTCTTTCTTTCCTTGCCTAGTTGTAAAATCTCTAGTATTCAAAGAATCTCTACCTGCTCAGTGTATGCATGAATAGAGTTGATAGAGTAAGATAAAGGTCATTAGACCAACACAGAAGACTTCATTGGACATCCAGTGTCTGTTATAGGCTTTGCAGGCACATGGTAAGGGGTTTTGCATTTTGCATTTGTATAATGCAAGGGGTAAAACTAATTGAAGACTCTAGTAAAGAGGAAAGACCTAAGGAGTAAAAAGACAGCCTCTAAGCTAGGTTTTAATGATTGTGTTGTACATGCCTTTACAGTACCTTCCTTGCAGGCAAGGCAGAGCCAGTGATGTCCTTCTACGTATAGACTATACAAAGGTGCTGGAATGACATTCTAAATTAAGTTATAAATAAAATTCATGTCCATTCTGCTCGCTCTTTTGTGTTTGATTTGCTTCCTCTGTCTACCTTTGGCTTTCCAGACAGACAGAGAAAGGTTTGTCTGGCAGAGGATTGGGAAAGTTTGACTAGAAACTTCTTGTGAGATGCCAAGGCCATTCAACCATGGTGTGTGTGTGTGTGTATGTGTGTTTGTATGTGTTGGGAAGTAAAGATTTTCCCATTACTCATCCTCCATATCAGCATATGGAGCCAAAATTTGTTTGTAACCTTGAAAGAGTTCTGGCTACATATATCCAGCAAGACCAACTCCAAAGAGAAACTATGAGATAATAAATGCTTGCTGCTTTTAAGCCTTAATGTTTGAGTGATTTGTGATGCAGAAGATAATTAACATAGTCAGGCATGAAATTAACATCAAATATCTGATATCATATCAAGTTTATATTGGCACTGTATGGTTGATAACACAGTTGTTAGAAGGAAGCCAAAATCCTGTTACTAACTCAACATGGGCCCAAAGCAGATACCTCCATTCTCAAGACACCATGCTTGAAAGGTGGAAATAATTTGCATCCCATGTAGGAGAATCATAGCTCTTCTTCCTTTCGGCACTGGAGATGTATTTTCTAATTAGCCTTGTTAAAGTGATGGACTAGGTGATGTCATGCAGTCACAGGGAATGAATAGTGGTCCATGGACCTCACTCAATACAGGAAGATAAGGCTGTACTTGTCCTTTCTATAGGAGGCTACAAAACAGTGAAAACGTCTAGTATTCTGATAAGCAAGATTGACCTGAGAGTAAAATTGAGAATGTCAAAATGTATGTATGGATGAATATATTCTAGCTGTAGTCTTCATGAGAGCAGAAAAGTACAGCCTTCAAAGTCCCAATCAAATTAATAACTAGATATTTTTGTTCTGTTGTGAACAAAGCTTCATCAAATAAAATAAACCAAGGCATCAAGTAGTATCAAGCACCAGGGACATTTTACTAAAGTTAGTACAATATTCAAAGTTTATATTAGTCTGTGGGTCTAGAAGAGCTGTCCTGTTAGAGGTAGTTTTATAAAGTGGGGAAAGTTGAGCAGTTCCAGCCCCTAGCCATTGTTCAAGGCAAAGTTAATGACAGTGACCTTTTTTTGTGCCGAATATCAAAGCGACTCAGTCTCTGTCATTCCATCTCTTAACTAAGGCTTCTCCTTGTGACTTCTCACTGAGAGATACTCATGTGATGTGCTCAGAAGTGAGCTATTGCTCATGTTCTTTACTTACTAGCCAATTTCCACCACTTTAAATCCAACCACCCATGGATCATAATAAGGAGAGACATATTATATCTGTAACAAACACAGGCAAGCTTTCTTTTGTGTCTCAGTATAACAACTGCTTACACATGACACTGAGTATTACAATCAAAGATGGCTTGAAGTAGAGCAGGGACTGTGTATAGCTTACACACAAATATGTCGTTTCCATTTAATATAAGACATAGGTTCACACATTTTTATAACTAAATAGATCTCTGAAAAAATCCCCCCATAGATACCAAGGAACAATTAGGCACTTTAAGAATGGATTTTCTTTCTGCAAACCCAAACAACTTTAAACTAGGAATCATTCTCCCATGGTCTACTAACAGCTAGATAATATTTTCTCATTTAAAGGTAGTTTTGTAGGGCTGGTGAGATGGCTCAGTGGATAAGGTATTTTCTGCTGAGTCTGACCCGAGTTTGCTTAGGGCCTACTCTGCCAAATTGTTCTGGCACCTGGATGCCAACATACACACAACACACACATACACACACATGTGCTCACACACACTTTTGCAAACACTTACACAAGCACACTATACTACAACTAAAATGTATAAATTATAATTAAAATATTTATGAACTACACATCTCTCAAATATCTTTGATTTTCTGTAAATATTTCTTTGACCTTTCTCTTGGGCATCTGTGATCTCTTGATACATCCAGAACAAACTCTTTGTTGATTGGCCTATCAGCAGTGTAAAGCCCTGATCAGTTTCTACACTGCTTCTCTCCCAATCTAACCTAAGGAAACACCAAAGTGTAGGGATTTATGAAGAAACATTTGTCAGTCTTTTCATATTAACTTGGACTTTGAGATATAAGTTGAATCTGAGGCTTTTCTTTAGACTGTCATTTGTTATCACATAATTTAATGTTAATGTTCATGTTTAATGTAGATCAGACACGGAGATGTTCCCATTTCTAGGTAACCTAAACCTTATGCAATGCTAACTAATGGTACTCTGATCTTTGAGAACTCACCAAAATGTAAAATCAAATAAAAATCTCATTCAAATGAGATTCTGTGTTGCCAGCCACCTTCCTTAGTTGACCTGTTGTGATTCCAGTCTCATGCTGATGTGCTGGACATTCTAATCTTGCCTTAGACGTGTGGACAAACACATCTGGTGTTTGGATGATGAATCATCCCCAAAAATGAAAACTCAGCACAGTGGAAGAATGACTACTTTACCTCTACATTTCAGTGGTGTTATACTTTTAGAAATCCTACTTTCATAGGTCTATTTAATCATTTGCAGTGTGACTCCTTATCACCAACAGAGATGAACAGCAAAGCTCTGTCATTAATAGTAATTTATCTAACAGGATAAAGGAGAAGATCGACACTTTCTGAGGTTGGTTCAATACTACCTTTATTTTCCATTAGTGCTTATGTTCTAAATATGGAATTTAAATTTCTTCCCTAATTATCAAAGAGTCTCTTGTTAATTAGGCCTGTTCTCGGGCATAATGGGTTATTTTCACTGGGTATTTTTAGCTCATTTGTAAAATACATTATTTATGAATTTGCAGGATGATTGATACAAATTTATATTGGAAGAGGGTAAGAAAAACAAAAAGCAATATTAAACAGCTACTGGATGTACTGAGCCTACCTCTGGGCACCAAACTGATGCTGTCTCCTGGTTTTCAAGAATGGACATAAAGAAATGTTCCTTGCAAAGAGAAATCAAGCTTCTTCAAGTTACTTCCTGTGTGTCCTGGATGAAGGTAGGTAGTGAGATTCAGGTTTAGTTTCGTTTCTGAAGTACACTGTCACTGTGGGATCCAGTGTTGTTATTTATTCCTCCTGCACTGGTAAGGCATGGCCGTCTCATCAGCTATTCTTAGCTGGTGCTTGCCTTAGGATGCACAATTGTTGTTCTGTCTCTGCTTTGGTTAGAAAGACTATAGGTATTCAGGTTGCATGCCTTTTCCTCTAGGGGTGGGGACGGCGTGTCTGCAGAGTCTGTTCAAGTCAGAATTCTTTCCTTAATACTAATTATCAGTGAACATTTTCAGTAGGAAAAGAAACTTAAGTATAAACTTATCTCCACAGTGTGTTTCTGTCTGAACTGTTCTATCACTTGAGCTAATGACTTTTGCCATTTTGGTTAACTATCTGCACTGGTGACCTAATAATAACGGTCATAACACCAATGTCACTTAACTCATTATGAAGTTTATCTTGGCTTTTAAACACAAAGAAATTGTGGTGACTTGATTGTAATTACACAAGTTATTTAAACAAAAAAATATAATAATGATTAAGAAATGTATTGAAATACTTATAACTAGTAAGCAGCAGTGTTTAATTAATAGTTAAAAAACTTATTTTCATTTCCTACAATGAAATATAGTCTTTGTTTGCTTTAGGAGGTATAAATTATATAAAATATTTTCTCTTATTATTGGCCTTTGATATTACAGTCATGATGTTAGAGTCATGGTGTTGCTGCTGAAATAAATTTGAAGCCAGAAATTATGATTTGAACAAGAGGAATGTAGAAAACCTACAAATTTTAATAAAATGGGTTTCTAAGAAGATATGATTGGCTATCATACTTGGAACTCACAGCAGCCATGGCTATCCGTACAAACTCACACTAGCCAAAATGCTAGCACCAACTGAAGAAGCACTGAGAAACTATTGGAAGCTTCTGAGGGAGGCAGAATGCATTTGTTTTGAAGAGAGTATGTTACCACTGACAAACATTCGGTGGATGGCCCGGCAGCCATGGGCATATGGGCAACACTAATTGGACTTTGTTGGTTATTTTTTAAAAAGAAGACATGAGTAAGGGAAGATATCAAGAGGGATATGGAGTTTTCCAGTTGCTGACAAAACTGAACACTAACAAAACAATATAAGAGAAGATAGCATTTATCTTGTGTTACTTGTTACAGTCGATCATTGAAGGTAGGCAGCAGGAACTCACAACCTGAACTTGAAACAGAAACTATGGAAGAATTCTGCTTATTGGATTGATTGCTCTTTTCCATGCCTCTGTGTGTGTGTATGTCTGTGTGTGTGTGTGTGTGTGTGTGTGTGTATGTCTCTCTCTCTCTCTCTCTCTCTCTCTCTCTCTCTCTCTCTCTCTCTTTTTTGTGTGTGTGTGGTGTGTGTGATTGGTTTGATTACTGATTGACGTGAGGGTTCATCTCGCTGTGAGTGTGACTGGTATTATCCTTAAGAAGTTAGATATCTCACAGTGAATTGAGCCCTCTTACATCAATTACCAATGAGGTTAATCCCTTAGACCACAGGCCAGTCTAATCTGGTCAATTGTTCTACAGAGGTTCCTTTTATCCAGGTGACTGTAGTTTATGTATAACCAGCACATTGCAAGAATTGGAAGTGGGAAATTGGGGTGAACATATTCATACTTTTATTGTATACAGATATAAAATTTTCAAGCAAAGGAAAAAAATTAAAGTGGTTAAGAAAAGCAAGGTAAGAAAAATTCCTAGTTTTACAAAGTAAATCACAAATAGGGAAAGTAGATGTTTACCCTTTCCAAATTTGTTCTTCCCCATGTGGTGCCTTGAGGGAGCCTGCTCTGGATAACAATTGTTGCTTAGAAAGAACATGATGGTCAGATTGCACTGTGTCCTCCACAGAGTGTCAGGGAGTCTGTTCCATTCATGTGGATGATCAGTTCTGGGATTCAGATGAAAATGACACCTGTTTTGTGGCTACACCATTAACCTCACTACTCTCAACAGGCAACATGGCGTCCATACACAGCTTTGGAGAAGTCATTCTATTCAAAGCTAATTACGAAGATGGCAAGACCTAGAGGCAACAGCTCTGCCCAAACTGCCAATTACCATTCAAGATTTGAAAAGAGAACATTATAGAAAGATTTATTTGATGACTAAACACAAAGGTGTGGAACACACTCTCCTCTAGTCGTCTTTTGAAGTTTCAGCTTCATAACTCCATTAAATACAAGTATTTTTGCTTTTTCGTTCACTTTCTTTTGAAAAGATACAAAAATTTAAACTAAAACTTTGAATAGAAACATATTCGTCCATTTTGATTGAATTCTCAGCTTGCTTGAATTTGCATTTTCCAATATGTGGAGACCATCGCCAATCTAATTTTTTTTATCGATTATTTTATTTATTTACATTTCAACTGTTATCCTGTTCCTGGTTTCCCCTCTGCAGCCCCCTATCCCATCCCACTTACTCTGCTTTTATGAAGGTGCTCCCCACCCCCCCCCCCCGCCTCACCACCCTAGCATTCCCCTATACTGGGCATCCAGCCTTCATAGGACCAAGGGCCTCCCCTCCCATGATACCCAACTAGGCCATCCTTTGCTGCGTATGCAGCTGGAGTCATGGGTCCCTCTATGTGTACTCTTTGGTTGGTGTTTAGTCCCTGGGAGTTCTAGGTGGTCTGGTTGATTGATATTGTTGTTCTTCCTATGGGGTTGCAAACTTCTTCAGCCCTTCCCCTAACTCCTTCATTGGGGTCCCCGATGGTTGGCTCAGTCCGATGGTTGACTGTGAACATCCCCATCTGTTTTTGTCAGGCTCTGGCAGAGCCTCTCAGGGGCAGCTATACCAGGCTCCAGTCAGCAAGTGCTTCTTGGCATCAGCAATAGTGTCTGGATTTGCCAAAGCCAATGTAAATTTTACCTTTGCAAATCAATGCACACAGTTCATGTGTATATAAAGCTTAAACACAAAGCTACAATTTGGTCTTTTAAACGTAATCTTGCCACATTAGGAAAGCTATAAGTTTCTCTGTGAAAAGTAATAGATTCCCATATAAGACTCCACTAAAGATTTCTCCCAAACTATGTTATAAATTTGATTGGAGCTAAAGTTTTGCTGTGGTCCTTTGTTGAGTGTGTGTTTAAGGCTCCTTTCAGAAAAGAAAAAAAAAATTGAATAGGGACTTGTTGTTAATTTACAATTATGAATTCTAAATCATATTCTCTTCTCTGCAGGAAAGTGGAAGGTAGAGCGTAAAGATAACGGGAAGCAGAACTCACAAGAATGCAGACAGAATGGAGGCAAGAAAGGGAGGATGGAATGGGAACCAAGGGAGGATGTTGGAATTATCCACTTGTAGGTAAGACAACCTGGGAGCCTAATATTAGGGTGTAACAGTATTCAGTAAGCCTCCTCCTTGATCGCTCTCTGTTCAGGTTGCATAAATTGTCCAAAGTGCTACTGAAGTCTTTTTCCTAGAGGATCCTACAACACTATTTTTTTTTTCCTTGAAGAGCCTAGCAACTGTGACAGTGAGGTGACAAATATTCCTTGCAGAGCATTGAGAGGTGGCAGAGAACTGTTGTAATCCAATGTCTCATGATTCATGCACTACTGAATACATATACCTATTGATTTTTTTTCCTTCTGAAAAATGTCCCTTTGATACATGCTGGCTGAATAATGAGAAAGTATGATTTTTATTTTATTTTATTTTTTACTGGATCTTGTTTTCCCCAAAAGAGAAATACCCGTAGACTTCACTGCGGCTGAAGTTGTCATCAAGCCAAGTGTCATGTTCTGTACGTTGCCTGCAATTTAGGTCCTCTGTCACAAGAGGGACACATGCAGTCCAGGGAGACATTGTCTCTGATTTTTCTCCTGGTTTTAAAGAGAAAAAGCCCACAATCCCCAAAACAGAAAATGGTAATGCTAAGATTCTTTGTACATTATGGCCAATACGCTCCGGCTACACATGAGAGAAGTGACCATGAAGACTATCTAATTTTGACGGTACTCACGCTTTCACTGCAATCCTCGTAAATTAAAAATGATGTCAATTCGCCGGGCGGTGGTGGTACAAGCCTTTAATCCCAGCACTTGGGAGGCAGAGGAGGGCGAGTTTCTGAGTTCAAGGTCAGCCTGGTCTACAGAGTGAGTTCCAGGACAGCCAGGGCTAACAGAGAAACCCTGTCTTGAAAAACCTAAAAAAAAAAAAAAAAAAAAAAAAAAAAAAAATTACGTCAATTCAAAAGACATTCGTATTTATGCATAACTCTTCTTGGTAATTCTAAAGAGTCTGTTATAAATCCTTTCTAGCTTTAGTGAAATTTGATTGACAAGTTATATATTTAAGGTGTACAATGTTATATATTTCTACATGTATACATTGTGACTGCCACAATTAAAGTAATGCTACCTTCACTGCCGCCGACAGCTAATCGTTTGTGCATAGTATCTTGAAGATCTAGTCTCTCAGCAAATTTCAAATGTAAAATATAGGAAGTGTAGTCTCCAGAACATATTATCTCATACATGAGAGCTGATTCCTTCTTGGTCCTACTTTAATGCTGAAAACAATTAATTGAAGGCTATATTTTTTTTCCTTTAGCTTTAAAAATGTGGTTGGGATTATAAAAAAATACAGCATGGATATACTTGATAAATACTGCATTTATATACATGATTTCTTAAAGACCGCATGCTGAGCAGCTGTTGTTAAACATCTGTTCTTTTAATGCCAATTGAGCTTAAAAGGAGAAAGTAAAGAAGAGTCTGCATTTTTATCTTAAAACAAATCTTCACTGACTTTTGAGTGGTTATCTACACAGTGATGGATTGCAGTGGTAGAGGCTAAGCTACCAAATATAAATAAGTGCTTACTGCAGTGGTCATGTTTATCATTACCTTTGACTCCTTTTAGATTCTTGTGTGAAATTAATTTTTGTCCCACTATTCGCTAATTTGAATGTGTTTTTGTTGATTATTTAAAATAGATTCTGCCAGGAAAGTGTTCTTGGTCTTTTTGTACCTTTATGGCTATATATACTGTTTTCTATCAGCAGGGATTATGTTCCTGAAAGGGTATGGTTATGAAATCACATATTTTATGAGTGTTAAACCCACTCTGTGAAGTGAAAGAAAATCTAGAATATGTGAACTTAAATAATTTCAAGTCTTCCTAACATAGTTTAATAGAAAAACTTTGGGAAAATCATTTATCACCTTTTTCTTTATGCCTGAAAGAGGGGAATGACATTGTCTAATTCTAGTAAGATTTTTGTGGAATGTTAATGTCATAAACAAGAATTAAAATAAAACTATCTCATAACTTTAGACTTTAGAAGGTAAGACTTCGTTGAAAATTGAGAAAGAAATTATTTTTTTAGCCATTTTCTTTTAACTTATTTAACTACTTGGAGATTTATGGTAACAAAAGAATAATAAGCCTCAAAACTGAAAAGCCATTGGAAGCAGTCTATTTAAAAATCCAGACAGATAACTCTCATGTAATGAATGGAAAGGTGTCTTCCAACTGAATTTATCCTTCTGTGGCTTCCAAAGAAGACTGTAAGTCAGTCATGCATCACGTTTACACTGAGCAAAACCACTCCCACCTAATGATCTAGAGGTCCAGAAGATGCTTCCACATCCTAGCAAGCCCTGCCTCTGTGTCAGGAACTTGTTAAACTAGGCATGTGGATGCAGAAGAGCATAATGATGAGGATCCAGTCTGTACATACTTGAGCTTCACCACAGCCATGCAGGTTTGGGAGCAGAATACATATGAGTGTGTTTACAGTAATACTTTGGGATGATACCAATGCCATCTCATTTTCCAAATAAAGGGACTGAAATAGAGAAGCTAAATATTGAAAAAAAAAAATATACGATAAGGAAGGGGAAGTGCTGTCATTCAGTGCATGTAGCTCCAGTCTATGCTTACAAAGTGGGAACAAAAGTAGGGTATTTATATAAAACAAAATGCCTCCCCCTCCCTTGGAGTAGACAAGATCCATGAAAGTTGATAACATCAGACATCAGAATATATTTTAAACATTAATCATTCAGCAATAACAACTGATGTCTTTCTAAAATGCAATGTATTTTACAAACCGCTCCTTTAAATTAGATAAGAGTGTCTTAATTAACAAGAGAATAATACTTTAGAAAATTTGGGGAAAAATGAAATATGTATATTAAATAAATCATATAGCAATTTTATTGAAATAATGGACCCGAGAGTTCAAGTTGGGTCCTAATTCTGAATCTCATGTGCTTTCTTATATGCCACTGGTAAAAATGCCATTTATACAGAAATTAGTTCTCACTCTTAGAAGGCAAAATAAATTACAAAATTGATGTTCAATGAATGTGATCAACAGTCAAACTGAAGCCTAAGTTGACAGTTATGTGAAAACTGTTATTCCTTACAAATTTTGTAATTTTTGTCAATCCTTTTGATTGGATATATGCTTTGGAAAACCGATCAAATTCTCTTCACATATGCACATATTATTGTCATTGTACATAGTCTAGCTAAACTCCAGTGATTTATGAAGAGCATTAACTACCACAGAAAGCAGTCCCCAAGTTGCTCATGGTGGAATTTAAATAGGTGGTAGTATGGCTATACTAGTAATGCTATGGGTTGGTTTTGTAAGTGTGGCCCACAACGTTATATCAAAGTGAGTTTCTCTTAGGATTCAAACATAAAATTCCTTAAAGGCTGGACCTCAAAGTAGTATCATAAGAAAAGATGTATTAATTCTAAAGTTCTTAATATTTCTTTTTGTCCTGACCTTGATTATATTCATTTAGTCATCATTTACTGATCATCTCTGAGTATGGCCCTGGGTGCTGGGACTATAAGGCATGAGTAAAATAGAGATGTAGATGCCATCTTAACAAAGCTACATTTCATGCAATGAAACAGAACATAGATACACAAACACACAAGTATTCAGTGATGCAAAGGGAGGTGCGTGATGCCACAGAACTTTCTTTGGCAGGAGACATGGAGGGCAAAGGTTAAATAAAAAAAAAAAAAAAAAACCAAGTTAGTTTTATGACTTGCTGGAAGGGACACTTGCTCCATTGAAGAAAGAGGCTTCAGTTCGTAGGTATGGAGCGATGAGTTAGCTCAAAAAGAGAGGGTGATGAGCATGCTTTAAGCTCCTGAAGGGAAGTAAGTAAGGGGCTATGTGTTGAGGTCTTTTAGGCTTCGGGGCCATGAGTTTAATGTAATTACTTGGTTCAGTAGCTTGTAGTGTGAAAAAAGCCCTAACAGACCTCATGGTGTTTTAACACAAACCTTTATTGAAACAACAAATCAGACATTTTATTATTAATTCTTTTTTTAAAAAAATTATGCTTGCAGGTACTATGCACAGTCAGTTTTGGAAGAGTTAGCATTGCTTCTGTATTTCAGACATTCATATCTCCATTGTATCATGTTCAAGGAGTGCCAATCCTACACTGAGTTATATTTACCAAAATGCATTTATAAATCTTCAGCTATACCAAGGAAAAAAGGCCCTAGAGTCTGGGACTGGAGGGAAAATGCTCATTTCATGTAAAGATGACTTTCCAAAAATAGTTGTTTGAGGGCTACAAATATGGATCAGCCATTAAGAGCACTTGCTGCTCTTTTAGAGGACCCAGGTTCAGTTCCCACTACCCACACAACAGCTTATTATCATATGTAAGTTCTAGAAAATCTGATATCCTCTTCTGACCTCTGAGGAAATAGCACACACAAAGTCTGTGCATGTATATGGTATGTGTGTGCGCATACACACACACACAAGCTAAATAAATCTTTAAAAGGTAGTTGTTTATTATTATTTTTCAATATCTCATACAGTAAGCTGTCACCTAAATCTAAGTTCCTCTCTCTAAACTTCCCAAAACTCACCGAATCCAAACATAGCACAGCGTTATTCTTTATATTCAATCTCAGAATCTATGAGTTCTTTTGTGACAGGAGTTTCCAGAATTTATAGACCTCACTGTTTTATTTACTCATAGTCCTTATCATGTCTATCTGATCTCCTTTATCTGTTTCAGTTTGCATATGCCATAAATATGATTAATATACTACATATACTCAACTTCTTTGCTATATATTAGTCAATATTGTTTACTTTTGTGAGTAGAATCCAAGCTTCAGATTGGCTATTCTAAATGAACAGAAGTTCACTGAGAAGTGTAGATTTTGGGTCTGGCTAATCTAACTGTATAATGTTTTATATTGGAAGTTCTTACAATAAAACTTTAATTATTAAACATTTTAAAATTTGTCCTATTTGAAATTATGTCTGTGTGTATTTCGCAGTGGTGTGCACATAGTGTTGGTTCCAGCAGAGGTCAGGGAGGGCATGGAATCCCCAAGTCTGCAGTTAGAAGTAATTGTGAACTACTCAATATGAGACCTGGGAACTGAATTTGGGTCTTCCGCAAGAGTGGCACATACTCTTAACCCCTAAGCGTCTACTAACCCCCCAATATCAAAAATACACAATCGTCCAAACTTAGGTCTGTGGGGATGAAAGAGTAAGGAGAATAGCAGAATTCTGTTTGCTTGAATGCTGCATAAAACTCATGAGTCCTCAGTCTGAGAATCTACAACACTAGGGCCTTTGCCTATAAAGCTTGTTGAATTTTGAAACATCTTTGTATCTTCCCTCTCAAGCATCTCTGATATTTTAAATATCTGTGATGACTGAAATTGTAACCCTGTAATACAATTTCAGCTAATGACCTCATCATTCATTTAGCAAAGGACATCAAGTCTGCCTGAATACTTCTGTCTACTCATGCTTCATCTTTCTTCTATGATGGTGGGTGAGGAGCCCTAATCTTGATTGAAAGCAAGATTGCTTTCGATCTCTGTGTGATAGATGCATCCTTAAGACTTTTACTAAACATTTGGTGCTCCTTTTCTGCCTCCCACTTTCCCCTGTCTTCCAAATTAATCTCTCTAGCTCAGTCTGGTAATTCTGAGGTTCAGAAAAATATAGCATGAACATATGATCATAGCTTCTTCTAGCTTCTGCTCCATTTACTATTACCATTTTTCAGAGGTCTCCTTTCAGTTGTGAGATCCTTTACTTGGACTTCCATGTCCACTATACTCCTGAAGTATCACTAAATGCATCAAAGGTAGCAAAGTATTTCAAGTTGGCCATTTAGCCATCACTTCTGTTGTCTTTAAATGTGTTTAGCATGAACAGAGGCATTCACTGCCTCTGACTCTAGAGTGCTGGGGTTAAAGGCATGAACCGCCATGCCTGGCCCTCTACTGAGATTTAAATAGTACCTATTATTTAAGCACTCTATCAAATACACCTCCGTTTTACTCTCTGAAGAACCACATGGCCAACTATTCACCTGATGCTATCACTTGTCTATCCCACAGACCTTTAAATTCACTTGTCCAAAAGAAAACCCTTATTGTTTTTATTTCCCCAATTCATTTTTTTCTCCTGTTTTTTAGATCCATCTAATTTCTTCAGGTTAAGATCTAGACATATTCCTTGCTCTATAAGTTTCCCTTATGGCATTATGGGGTGACTATAATTAAAAGTTGTTGATTCTGTGGCTAAGCATAAACTATTATGGGTCCACTTTTCATCTTTACAGCAATCTTAATATTCTTCTTAATCATTATGGTGGTTTGAATAAGCATGGCTCCCATAGACTTATGTGTTTGAATGCTCAGTGTACTGTGAGTGACACAGTTAGGAAGTATGGCATTGTTACAGTAGGTATAGCTTTGTTGGAGGAAATGGGTCACTCTGGGGGTAGGCTTTGAGATCTCCTATGTTCAAGCTTTACCAAGGATGGAACCTTCTGCTGCCTTCAGATCAAGATGTAGAACTCTTGGCTCCTCCAGCACCATGTTTGCCTGGACACTGCCATGTTTCCCAGGATGTTGATAATACACTAAACCTCTGAAAGTGTAAGTTATACCCACTTCAATGTTTTCTTTTATGGGAGTTGCCTTGGTTATGTTGCCTATTCACAGCAATCAAATTCTATGACAGAAATTGGTACCACAGACTTGGAGCATTGCCAGGATAGGCCTGACCACGCTCTTGTTTGGCAGAAATCTGTATTTGGAACTTTGTGTTAGGAAAGCAGTAGAATGTTTTAAGTGTTGCCTAATGGACCACACTAGTAGAAACATGGAATACAGTGACACTGAGGGTGATTTGAACTGTGGGGTTTGGCTCTAGAGATTTCAGAAGAAGAATGTTCGTATGTAGCCTAGAGACTGTTCTTGTGAATTTTTGCCAAAGAATTGGCCTGCTTTTGGACCTTGTACTAAATGTTTGCCTGAGGCTAACGTGAAGAGTTTGGAATTAATTTCATTGGTAAAGGAAACCTCAAAATAGCTTAGTATAGACTCTGTTGTGTGGTAACTAATGTTAACTTTTATGAAGAGTGATTTGATGAGACCATATAAGGAAAAATACAAAATATGTGGTTCAAGGATTAAAGGGTACCAGGAAGTGAAATGGAGCTAAATCCTGTGTTCAAGGAGATAAAAAGATTAACAATGTTAAATTGGAATCAATGGAATAGATCAGAGCAAGATCCCACCCAGCTAGTTTTCATCTTGTGAAAAGGTATTAAAGAAAAGCTTAGGTCCAGGCATGGTAGTTCAGGTTTTTAACCCCAGCACTCAGGAGACAAAGGCATACTGAGTTCAAGGCCAGCCTTGTTTACAGAGCAAGTTCCAAGATAGCCAAGCTTAAACAGTAAGGGAAATCTCTGAAAACAGAAAGCTATAATTGAGCAAGGGGACCATGTTCCAGCCCCAGCAAGCAACAGAATTGGCAGTTTAGACCATGTGTTTCTGGCTTTAGACTCAAGGATAGAAAAAGAGGGATTATGAAGGATTATGAAATCTCCCTCCACAACTAAGGAAAGCTGCTGAGGCCAGGTGTGTGGCACGGGTGTCCCTGCATGGAAGCCCAGAGAAGCCATTGTGTGAAAGAGGTTATGGAATCTCCCTCTGTGACTAAAGAAAGCCATTGAGGACAGGAATGTGTCAGGGAAGGGTGTCCCTGCATGGAGGTCAGAGAGGCCATAACATGGAGCTGTGAATGTGAAGCCTGGATTGCCTTGGAGACCTCAAGATGTTGGAGATGCCAGAGTCATGGGATACCTGCCAAGGAGAGAGGCTAACAGAGAGTGGAACCAGCCAAGAGAAAGAAGTGTGTTGCAGTCAACAAAGATGAATGCCTTGACATCAGATGCAGAATTTGGAGTTTGCCCAGCTGGTTTTGGTCTTGCTTTGATCCAGTATTTCCTCATTATGCTCTCTTCCATATGTTTGGGACAGTAATGTATATCCTGTGCCATTGTATGTTGGAAGTATGAGATCTGTTTTTTGTTTTTGTTTTTGTTTTTTGATATTATAGGGGTTGCAGGTAAGAGATCGCATGAATCTCAGAAAAGACTTTGAACTTTGAACTTTTAAACATTGTTGAAACTGTGATAGATTATGGGGATTTTTGAAGCTAGACTAAATGCATTTTATTATGTTATGGCTACAAGTCTATGGTGTCGAAGAAGTGAAATGTGGTGGTTTGAATAAGCATGACCTCCATAGACTCATGTGTCTGAATTCTTGGCACACAGAGAGTGGCACAATTAGGAGGTATGACTTTGTTGGAAGAAGTAGGTCACTATGGGGTGGGCTTTGTGGTCTCCAATGTTTAAGCCTGGTCTAGTGTGGAACACAGTCCCCATCTGCTGCGTGTGGGTCAAGATGTAAAACCAGTTGATGGATCCAATTATCAAGAGGTGATGAATCCTAAGGTTTCTGACCTAATATTTTCTTGATTACCTCCATGGTATTATTAGAGGTGGTGAAAATTTTCAGAAGTAGGACCTAATGTTGAATGATTCATAACCAGTTGATGGATCCAATTATCAAGAGGCGATGAAGTCTAAGGTATCAAATGTAGCTACAGGAACCAAACATGGCATGATCTGCTTCAAACTACCAGAAAAATTACACTAGCTTTATAAACAGAAAATTTGCAGGATTCATAAAACTTCTGCATTTTGATGAAGATGGTTGTCTTAGTTAAGGTTTCATTGCTGTGAAGACACAACATGACCAAGGCAACATTTCACTGGGGCTGGCTTACAGTTTCAGAGGTTTAGTCTATTATCATGTTGGGAAACATGGCACTGTGCAGGCCTACCTGCTGAAGGAGCCAAGAGTTGTCACTTGGGATGTGGCCTTAAAGGTGGCAGATTCTCGCTCTCTAAATCCTTGGGTGCATGGTGCAGTGAGGTTTCTTCCAATGTGCTCCCACATTCTCCCTCACCAAGGACCAGAAACATTCACCAAACTGACCGCTGACTTCAATCTTTAGAAACATGGGCTAAATAAACCTTTCTTTCCTTTAAGTTCTTTATACAAGTATTTGTCACATCATGAAATGTGATGTGTACCATGGCAGCTATTGCCCTAAACTCTTCAATGCTATGCTTCTCATCAATATCTTTAACCTGAACAATATGGACAGAAAGCTCCTAAAAATTATTGGGTAGATCTTCATTAAGCAGAAGACAAGAACTATTTATTTCATTTATAGTATTTTATTTTAGTATTAATAATAGAACCATAATGCATTGACCTCCCTCTCTTCTTCTCTGCCTCCCTCACTTCCCTCCCCTTTCCTTCTCTTTCTTTGATTTTTTTCCTTCTGAAGGGCAATTCCAGGAATTGAACCTGCGATATGCTGAAGGTTAGGCAAGCACTCCACCACTGAACTGCAACCTCAGGCTATCAGTTTTTTTTATGTGTGCTAATTCATGCCCTGATTCATCTTTCCAAATATGTTGCAATGAGTAATATAGCAATGAGTGGTTTGTCCATTATCCCTTCCTTACAGGAGCCACCCTTTTTTCAGGAATTCTCTGAAATCTTGTGGTCTAGTAAAACTGAACTTTCCTCCATGAAACAAATTCTGGACCCATGTCTTAGCAAATCAAAGAGCTTTCTCTTGGATTAGGATGACTACAGAATTGAAACATAGATGATTATTCTCCTTTGAGGGTTTTATTGAAAAGAGAGGGAAGGTTGCATTTTTGTTTAATTATATATAATCTCAGATCTTACATTATTTTTGACAAAGAATACAGATGATGTGTACACAGTTATAGTCTGGGGAAACCTTATGCACGTGATGGAGAGATACACCCATTGTGAGAGCTCTTGGTGCTGCTTGAGAAAAAGTCAGTACTGGCATCTGGGTACTTTGTACATTTTGACTCTCAATGGAATTTCAATTATATTTCTAATATCTGCATCTTATAGATGATTTTTCTTTTCTCTTCTATCCTCCTTGTCTCTTTTTCTCCTTTCTTCCCTCCCTCTTTTCTCATTCCCTCTCTTCTCCTCCTCCTGTGAAATCAGATGCACTGTGGAAAGAAATATACTAGTAGAAAATTATTATGTGCCTCAATTTGTCAATCAAAACAGAGAACTCTTCACACTTCACTCCTTAGGAACTAAAACACCTCCTCCATCCCTTGAAGTTCATTAATGGAGTCTTCATGATTTTGCCACTTCTTAATTCTTACTTTAAATATAGCTGCATTGTGAATTAGGTTCTAATGCATGCATGCTGAATAGCTACCAACATGAATACTATAGTACCAATTTTTCTACGTCGCCTACAGTTCTACACAGAGTTCCCATAGGAGAGATCCTCTAACCATCTATCTTTCAGCATCTACAACAATACCTTCTCCATCGAAAGGCACACGAATGAACAACCAATACATATTTTCCCGTTTGCTTATAGCCTTATTTACTGTTTGTATACCTTGTTAGAATGGCTCTGTATAAAAATAAGAATCATGTTTTATGTATTACTATATGCTTTATGTCTGGTGCAATGCCTAGAACATTGTATTCTACATTTCACTGCAGAGCAGAATAAATATCTGTACCATCTGTGCTTAATGTGGATGTCATAATGGCTTCTCTTAAAATTATTTGTTTAATTATTTGGATACATCCTTCGGCTTGAACATTAAAAAAAATTGTAATAATATTCAGAATCCCTTGGCATTCCACTTGATGGATGCTTCTCTTTTGCATTTTCTCATATTACTTTGTGATATTGAGTTGAATAACAGCCATGTATGTATAATTAGTAAAATATGCAAATATTTCATGCCATTATACTTGAGCTTAGAAATCAGAATGAAAAATTGTTATATTTAACATGTTTGGTAGTATAACTTTCTTGAAATGTCTATCCCTGTCATGGTCCTTGCTGAGAAAATTAATTGTGTATCATCTTGGATGGCTTCATTCGTCAAGTGTTTTATTGCAAGACATACAGCTGTCAGTAAGAATAGATTGTCTTTTTGAGAATATGTAGGCCAATAGAACAAAATAAGAAATCATATTGAAATTGTTTTTTTTTTTTGTTTTGTTTTTTGATTTTTTGTTTTTTAGTAGAATTTCTGTCCGTAGAGTTGTGAATATCAACTGCAGATCTTTCCCATAGAATTTCTTTGTTGGAGATCATCCTCAAGGGGTTTGGATGCCTTTCTGAACTTTCTTGACTTCCCATATTTATTTATTTTTATTTATTTATTTATATTATTTTTATGGAGAAGAATGTGAGAGAGCTATGGTGGGAGCATGTCAGTCTTTTCACATAGAGTAGCTTTTGTATAAGGTTTAAAATAATAGAGTTGGCTTCCCAACACTGAACAGTTTCTCAAGGGATAATTCTTGCCTTGTAGTCTGAGGTGGAAGGCAAAGCTGGTTGGCTGAGTCTCAGTACAAGATTGATTGAGTTTACTTTATTAAGTGAGTCTCATAGGTTCAGACTTCAGGGAGCTGGCTGTTGAGGAAGCCAGCAACTTTCATCTTTTCTTCCTTTCATCTTTTCCATATGAATGCTTATGCTTATTGTGGTTTGGATTTGCAATGTCCTCTATAGGCACATTCCCCAGTGGCAGTTATGCTTGGAAAGGCTGGAAACGCTTTAGGAAGTAGGACTAATCTGGTGGAAATAGATCACTGGAGTAGACTTTTCAAGGTGATTGTCATCTCTGGGTCTGGTTCTTTCTATGATTACTGGTCATCCATGAAGTGAACAGCTGCTTCTTCATGCTGATATTATCATAAATGGAGCCATTCTACCATGCCTTGCCCACTATGGTATCTGATGTTTCTTAGAAACTGTGAGCCAAAATAACTTCCTGTTCCTATGGCTTGCTTTTGTCAGGTGTTTTGGCCACAAGGATGAAAGCATCTAATCAAATGCTATTATTGTAGGATCACCTGGTGGTAAGATTTACTGTTTGGGGGAAGGAAATAATAGCTTGGCCATAGTCTAAAACAGTCTACAAGTGAAGTTTCCAAATTTCAAAGATAAATATATTATGAGAGGGAAGAATTTATTTTGGCTCACAGCTGGCTCCTTTGATGGTTAGGCATGGTTGTCAACTTTACTGGATCTGAAAGCAACTAAAATGTATGCCTGGGCACACTTGAGCAGAATATTTGAAGAGGAAAAATCCACCCAAAATGTGGGTGTCACCTTCTAGTGGCCGCTGAGGTAAAGAGATAAAAGATAGAAGAAGGAAACTGTTTTTTTCCTGCTTATCTTGACTCTCCCTGGCAGGTTTCTCTACCCTATTCTTCCATAGCTACATCCTATTGCCAATCCAAGAACCAGTTTCTTGGGCTTCCAAAGTTTGCTGAACCAGTTTCTTCCAGGCTTCCTGTGCACTTAGCCTTACAGACTGAACAACTACTGGATTTTTGTCCTTTTCCAGTGGTGGAAAGCCATAATGATACCCAGATGTTATTATATTCTATTATTTATTTGACCAATGTAATAAAAAAAATCTCCAAAAAACCTAAGGCATAAAAAAGCAGAAACCCAAGAAAAAAGGGTAGGAGAAAAACCACTTACTTCTGACAGTTATCGAAAAAATTAATGGAAAGGGAGTTTAGACTCAAATGCATGGGAAAAAACTAAAAAAATTTTGTTTTAAAAAATGGGGTTTAAAGGTTTTTTTCATTTTTTGGTGGTAAGTTTTTTTTTTACCCAAAAAAAAGTTTTTTTTGGGGGTGGAAAGGGGGAAAAATAAACTTTGGGCCAAAAAAAATAAATTTTCCTTTAAAAAAAAAAAACCAAGTTTCTCCAAGGGGGAAGTTTAAAACAAATTTTCCCCCCCCCCCCCCCCCCCCCCCCCCCCCCCCCCCCCCCCCCCCCCCCCCCCCCCCCCCCCCCCCCCCCCCCCCCCCCCCCCCCCCCCCCCCCCCCCCCCCCCCCCCCCCCCCCCCCCCCCCCCCCCCCCCCCCCCCCCCCCCCCCCCCCCCCCCCCCCCCCCCCCCCCCCCCCCCCCCCCCCCCCCCCCCCCCCCCCCCCCCCCCCCCCCCCCCCCCCAAAAAAAAAAAAAAAAAAAAAAAAAAAAAAAAAAAAAAAAAAAAAAAAAAAAAAAAAAAAAAAAAAAAAAAAAAAAAAAAAAAAAAAAAAAAAAAAAAAAAAAAAAAAAAAAAAAAAAAAAAAAAAAAAAAAAAAAAAAAAAAAAAAAAAAAAAAAAAAAAAAAAAAAAAAAAAAAAAAAAAAAAAAAAAAAAAAAAAAAAAAAAAAAAAAAAAAAAAAAAAAAAAAAAAAAAAAAAAAAAAAAAAAAAAAAAAAAAAAAAAAAAAAAAAAAAAAAAAAAAAAAAAAAAAAAAAAAAAAAAAAAAAAAAAATCAAAAATTTTTTTTTGAGAAAGAATATAGCAGGGGGCCCCCTCCCAAAAAAAAAAGTAGGGGCACCAAAGGAAACTCCGGGATAAAAGGACTAAAAGACCCCTGGACTAAAAATTTTGAAAGAAAAACCACCCAAAATGGGCCACTTTAGGGCCGGGCCAGGGAAAGGTGGGGGGGTAGAAGAAGGGGAAAAAAATTGTTTCGCTTATTTAAACTCTAGGTTTCTCCCACCGCCAAGCTCCCTTTCCATCCTTTGCCCAAAAGGGAAGCTCGGGCTTCCGCACAAGCCTCCCCCCATTTTTAAAATTCTAATATTTTGTCTATTGAAGAAATCTTTTTACTTTAATTCCCATGTAATAACTCTTTTTTTTTCCCATAAAAATGGAAAACAAAAATTTTTTGAACCAAATCCCCTACTTAGGATTAATAGGCCCTTTTGGCTAAAGACTATGCTCCCTTAAATAAGAAAAAGGTTTTAAAATTTTTAAGTTGCAAATTGAAATTTAATGGTTTCTGGAGTGAACCAAAAATTCTTTAAAACAATAGGGTTTTGGAAAAACTTTGGGCATAAAAACAAAACCCCAAAAAAAGAACACCCAATTAAAAAAACAATCGTGTCAGGGGTCTTTTTGGAAACAGTTTTTCTGTTTTTCTTTCCAACCAAAACCCCGGGCCACATTTTCCCTTTTATGATTGATTTCTTCTATAATTTACCCTGGAATTTTATGCTTTTAAAAGCAAAGTTTTCTCAAATAAAATAACAGTAAAATCACTATTTTCCGTGTTAACGGGGACCCCCTTTTTTTCCCCCAAAATGCCCCCAAAACCCCAACTCTTCTTAAACCAAAGGTGAATCTTTGGAAATTTACCCTTTTCTAAATCAAGTAGAGGAAACAGTTATTTTTTACTAAAAACATGCTTTTTCTTCCTTTAAATATAGCCTTTTTTTTTTTCTTTTTTTTTCTTATTTTTTTTTTTTTTTGTTGTTGATTGATGAAAAGAATTATAAAAGACCTTAAAAATTTCTTTTATATTTTTATTTTGAACAAAAAACCCAAAACCCCCCCCCCCCCCAAAAAAAAAAAACCCTTTATTTTCCCACCCCCCCCCCCCCCCCCCCCCCCCCACCCCCCCCCCCCCCCCCCCTTTTTAAATTGCCACCCCCCCAAACCCCCCCCAAAACGAGTATTAAAAAGTTTCAAAACCCCCAAAACCCCCCCCCCCCCCCCCCTACAAACCCCTTTTTTGGGGAAAAACCCCCCCCCCCCCCCCCCCCTCCCCCGAAATCAAAAAAACCCCCCCCCCCAAAACCCCAAAAAAAACCCCCCCCCCACCCCCAACCCCAAAATTTTTCCCCCCCCCCCTCGGGTTTTTTCCACCCCCCCCCCAAAAACCCCAAAAAAAAAATTTTTTTAAATTTCCCCCCCCAAAAAAAGGGCCCCCTTTCCCCCCCCCCCCCCCCCAAATTAAAAAAAATACCCCCCCCCCCCGGGGCCCCCCCCCCACCCCCCCAAACCAAATAATTTCCCCAAAAAAAAAAACCCCCCCCCCCCCCCCCAAACCCCCTCCCCCCCCAAACCCCCCCCCCCCCCCCCCCCCCCCCCCCCCCCAAAACCCCCCCCCCCCCCCCCCCCCCCCCCCCCCCCACTAAAAAAAACCAAAATTTTTTTCCCCAAAACCCCACCCGGAAAACCCCCCCCCCCCCCCCCCCCCCCAAAAAAAACCCCTTTTTTATTATTCAGTTGGCAAAATTTGAAACTGTTTAAATTTTGTTATTTTTTTTTCTGCGGAATAAATGGCCGGGGTAGTTTTTTTAGCTTTTAAAATTGTTGCCTAAATTACCTTAATTAGGGAAAAATTTTTCACTTCAAAAATGAATCACAAAAGGAATTTTAATTTTTTTTTTGTGTCCATGTAGAAAAAAACTTTTGTCCCGGAGTTCAGGGTTTCTATCCCCGGGAAAAAAAAGATTTCAGTAAAACCTTTTTTTAGCTGAATCATCTCGCACCAAACTTTTTGCAAAAAAAAAAAGGGCCGAAAATTTAAATCTCTCCAAAAAGTCCATTGCTTTTAGACTGTTGAAAATGTAAATTGTCCCAACTTTTAGGCAAAGAAAAAAGACTGATTTAAATCGATTTTGGCAATAGGGGAATTAAAATACCCCTTTTCCCCCGATTTTTTTGGGGGTTTAAAAAGGGCATTTTTTTTTAAACATTTCCACACAGCTAAAAAAAAAAAATTTTTCAAAAAACCAAAAGGGATCAACCCCCTCAAAACAGTTTTCCCGCGGGATCTCATTTTCCGTCGAGTTTTTTTTCTTCCCAAAATTTCCCCGGTGGGGTTTCCCAACCCCACCAATTTTTTTCCACCCCCCCTGCCTGACCCATAGTCTCCCCAAATGCTCGGGGCCCAAAATAAGTGCTGCCACTAGCTATCCTACCTCGGGTGATCTAGTGTGGGGATTTGGGAATGTAGCCTTTTCCCAAAACGGGAAAAACATACAAATTTTTTAAGGGGATCACTTCCCGAACATACTTGGCAAACGGGAAATTAACAAGATGATCCTTTTTTTGCCACTTTAAAACTTCTGCAGCCCTGGGGTTTGAAACCAAGATCCGGGAAAATAGCAAGGAATATCCTTTCGTTTGGAAAAAAATTTTCCTGGTACTGAAGACTGTACTTTTTTTAAAATCTAAAAAGGGGTTTTTTATTTATTGCCAGTGGGATCTTTTTATCGTTGTCAGAAATTTTTTTCCCAAAAATGAGATTATTGCATTTTAGCACTTTTTTTTCCCCCGATTTTCTTTTTTTTTTACTGTCCTCTCTTTTCCCTCTCCCCTCTTCTCTCTTTTCCCCCCTCTTTTTTCCCCTCCCATAAATAATTTTTTTTTTAAAAACAAATAAAAAAATATGATTTATTATTTAAAATTATAAATAAAAAATTTTAAAAACAAAATAAAATTTTAATATATTACTTTTTTTTACTTTTTTTCCCCCCCCTGAGACCCGGCCCTTCCAAAGTAGAATAACCAAATTTTATATTCAGAGTTTGAGTTGGGGGTTTTGAAAATATTTTTCCCCCATTCCATTTTCTCCATCTTCTCTCCCCCCTCTTTTTTTTCCCTTCCCCCCCTTTTTCTCTCCCCCCCCAAATTCTTTTTTAACAAAAAAATTTTGTGGGAATAGGAATTTAAAATTTTAAACTCTTTGGGAAAAATGGAGTCCCAAAAGTTGTGATGGGAAATAAATTGGGTTTTTTAAAAGGGAAAAATTTAAAAATCACAAAGGGGGTTTAAAAAAAAAGAAATACTTAGTTACGTTTTTCTAGCACTTAAAAAAAATTTTTTTTTCTATATATTATCTTCATTTTCCGCCCTTTTTTTTTTTTTTTTTTTTTTTGCTTTATTTTTTTTAACAAATTTTTAATTAAAAGGGGTTTTATAAATTTTTTTTCAAAAATTTATAACAGTCTGTAGTTTTGGGAAGGAAACAAAATTTTTTTCTATTGTTGAGTTTCTCAAAAATTTTTCTTGGGTTTAACTAACCTAGAATCACACCCCCTCAGTGTCCTGTGGGGGCCCCTTCCAAGGAAATTTTGGGGTGACCCGGGGGAAAACCTCCTTGAAGGGGGGAAAACTCCCTGAGGTCCCGGGGTTTTCAATGACTTTAAAAAGGGGAAAAAAGAAAAAGAAAGTTTTGGGGGTTTTTTTTCTTTAAACCCCGATGCGGGTTAATAGGACTTGCCATTCCATTTCCCCCCCCCAGCATTCCCTTCTCTTTTGTACTTATTGAAAAACCCAGGGGCCAACACACACTCTCTGGTTTTTTTTTTTTTTTTCAGTTTTTTTCCTCATCTATTTTGAAAAATTTCTTTAAAATCGGGAAACAATACTTTCCCCAAACCCAAAAAAAAATTTTTGTAACGGGGAAAAACCCTTTTTTACAAAACCCGGGGGTTTATCTAAAACCCCCTTTTTTTTTGTTGTCTGTCCGGGGGGCCCTTAAAAGGGCTACCCCCAATTTTAGTGTTTGCATACCCAATCCGCCCCGGGGCAGACACGAGAAAGCCCCAGGGTTTTCCCGGGGGAGCCAATCCACCCAATAGTGTGTTCAGTTCAGCAATAGGATGAGGAAAAGACACCTGGGATGAACTTGATGAACCTTACACAAACGTGCACACATCCCCCCTTTCCCCCCCACGCACCCAGAGAACGTGTACTTAGAAAGGGATGGAATGACCCCGTTGAGCAGGGAGACAGGGGGCGCTTTTCCCTGCCTATGAGTGTTTGGGGTTTAATTTGTTTTTTTGGGTTCCCGACTTTTTATTCTCTCAGTAAATGCTTTCGAAAAAAGTTGCGTTTGGGCCCCGGGGGCAACCACGCATGCACACTTCAAAAGGCATGGAAGACAGGAACTTTAAAAAAATATTTTTTTACTTTTTTTCTTGAGTGCAAACTATTCCAATTGTCCCCCCCTGGGGGAAAAATTTTTTTTTTAAGAAATTTTGGAAACAACAAATATTTAAAAAAAAAACCTATGACCCCCAAATAAATTTTCCCACTGGTTTTATGTTTTTCTTTATTATTTTCCCCCTTTAACTTGTTTTTTTTCTCTCTTTGTTTTAATAGACATACCCCCCAAATTGGGGAAATTCATATCTCTGATGCAGACCTGGTTTATAACAAAATCTGTGGGGTTTTAAAAAATTTTTATTTTATTTTTGGGGTTTTTTTTAAAAATTTTAGTAATGAAAAAAAAAGCAACATATTCCTGTGTCCCAACAAAGAGAAAAAGCCTCCACCAGTGGGATCCTCCTTCTACCCTGGCCCGTACCTAAACAGTTTCTCCTTTCCAGTGCAGCAAAAGGGGTTGCCCTGTAACATGGAAAGGGGGGGAGTAACCCAAAAACCTGAGGCTTTTTGACAACCCCCCTGCTGGGGAAATGGCACAGAGGGGTTTCCCTTCCCCTAGTGGGGCCCCAGCTTCAGCGTAAGGGGGACAAAAAGGTGATGGGTGAGGGGCGGCTCTCATCTTCCTTCAGGAACGGGGTTTAAAAAAACACAAAAAGAATCCTCAGCTGGTTTACGTTGGGGGGTAACTCCCGGCCCCCGTGCCCGATTTTCCCGGAACCTTTTTAAAACCCGATTTACTTTCCCTTTTCCCTGAGATGACCGTAACACAAGGGACCTAGCCTATCGCGTTTAAACCTTTTGTATTGCCCCCGTACCACAGAAAACCAACCTCCCGACCCTTTTTCTACAGAATTTGGGGGGTTTCAACCACACCTCCTTCACTATATGCTCCAAGAATTGACTACAGAACCCTTGGTCCTACCTTTAAGTATTTTCAGGCCAGCTGCGGGCAGTTCCCTAACTACACCAAGCACTAGACCTCAAGGGGGCCTGGTGGTTTCAGAGTCTATCAGACTAGTATCACCTTTGTTGTGAGACCTTGTCGCTCTGGGCTAATGTCTCTTGACTTGGGAGGGCTGGCTGTGTGCCACCGGAAGCTGGAGAATCCTTAGAGGCCTGAGCATGTTGTGATAAGGCCCTGCAGCTACTGGGAGACAAGAGACCCCAGTCTTGCCTAGCACCCTCATAAAAACTCATGAGTTGGAACAATTGGCTCCTGGGCATGGAAAAACACCAGTCAGAGGACATGGCAAGCAGCCAGGAGCCTGCAGAGGCTCTGGAAGTCTCCAGACATTGTTCCACAAAGAATTTGCAGCAAACCAAGGAACTTTTCTTTTTCTGAGTTGATTTCTAGGCAGCCTTTAGCTGAGTCGCTCAACGATGTTACAAGGATGTAATCCTGTGCCATCTTTCAGAGCACAGAAATAGTCAGCACTTCATCCTAATGTCATAACTCAAGCATTAGCTCTCAAGAGCCATTTATAGTTGAGGACACGGGTTAGAATGTCCTCCCCACTTTAGCACAGACAAATGTGCTTCCACAGAATGATCTGGTTCGGGGCAAGCCTGCCCAACACAAGGGCACACTGCAACATCATGCCTATTCTGAAGTGCCAACTACCCTTTGTGATCCTTTACAAGCAGTCATTAGGAACTCTCCCACAGGAACCAGACTTGACAGTTTAAAAGCACTTTGATGTTCCTGCTCACCTCCTCTAGCAAGATCACAGACAAAGGAGCTCTGAGAATGTTCTCCAATAGCGTGGCCAAGAAGACAGCTATACCTCCACCACTTGTGTTACAAACCCCACCTGCTCCTTTTATGTTAAGCCAAACCAAGTCTGTAGAGATGCTAAGTCACTAGAAATTCTACCAAAGGGAGTGGCTGAGAGAGAACCCGAGCCACCAGGTGTGTACACCCCCCTCACCCCAGTCCCTTTCCTGGGAGACCTTTTTCTCCTGGCTAGCTTTGGGCCTGAATTTGATGCCCATGAAGAGAACTGTTTGCTTTCTTACACAAAGCATAAGTCACTTAAATCTAACAGTAGCTGCATCACATGGCTTCATTGGCTGTCCAATTTTATAGACAATCGTGCTAAAGCACAAAGAGGCTCAAGAACTTGGCCCTGAGGATCAGGCCAGATCTGATCCCAGACATCGAAAGGGAAGATGATGTGACCCGTATACTTACACGTTGATTGTGATTGTGTTGTATTTAAGAGTACCCCTTCCCTCACCATAAAGCATTACTCAAGTTTCGAGAGATATATTATATCTCCCAATGATGACAAAAACAAAAGTGTAAGAGAAGCAAATAAATAACAGGAAAGAAGTCTTCTAAAATTTCCAAGAAATGATGCTCATACTTTTTAGAAAATTTGTTTTGAAAGTTTTCAGATGTCAGTGGGGCAATATTTAACTTTAGGGAAAAGAAAATCACTTAGGATGGTTACTTGTAAAATTCCAATATCCTACACTTCAATAGCATTTCAATACTTTGAATATTGATCAGAAATCCTATATGTCATTTTAAAAAATTGTTATGTAATATTGCGCGAGGTTTCTTAGCATTTGTACTTAACATGAAGAAAAACTGTGAGCCAGTGGGCATGCATTTGGTCTTTTTCTATAATGGTACTAAATAATAGAGCCAGGACCAAGGAGACACTTTCTATATGCTCTTTAGCATGTTTCAAATTTATTAATCATTACTTTCTTTATCTCACAGATGTAACACAACCACTCACATGTTGTGAGAAAATGCTTTGAGTTTAACATTAGCTTTTTGCATTGGTACATGGCCCTCAATCATCATTATAGCAAATATCCACCCCTGTGTATGAACTATGTGTGATAAGAGAGTTGCTTCAATAGAGTAAATTGTAGACGCTTTGGTTTGTAGAGTCTCAGAGGGATAGACTGAATCAAGGAAATTTTGGTGAAGATTTTACCTTGGACTTGACTGGGAATGTAGCATATTATTATACTGTCCCTCTACACCAGGGACTCCACAGACCTGGGGAGCTAGAGCCACTGTGTTTTGATGGGTTTATGAAGGACCATATCCAAGAAACCCCATCAAACTGAAGGAGCATTTGCTGGATGAAATATGCCACTAAGAATACAGTGAATGGTTTTTCTGACTGTACCAGTATCGAAACCTCACACTCACAAAGGAGATTCGTGAGACCGAGTCCTGGCACGGAGCTGGAGGCAAATCATAAGAAAGATGTGCAAACACCAAGGGCTGTGGCCCTCCCTAGAAAGAGGGGGAAAGGAAGCACAAAAGACAGGAGTGACTGCCACACAGGAGTGCAGGTTCCAAATGTGGAAATGGATGACTACATGCTTAGAAATGGGTGCCCAGGCGTACTGCAATGAGCCATGAGGCAAATCTTAAGAAAGCTGATTACTTTATAAACTAGGTCAACCCCAAACTGGCAGTTCCCACACCTCCTACGCACTGGGGTTGTATGTGTTAGCCACTATACCAAGCTAGAAAACTGTTACTGTCTAAGCTGCAGAACCCACTTAGCATTATCTGTTTCTACTTCAGTGATACAGGGAAAATGATACATGTTAGGGTATAGAGTATACAGCATAGAGTTAAATACAAGGCACTTATTTATGTGTAGTTTGATGTCATCCTCCATCAATGAAAATCTTCACTCCTGTAATTTATTGATCAGAAATGCCACAGGAAGTGATTCACAGAAAAGACTTTGAACCCGTCATCAAACAACTGATTATAGCATTCTTGTCACTTAATGATATACCTGTCACTTCTTTCCTTGTTCTTGGTAACTTCTTGTGGGTGATTCCCAGTCACTGTATGTGGAGTGCCTGAAAGATACTCTCATCCTAGTACCTCTGTCTTTTCCTAGGAAGACAGTCAATACTTCTGTGTTTATTCCATAGCCTGTGACCTCAGAAGAAGGCTTTGCTTTCTGTCTGTGGGAGCCCCTCTCACATTGTCCTCTCCAATAGCTGGCAGAATTCGAGATTTTGTTGTACCTTGTTTCTCAAAATCTAGGTGCCTGGATTTCTCAGGGGCTAGTCTTACATGTTTCCTATTTCTCTTTAGTCAAACGTTCTAAATATGAGAGGCAGATTATTATGATATGTGTGTGATTATAATGCATCATAAATGTAACGTAAGGATATACAAAATTAAAACAAAACCAGAAAAGACTGTTTAAAGCTGGTGAGACTTACTGAAGAGACCCATGGAGGAAACTCTCAAAGAACTACTGGGCTGTTCTTGCAGCTCAGGAAACGTACATGTTTTATGATTCTCTGGACATGTTTCTCTTCTTTCCGATTGAATTCCACCTGGCAGCTGCTGATTCATGCTTACAGTGCTCACGTGTGCTTAAAAGAATGTTAATTGTTGATATAATCTCTACTGTATCCTGGGGGAAAATATATGGGCATTTATTCTTACCTGTGAAATATGGACATTTAAAGACACAAGTGCCACAATCATAGGCATTTTGTAGACATATTTTGGCAGGAATGTGTGTCTTCCCATTGTAACAATATATAGGCTTCTGAGGCATAGCTTCAGTGACCCCAAGAATGCTCAGGTAGATGCTGTCATGCAGGAAGAATTTTCACAAACATATTTTCATCAAGGCAAGGAATTTGAGGCTTGGATGGGTTTACCACAAGCGTTCCAAGTTTAGAGGAAGAGAGAAAAAATGAAAGTATAGAATTTTACCTTAAGGGGAGTTGCTTTTTAAATTTTAATAACATTTCCTCCTTTCCATTGACATAAAGATACATTGACCTTTCCCCCCTTTTTGTCAATCTGCAACGTGGACAGATGCTATCCTAAAGGCACTGAGATTCAGTACCCGGTGTACACGCTTAACTCCAAGAGAATGGCTGTTTCTATCCTTGTCATCGTGAGTTTTTTAACTTTCCTTAAAGACATGATAAATTTGGGAACAAAAGCGTCTCCTTCTGCACATTTGTAGCAGTTCTGGGAGGATGACTGTGCACCTCTCAAGGCTGAGTTATTACAAGGAAAACAGAAAAGGAAGCAGGAACATTCACGTTTCTTTCAGAGAAGACAGGTTGTCAGGATGAGAGGCAGACACACGGAACGTGCGTAGACTTGCACTTCCAGCAGCGTAAGTGCTTCCTCCTCACTGTCTTCAAAGCATTGCCAGGAATGCAAATGACATGGTCTTTCTGGAATACAGTTCCATTTGAAAGGCCAAGTAAGAATGATCGTTTTTGGTGTGCACTTGGTGCCTTCAAGGTCTCTCTCTGTAACTAGAATGGAGACATTCTTGAAAAGCTGTCTTGAGAGAAAAGGAGCAATGTGGTTGAAATTTCATTATGTACTGTCTTTTGTTTTGTTTTGTTTTTTTTTTTTCCATTTGAACCACATTGTATAATTGAGGATGTCTACAAAATGGAAACAGAGCCCAAACTTTATGGAGAGGAGGTAAAGAGGCAGACAAACTGCAGAGGAACAGCAAAAGTCTGTTGCCCCTTCTCATGCAAATGCACTGTGTTCAATATGAATGTCTTGGCTGTCTGACATCTTTGTAGAGATCAGTTGTCAGTCTTTCTTCCAGCACACATCTTTCTACATTGGTTCTATTCTTAATGCTTTTTTCAAAGTCGTTTAGATTGTCTCTTATTTAATAAGTAATTCAGATTCAGTAGTAGTCAGTGCTATTATCTCTGCAGATTGTCAAATCACTCTTTCCCAAGAAATATCATTTGTGTGTGTGTGTGTGTGTGTGTTTATGTCTGTGTGTATGTGTCTATGTACATACAAAATTTAATTCTATATATGCTTAAAAGTTAAAAGTTCTGATCATTCTTTCAAAACTTATTTCCAGCCTTTAAGTTTGGACTAAGATCCCTTATCTTTAACTAAAGTTCCCTAATTGGAATTGCAAGATACTGTTACAGCCAGCCAGTCAGGTCCCTGAATGTCTGCCTTATGCTATGACACAGGTTTTATATCCTGATAGGACCCAAAAGATTTAATGCTCATTGGTTACTAACTTGAAATACATAGTTGGGTCTCCTTCCAGAACTCATGTTAGCAAGCTTATCGCTGTGCCCCGGGATTATTATCCACACCGTTGTCAGGGCATTACTTTTGTACCTTTATTACCTCTGTGCCTCTCTCACACATAGTAAGGAAGTTGCAACCCCATAGGAAGAGCAACAATATCAACCAATCACACCCTCCAGAGCTCCCAGGGACTAAACCTCCAACCAAAGAGTACACATGGAGGGACCCATGGCTCCAGCCGCATATGTAGCAGAGGATGTCCTTGTGGGGCATCAATGGGAGATGCCCTTGGTTCTGTGAAGGGTCGATGCCCCAGGGTAGAGGAATGCCAGGTCAGTGAGGCAGGAATTGGAGGGTGTGTGGGGGAGCACCTCATAGAAGCAGGGGGAGAGGGATAGGGGGTTTCAGGGGTAACCAGGAAAGGGGATAACATTTAAAATGTAAATAAATAAAATATGCAATTTTAAAAAAGAAAGGAAGGAAGAGGAAGGAAGGAAGGAAGGAAGGAGAGGAAGGAAGGAAGGAAATCCATAGAACTCATTTGCTGTCTTTGGAGGTGTGTCTGGAAGGGACAGTTCATTAAAATGTTGGTGATAAGGCCAGAATAGTGCTCAGAGTTCTTCAGGAAACTCCATGCCCCACCCACGGCAAAAACCTATCCAACTGCTGAGATTAAGAGCATTGTGCTCCGGGTACTTATAGCCTTACAAAACTTCCATTGACGTATCATCCCTGGTGTTGATATTAGGAAGTGTGGCATTGGGGAGATGGTGAGGTCACAGGGGTGAGGAGTTCTTGAAAGTAGAATTAGGACATTTTTTTTAAAATGGTCTGTGAGACGATCTCACTGTACCGCAGCAAAGGTTGGACTCGAACCCGGAAAGCCGCCACCTCAGACTCCCGAACACAGTGACTACAGCAGTGCGCCACCGCTGGCTGGCTGAACTAGGAACTTTTAAAAGAGGACTCAGGCTACTTTGTTCCACCCCCCAAGGTGTGAACGCTTAGAAAATACCATCCACCAGAAATTGGTCCTCACCAGACACTAAATCTGCTGGTGTCTGAATCTTGGACTTCTCAGCTTTCAGATTTGTGAGCAATAAATTTCTGTTACTTATAATAATCCACATGTGGTATTTTTTTTTTTAAATGAATCAGACAGATTAAGGAAAGAGTAAAAAAGCTAAAAACCTGTGCATGTTTATTATGTGTTAATCAGCATATCCTGCACGGGACAAGCAAACCTAGCCTAGAGTTCCCAACATGAGCAATAGCTAAGATAAAGACTTTATTTTCCAGATGAGGAAAATGAGGATTAGAGAGGGAAAATGTCTGAGTTCAGGCAAAAAGGGGCAGAACCAGGCAATGCCAGGCTTTTTATAAAATCAATGAGTCTGTGTTCTTGCCGGTAGAGAACTGGGAACACTCTTACCTATTAAAAAGGCAAAAAAAGATAAAACTTACGAAAGTTACTGGAACCAAGGACAAAATAGCAATATTATTCTTTCCTTTACTCTTAACCCTCAGTATATAAAATCTGTCTCTATCAGCCCCGAGATTTAAGCTGTTATACCAGTTACTAATGAGAAAGTAAGACAGAGAGTTTAGTCTCTCTCCCTGCATCGCACTAAGCTATTTTCCCTTCAACCATAATAATTGTTTTAAGTTATTTTATGTGTAATTATAACACTGTTTTGGAGAGCAAGAAAGAAAATCTAGGAAGAAGGAATATTTCACAGGATCCTTGTGAGGGATAGGCTGGAAATCAAACTGTCAGCGCTCCGTGCTGAGGTTCTAAGGTTAAGAAGCTGTTTTCAGCTCGTTCCTAACGGATTGGATCATATCAAATTCAAGGAGACTGACTACGAATGATCCTTCTGCTGTTTGTTTGTTGGTTGGTTGGTTTTAATTTTATTTATTCATATCAAACACTGCTCCTCCAGTCTCTCCACAGAGACCTTCCCACATTCCCCTCCCCTTCTCCCTGAGAGGGTGGAGCCCCCTAGGTATCCTCCCACCCTGGTGCCTCTGCCAAGGTAGGTGCACAAGGATCCTTCTTAGGTTTGTGCAGCAAGAGGCTTTACACAGAGCCATCTCCCCAGTGTTTCCCATTGTTGCGCTCTGCTCTCTCTCGCTCTCTCTCTCTCTCTCTCTCTCTCTCTCTCTCTCTCTCCCACCATCCCCCGCGTGCGCATGCGCATACGCCAGCATTACTAGGAACTAGACTTTCGGCTCTCACAAATGCTTACCTCTCTGCTCTAAGCTGTGTCTCCAGCCCTTAGACAATCTGTATCTGTTTTTCTTTAATTTTATTTGAGGTTTTATTTACTTTTTACATTTACATTATTTACATTTTATATGTAAAAGTGTTTGCCTGAATCTACGTATGTGCATCACATGTGTGTGGTGTGCCTGCAGAGATCAGAAGAGGGCGTCAGCTCCCCTGGAACCAGAGTTATAGCCGTTTACTGAGCTGCTTTGGGAGCACTGCGAGTTGAGCCCTAGTCCTCTTGAAGAGCAGTTAGTGCTCTGAACTGCGGAGTCATCACTTCAGACTCTACCCACCGCTGTTTTATACTTTCGAGCCCCAGTTAAGCTGTATCCCAACCATCAGGCCTTAAATCTTCAACTAAACCACTTATTTCTCTGCTTCTAAGAAATAGAATATGAAGAAATGAACGCTTTTGTAGTTGAAGGAAAGAACAGTGATTCGGCCTGTGGCTGCTTCTGTAAATCCTTTCAAGTAATCTTTATCCTATGTCTGTGAACACGAGTGTTCCTTCTCACAGTGATGTCTAAATCTGAGGACAAGTTTCCCTAGGGTTTAATATTCTCACTTTGCTTCAAGCCCAAGCTATCTAGATACAGAATTGCTTTCCTTCCATGAACAATGCTCTTTGCCCATTGTGATATCTAAGTAATTCTGAAGACACATTTCCCTGGGGTCAGACAGTCTATTTGATCCCTGTTGAGTTTAATTCTTAAGACTTGTAACCACACACCATGCATGCATGTGTGCACATGCAGGAACACACACACACACACACACACACACACACACACACACACATATTTGATAATGAAGAACACTTTCCAATTTATAATTCTTAAACGGTATAAAGGTTGTTTTGGTATGTGTATGAAGTAGAGAATTTATTATCAGCATCAAATCCCTTTATTTCTAAAATCCTTTTAGGTACTTTATAGGTACTTTATAATTTTTCTAGATAATTAACAGCTTTGGAAGATGGGCTTGCTTTAGTGCAATGGTGGAATTTTCTTGGTTTTTCTACTGACATACAAGTAAACAGACCATGATGACCTATGGAAGAACAGTTAAGGTGATTGTGCATGCTGTCATCAATCCAAACCAGTTGTAATTGTCTCTATAAGATGAAGTTTGGACATATGTTTCCCAGCAAGACGTCACCTTATAATCCCTGTCACCTTATAAATCATTTTAAGTCAACCTCTTGCAGTATATAAGAAGCAATTCCAAATTCTTTGGACTCAAAATAAAACAAAGAAACAAAAAAACATACCTCCAAAGAAACATCAACATCCCTCCCCCACAGATCTTCTGTGTTGCAAGGATCACCCACCCAGAAGGGACAAGATAATTGTCACCAATTTAACACTATCTAGCACAGTCCCACACACATTGAGAAGTAACTAATTTAACCATTAGAAAATGTTTTAGATAGAAGTCTTATTTCTTTTTGTGAATACAGAAATTGAAGCTATAGTTAAATGGCTATCTCAGACAGAATGGTAAATCTGGCCTAATATTGGCAAGCTCTAATTTGTTTTCCTATTGTGTCAAGAACCATTTTGATCTTAAAATTACTCCATGGGCCAAGGAGATGTTCAGCATTGGTAAAGTGCATGCCTTACAAGTACGAAGACTGGAATTGGGTCCCGAGTGCCTACATAAAAGCCTGTTGGGTATATCAAATTGTGAGTTGTAATACCACTGTTTGTAAGGCAAAGACTGGGATTACCCTAGTAGACCTCTAGCCAAACTAACCAAAATGGTAAGCTTCAGATTCAGTGAAAGACCCTGACTCAGCAAACAAAGTGGAGAACAATCATGTAAGACACTTAATTTGTGGTGGTTGGAAAGGTTTGGTCCCAGTAGATTCACGTGTTTGAAAGCTTGGCTCATAAGGAATAGCACTACTAAGGGGTATGGCCTTGTTGGAGTAGGTCTGGTCTTGCTGGAAGAAGTGTGTCACTGTGGAAGTCTCCTATCCTCAAACTATGCTCAGTGTGACAAGCAGTCTTTTCTATTGTCTTAGGATCAAGATGTAGAACTCTCAGCTCTTCTCCAGCACTATGTCTGCCTACAGTCTGCTATGTTTCCAGCCATGAATATAATGGACGAAACCTCTGTGGTGGTTTGAATATGCTTGGCCCCAGGAGTGCCACTATTTGGAGGTGTGGCCTTGTTGGAGGAAGTGTGTCACTTTGGGGCTGGGCAATAAGACCCTCACCTTAACCACATGGAGCCAGTCTTCTAGCAGCCTTCAGATGAAGATGTAAAACTCTCAGCTCCTCTTGCACCATGTCTGCCTGACACTATCATGCTCTCACATTGATAACAGACTGAACCTCTGAATCTGTAATCCAGCCCCAATTAAGTGTTGTCCTTTATAAGAGTTGCCATGGTTATGGTGTCTCTTCACAGCAATAAAAGTCTAAGATATATGTAAAAAATAGTTTCAGGTTTTTTTTTAGCATGTTGATTTTTTCTTTCATTTGTAAGCAAGAAAAATGATATTCTGCATATGTTAATCATTAAATGGCAAATAATAAGAAATATTAATTTAGTCATACATGATTGGGAGGAGTTGTGTCAGTCATGTAATTAATATAACAGGTAATCTAACAATGAACCCTGTAAAAAGTCAGACAATTTAGGTCTACCTTGTAGATTTTTCATCTAAGCTCTATTTAAATTGAAGTTATCAGTAGATGATACTGGGGATTAGTTGGTACTTCCAGGCAAAGTAAATCAATCATTTCAGAAGAAACATTAACAGTCACCTTCCCTAAGCCCAACTTTAGCATTGGGTTTATTATAACGCTTGAAAAAGAACCCCACACTCAATTTCAAATATCTAGCCATCACACACACTCTGCAGGGAGCCCATAAAAGACAGCAGAAGAGGTAACAGCCTTACTATTAGAAAAACTATGATTTTGATTGTGCGTGGAAGGCATCAGTTGAACCTGGTGAGGGATATTGACTCAGGATGCCAGCCTCCCCCAGCATTCCAGCTGAAATTTAATGTTCTCTCTCCGGAGGGGCACTTTACCCCTGTGGCAGTCCTTGATGGGGATGCAGAACTGAACAGGTGCTGGCCTCGGGGGGAACATCTGATTAGTTTCTTTAAATTAAAGGAGATAGTCTTTCAAACAGTGTGAAGTTTTATACAATCAAGAGGAATGAAGTTTACAAAATTTCCTTGCATCCTTCCTTTCTTCCTTCCTTCCTTATTTCTTTCTGTCCGTGTACGTCTGTCCTCTTTTTTTTTTTTTTTTTTTTTGGCTAATTAATTTGATTCAACCAAATGTTGCTTTTCAAAATCTTTTACATTTATTCCCTATGACTCCATTTATATTTTAGCTCTATGTCACAGACTTTCTTCTCCTCACATTTGCTGTCTTGATTTCTGATCATTTTAGCTATGTCCAAAGTAGTTTGACTACAAGGCACCCATAGGTTCTGTGGCACCATGCCTCCTGTACACTTATGCTAAGGGCATGATGGATTTAATCTGTGTGTAGGAAGACTGGAGGTCCAGCAAGTGGTTTTGAAAGGACCAAAGCTGTCAGAATGAGTTGGAGAAGATGACCCAGATTGACTTTGGAAATTCATCATTACACAAGTGCAAAGAAATAGGACCAGTCATTTTTTTGACCACGTGCCAATAGTTTACATTTTAGGTGGATGTGTTGTCATAGTTACACAGTATTTGAATACAACAGATTTGTTAAGTGAACAAATGAATAAATAAAGCTATCTTAGTTCCATATACAAATTCGTAATTTTATAGATAAAGTCAAGAGATAATTTTTCATCACTTTAGAGATAGATCAACAAAGCCAGAACAACAAAGGGAAGCTGACATGCCAATAGCTTTCCACATGTTATTTACAGGCCACAAAGTTTTGGTCAAGGACAGACCATATATGCAATGTGCATATGTGCACATGGATATGTGCATTGACAAAAACAAAACAAAACAAAACAACCCTCCCCAAAACCAAAACAAACAAACAAACAAAAAACAGGGGCTGAGCAGAGCTCTCCAACAGTATAGTGCTTAGTTAGATAGTTAAGGATGAGGACCTGAGTTCAATTTCTAGAAGTTGCTTTTAAAAAGTCAAATATGGTGGTATACACTTGCAAACTTAGCACTGGGAGTCAGAGAAAGTGGGATTCCTAGGACTCAGTGGCCTACTAACTTAGTCAAATTGTCAAGCTCAAGGTCAGTGAAAGATCTTGCTTTATAAAATAGGTGAGGAATGACACCCAAGGTTGATGTCTTAGGGTTTTACTGCTGTGAACAGATACCATGACCAAAGCAAGTCTTAAAAGAACAACATTTAATTGGGGCTGGATTACAGGTTCAGAAGTTCAGTCTATTATCATCAGCATCCAGGGAAGCATGGTGCAGGAGGAACTGAGAGTTCTACATCTTCATCTGAAGGCTGTTAGCAGAATACTGACTTCCATGCAGCTAGGATGAAGGTCTTAAGCCCACACCTATGGTGACACGCCTACTCCAACAAGGCTACACCTCCTAATAGTTTCACTCCCTGGGCTAAGCATATACAAACCATCATAGTTGGTCTCTGGCCCGCACGCACACACCACACACACACACACACACACACACACACCACTCACACACGTACACACTTACTCCAAAGCATGCTGAATGATATGGTGGGAATTTCCTTCAGCCTTTCCCTCTTCCTTTCTTCCTTTCTTTCTTCCTTCCTTCCTTCCTTCCTTCCTTCCTTCCTTCCTTCCTTCCTTCCTTCCTTCCTCCCTCCCTCCCTCCCTCTCTCTCTCTCTCTCTCTTTCTTTCTTTCTCTGTTCTATTGCATCAGGAGGCCACACTGAGTGAGGATCAGAGATGACCCAGCATCCATCATTGTGGATGCTCTTTGCATTCATACAACACAAATAGCTATTGCAGAGCAGTGAGCATATCTATATTTAAATCCCAACATCCATCCTGCCAAGTAAATTTGTAAAGGCAGCTCAACAAGAAGAGGGCTCCCAGAGACCCAATCTCCTGACATTTGTGCTTCTGTGTACCCACCTTTCACAGAGTACAGAGGCCCAGGACACTGCAGAATTGTTTACTTCCAAGCTGCATCCTGAAAGCCTTAATGTTTTCCCTTTACTTTTTCTCAGATAGCACTTCCTGTTCTTGGGACATTGAAGTAGTTCTGTTCAGAGGGATGTGTGGTGAGGAGTCAAGACTTCCTATCAACAACCTCCATTAACTTGTCAAGGCAGTTGGAACCACCTAGAAACAAATCCCAAGGCTCCAGTTAACCTTGGGGTGACTTCAGCTCTTACCAATTTCCTCACTAGAAGGTCAAAGACACTGAACCAGAGCTATCCAGCTTAGCTACTCCTAGCTTTCTGTACTCCAAACCCGTATAGAATATCACACCTATATTGTATTAATTATTTTAGTTTTACTTTTTTCTCTTCCTCTTCTGTCTGTCTGTCTGTCTGTCTGTCTCTCTCTCTCGTCTCTCCTTCTCTCTCTAGTCTCTCTCTCTCTCTCTGTTTGTGTGTGTGTGTGTTCAAGCAGAGGTCATCTGACTGTCACCTTTAAAGGTTGGTTTTCCCCTTCTGTCTTGTTTTCAACACAGGGTCTTTCTTGTTAACTACCACCAAGCAACAATTCAGGCTCCCTGGCCTGGGCCATTCTCCTGTCTCTTCCTCCCATTCTGCCACACGAGTGCTGATACTACAAATCTCACTAGTACATTCACATCCATCTTTTTATATGGATTCTGGAAATCTGAACTCTGCCAACAAAGCTTGTGCAATAAGCACCACTTTCCCTAGTAATCCATACTTCAACCTTGATCACTTTGACCAACCTCTGTATAATGGGATTAATGAACTATTATGGGCTAGAAGTCACCTCACCTCTTTTTTTCTGGAAGTTAAATTTATACACTCTTGTTCCAAATTCAGAAAGATTGTTCTATTTCCCAAACGCATAGTTCTCTGTTTCTCGTTTGCTTAAAACATCACCAGATAAACAGCCCAGTGCTCTTCTTAAAGCCCCCATTGAGGACCATCAGTCAGAATTTCTTCCTTTAAGATCCTTGAAGATGATAGAGTGATAGAAACAGAGGACCTAGGTACCATCTGTTGCTGATTGATCTGGAGGAGCTTGGGAAGCAAGCCGAAGCTTCAGACAGCTCCTCTCGTCCAAACTCCCCTTCTTTATATCAATGATCTCAACCTTCCTAATGTTGTGACCCTTTAATACAGTTAGTCATGTTGTGGAGACTCCCAACCATAAAATTATTTTTGTTGTTACTTCATAACTGCGATTTTGTTACTGTTGTGTTGAGAACCAGTGCTTTAGACCACCAGCAGCAGCCAGAAATTCTTTTTATCTTCTTCTATGGCCATCAAAACATTCACTGTCTTAAATTTTAGACTTCATGCCCTTCTGAAGCTAATAAAAATCATTATTACAACTTGATAACCAGAACAAAGTATCTTGACATTTCATACACACACACACACACACACACACACACACACACACACAATATATATGTGTGTGTGTGTGATGTTTTACTAACTTCACAAGTCCTGTGTAATCCAGAGTTTCTTAAAGGGAAAGGAGAAAGACAGAAGAGCCAGGAGCAAAATGCTAGGATACTAAGTGCATTAGGACAGTATTGGGTCCTGTTGTCTCTGAAGATAAGATGGCTGTGTATCAAGGAAGTGAGGGAGCTGACAAAAGCTGGAAAATGGAGTGTCTTTGCTCTGGAAAGAGTGAAATCCCACCAACCCCTTGATTTTTGTCTCTTAGTTTTCTGACCTTTAGAGGTATAAGAGAACACATGCTGTTTAAACTATTAAGTTAATGGTAATTTTCTTTCCAGCTTAAATAGAAAAAAAAATCATTCTAAAAATTGAAAAATTGAAAGTAGGCTTGATTTATATTCTGAGAAGTCCCATTTGGAGGTGGAGTCACAGAGAAAGCCTCCTCCCTCTACATACATTGTCATAATAAATTTCTCTTGACAAGCTGTATGCCATGCCATCAATTTCCTTAATAACAACATTTAGAGCAATGTTTCTATCTACATGCTGTTTCCCACAGCCATTTGTTTTCTTATCTTCTGTCTTTAATACAATTTCTTTAGAAGTGAAAAGAACATGAAAGAGAAGGTGAATGAAGGCAGCTATAATGTGTCCATATCAAACAGTAGTCCTCATGTTGGAGAGCTGGCTCAATAGCTGAGAGCACTTGGTACTCAGTACTCACGTCAGCCAGCTCAAACTGTCTGCAACTCCATCTGTAGAAGATCTGACACTCTCTTCTGGCCTCTGTGGGCCACACACACACACACACACACACACACACACACACACACACACAGAAGGGCAGAGGGAGGTAGGGAGAGGGAGACAGAGAGACAGACAGAAAAACAGAGAGATAGAAACAGAAAGACAGAGAGAGAGACAGAGAGAGAATTTCAAAATCATATGATAGTCTGCAGCTTTCTGCTCAGTTTGGAGGGGGAAAACAGTGATTATAGATAAGTTTCTAAGTGATACTCTGCATAAATTCTGCCTTTGAACTTCATATTTGATATAAGCCAAAAGAGACCCTAATTCTCCATGAAAACACATTCTGTTTTCTCAATGCTTAAATAATTTTTATAATGGAAAGCTAAATCCTAAGAGCTCACTCAACAAATCATGGCACCAATAATTCTTAGGTAAATGGCTCACAGCTATTACTATCAGTACCAATTTTGAGCATAATACCACACAGAATTACTTGCCTCCACTAAGCAGACAGAAAAATTATAAAATCAGTCATTGTGATAATTTAAGGCTATACAAAAAAGTGTCAATTTTTCATGAAGGGATGATCACATCTGCGGCTTTTCTACAATGAAACATTCATGCTGGATTCCTTCAGGGACTCTCCTGTATTTAGACCAGCTGGAATGAACTCAAAGAAAGAAAATACACCTTAACATTAGCATAAGCAAAGCAAATCTGTCACTAAAATGTTCTCTCATGAAAAGTCTCTGGACCACCTATTGCTTTGAGACATGTTAGTGTCTTCAGTCACTACAGGAAGACCATAAAACCAGTTAGATCTATTTTCAGAAAAGCACAGAAGCTAATACCAAAGCCAGAATCAACAATATCTTGCTTTCTACACCATTAGGCAAAAGGAAAAAAAAAAAACTATTCATGAGACTTGCAGTATCTGCTGTTGTATATGACTACCATATATTATTAATACTACTAATAATTTTCTTGTCACAAGGTGGCTAGCCTTGTGCTTTAAAACATAATAAGTCTCATTGTTCCCTATTGACCACCTGTACAATGCTATTTCCTGAGGTTTGTTTACTCTGTGTATTGCAAACTCTACTTAAATCTTACAATATTTTTATGGAAATTAATATCCTAATGAAAAGAGTTTGGAATGTTGTTTTATGTTTATATACTAACTAACTAACTAACTATATATATATAGTGTGTTGTGTGTGTGTGTGTGTGTGTGTGTGTGTGTAAGTGAGGCAAACATATCCACTCTAGTTAAACTAAGCTTTAAAAAGGGACACTATTCCATAAACTTAAGAGTCAAAAAATACTTAGAGCATCGACAAACTTGAACAGTTATCTTATTTCACTCATAACTAGTTTTATAGCCTATTGTAGATTATGTATTGTGTTTGAATACTGGCTTTGTCCTAAGTTAGTGTGCATGTGTAACTCATAAATGTGGTATCACATACTCATTACAATGTAATAAAGCAAATGTAAAGCACAGGTTTTATTTCCACAGATTCTTAATATAAAATATTACATGAACAACCCTGATAGAGTCTTTGCTTCTCTTTGAAACTTCATAAGTCATCCCCCATAGTCTACATACTCTCAAAATTCCCATCTCCCAAACTTCTACAACAGCTTATTAAGCTCTGAGCAGTCAATTTCTTTTAAAGACTTAAGTTCCAAAATCCTTCCACAATATTCCCTCCAAAACAACATGGTTGGGTTCATCACTGCAACATCCCAGTCTCTGGTACCAATTCCTGTTGTAGTTTGAGCCTTTGTTACTGTAATAAACACTATGGTTAAAAGCAACTTGGGGGAAGAAAGGGTTCACTTGGCTCACACATTCAGCACATAGCCTGGTAGTGAGAGAAGTAAGATCATGAATTCAAACAGGGGCAGATGAAAGAAAACCCTAAAGGAAAACTATTTGCTGGCTTCCTCCCAGTGGCTGCTCAGCCTGCATTCTTATACAACCAAGACTTATTTGACCAGGAGTAGTCCTGCATACAGTGAATTGGGCCCTCCCACATAAGTAAATCAAGAATAAATGTCTAAAAACTTTGCCAATAGGCCAATCTGAAGGAGTCAATTTCTCAAGTGAGCTACTCTTTTCCAAAGGAACTGTTACCAACTTGAACACAAAACCAACCAATCAACCAACCAACCAACCAACCAACCAACCAACCAAACAAACAAACAAAAACCAAGGAACACAAAATATAATTTAGATATAATTTTTTGGTCACATCAAAGCATCTTAACTCTGGCCCTGTCCTCTTTGTTTCACACTGGACCTCTTCTTTGGCCTAGGTCTTAAGGGAGCTGGTTTTAACTTATTTTGAAATCAGTGCAATCTTCATAAGACCATGAGGTTTAAAAGTAAGTTTTCCAATGATTTCTGTGATATTTTGCCTTCCTACACTAAATTAAAGTGTGAAAACCTGTTTCTCACTATTGGTAAAAGATTTATGTCACTGAACTCTGTTGGAGAAGGAGTCCATGATTCTGGGATCTGCCTTCTCTGACTGGTGATCAAGAAAGTGATAAGAGGTATCAGTGGATGCCTTGATCCAAAAGAATTGAACAGTGATGAACAAACCATTCTGTAAAATTAACTGGGGGTGGGGGGACAAATGTTTTAGCTTCTAAGGCTTACTGCTGAATAAGGTTACCCTTTCTGAATCTTGGCTGGCTGGTTCAACTCAGCTTTTCTGGCTCAAACTCCTCTCCAAGCTGACTGATTCAATCTGGCTTCTCTTGGCTTCTTGCTGAATTGCTCTGCACTGAATCCACCTCATATTAACTCTGACATTCTGTTTTAGTCTTCTGGCTCCTTCTCATTCTCTGGCTTCTACTGTCTCTGATGACCTTAATGGACTGAGCTCATGAACAAACTCACCTCCACTGCATTGCACTCACTACCCTGACTCCCAACTAGTTCTCCCCCACCCCTCTCTGTGCTACTTTCTTAAGTTGCCTCTCTTTCTTGTGCAGCTCTCATGAAAGTTGTATGTATCCTATGTCTGACTCACTCTGTCAAATATCTGATGTCACTTTCAAATATGGCTGCTTCCTTCTATAAATTAATTTTACCTGCATCCTTTAGTTTTAAAAGTTTATACTAAAGTGATGTCTGTATTCCAGGGGGATTAAAGATGTGTCATTTAGCCTGAAACACACAGACCAAGATGGTCTTTGGATATGATCCCTTGCAAGAGTAGCCATGTTTCTGGATTAAAATTTCTTTACTCCACTCATGTTTCTGGACTGTTGGAATGATTGATTCTAGTATTTTCAGTGGAATCTGGTGGTACTCAGCATCCAGATATTTATTAGTGTTCAAATTGTTGTTTCAATATGGTATAAAGTGTGCTAAAGCTGTATTTATATTAGTATTTGAATACCAACGTTTATGAGTTCATGGAGTTCAATGCAAGTCATCAGAGACAGTAGAGGCCAGAGAATGAGAAGGAGACAGAGGATTGGAACAGATTTCCAGAGTTAATTTGAGCTCAAGCAGAGCAATTCAGTTCTTGCATAGAACAGAGAATCCTGGAAGGCTCCATGGCATGAAGTCAATTTCACTGGACCGTGATGGGTTTCTCTTTTGAACCTGTAACATTTGGACAAACGTGTGGCAGAATTTTACTTCCCCACAGTGGGAAGCCATAACCTCCACAGCACAAGGAGGAGAAGAAACATGATATATAGAAATCCAGAGTCTTCTGCTGAGAACCACATTGGTGTCTGATCTTACTAAGTTTCCTAGTATATTATTGGGTTATGAGGGACCTGCAGCAAATGTGGTACTGGTTTAGTCTGGCTTCAGTGTGAAGTGTTTTGTTGATAACTCAGAGTTCCTAAACAGCTGTAGCCTCTGGTAGGATTGCTTCTTAAATATACTCTTTTTCTAAGAAAACATATATTCATTCAGATTGAAAATTGGTGGAGCATACCTACCTATCAGGGTTAACTGGCTGTTTTTTTTTCACCAAAAATGTTTTAATTCGTTTCAGCAGAGTTTTAAAATTCAACTTTTAAAAACCATCAACTGTTCTTACCGTGTCTGCTGAAGGTGAAAATGTACTGCCAAGCAACACAGGATGCAGATGTAACAGGATCAATGGGAAGAGACAAAAGAACACAGAAACAGGATATGCAGAGTAACCCTGTCCTTCCTCATCCCACAGGGTAGACCTGGCAAGGCTGCACACAGCACAGACGTTGGCACAGTGTTCAACCATGTCATTCAGGACAGGCAGCGTCTACAACTTAGAGTAGTGTGATATGGAAGCAGCCTCTCCCACACTGTGATACAGCCCCACCTGAGATCATCTTGCTTTGTTTCCCCAAGAAACTTACTGAGGTCCAGTAGTTCCAGAGTAGTTTGAGAACTTCTGGGTATCATGGTGATGCTATCATTTTCCAGGGTTGGATGGAAACAAAACAAGAAATAGAAAAGGTGAGACTCACTCACTCACCAACTCAGAGTGTCTGACCATTGTGATGTCCCTTTGGGAACAACACACTTTTTCTTCAGTCCTTTTCCGAGTGCTTCCTTCTGAATCCCACCCCCAACATTTTGTAGAATGGTTGCCATTGTCTGTTGTGGAATTCTGATATTGAAAAGAATATCTTTGAATGCTTTGAATTATTAGAAGTTAAAGAAAACATACATAAAATAAGCATTATCGAAGTGAATACACCCAGGCTTAGACCAGGACTAGGGCAGTGACTAAATATTACAGAATCAGGAGGTATGGCTTCCTTAGGGGGAGTTATGAAGTAGCAATATTAGAATCTATTATTCACCAAATGACTGATTTACTCCATTATATGTTAGCAAGGGGTGAACTTAGGATGTAGCTTTGTTCTGGTGCCTTCCAGGGCATTCCATCTCTTCTATATCAGACTAGAGCTTGATGGCTCAATGTTTTTGTTTTTTGTTTTTGTTTTATTTTTGCAGGAAAACAAGGCATGGAGGGGGAAATATAAAAACAGAAAAAGGAAGAAAGGATTGTAATTTAAAATCAATCAGATATCTCATTTAAGTTTTCCATCCAAGGGATTAAAAACACCAATGTAGTACAGCCACTGACTGTTGTTAAAATAAATGATTTTTAAAGGCTTATAAACATGTGCTGAAAGAGAGGTTTCATGAGCTATTATTATGTGAAAGAGATTTCATGAGATACTACATGAAGCAGTAATGTTCTCCTTTTGATTAATTTATCTTTCAAGAAAGAAAAAGCAAACATGCATTCTTTAGAAGTCTCATGTTAACTAGGACCATTGCAGACTGTTATCTACAGGACAGGAGTGTGTCACCTGCCTTTGTAGGAATAGATTATGTCCACACTCCATGAAGTATAATTTTTGCAGTACTGTTAAAAAGGTAAAAACAGGTATTAGTTTAAGAAAGAAAATATGAATTTAAGATCAATTCTCATTTTGGATCACTAGCAATTAAGGTAGAAGTTAATTAATGACTATGGAAGAATAATCAATGTTTAGCTTAACATGATTTTCAAATACAGGTTATTTCAGGCTTAAAAGTTACCACTGTTTAAATTTTAAAAATTATATGTTACATTTAAACAGTATGATTTTCCTTTTAACTTCACACTGTTTTGAATAGTCTCATTAATTGAATCTGTTAAGCGATCTCGAATACCTGGCAAAAGTTTTAGAGTTTGTGGTAAACATGGAAATCATCTTTTTAAAAGGCATATCTTTGAGGATGGCGTGGCCTATACAGTATACTCACTTTTCATTGCTTCATATATATTATATTTATATAATTTTGATCAAGTTAAGAATGTGGTCATTTTTCCTGTTATTAAAAATATGAAACAAAATTGTGACCTATGTAGAAAGAGTAGAATTAATAATAATAATAATAATAATAATAATATATATACCCTGGGTCTTCTACAAAGGTATTAAAACGGCTGTACTGGAATATTTTAAATGCTTTAATGTGACATATAGACAAAGTGTGATACAAAAGCCTAACCAAAAGAAGTAGGACTTTACTCTCCAGTCACCCGCATCCCATTTAGTGTTAAATTAAAAATGGAATGCCACTTTCTCTCTTTCTTATACCTGGACCTTTCTGATTTGGAGGATGGAATCAGAACATCCTTGTTTTCTGCCTTTTGTATTTGTTGCTCCTGAGGACTGAACTCGGAATGTAATGAATGCTACAAGTTTTATCACTGAGACATACTCACGGCTCTTCTCTGAACTCCTTAAATATCAAAATACTCCTGCCATTTATAAACAGGGAAAACCAACAGTTTTGTTGTTGTAAGAACCACAGTATTAGAAATTAAATAAGGTTGTGATATGATTCATTTACCAAATGAATGAAGAACACAAAGTAAAGTCTAAACCCTAAAACTTCAAGGGTCTGAAGATCATTTGTATAATATCTAATGGAGCGAAAGGAAATCATTTTATTACTAGAGTGAGGCAGAGTCCATATCTCATCTAATGTTGGTGAACATTACTGTCTTTGGAAGAAGTCCATCCAAGCCCTTTGGGACTTTATGCAGGACTTCACTGGGTTTGTGAGCGGAGCTGGTCGCAGATGTCCTGGAGTGAGTGCTGGAGTTCACATCCCAACTCTATGACTTGCTGCCTGTCTCCTCTCTGTGTCCTTCCTCCCAGTTCCTCATTTTGTAAACAGGCATGAAAACACAACTCACCACATATGGTTGGTACAATACGTTAATAATCACAAAGTCCTTACAATAATGTCTGGTACAAAGTGATTTCTATGGTGCTTGCTTCAGTGTTCATACAAGCTACATACTGAGGAACATTCTAGAAAAATCAAGTTCAAAAGAAGATAATTATATAACGATACACAAAATAACTTGAAATTCACAGTAACATGTGCCCAAGGCCCCTTTATCTGCCAGATTCTACTGATCAAGTAGACAGGGCAACTGAGAGTTGGCCCTGGGGTGTAAGTCTAAGACTCATGTGCTGGATACTGGGTGGTTTAAAGGAAAGGATACAGATGGCCATAAACAAAGGAAAGTTTTCACTTTTATTAGTAACCACAGTAGTAGAAATTAAATAAGGTTGCGATATGATTCGTTTACTAAATGAACGAAGAACACAAAGTAAAGACCCTAAGACTTTAAGGGTCTGAAGATCATTTTTATAATATCTAATGGAGCGAAAGAAAAGTAGTCAAACATTCTGCAAGAAATTCAGTGGCATACATGGAAAATACAATGTTTAAAATGTTTCAGAAATTTGAAATAGTAAGAATTTCACTTGGGAGGCAGAGGCAGGCGGATCTCTGAGTTCGAGGCCAGCCTGGTCTACAGAGTGAGTTCCAGGACAGCCTGGGCTACACAGAGAAACCCTGTCTCGAAAAAACCAAAAAAAAAAAAAAAAAAAAAAAAAAGAAATAGTAAGAATTTGAAATAATATAATTTTTTAATAACATGATTAGTTCAATTAATTGAAATATAATACACTTATGGATGTTTCATAACTATCATCTGGTAATTGGTAAGTAATTTACAAGGGAAGCACATTAGTCCTGCTGAGTGTGGGGCGTGGCTTCCTGCTGAGTGTGGGGGTGTGGCTTCCTGCCTCACTAAGATCCATTCTGCCTCAGCAAGACTGGAAGATTTAGGGCAGGTAGTGGATACAATACACTTTGGGAATTGCTTGCTGACCAGACTTTCTGGTCTCTGCTTCTTCCTAATGATCAGTTTTCTCCAGAGCCATGTTTTTTCCACCCTGTTCAACCCAGTACTGCCCAAGACAAGGTTCTAAGTCAGCTTCTTTAGATTCAGTAGGGAAGACAGTTTGCCACCCTTGATCACATATTCTAGGTTAGTCTTTATCAATAAAAGTAGTATATTGCTTTCTCATCTCCCAGCCCTGTTTTATATCTTTTTAATAAAATTGATAGGAAAGAAAAGTGTTATATTTGATAGGGCTCACTGAACACTTCCACACTTGGAAATGGTCATAAATGACAACCATGGAGCAGTTTATGTCAAAATGTAGGTGCTGTTTTACATGAACATGCATTTTATGCCTCATAGTTTCTGAGAGTCAGGAATCTGGATGGAGCTATTCCAGGTGTATATTTCTAAGCTCTCTTCTCACAAGATTGCAGACAAGTTGGGACACGGGTATAGTCACATAAAAAGCTTGATGGGGGAGACTCCATTTCTAAGCTCAATTCATGCTGTCAGTAGGGGATGTTTCTTACAAGTTGTTGGTCCAAGACCTCCCTTTATGGCTGGTCATGTGGTCCTTTTCATTGGATTGTTCATCATTTGGCATCTGGCTGCCTTCAGGGTGAGCTGTCAAACCACAAGAAAGCAAGTGCAGAGGGCTCAGATGCCTAATCTGATCTGTCATGGGAGAGGCACTGCTGTAGGCATCGTCATGCTCCATCCCCAGCAGTGAGCAACAGGCCCAACCCCACTCAAGGGAAGAGATTGCACAAGGATGTTAATGCCAAGCTTCTAGGCTCATTTGAGCAGCTGCACCCTCCAAAATTAACATTTTCCACAAACGGGCATGGAAATTATTTCTTTCACCTTCACGACAACCAGGTGGGTCAGTTAATTTTCACATCCTAATTTTCACATGAGAGCCACTCTGAATGTGATCAGTGTCTGGTTAAGAAGCTCAATGGTAGCGAAGTAGCTAACGATGACATTGGTTCTGACAGCGTGCTCACTGTCCTGTGTTCTTAGTCACTTGACTAAGCAGGAATTAAAAATCAAGGTGTAGGTTTGTAAACACATCTCATGTCCTAGGTTTTCTTTTGAGATTTCACAGAAAAGGTACAAAGGCAACACAGTGAAATATTTGAAAGACATTTAACCTTGTAGGTGAAGGGATTATGGGTGGCTGTTTTCTTCTATTTTTAATATATTCACACTTATTTTTTCCAAACGTCCATGTTGATCTTTGCCCAAAATGGGAAAAAGCCATGAGCAAAGAAAAAAGTTTCTTCTCACTGGGTTCACACTGGCTGCAACAGGGAGTAGTCTCCCTAGATTTTAGGCAGTAAGAGACACATTGGCTGTAAACAATTTAAAATCTATATATATTAAGAAGTCAGTCACATAGTTATTTGTTTAAAAAAATTACCTGATGGATTGTTGTTATAATTGGTAGGGTTCGCATCTAGGCAAGACCATTGATGCCTTTTTTCTCCTCCAGTAACCTGCACAACTATAAACCATAACTGGCAAAGGGAGATTTCTCGATCAGTTTTTGCTTGATTTCTCTATATCAGGTGCATATTGACATGCCATCATTTGATGCTTTGACTCAGGCACTCACCCTAAGATGTTCAAATCAGGGCCAGCACATCTATCTCCTAATAGTTATCTTTGGCATGCTCCTCATCTCTGAAAGTGATGCATACTCTTTCCTCATACAATTCTTTCTGACTCCTATGCCTGTCATTCTTGTTATGATTTCATTAGCTTGGACATAGATAAACACACACGTGTGCACATATATGTGTAGCTATGACAAATGAGTTAAATGAATCCAATTTAAAGTAGAGTCTTTGCTAACAGGGAAATCAATGAATGAGTCTCCAACATATACCATATAACTGGGCCCTGAATAACTGGAGAAAGCATCTAGTGTTTTTTATAGTCTAACAAATACAGAAAAATATGCATAGGTGTCCTGCTGTTGCAAGCCATCTTTGGAAATGCCAACATCCATTCACTTTCATATTTGGTTCTTAGTGATTCATCTGCTCATTTTCAGTTGTTAGCTACTAGACATCAAGGACTGGGCTATTCATTGAGAATCTAAGAGTAAATGAAATATACATGTTTCTGTGTTCATTTGTTTTGGAAAAGAATGGGAGACACTATTGTCAATTGATAGACAATCAAGATACGAAAGTTGAAACCAGTATCATGAAGAAAAATTACATATTTTCCAGAAAGCACAAAACACTAGGGGATATCAGTAAACAACAGTCTGACAGATTATAGTATCCACTGGTATCTGCTTGAGGAAGATTATATAATGTTAAATCAAGGTAAAAAAAATAGTCTTGGAGAATTAAAAAATAATGGTCAAAGATGGAGGATAAACTGCAAGGAATGTTGAGGTAGAGCAGCCAGAAAGGTGGGAGGGGCTGAGTGAAAGACAAGAGAAGACTGCTTTGCTGGATGGAGGGGGAGGGAGCCATGCTGTGGATAAGGATGAAGGGTTAACATAAGAAGGCATTGAAAGATCCCTTCACTGTGTAGGATGTGGGGATGCATAAAGCCAGAGATGGCATCTGAAGGGCAGAGTGGGCTAAGCTGATAGGAGGAGACAAAGGAGAGTCTACATATAAAAATGGCTTTTAAGGGAGATTTGACTAAGGAGGAAGATTTACATTTGTAGCTAGAGGAAAAAGTAGGGTGTGCTTTTTTTCTGTTGTAAACACGGTAGAGATTCTAGATGTTGACATTCTCTTGTGACAGTCAGTAGAATGGTTGGGGAGGGCATTATTAAAAAATGGTAAATGTTTCAAATATAGTGCAAGTTTCTGAGAGGGGTTGGGAAAGGGATCTAGAGCACTAGAGAAGATAATGAGACACCTTCACAGTTCACTGAAAATCTTACCCTGTAGCCTGGTCTTTCTTTCCAGAAAGAAAGGAGGAAGTTTAAAATGGTTTCAAATGTAGATACTTAGGATTTGGGAGCCACATCATGCAAAACTCATCCTCCCATCATCATTCATCTTATTTTTAAAGTACATGTATATGAGTTCATTATTTATATTCCTGTGACAACTCAGGGAGATTGTCAGGACATGCCAATCAATTCAAGTGACTTACCTGTGTCAGTGTAATGTCAACCTTGCTGTTTATAAAGAATGTAATGACCCAGATCTTAAGCGCTGTACCCATCCATTGCAAAACACTACATCTCCCTTCTTTCCTAAATTCATTAGGATAATTGTAAAGTTCGCAGCTTGAATGCATAACTTGAAGAGACATCAGAGACATCAGAGACAAAGACATGAGAGAGAAGATGGGGCAGATTTTCAAGTCCAATATCAAGTCCAAAATGTTTCCTTTAATTCTCTTATGAATAAAGTAACTTCAGAGACAGCATGCAGAACAATCCTTGTGGAACATGCATGTACTGTCTTCTGTAGGAAATGAAGTGCCCAGTAGATAAAAGTGCATAGGTTTGCTTTCCCATATTCTCTCTGCCTCAGGATAGAATTCTGAACTCCCTTGTCCTTGTTTAATAATATGAGCCTCATGGAGTTCAACAAGTTAGTGTAGTTTGATATGCATGTATGTTGTTTTTATTAGGGATGGTGTGTATGTGTGTATATATGTATGCATGCACATGTATGTGCATGTACATGCAAATGCATGTTTGGACATTTTTAATAACAAGCACAGGTAGATGGAAAGAAACAGGTACCAACAGTGTCTGTAATCAACAAAAGCTCTTGTAACGCATAAGTTCATGGCTGATAAAATAAAAGGAACTAAATAATATTAAACAACATTAATTCTAAGCAGTTATTTATTTCCCATTTTGAATAGATTATGAGAACCTAACCTAGTATTTTTATTATTATTCCATTTTAAGTGAACAATGAAGATCATAACATTCATCTTACCACACAAGTACCGGCTCCTCTTCAGTCTAAAAGCTCCATGAAGGCAAACATATACTGGTGGTTGTTGAATGGTCAAGTTCTCAAACAGTGCTAGGTGCAGTCCAGTCAGCGTGCAAACACAAGGCTGTTGTTTAATCTTGTGCCATTGTTTCTCAGTTCTTTTTCTTTTCCGTTTGAATTTTGGAGACAAGATTTCTATATGTATCCCTGGCTGTACTGGAGCCTGCTGTGTAGTTTAGGCTGGCCTAGAATTCAGAGGTTTATCTGCCTTTGACTCCTCAGTGCTGGGATTAAAGGCATGTACCACCACTGACAGGCTTTTATTGGTTCTTAAATCAATTCCATTTAATCTTTTAAAAATATTTCTGTGTTTATTAAAGAAAACCAAAATTGTCACTACAACATCAACTTTAAAATACCTTGATACTAAGATTTCTAATTATTCTTCTGTAACAGTTTGTGCTCCTGGATTTAAGTTATTTTGTTTGGTATTTCTTTTTTTTTTATTTGATGTTTTATTAATTTACATTTCAGATGCCATCTCCCTTCCCCATTCCCCACACCCATTAATCCCCTATCCCATCTCTCCTCCTCCTTTTTTGCCTTTATACTGTTTAAATGACATGTAAGTATTAAGGTCAGTTCTAGGTTGAGGAACTAGCAATACAATAGATGCAAATAGTCCAGGAACAAGGAAGACAATAAACCCAGATAATCAAAGAACATGCATGACAATAAACAGAGTCTTGTGATCACTATTTCTTTGTTTGTATGTTTGTTTGTTTTTGATTTTTATTTTTTTCGAGACAGGGTTTCTCTGTATAGCCCTGGCTGTCCTGGAATTCACTCTGAAGAGCAGGCTGGTCTCAAACTCAGAAATCCACCTGCCTCTGCCTCCCAAGTGCTGGGATTAAAGGCGTGCGCCACCACTGCCCAGCTGTGATCACTATTTCTAAGTGCTTATCAAAGTGATCAATGTATCTGAGCCTACTTCCCTGTCCTAGACCAAAGTCATTTTCATGTCTGAAGCCTATTTCTTTGTTCAAGCTTAAGATTTAGATTTCTGCCTACAATTACTTCTTTGTTCTAGCCTAAGATTTAGTTCCTGCCTGAAATTTCTTCTTTGTTCTAGCCTAGGATTTAGTTCCTGCCTGAAATTTCTTCTTTGTTCTAGCCTAGGATTTAGATTTCTGCCTGAAATTACTTCTTTGTTCCAGCCCAATGTCAGATTCCTGCCAGGCAGCCCCAAAGCTCTCCACATCTCCCCTTTTTTATTGCAGAAATCAGACTGAATCTGTCTTAGATCATTCTGACAAGAAAGCCTTCCTTACCCATCATGGAATATGCTTCATCGTAAGTAATGCATTTCTGTCTTAGGTTGGTAAGGCTCTGTGCAGAATCTTACCTGTCCTTGGCTTGCCAGTCTGTTAAATTAATAACTCTGTTTGGGGGTCCATTATCAGTTTCAAGTCATGTATTTTGGCTGCCAGCCTGTTGATGTAGTTAGAGACAAGCTTTAACATGATGGACAGGAATAAACGTATTCCCAGGACAAGAAGGGCTAGCCTGATCAAGCTATATATGCCATTCCTGAGATTTGACCAAAATGGAAATACTGGCCTCAGGCCATGGATAATTTAATTGGCATTATCTGCAGCATCAAAGCTCAACAGAGCAGCATTCTTTAAATTCATAATCTCACTATGCAAAGTTAACACACCCAGAGAGATGTTAGGACTATGCCAAATACCCTACAGGTGTCTTTAAACTTTTTTCTAATTATAATGACAATCATTGTAAATTGTAGAAGTAACACTACTCCAATGACACTTGGGATGGCTTCTAACTCTTGAATCTTGAACCTCCTTCAGATAATTTGAATAGGTTATAGAGCATCATCTGTTGTTCTAAATACCCATATAAATCCTTTTGTATACTCAATACATTAATAACATTTTTTTTTGCCAGATGGTTAAAGAAAAATAGTTGTCTTAATTCTTTGTGTCAATGCTATTGCAGAAGCAGTGGTGCTAGCAATTAATGAAATTAAAGCTGTTATACCAGCAATAATCAAGCCTGCTACCCTCTTGTTTCTTCTTAAAGCCTAACTTACTTCTTCCAGCACTTTCAAGCTTTTTTCAATTCCATTTAATTTTAATCAGAAGCAGTGGAACTCTCAAACAGAACAGGGAAGCTTTGGCCATCCCTGGAAGCAACTTTTTTCTTTAATGTTGAGACTTCAACCATGAATACAATGAAATATGACTGTATATACCTCAATATCTCTCCTCATGCTCCACCTGTATTTTCACAAAAAACATATGTGACTGTCACAGCTGAAGATTGCTACTGTCATTTGCCAAATAGACAACTTGTTTGCCATGGAAACTCCCACAATGCATGGGTCAGGACCTGTAACAAAACTTACTTGAGTTAAAACATTGCTAGTATGCATGAAGATGAAAAGCTTCTACACTGAGACTATTGTTGAATTCTTCTTGTGTGAGGTCCTCAGTCATCCTATGCTAACTTCTCAGCATTCGCTTTCTCTTTTTCACTATTTTAAAGATTATAATTCCAACGTTTATTACTTTCCCTTTCTCCCTCCAAACCCTACCATATATCCCTCAGGCTTACCTGAGGAATTTAAAACATTTGTTTCATTTCTGTATAGCCCAGCAGAAAGAATGAGATTGTATTTCTTCTTTTTTCCCTATGTGGGCTGAAGATGACTTCTGAATGCTGCCATGCTGTTATCATTTTCCAAACATAAGGATGTGTGCTCCAACTTTCAAAGTACATGAAAATATATTTTCTGTGAGCACAGGAGTTCACATGAACCTCAGGTAAGGCTTACTCTATAGCAGGTACATTTCAATCTTGACTTTTTATTTTTTCTGTGCATTCTATAAATGTATAGAACTGAAAAAAATCAATAAAAAACATAAGGCAATATTTTATCTATATGGTTCATTATTGTATTACAACTTCCTCTTGGACATTCAATAAATTATGCTTCCATTCACCACATGGACTCTTTCTTCTACAATTCAGTATCTTATGAGGGAATGCAATGTCATTCAAGTCACATGGAGGTTTTATCTGATATAAGGACCAATGCTAGTTAATACCACCAGTTCCAAACACTAGTAAAAAGTATATTTTTAACAGGTAACCCATTTTAAGTGAACAGACTGTTCAGTCAAGACAGTAGCTTCACTAGATTGCAGAGGAAGAAAACAATGAAGTACTATTTGTTTTCATACTCACAATTAGACATTTCCATAAATAAATAGTAAAAAAAAATCCAGAAGTGGAGATAGTGGACAATTCAATTATAATAGAAAGCCTGTGCAAGGCATAGCTACAAGACTAGCTTGACCCAATAGCTCATCACTCTCTATAAAAGTGTTGTTTTATCTTTCTTCCGTCCCTCCTGTCTATAGGTTATATGGGTCCTATCACCTAGTGGCTGTATGAGAGCAAATTTCTACAGTTGTAGGGTTTGATCTATTCATCACACCAGACAAAAGAGAAGGACTGTTAACAGCTTTTGAACACAGAGATTTTCTTTTCCCAAGTTCCCAACAGAAGTCCTCACCTATATTAATGACCTTGAAAAAACAACCTCTGACCTGAAGATGTCCAAAGCAGATGGACTCACAGTCATTATTCTTAACATTTTTCCCAGTTATGAATCTTTGCATTAGCCACTGTTCTTTGCAAACAGGAATGGCTCTGACTCGAGGCTGAGTGCAGCCTGGATCTTTGCACATGAACACTATTACTTAGGAGTCAGTTTAGTACTCATAGGACGTGTGTACTAAGTAAACTCCCCAATAAAGTTCAGAGAACACCATGAAAGAGAGAACAGAAAGAATGCAATGGAATAGAGCAATGAAGTGCTATCAGCTGTACATCATGTGACCAGTGCAGTCATGAGCTCACAGCAACTGTTATCTGCTCAAGATCAAGACAGTCCCCATTCCAGCTGGAAAGGATGGAGGCTCAGGAGGCCCCAATCCTAGTTCAGGAGCTGTCATCAGTTGATGGCTGCTGGTGTAAAGAGAGCTATTTGGCTTTTTGAGATTGTGGTCAATTGTAGGCTGTCCATAGGGGTTGCATACAAACAAAATGCATTGTATGCTTTAAAAAGTAATAAAATATATTAGAAACAAATAAATACCAGTTTATCAGTGTTATCAATTCCTACTATATCAAAGGTTAGCTGCATCTTCCAATTCCTTTTCTTTTATACTTTTATCTTTTGACTATAGTGATAGTTAACGAATCTTCTCTCCTTACCACATCATCATCTTTAAATAACCTAATGTCAGATTACTAGAGAAACCTCTCTTTGATAATCTCTAACCCACCTGTTTAAAACTGCAAAGCTATTCCCGTGATTAAGATGGTGATGCTATTAATGTGTCCCTTCTGATATCTTATGTGCCATCCTTTTCTCTGTTACGTGCTGTGGAATCTCATAATCAGTTCCACCATTGCAAATCATAAACCAATCCAACCTCTACTCGAGATTTCCCTCATCTGTTTCCTCAATCTGGTTCAAGAAAATATGAGTTTTCATTATATTCTGAAGATAAAAGCAGACAGATTTAAAGCCAGGGTAACTGAATCAGTTGGAGAGAATGGTATTATTGAAATTGAACTGGCCACACAATTTTTACCCCTAGAAGTGCATCCATGTTTTATGATAAAAATCTGTGTTAGGCATCTACTTTTTGATTTCTTATGACTGGACCTCAGACTCATTTCATTTCCTGTTTGCAGACAGGAGTGTATGTTCTTTCCCATCATAGATGCTAACATGCATGCTCAATGTGAATAAAATACCAGCTATGAGTTGTTCCCTGTCATCAGGTTCAATATCACTCTTTTAGCACTTGCTTCATATCTAGTGTAGAGAAAATGTTGGGAAAGAAAACAGTGTCTCCTCACTCAGTCCAGCTTTCCAGCAACGTGCTGTATTCTAAGACAATGAGGTGAGAAGATGAGTTTACAAATCCTTTTACTAAAGTGCCACCTGCACAGGGTGTGCGGGGTCTTACAGATACTTATTGGAGACTTTAAGTATGAAGGCATCTCAGAAGGAAGTTAGATCTCCATGGGATCTACTAGACTGATAAAGGTTTGCCAAAACAGGAGAGAAGAAGGAAGGGACAGGAAGGACAATGTTTAAGATGCTTATAATGTAGTTTACAAAACTCATGGATGTGACACTGTATTATTTATCTTTGACTGAGGTAACCAGTTGCTATCACCAGGGACACATGCCTTATGATGTTTAGTAAGTACATAATATTGAGTCAAGGCCACAGGAACAGTTCTTGACAGTGTTTCAACTTTTATGTCTTACACACAGCAGAGGTGTTTGCTATTTGGGAGAATAACTATGCTAAGTGGATAAATTGGGGATTTGAGAAATGAAGAGGCACTCCAATGCTTGTAGTATCTTTCAACTTTGTGGTACAAACAGTCCTGATATGGTTATGTGACCCAGATTGTTCTCGTAGTGGCTCTGGAAATTCCTGCATATTTGTTGCAGAACAATCAGGTCCCGTCATATGAAAAGTTCACAAGATAGAAGACTGGTAGCAAGATCTAGGACAACAGAACATAATTATAAAATGGAATTCACTGGGGGGGGGGGGGGGCGGGGAACCTGTCCTGGCAGGTGGTAAAATCAAATGAATCCCTGTAATTTGGATCAGAAGAAGGAGAGCATATAGAGTTTAGGACAAATGTGATTTGATTTAAGAAAAAAAAATGGACTTGCTTCTTCACATGACAGTATCAAAGAGTTAGTCACACTCCTCCAGACGGATGCCATTGCAAAATTCCACAAACTATACCATGGGAAAGTACATGGGAAGAATTGAATGGGGGTCATCCTGAGGCTTTCGTGGAGGTTACAACTCAAGGTGGTAGATTCAGGTATATATATTTAATTATTTAAGAAAATAACCATTCAAATTCAGCTGTGTCTATACTGTATTAGTTTGTCTGATTTTTTCTTTAGAGATCAGTATGAGAATAGACAAGCAGTGCTGGGTTAGTCAGAAGTTGTGGTTTATATAAGCAAATCACTGTAGTCTTCCTGAAAGAAAAAAGACACTAAGAAGATAAAGGACATTGGTCTTTTCATTGAGCATTCAGTGAGGCAGTTTCATATAGTCTAGATTGGACACACACAGCAGGGATTGAGAGATGGGAGTGTGGGAAAAAACATGCGCGTGTCGTCCAGAACCGAGGTGGAGGCGGCCGCAGGGGTTGGCAGCGGCAGAGTCTTGGGGCTTTCCGACCGGCAGGTTCCCACATACCAGAGAAAGTCTGAAGTTTTAAAAGCTGGCAGGCCCCAGAAGACACGTGGACTCCAAGAGATTAAAGCTTTACTGTCCATGGCAGCATAGTTGGATCTGGATGTGCGTGCGCCCCCAAGGAAAATCAGGGGAGCTGGTTTAAATAGGGAGGAAGAGGGGACAGAATAACTTAATTAGCTATGCCCTTCGGCCTTAATATGTAAATCTCCGGAGGCGGCCTGTTAGTCACGCCCTCTACCTGTGTTTTTACGTGGTGACTGACAGTGCAGGTTAAATGGAGATTAGACTGCGTGTCAGGGCCCTGGGTTCTGGGGTGTGAACTGTCTTCTCGGGGTTCCAGGCCCATGCCAACCCAAGAACCAAGATGCCCTTCCACAGCCCAACATGGGAGCCTTCATGAAATTGGAGAACAAAGGTGCTAGGAAAGGTGGGTATCGTGCTTACAGGGTAGTGTGTGCTGGGAAGGAAGGCTATGGAAGGAACGGACAACCACTTGTAGATGATCAAGATGAAGTAGAAAAGAGATTTCAGAAAGTCTAGCAACAGTGAGATTTACTAAAAGCAACACTATTGGCCAGGCTGGATTAATGGATACCCAGGGCTGAGTATCGGGGGATGAGAGGAAGATACGCACCAAGTGTAACAGATGACAGATCTGACTGCTAAAGGCTTATGCTGAACATCTCCTTGGTTGTTCTGGAAGCCAGCCTCTCACAAACCAATTTTCAGAGGGACTATGATATCAAAGGCCCATACCTCTCCCTAAGTAAAGCCTCAGATTCTTAGCAGAAGCTGGACTTTGTACAATTTTCAACAATCTGAGTTTTTGTTTGTTTTGTTTATTTCTGTCTCCCTTTCTGATCCATCTCACCCACGCCTCTCATCTACCCTTCTAACCGCCAATCAAGAGCAGCCATTTCTGGAGCACCTCTGCGTTACTATCCACGCTGTCACACCATCACTCTGACACTCCACTCGTCCTTCCTCCACTGCTCATCACCTTTGAGCACATGACACTCATTGACTTATGCTTTAAGCCTTCTGTTTCAAGGTTTTCCTGCACTAGAAAATGCCTCCTCGTTTTTTCATTACCAGAGTTCACTGCTTTTTCACTGTGATAATAAATGTAAATATTATTCATATCCCATTCTCACCCTTAATCTATCACTAGACAGTTGCATCTTTGAAGGTAAAAACATACAGATGGATATATATATATATATATATATATATATATATATATATATATATGTAAAATTTAAAGCCACCCTTTCATGTTAGGAGGAAGCTTAGACTACAAAGGTAGAAATAATTTTGAGGAGCAAAAGAAGGCAGAGCCAGGTGGCTATTGCTGATTCTGTCACTCAAAGAAGAAACTGCTAACTGATTATGACACATTACTGAGCTGAGACAAAACCTTAAGGTCCTTTCATCAAAGCCTTCCAAACTGTCACAATTCATAGTCTCAAATTAGTATGCAGGATGAAACCTATCTGCCATCTTCAACTAAAAAATTTTTTTCCTAGGAGTTAGCTTGTCTATGACCATACTACCCTGAATGCGACCAGTCTTGTCTGGTCTTGGAAGCCAAGCAGTGTTGGGCCTCGTTATTACCTGGATGGGATATATAGTAGCTGGCATTTGTGATAATAAGAGTCTCCTTCCTTGCATTTGTTTTGATTGTCTCTTGCATTGTTCTGATAATGTCAGATGCCTCATTTACTACTAAATAACATCATCAGATTGAATTTCTATCCAAACCTTAATTCTTTGTCTTCCATCAGGAGGGCATTTGATATTTCGAAAGCATTGGTATTGTTCCATGTCTTTAGCGATCAATATACAAAGGCCTCTGAACTGAGTCTGGCGACACAGAACTTTAATCTTAGCTACTCAAGAAGCTGAGCCAGGAAGATCACAAATAGAAAAACAAAATAAAACAAAACAAAACAAAACAAAACAAAACAAAACAAAACAAAACAAGCCTGGCAACTTAGTGAGGTTCTGTCTTAAAATAACAAGTGAAAAGAAGGCCGGGTGAGTTTAGAGTCTTGTTTGATATGTGTGAAGCTCTTAAGTATAACACTCAGGACTCGAAACATTCAGAATCTTTCTCTTGTGTTATCTCATTTTGTTTACATGTATACCACAATGTCTAGACTTTTAGAAGCTTTTATCATTTATAGGAGAAAATTTGAGTTTCTTGTGTACCATGTATATCTTCCTAATAACTTGGTAAAAGTAAATTTAAAAAAAAATCACCACTTGATAGTATGTCTTTTTATAATACTGTTTTCCTATTTTTTCATTCCAAATATTTATGTATTTAATGTATTTATTTACTCCTTAGATATTATTTTTCCATATTTTATAACTCTAACACCATTTTGTTTGCTTTACATTTTTCAATATCATGTCTTAACATCTTTAGATTTCCTAAGGTTTATAAATTATTCTTTCTATTAATTCATGTATCCCAGACAGTTTAGTGTTCATCTTCTAGCCAGTATCTGACGTCTATTTCTTTCCTATAGTACCATGTACATATTATGTTTAACGTTTGAATAACTAAAAGTTACTCCCTTCTCTAGATTAGCTCTCATATGTGTGCAGTGAGCACGGTGCACATGGGCACAGATCTCTGGAGGCTACTATTAGGTATCGGTTTCAATCACTCTCCATTTTGTGTTTTGAGACAGTGTCTAATGGAAGCCATTGACTCCTTAATTCAGTTATCTGGCATCTCAGCAAACCTAGGAATGCTCCTGTCTCTGGCTCCCTGGGGCTGGGATTAGACCTGTGCCCTTCGGTCTCTGGCATTTATGAGAGGGCTGAAGAGCTGAACTGGGGTCTTTGTGCTTCTCTGGAGAGATCTTTCCTCTTTGAGCGTCCTCCCAGCCCTGACTTTTTCTTCTATGCCTGAGAGTCTCTCCTGTTGCTTTTTATTTTATGTTTTCAACTCTCCATTGAATTTCTTAATACATCCAATGAAGGAGCCATACAGTTCACACAGTGCAAAACGGATCTGCTCTGGACATTTCTTTGTGGGAAATAATTGGATAAAGAACTGGAACCCTACAAACCTTTCAGGAATTCTGGTTGTATTTTGCAAGGGTCTACTATGTTTGTTCCTGGAATTCAGAAAAATCACTAAGTTTAGGAGCTAAAGAATGGAAGGTCAGTGGAGGATGGGCAGCTACAGCTCCTAGGCAGAAATTCACCTTTGCTGCCTGAAACACTTTGCAGACTCCCCACCAATGCAGGGTCCAAAGTGATTTCATAATTTACCTGCTCTGGAACTTGTACAAATGCCTACCTTGGAGTTAGTCCAGGAAATTCAGCTTTCAGGCTCCAGTTGCATATAAATTAACAGGAGTGTGGCTGGGCCGTTCAATACAGATGCTGACTAACCACAATTTGAAGTATAAGGGCAGGCTTTTTGCTAGACAGGTTCACACCCAGCTGTAAACTACCATGAGCAGGTATGTTAAGGGAAGTGATGGTCAGTGCTAGTTAGATTATTCCCTTTTCCAGTGAGTAGACAAAGGAGTTGTCTGTCAAATGCGTATGTCTCAGCCTCAAGACAAAAGATTGAGTTGGGATTTTCAACATCAGGTTAGCAACAGCTTTCCCCCTTCAGTTTCCTCAGTGAAGGGTTTGTCACTGGGACAAGACCAGCTTTGTAATACTTTCTATTCTAAGTGTAGAATAAGTGTAAAGGATATGGGGCTGATTCAATCAATTCTCCTCCCTCTGGTTCACATCTGTCTTCATCTGTCTTGACTTCAGTCCTCAACAGTCCCTGAGGCCCCATCAGGACTTCATAGTGGACAGGGTCCTACCTCTTTCCTGAGCCTTGACAGCAGGACAGCAGGCTGGGCTGTTCTGCCCTCGCTGACATTGAGATGTCTGCTGAGATCACCTGTCCCTTAGTATCGTCCCTCCATCTTCATTGCTGTCTCTCTGACGGTTTTGGTTTATTTTTTACTGCATCCCTTTATGCTCTCATCTCATTGAAGACTCAGTGCAAATCAAAGACAATTGCATAAGTCTAACCTGCCACTTAGAAAGGTCTGCTGGCTTTCCTGGGCTTGTGTGACTCTCTAACAGGAACTTATTTCTGGTATTTGTAAAAGAACTCCCTGTAACCGTACAAATATATATCAAATTCCATGTTCCCACTTAGCAATAATCACCTTCTAAACTCATTTTGTAGAGAATCTAGAGGCTTATTTTTCCATTTTCTTCTAATATATTTTAAATTGAAATATACAATTTAGTGTATTATATATATGCACACTAAAAATGTCTGTACTTGAAAATCTGGCAGTATACACTTTAAAGTGCATAATTATTTACACATTCTAATCAATTCCCTAGAATCCAGAATTTGTTTAAGATATGCCATATATATATATGTATATCCTCACAGCAACTATATTTAATCTGTTAAAATAAGGTATGAATAATAGCACTGGAGAAAGGATAAAATACTAATGTTCACATGTACAATTAATTAGTTGCATAAAATTTATACTGCAAGAACTCCTCTGCCCCCTTTTGTTCTTCCTCTTGAACTTTCTACTGACATGCCTGGTCTCCTTTCCTTTTCCTTTATCCCTATGGAAACACTAAAGACATCGTAAGAAACAGAAGCAATTGAATAGAAAAGAGAAGCAAAATTTGTAAAAGGAATGGATGTCTGGAGCTCATCTTTCCCTTCTTGTTTTCCCTATTTCCGTTAGTCCTGTGTGTCTTTACTGGTGCGATGTCTTTCTTGGTGGTCAGTTTTGGTGTGCAACAGCTGAGCGGGCATTCTTTTCCTTTTTAGGCCATTTCATAGTGAGTCCTTTTAAAGTGACACAATATAAATGGGTTGTACAACTTGAACATGGTTTATAAGAAAGTAATTCTTGTCAAGGAGGATGAACTAGCAGTCTCCATTCTAATGCCTGAGAAGCAAGGGCTAGAACTCACTGCCAGTCAGTACACGTCTCCCTTGCCAGTTGCCCGAGGATGTTGCTGTGAATTTTCACTGACTCATTGCATTATGGAGTCTAATTCTTCCTGAGGAGCATGCGTCCCTTGAACACTGTCCTCTGTAGAAAACAATTTTATACCTTTCTACCAGCTATTGGCCGGGGCGCACTCACATTTTAGAAACTATAATTTTATGTGTTCATCAGACACTCCTTACAGAGCCACCTGCCCTCCCCAAGTTTGTGCACTAACCCTCAGAAGTGCATGTGACACAGGATTTTGGAATTATTCAAGACTGGAGTCATGCTCTGATCACTTTTCTTATCCTAACAGTATAAATAAATTACAAGTGGATATTTTAATACATTATATTTATATATTATAATATGCAATGCTCATATTTAATAAGTTTATATGTCAAATGTGTAAATATATAAATATATCACAGGACAAGAAGGAAAATTTAAGTTATGGTCCAAATTTGCCAATTTTTCTCTCACTTTCGATAAATTTTTTGGGTTAGCTGAGATATTAGTTTTCATGAATTCTTTTCATATTATTATTTCTCTTTAGAAAACACATTAAAAATTCATATGGAGATTAATATATACCTTGACTAAACATACAATATTTACATTGAATAATCAAACATTTCTAACCCTATTTTTTTTTAATGTAAGGCTACAATATAAATTACATATGTTCAATTCAAGCAGCCACTGCTTTATCTATAATATGAATTAAGAGGTAGCATGTAATTATAATGTTACTTTTTATGTACTGTGCAATTTAAAATCAGACTGAGATATTTGCAGACATTAGCTAAATCCCCAACTGAAAGGAACCCTCTAAGCAATGTAACAGAGGATCACCACAGTGCATCACTAAGCTGTATATGTGGCACAGAGCAGGAGGATGACTGAAGTAAGTAAACATAACAACAGACAGAAAGGCCACTACGTGGGTATGAACTTTACAAGAACTTAGCAAACTAGAACTGAAGGGTCAAGAAATTTGCTCTAAGAAATCAGTAGAGTTTTGTGCTATATTTATACTATATACAAAGTCTGAATCCTTTATTTTTGTTATAGTTGTCTCATTATCCCTGAGGCACAGCGGTAAATGTTAGAGATTAAACACAAGGCCCCCTTTCTGCTAAAATAGTGCTCTACCACTGAGCTGTACTCCAAGCCCTTGCTAGAGAGAATCCTTACATTTACACATTGGGATATGTAAGTAGTTCACATTTCATGTTAGTTTCTGACATTAGAGCGTAACGATGAGCAGGGTCCAGTAGAACATTTTGCAATGAGGAAAATAGCTTAGATCTACAGTAACTACTTGCTGCAGGTGGTTATTGAGCCCTAGAAATCAGCTAGTTGGATTGAAGAATTAGATTGTCATCTTCATTTCATCTTAACTCACATATAATTAAGGATAAAATAAGCCCCATTGTATGCACAAGAACAAAAGGCAAAAGCACTTCCATGAGAAATGTCCTTCAGTGAGGACTGACAACTAAAATAAATACAACATAAGACCAATCTGATGCAATTCCCTTTGAGATAAGCATAAATCCTGAGAACTCACCCATCTAGAAGCAGCAGGAAACACATGTTAAGGGAGTTAGTTTGAAAAGAACTCATTGACATGTTCTTATGTCCAACCAAAGTTCATTATCACTCATAGCTATTATGTAACTGATAATGGAGTTGTAAGAGTAACAACTATCTTTTATTATTTATTGACTATGGCAGCTTTGAATCTTAATAAAAGAACTCAGATTTTTGTCACTGATCAGTGGTATCAAATAACACTTTTTTAATTTAATTTAATTTTATTTATTTTGCATTACTAGAAACTTAACACGAGGGATGGAGGTTTAGTTTAGCTGGTAGGGTGCTTGCTTAATATTCATAAAACCCTAGGTGGAGCTTCAGCACAGAATAAAGCCAACAGCAGGCAGATGAGAATTTCTAGGCCATGCTCATTGACATGACATGGGGGCCAGCTTGAGCAACCTGACACTATCTCAAAATTAAATCAGTGAATGAAAATAAGATAACACAGTCATTGAGGAATTTTGGGTTTTGTTGTGACATTGGAAGAGCTTGTCACCATCAATAGAGGTAACATCTCTACATTTCACTTTGGGTACCAAGCATTCTATTGTCAGTACTTGGATGTTGCATATATGTTTTATTTAAGGAAAAATAGATCTTGCCACTGCAGAATGCACATGTAAATGGATTTTTCCTGTACATCTACTGACACAATCCAAGGACAAACATTTGCATAAGTCTCTTTTTAAAATTTATATACTTATTCACTTTATGTCCTGATCTCAGCCCCCAGCTCCTCCAGTCTCCCCCTCACATGGCCCTGCCCCCTTCCTTTCTCATCTGAAAAGGTGGAAGGCCCCAGGCACATGATGTCACTGCAGGATAGGGCACAGAAAAGGTAGCCCAGGAAACAGGATCCACAGACAGACACAGAGTCAGGGGCAGCTTCTGCTCCAGTTTTGGGGTGACCCACCTAAAGACAGAGCTGCACATCTGCTACATATGTGCAGGGGACCTAGGTCCTGCCCCAGAATTGCATATGCATCCATATGTATCTATGCATCCATAAGTATCTTTGTGTGAAGCTTGATTCTGGAAAGAGGAAAGTAAAAGAAAAAGAAAAAATGCTGTATTTGATAGAGTTGACAAAGAGTTTTAATGCAGTTGTGATCATACTATAAATATGAGCAAAAGTTTAAACAGAACTATCAATTGTGTTACTAAGATATATTTATGACATTAAGCAGAAATTGAGTGAGCTGCATTCAGAACACTGAGGTACTGCTTTCTGGTGTCCTAAATAAATTTCTTGATTGCAGCTAAGACTATTATTATGGAAAAAATAATATGAAAGAACAACAAAGAACTTCCTATTTTCTTGTTGCTCCAAATATTAGTCCTAAGTTTTTTTGCAAGAATTTTTTTCTTGTCTCCCAACAAAAAGTGCTAGACAAATAGATTTTTTTTGTTTGAATCAGCTCCTTTCTACTTCAGTGATTAGTACAAATCATGGCCTTAAACTACCGTTTTCATATCTATAGCATGAGGAAATTAAATATACTACACATTTCATTACAAACTTATTCTCTAGAATGGAATGTAAGATGTATGTGAAATGAGAAACACTTCCAGACCAAGTATCTGTACTCTTTTCCCAGAACTGCTTAACAGATTATTACTACAGTCATGCTGAAGAGATGTTGTAGATGCAGTTGAGAGCAAAGATTACTCTTTCTGAGGACCAGAGTTCAATTCTAGTACCCATGTTAGATGGCTCCCAATCACCTATAATTTCTACCCCAGGGAATCTGATGCTTATGTCCTCATTGGGCATACATACAGGCACACACACACACACACACACACACACACACACACTAAAATAAAATTTCTACAAGAGCAAAAATGTATTATCTGCCACTGTTGGGAAGGCCACAATTCTGAAATCAAGGCTGAGCCAGAGTACCACACTCTCTGAAAGCTTTCCTAGCTTCAGATGCTTGCTATCAGACCTTGGTCTTCCTTGGCTTGTAGAATTTCTGCTCTAGTCTCTGTCTCTATCATAACAAACTCACCTCCTCTGCATGTTTATATATGTCAACATTTCTCCATTCCTCCAAGGATACCAATTCCTTTAGAGCAGGGCCTACCTAACCCTTCAGGCTTCTGTATTGATTTACTTCTAAAATACTTCAATTTGCAAATTAGGCAGGATTGAGGCTTGAACATTCACTGTTTGAAAGGACACAATTCTAGGCAGGAGAATACTTCCCAGCTTGGTCTGTTTCTGTCAAGGATTCCAAAGAAAGTAGTGAGTTCTGATGTGAGCACAGAAGAAAGAAATGTGAAATGAAGGAACATATGTAAAGATATAAAGATTTCCTACATGCATTAACATGCATGGCATTAACTGAAAAGACTAAAACAATATGATATAAACCTAGTACAAAAGTCTCTGGCTATGGTTTGAATATGAAAACCTTCTCTCTGGCTCATGTACTGAATACTTTGTTATCTGCTGGTAATACCATTTGAGGAGGCTGTGGAAACTTTGAAAGTTTAACCTTATGGAAAGAGAATCATCTTTGGATACATCTTTGCTATCTACTTCCTGTTTTTCTTTCTACTTCCTGTCTGTCATGATGTGAGAGGCTGACACCTTGTCACTGCCAGGAAGTTCATCCCAAACTCATGAGGCCAGTTCATCAGGAAGTGAACCTTCTGAAACCAAGAGCCAAAATAAATCTTTTGTTTGTTTCTATGAGGCACATTGTTATAGAGATGGAAAAAGACACTTATATAACTATTATAGTCTTAGAATTAGCTCAATTTCTTGAACAGGCAACAGAGATGTTCTGCAGGACAATCAGAGGGCAGTACCTGCAGACTGCTACAAGAATGTCTTTATCCTGGACTCACCACATGGTTACCTTCAGTTCTGATTTCTCAGAGACTGGTGTCTCATGAGTGTTTCAATGTTGCTGGCCTTATGCAAACTCCCAGGTGAGCATAATTAGAAATAAATAAACTTGGCAATCCAACAATCTTGTTAACTCCCTGGGACATACTTTATTACTAAGCAAACGAGAACTCATATTAGCTATGTACACTTGTTTTACAATAAGCATTATGGAAAGCAGCAAGAGATCAGAGTCATGTCCCTTGCAAGAACCTGAGATGAATTAGTTGTGTGCATTGTTTCACACAGAAGATATGACAATTTTTGTGCTCTCAGTACTTGAGTTTTCTTGGCTCACTTATGGAAAATTCAATGCCTTGGACCAAATAACTATATGAAACATACTTTCATAATTATAATAATAAGCATCTTTTCTTTAGTGCTTTCAGAAATTTTGCCTGTGGGTAAGAGTGTCTTATTTTTGAAGAGCAGTTCAAACAAATGATAACCATGTGCTGATTAATGATATGGCATGTTCTCATGAATGTGGTCTTAAGGGAATTTCATCTTTGTGTGGGCATCTTATGGTAGAAACCAACATGGCCACCATGGATACTACATGGAATGTAGTATCATGTGATTAGCATTGTAAGAAGTGCTCTATCATTAAAGGCATGACACTATGAAGCAAAGCTTATGTGTTGACATATTTCTCAGGGTGACCAATAATAGCACATGTTTTGTTTTCTGTGGATCCTGAATTAAGATGCTAGAGAGACAACTCAATTCCTGAAGTGAAAAATTTGTATCTGTTTATGTTCTTACTCCTTTTGGATTTGATTTCTGTGCATTTGCCTGTCACTGAGATGCACTTAGAATCTCAAAGTCAATACTTGCGGTACTTTTACAATCAATTGTGGACCCATCCAAAGCTGCAGTCTCAGTCAGTTAGAGTACAAGCTCCCAGTTACAGTCAAAGAAGGTGGCACTCTGTTTGTTGCACGCTATAAATTTGGTTTACACATTCTTCTTAGTACCATGTTTTCCCATTCTTTGGATATTTTTTGGTGATTTTGCTATTTAAAACAGGGAAACAGGGTCTAAATACAGCATGGAAGAGTTGGTTAGTGTCTTTAGTACTGGAAAGCACTTGGCTTATAGAGAGGATGTATACCAGATAAGCTTCATTGAATCATGAGTCTACAATGCTGTTGCAAATTAGTTTCATATCAATGAGTTACACTATGCATTATATATGTTGCCTTCATATAGAAATATCCATAAAGCAAAGTTACATACACTGGGTCTGTTAATGAAAAGGCTGAGGCCAAAGCTTCAAAGGAAATTCGCCTACCTTTTCTCCTAGGCCAGAGGTTTGGAACCCACTATTTCACCATTCAGTAGTATACAGAGTATGACAGTCTCCACACTGAGGGTTATATGAGACTTTGAGACTTGTGTGTGTGCATGTGTGCATATGCATAAATGCCTCACACAACAGAATGAAACTGGACTTTTACCTTGTCTTAAGAAGAAAAATTAACCTAAATGAACTGAAGATCTCAACATAAAAACTAAAATTGTAAAATTCTCACAAGAAAAAAAAAATAGGAGAAAAGTGTTATTGTACTGGATTTAATAACAGCTTCTTTTGATATAAGGCCACAAATAGCGGCCTTATATAGCCGCAATGAAAAGAAACATTTATAGCTGGACCATATAAAAATTTCAAAGTTTAGGTCTCAAAGGACATGATCAGACATCCAAAAGAATGGTCACAAGCGAAGTGGGCAGCACACACTTGTCATTTTAGCACTAGGGAAAATGAAGGAAGGAGTCTGAAGGAGAAATGGAAGTCAAGGCCAGTCTGGATTTTATAATGAACCTGTCTCAAAAATAAATAAGTAACAAACCACACAGACTGAGTTAAAATATTTAAAGAACTCCTACTTCTCAATAACAAAATATCAAATAACCTGATTCAAAAATGGCCAAATGATATAACGTTTATCCAAAGAACATATTACAGGTTCCATCAAGCCAAGAAAATGATACCTGGCTTCACCCATTGTTAGGGAAATCAAACTACAGCGAGGGATCAGAGTTAGGAGACTACTATGAACAACAACTGAAGCAATTGGGCAGGATGGGTGACAGAGATGCTGTGTAAAACAGTGTGTCAACTCATCACAATTATAAACAGAATCATCATGGATACAGCCATTCTGGTTCTTAGTATATGCACCAAAGAATTTGCCAGCGAGTTCTCAAAGACAGTCTTATACAGCCATCTTCCTGGTAGCATCATTGTGGATGATAGAGGAAGGTGGGCTCATATCTTGCATATCAGATGTTCCCTTTGCAATTCATAGCTAGAAAACTTACAGTTATGAAGTAGCAATGAAAATAATTTTATAGTTGGGGTCACCACATGAGGAAATGTATTAGAAGGTCACTGCATTAGGAAGTTTGAGAACCTCTCCTCTAGATCACCCTTGGATGGTGTGTTTTCCTGTGTCATTTTATACAGTATAATTTCCTAGTCAGTTTCAGTGGCATACAACTGGTAAGGTTTGGAGAGGAAAATAGAAAAACCTATCAGATTTGATGATTCAAGTGAATGATTTTGGAAGCCAATGAGATTAAGGAGAATAATGCTTTCAGGAACAACGACACCGGGCTTCCTTCCTCCCAACACCCTAGGTACAGACAGTTTGGTTCACGATTTCAGTGATGCATATCGGGTTGAGAAAAGTATCTTTGCTGCATCTCCTGTTCCTGGAGAGTTTAAAGCAAGATATGATTCAGTCTTCTTCAAAACCCCAAATGCTCACATTTGCATACAAGTGTCGAGCAACTGTACATTTCTTGAAACTCATGTTTCCATTGCACAGTTTGGGGCAGTGAAGACTTGATCTGCATTCACAGATACATCTACAAGCTTGTATGTTCAGTCATGTGTTTTGTATATTTTAATTCATATTGGTCATGCACAGCAGCTCTTCTGGAGTCCATGACTGACATTCAGAGACAGTATTTGCAAGTGATATCCATGGATCACAGAGACTCTTCAGCTCACTGGCTCCCTTTCTGCCCAAGAATAGAACACTGGTCAAGGAGAACAGGTGGCTCAGAGTGTGGGATATTTTCTTCAGTTGACTGCAGGTGACATGACCTTGGGAAGTCAGTTTTTCAGGTTTTCCAGTTAATTTTAGTATTCTGTGGTTTGATCAGAGATGTGGAAGAAGAAAGCAACCCAGAGAGAGTATCACAGCCTCAGCATGGGCGCTAGAGGAAGAGTCAGGCCAGTAAAGACAACATGTCTCTGGGATTGCAACAGGGTCCTTTAAGAGCTTTGCAATCTTAGTTTAGTTAATTGGCCTCACTGTCTCGAAACCTCCTGATCTTCAATTTGGAAATCATAATAGATTACTGTGGAAATACTGTATGTAACACCAAGGAGGCGATAGATGTGATGGATATGCTGAAAAAATAATAGCTGACACCTTTTAATTTTAGTTTCATTGGATCTGGAGAGGATTTGGAAGTGAGGTTCAAAAGTGACCGATTCACATGAAGGAATTAGAGAATGATGAAAGAAACTGGTGCTTAGATTTCGATAGTAGTCTACAGCGAAGCATTCCGCTGATTTGGGGTTTTAATTATATTTTTGTTAGTCTGAGGACATGCTGACAATAAAATGAAGAAGCTGCAGCTACCACCCTCTGTAACCAGATTCATTATATCAACTGAACACAGACTCTGGGAGCACGAATCCGAGGCTCCTGGTATCATTGCTATCATAACTATTCACAACTTTCACCACTGCGGTAAAAGGCTCCCTGCTAATTGAACTAAAACTAATTCCCAAGAAATCTCAGTTTGAACAGCCCATGAGTTTTCTGGCTAAAATGGCATGCAGATATAAGCTTATTGCTTTACACAACCCCTGCTATAGAGATTTGAAATTTATCAATCCTCTTAGCTTTGCAGCTTTTATGAGCAGACACACACACACACACACACACACACCACACACACACACAACACAAATGGCCTGTCTCAGAGAAACCTTGCATATTACAATTCAGTTCTGAGAGGTGGCAGGGGCTCATTCACAGTGGAATTTATTTCACATTACATTTGGGGCAGGCACAAGATTTAAAAGCAATGCTTTTTCTCTAAAGCACTCACTACAAAAGATATATCACACATTCTGGGGCTATTTAAAACTCAGCAGGGGAAATATCAACAGATTTTTCTCCAAGTGTGCTCTCTGATCAACTGGGGAATAAAACCTTTCTTATGAAAAGCAAGGAACAGTAACAGCTCTGGTGCGTGGATGCCTAGGGCTTTCTGTCCTACTAAGTTAGAGTCCTCAGCACCTTCAAATAGAAGAGTTGTGTTTATATAGGTGTATGTGTTTTTTTGCCACTCCCATGATTCGTTAAGGAGCAAGACACTGTTAATCTTTTTCAGTCTTTTATTTTTTGATTTAGCTTAAAATACTTATACATCAATTAAGGACCCCTCAATTGTGTGAAACAGAAATCAAACCAATGACGTTTTTCTTTAATGAAAAAAAAAAAAGCAGATCCATGGTTTTGAGAATGAAATAGTCAGGGTGATCTTGTCAGATGTGGATTGATCTAATTCAAAATTATAGCTAAGAATACTTTTTATTTCCTGACTTAATTCTGGCTTAAGAAACAGAACTGATGTATCTATTATCTCTATCTATTGCCTATATATCTGTACATCATCTATCTATCTCTATCTATCTATCTATCTATCTATCTATCTATCTATCTATCTATCTATCTATCTATCTATCTATCATCTGTATGTCTGTCTATCTATCTATCATCTATCATCTGTCTGTCTGTCTGTCTGTCTGTCTATCTATCTGTCTGTCAGTAATCTATCATATGCTGGATACTTTTATGTCAACTTGACACAATCTAAAATCATCTGAGGGGCAGGAGACTCAATTAAGGGAATGCCTTCATAAGATCAGCTATAGGCAAGCTGTAGGGAATTTTCTTAATTTGTGATAGACTGGGGAAGACCCAGCCTACTGTGAATGGTGTCATTTCTGGGCCAGTGGTCCTAGGTTCTATAAGAAAGCAGGCTAAGCAAGCCATGGGGAACCAGCCAGTAAGCAATACCCCTTCATGGCCTCTACAACATCTTTTGCTTCCAGGTCCCTGCTCTATTTGAGTCCCTGTCCTGATTTCCTTTGATGATGAACAGTGATGTGAAAGTATAAGCCAAATAAGCTCCTTCCTCCCCAAGTTGCTTTCATCATAGCAATAGGAACCTTAGTGAAGATATTTAATTTATTCATCTATCATCTATTTATCAACTATCTAATATCTATCTTTCATATATGTATCATCTATCTATCTATCTATCTATCTATCTATCTATCTATCTATCTATCTATCTATCTATCTTTCTTTCATCTATTACCTGTTTCATCTATCATCTGTTTATGTATGTATCATCTACCTATCTACATCTGTATCTATCTATCAATCACTTGTCTATTTATATATTATCTATCACCTATTATCTGTCTCTCATCTATTACCTACCTATCATCTATGTATGTATCATCCATCTATCATTGACCTGTCATATATCAATCTATCTATCTATCTATCTATCTATCTATCTATCTATCTATCTATCTCTATCTCACCTATCGACCATTATTTTAATCCATCAAGAGAAACTGAGACACTAAGTTGAACTGAGATGCTGTGGCCACAGGAAAATCTACATTGCCTATTAGGCCTGAGTGCAGTGTGGGACAGAATCTCTTCTTCAGTGAAGCTCTGTGTTTAGCTTTGTTTTCTTCAACATTCAACTGATTAAATGAGGCTCCCCATCCCTACCCACATACAGAGGATAATGTACTCAAAGTGTATTTAGAGTTAATGACACCTAAATGTACCTACCTATGTAGCATTACCTATGTAGGCATTTGAGAAAAATTGGGCATCATGGGTAGATTGACTCATCCAAATAGATACATAAAATTAACCTCAGTTCATCCTTCTGGACAAGATACTATTTATTAATCATGCAGGTGTAACTCGAAGCTGGAGGATCCTAGTATCTTGATTGATCAGCTCTTGCAGAGAGGAGAACTGCCCACTGCCTGTCTTCTGGTCCTCCAACTAGGGCTGCTACTTTTTCTTAGCTTATGTTTAAATCAAAACGTGGATCTGGGAGTTAAACTTTTTGTCTGGAAAAATTATTGTCCTTTTTCCATAGTTATTAAAGTGTGGTGTAGTCTGTCAGTTCCTCCTTAACTACAAGGGATATTTTCTTTTTGAAAAAGGCTCAGCCAGGTCTTGAGTTCAATTCCCAGTCAGTAACCACATGGTGGTCAACAACCATTTGTAATGTGATCTGATGCCCTTCTCTGGTGTGTCTGAAAAGAGTGACATACATAAAATAAATAAATAAATCTTAAAAAAAAAAAAAAAGAGGCCCAGCCAAAAGAAAGACACAGCAAACAGGAAAACAAGTTGGGCAGCTGAAAAACTACTTCCCATAATTAATAGTCTCAAACTGTGGCATGTAGGTGGAAACCAGTTCCTTGCCCCATTTTGTGTGAACCTTGGCCAAAGATGGGCCAATAAATGGTGAGAAAAGATTAGGTTTTGTAGTTTTCAGTTCTTGAAAAATTAATCAAAAGGAGAGTATTTCCTGGTATTTGAAAATTATATGAAATATATGCCTCAGTGTTTATTAATTAAGTTGCATAGAACACAGCCATGTCCTTTGCTGATGTGTTCCTTACAGCTGCTTTCATCAAACCACGGAGTACAGTAGTTTCAACAAAGGCAGTATGACCTACAGCACCCCACATGTTTACTGAAGACTCATCTTTTACAAGAAATCTTCTCTTGCGCCTGTGCCACACCATGGCACATATAAGTAGAATGTGGAATACTAATTCATGCTAATTCATTTTGGAAATATTTGTTTTTATGTTGTATTGTTATTCATTCCGAAACTAGTCTCTTCCACAGATTATCATGTATTTCAATAGTAGAGAAGGCTATGAAATGGAAATGTTATGTCATTTAAGACCTCTTTGTCCTAGCCAGGCAGTGGTGGCACATGCCTTTAATCCCAGCACTTGAGGGGCAGAGGCAGGCGGATTTCTGAGTTCCAGGACAGCCTGGTCTACAAAGTGAGTTCCAGGACAGCCAGGGCTACACAGAGAAACCCTGTCTTGAAGAAAGAAGGAAACAAACAACAACAACAGAAAAGACCTCTTTGTCCTATGGAATTCCTTTCAACATTACTTTCTCTGTGGTGGTTGTTATTTTGTGACAGAGTCTTATTCTTAGAGAGCTCTGGAAGTCATTGTGTAGCGCAGGCTGACCTGGAACTCACTATCTAGCCTAGGCTTTCCTAGAACTCTCACTGATTTTCCTCTCTGGGTCTTCTGTTTGGATGGATTAAAGTTGCAAGCCTTATTTTCATCATTGAAAGAGTTAAAATCCTTTGGGAAGTTATGGTGCTCATTCAAATTTATGCTCACACCTTTTGTGCTCAATAATGTTAAGCATAAAGTGTATGGAAATTTTAGTTGATCGAAGCCAAACCTCTTTTGTGTTATTTGTTGGCTGTGTTTACAGCTTCCTATAATGTGTAACATTCATTTTGGCCTTTGGAATGTAGGATATGCCTTATGTCTTGACTTGTAAAGGAAGGAATTTTGGACCCCAGCCCTCCCTCCACCTCAGCACTTTGCCGCTCCTAGTTTCTGCTCTTATTAAATTTGAAGACTAAAGATTTCTTTACTCTGTCCTGAGAAATACATCCCATATGCTATGCTTTCTTTCAAGGTCAATCTAAATTTTCACCTATTCAGTGACTGGTAAGTCCTCCCACATCCCAAGGATTCGTATCTTTATACAATGTTGTCTGTGATTAGGTTTCCCTTTGCTGGTCTTTCTCTTTAATTCCTATTTGAGGGCTCTTGACCATTTTTTGAAGACTTAACTTTTTATATTTTTGTTTTTACAGACTTACATACATATTTTTAATTTCTAAATTGTGTTGACTGAATATACACTTGTCTCTGTGTAATTATTCATGTGTGAGTCCAGAAGAGGGGTTGGTTTCTCCTGGGAAGCAAACTTGGGTCTTCCATAAAAACAGGGCTCTAGTTTGCTTTTGTGTGCTGTGATGAATGTCATGACCAAAAGCAACCTGGGGAGGGATGGTTTGACTTAAACATCCTGATCACAATTCGTCATTGAGGAAATTAGGAGGAAGGGACGCAAGTAGGAGAGGCAAGAAAATGGGAGGAAGCTGCTTTGTGGCCTGCTTCCATGCCTTGTTCAGCTTCTCCAACCCTGCCAGGGATCTGCTCTCTTACAAAGGTTCTAACTATTCACTCCTTCTTCTTTGTTCTCCTTTCTGCCCGTCTTTCCTAGTTCCTATATAAACCTGCAGAATTGTCTTCTTTATGAAACTGTGATGGTGAATCTTGATCGTCAACTTGATTCGATCTGCATTCATCCAGGGAACGTGACTCTGGAGGAGCCTGACAGGGCCTGAAAAGGAAAGCTTGGGAGCCCCTAGGAGAGCCTGGGAAGACATGCTCCAGAAGTATTTTCCTGAGAGAAGACCCTTCCCCAGAGTGATGGTGGTCAGACATAAAGTGACTTGAGGAAACACAGTGCCGCTTGTCTGCCTGCATTCCTGTCTAGCTGGTGAATAAGATCCCATGGCTCATGGCTCGTTGCTGCTGTTTCCATCCTTTAATACCTTCAGACCCTCTGGTCTTCTAGTGTGGATTAAAGGCCAGTGGCTCCCTCAGAATCTCCCTGACTTTCAGCACCAGACTGGGAATGCTGAGTCCTCTGGTTTCATGATGCAGCAGTGTAAGGTTCCTGGCCTCTCCAGTGTGCTGATAGCTATTACTGCCTTCCTACCAACACTGTGAAACACTGCCAGTCTAATAACTCCTCTTTATTTTCATTTTTAATGAATTAACTTATTTATTTACATCCCAAATGCTGCACACACACCCCATTCGTTTCCTACCAGAGGCCCCCCCCCCCCATTCCCTTTCCCTTCTCCTCTGAGTGATGTGTCCTACCCAGATACATCAAGTCTTTGCCAGATTAGGCACATTCTCTTCCACTGAGGCCAGACAAGTCAGCCATGAAGACTTAGTTGCCTGTCTGCTACTTATGTGTCAGGGTTCTTGTTCCAGCCCATATATGTTCTTTGGTTGTTGGCTCAGATTCTGAGAGCTCTCAGCGGTCCAGGTTTGTTGACTGTATTGATCTTCCTGTGGAGTTCTCATCTACTTCTGGGCCTTTGATCCTTCACCCAACTCTTCCAGTTGTCCCTGACCTCTGCTTCTGTTTGTGTCTGGTGCTGGGTAGAGTCATTCAGAGAACATTTATGCCAGATTCCTGTCTGCAAGCATAAAGGAGTATTAATAATGTCAGGGTCTGGTGTTTGACCATGGGATGAGTTTCAAGTTGGGCTGGTTATTGGTTGGCCTTTCCTTCAGTCTCTGCTTCATCCTTGCAAAAATTTGTCCATTCTTTTAGACAGGACAAATTATAGGTCAAAAGTTTAGTGGGTGGGTTGGTGTCCCTGTCCTTCCACTGGGGGTCCTGCATAGCTACAGGAGATAGCCTCTATAGGTTCCATGTCTCTACTATTAGGCATCTCCACTAAGGTTACTCCCATTGACTCTTGGGAGCTTCCCCTATCCCAGGTCTCTGGGACTTCCTAGACATTTGCCCCCAACCCCCTACTCCAGGTAACTGAACATTCATTTTCCTGGCCCATTGGGACTCTCTACTGTCTTTCCCAGCACCTAATCCTGACTTCCTTATTCCCTCTTCTTCTACTTCCACTCTTTCCAGTTCCTTTCCTCCTCTATCTCCTATGACTATTTTATTTCCCCTTCAAAGTGTGATTCAAGCACCTTGTTTGGGCCTTCTTTCTTATATAACTTCTTTGAGTCTGTGGGGTATATCATGAATATTATACATTCTTTGGTTAATATTCACTTATCAGTGAGTACATACCATGCCTGTGCTTTTAGGACTAGGTTACCTCACTGTATTGGTTAGGGTTTTACTGCTAACTCTAACCATGGTCATGGGGTATCTGCATATGACCAAGACAAGTCTTATAAAGGACAACATTTAATTGGGGCTGGCTTACAGGTTCAGAGGTTCAGTCCATTATCATCAAGGTAGGAGCATGGCAGGGTCCAGGCAGGCAAGGTGCAATCAGTGCTGAGAGTTCTACATCTTTATCTGAAAGCCGCTAGTAAAAGACTGGCTTCTAGGCAGCTAGGACAAGGGTCTTAAAGCCCACACCCACAGTGACACACATAATCTAATAAGACCACACCTCCTAATAGTGCCACCCCCAGGGGTCAAGTGTATATACAATATCACACTCACTCAAGGCATTTTCTAGTTCCATCTATTTGCCTGCAAAGTTCATGATATCCTTGTTTTTAATAGTCGAGTAGTATTCCATTGTGTAAATGTACCACATTTTCTATATCTATTCTTCAGTTGAGGGACATCTGGGTTGTTTCCAGTTCTTGGCTATTACCAGTAAAGTTGCTATGAATATAGTAAAGTACGTATCCTTGTGGTATGGTGGGGCATCTTTTGGTATATGTTCAGGTATAGCTGGGTCTTTAGGTAGAACTGTTTCCAGTTTTCTGAGAAACTGCCAGATTGATTTCCAGAGTGATTGTCCAAATTTGCATTCCCACCAGCAATGGGGGAGTGTTCCCTTTTCTACATGTCCTTGCCAGCATGTCTTGTCTCTTGAGGTTTTTATATTGACCCTTCTGACTGGTATAAGGTGGAATCTCAGGGTCATTTTGATTTGCATTTCCCTGATGACTAAGGATGATAAACATTTCTCTAAGTGCATTTGAGACTCCTTTGTTGAGAATTCTGTGTAGTTCTATGTTCCATTTTTAAATTTGGTTATGTGGGTTTTTTGTTTTTTTGTTTTTTTTGAGTCTAACTTCTGGAGCTCTTTATATATTTTGGATATTAGCCCTCTATCATATGTAGGGTTAGTGAAGATCTTTTCCCAATCTGTAGGCTGCTTAGGCTGCTTTTTTGGTCCTGTAGACAATGTCCTTTTCCTTACAGAAGCTTTTCAGTTTCATGAGGTCCCATTTATCAATTGTTGATCTTGAGGCCTGTGCCATTGATGGTCTATTTAGTACATTGTCTCCTGTACCAATTTGTTCAAGGCTCTTTCCCACTTTCTCCTCTATTAAGTTTAGTATATCTAGTTTCATGTTGGTGTTCTTGATCTATTTGGACTTCAGTTTTGGGCAGGGCGATGAATGTGGATGTATTTGTATTCTTCTACATGCAGACATTCGATTAGACCAGCATCATTTGTTACCATTTGTTGAAGATGCTTTTGTTTTCCCATTGTATGATTTTGGCTTATGTGTAGAAAATCAAATGTCCATAGGCTGTGGCAATTTATTCCTGGGTCTTCAATTCTATTCCATTGATCAACCTGTCTGGTTCTATGCAAATACCATGAAGTTTTTATTACTATTGTTCTAAGGTACAGCTTGAGATCTGGGATGGTGATTTCTCCAAAGACTCTTTTGTTGTTCAAGGTTGTTTTCGCTATTCTGGGGTGTTTGTTTTTCCATATGAAGTTGAGAATTGTTTTTTTCTTGGTCTGTAAAAAATCGTGTTGGAATTTTGATGGGGATTGCATTAAATCAGTAGATTCCTTTTGGTAAAATGGCCATTTTCACTATGTTAATACTACTGATCCATGACTATGAAGTTAATACGCTCCAGGTAACTTATTTTAACTTCTGCTGAACTGCCTGTGTGTGCAGAACCTCCTCCTGTACCTAACTGCTTATTTTGGCTTCTGTTAAACTGCTAGCTTGCATGAAACCTTCAACTGTAGCTGCAGAGAGAGATACCAGGGTGTGTGTGCGTGTGTGTGTGTGTGTGTGTGTGTGTGTGTGTGTGTGTTGTGTTAGTTTCCCATGGCTGCTACTACAAACCACCAATCATTCTCTGGCTTAGAACAATACAGACTTTTTATCTGGAAACATTGTATATTAGAGTCATGAATAAATCTTCCTAAGATAAAATTAAAGTCATATCATGGCTGAATTTCATCCTGGAAACCTGAAGAATTATCAGTTTCCTTACCTCTTCCTAATTCTGGAGGCACTTGCATTTCTTGGCAATAGGCCCTTCCTCCATCTTAAAAGACAACTGTGCATCTATGTCCTTGAATACCCTTACTTTGTTTACTTATTCCTCCTTCTTAGTTAGGGTTTTATTGCTGTGAAGAGACACCATGACCAAAGCAACTCTTATAAAGGAAAATAGTTAACTGGTGTTAGCTTACAGTTTCAGAGGTTTAGTCTGTTATCATCATGGCAGGAAGCAAGGTAGTGTACAGGCAGACATGGCACTGGTGGAGCTGAGAGTTCTACATTTTCAATTTCATGGCTTTTAGTTCCAGTGTCTAAAATCCACACATGATCTTCAAGCTTATTCCAGAGGGCGTGGGTCACTTCTTTAGCTCTGCCCTCTGTAGCATTCTGGGCTCTGGCTGACTCCAATCCACCATTGCTGCTGTTCTTAATGGTCATCCCATGGTACTGTCACCTCTAATATACTATGGTCTTTCTTTGCAACCAGACTGCACTTTCATCAATAGTCTCTCATAGGCTCTCTTCATGGTGCCAAGCCTCAACTTCAACTGCCACTGAGGCTGTACCTTCACCAATGGCTTGGCCAAGTCCCAAGTCTCAGCTCTTTTTCATGATCCCTTTGTGCCTTCAATACCAGTACTATCTGAGTGATTCTTACACATTACCAAGTCTTGCTGCCAGAAGAATGTCCATGTTTGGAACATAGTTTCTTTGTGGTCTCAGAAAACACTTCCCAGATGATTTCACCTCAATGATGGTAATCTCTTCTTAATAACCACTAATTTCTTAGCTCCAGCTAACCAACATCAGTTGTCTTAGTAGTCCTTCCTATTTTTGACTCTAAAGCCATGTGGCCAAATCTGCTGAGTTCTGCTGCTTCTTAGGGCTGACACAAGGCCCTATTATTTTATTACATCTTCACCAGCTTTCTGTCTTCAAAGCCCATCTCTATAGTGACATAGTTCCTCCAATAAGGCCACACATACTCCAACAAGGTCACACCTCCTCGTAGTGCCCCTCCCCAAGGGTTAAGCATTCAAACACATGAATCTATGGGGAAGGGGGCATAACTATTTTAACCATCACAGCCTTACGCTTCTATTTGTAAGGATAATTAATTATATTAGGTGCATGTATATGCAAAACTTTCCCTACAGGTAAGACAATTAATTGGCAATCTTAATTTCTTTGTGACAAGAAGGGTAACATGTATATATATGTCACTGATATCACCACCTAGGCATCACCGGGAAGCCATTTCTCTGCCTAACACAAAGAGACTTTAAGTTTGATCCCCAGCACCAAACAAAACAAAGAAACAAACCCAGATATCACAGTAAAGCATCTGGGCAACTGGAATTCATAAATTCATGGTTTCTCCCAGGTGAACATCATCACTTCAACCTAAATAAACTCTGAGATCTCAAACTCTGTGAGTTCCAATTTGCCTCTTATGTTGATATTCATAACATCATTCACATGTATGATCCCTCTTCTTCACTTTGGCCTCAACTTCTCTATTCTCTATACCATTGGTTCTCAGCCTTCCTAATGCTGTGACTCAATACAGCTCCTTATGTTGGGGTGACTGTCAATCATAAAATGATCTTTATTACTACATCATATCTGTCACTTTGCTATTGTTATGAATCACAAGGTAAATACCTTATATGCAGGATATTTGATATATAATCCTTATGAGAGGGTCATTGAACCCCTACAGGGGTCATGGCCCCCTACACAGGTTGAAAGTGGCGCTCTGTACATTCTTGAAGTCTCAGTGTGTCATTCATTCTACATCATTTTTCATTAACCTGAAAGGAACCAGTTCTTCTGACTCAATCCCCTCACCACCTTGTTTACAGCAGCTGTTACAGCAACATGTTTTCCACAGTACGCTGCATTCTATTACTGTGAAGAGATACCATGACCAAGACAACCCTTAAAAATGAAAACATTTAATTGGCTCTTGCTTACAGTTTTAGATGTTTAGCTTGTTGTCATCATTGTGGGGAGCATGAGAACATGCTCAGGGCTACAGCAGTAGCTGAGAATTACATATTGATTCACAGGCCAAGAGAGAAAGAGATTTACTGGGCCTGGCATGAGATTTTGTAAACATCAAAGTCTACCCAAGTGACACAATTCTCAACAAGGCCACACCTCCTAATCCTTCTAATCCTATCAAAGAGTTCTGCTCCCTGGTGATTAAGCATTTAAATATCTGAGCCTATGGGCCATTCTTATTCAAACCACCACAGTGGGTTAACTCCCCCAGACACACACAAGAGACTTCCTTGCAGTCTCTCACATTTCTCTTTTTGTATCTTTTCTACATTTATCAAAAATTGTTCACAGTGAAAATACTAAAATATATGTGCCTTAGCACTCATCTTAAGAAGTGAAAGCTTAAATTATTATGTTTTTTTAATGAGGGAGCCATGGTTTATATTTAAATAATTAAGTTCCTAAAATAGTAAATTTCATGAGTAGTCAGAAATTCTAGGTTTCAGACACTTACATAAACTGGTGTCATTTGTAGGGGATCTTTGGCAAAGAAGTCACTCATAAAATAAGTTGGATCTTATCCATGGCTTTCAAGAGAGAAGGAAAAAATCTCTAAGGTCCCTTCCATGTGGCTTCTGGGATTTCATTGTATTTAAATGCTTAAATGTATTTAAATGCTTTATTTGGAAGAAAAATATCAAAAAGACCCATGACTTTTTAAAACAGTATGTTTGTATGTTGTAGCCTTTTAAGGGTAATTATATTATTTGATTGTTATAATTAGCATACATATATTGAATGTATAATAGATATTGTAAATGAAAATATAGGACCCTTAAGATTAAGTTATGAATTTTAAATATATAAGTATATTTTTTCCAAAGAATAAGTACTTTTTTCTGCTTCTCAAAACCATGAAATGTTAGACAAGGATTGCATTCCTAGCAGCGTGAAGTATTTAAACACATCAGTTCATATAAGCATTCAGAGATCCTCATTACGTATGAGAGAGGAAATCTCAGGGCATTTTAAGGTTCTTTCTCTCATCTAGCTAGCTGGCATTCAAATTCTCCTTCTCATTTGAAAACATTAGTTATTATAAATAAAAGTGTCCTGAGTACTAAGCTCATTCATAGAAAGTGTTACATATTTCTTTTAAAAATAAATGCTTGTGAATATTTATCTTGAAATTTTCAATGTGGTGAAATAACGTATACTAATGGGAATAAATATGGAGTTATGATGTTTAGAGCCTAATGGAGTGTAGGCTATAAGCATCATTTTAAAAGCTGATTTTATCCAAAATGCAACTACAATTCTATATATGTTGTAATTTCTTTCATTAATTATTTATCATTTAAAAGTAATGGAATATATAGCACTTTAAAACATCATAGTTATTTCATCATTCTTTTATCATGCCATCAATTATTATTAAACTTCCAAATAACATGATTTTTAAAAATATATTAATTAATTACAAGAAATATTGTGAAGCCTCCCTTTTTGCCAGTCATTGCACAGTGTGGAGCAGCCCTCAGTAATTTTAATTCTTCTGGATTTTAGTTCATTAAAAATAATAGAATAATAAAGACTACCTAACCACTGAAATTTTTAAATCAAATGAGAAAATTAGGTTGATTTATTACCTTGTGTTACATTCCCTGCTGGAGAATTTGGATGAATCTGACTGTGGTGTCTTGAAACTTGCTCTCCCTCATCTATGCATATTAGGAATGACAATGTCTCCTGAGTCAAACACCAGATGTCCTTTAAGATACAAACATCTGCTGATTGTCATATCCTCATGGGTGAATTATTGTAATCACAAGCACCTATAACTGACAGAAGATGTCTGAGTGGAATTTTTTATAACAAAATCGGAGAGGAGTACAGTTGGGAGCCTTAGTCCCTGGTGCTGGAGGAAGGTGACTTTGTGGGAACTGACATCCGTAAAACTTTGTGTTGCTTATGAAGGGAAGAACAGAGAGGCTTTCTTGAAAAAAACCAACATTTCATTTGGTTAACACTATCCTTAGTTCTTGTCTTTAAAGAGCAGCCAGGTGGGATGTAAGGAGCTGTAATGAAGCACATTTCTTGTCTGCTTTGATCTGTGCTCTTCGTGCAGACTGGCTCTAGATCTTGCAGTACACAGTTGCCACTTCCAACAAGTGTCTGCTCGTCTTATTCTTCCTTGAATTACATGGTCAAAGTGAAAAGAAGAAGCAAGGGAAAATGGACAGACATAGTACTTCACACAGAGTATGGGTGTTTCAGCACAGACAGGAAATCAGTGTCCTGCTGGCCCAGAGCCTCCTTTCAAACTGTTCCCTGTGCTGCTCAGTGCCATGCCCATCTGCAATACCAAGAACCTGTGAGTCATGTAGAATATTCTTCTGGCAAGCAAGGATAGTTTTCACATCCCTCTGTGGTCCTATGTTGTAGATAACAGTAGACAATTTAATGGAAGTTGGCTTAGGAATCACCTATAGCCCAGTGGTCTTTATGTGGGCTGTGTCAGCTTCTATTATAAGGGTCCATAACTCACCTAAGAATGATATCCTGGACTCAAATAGTATATAAATGCAGAGAGTGTTTTATTCTGCAGAAACCCAGCATGCTGGGGTCTTCCATTACAATAAAAGAGAGACACTCAAGTGAGCTTGCAGGACTGATTTAAAGCACATTAGAGAATTCTGGGGTAGGTGACCTCTATGTTTATCTATTGGGTCTGTCTCTATGGACATTCCATTACTGGGTTGTAGGGGCTGGAAATTTGCTGGGGAGGTCTGGTCTCAGAAAGTAGCTGAGGAAAGCTGGAAACTGCTGCTGATCCATTGTCCTTGCTTCAGGCCAGGTGGCTGGGAGATTCCATTGCCTGAGTGTAAAGGCTAGGGCCTGGGTTTTTTTTTTTTTTTTTTTTTTCTATTAGTAATTGATTTGCCTGGACTTGCATGGACTTGCCCAGTTTTTAGGCTTAGTCTCCTTAACTACCAATTTGAAGTCTGTCACGGAATCAGCCTAGCCATCTCACTACATTTTTCAATTACATTTTCAAGAATTGGATATATAGTCATTGCTAAAAACTTAAACAACATTTATCACAGAAAAAAAATTGCCAATGGGATAAAGGTTGTAAATATCATTTTAAAGTTGATTTCATCCAAAATGCAACAACAATCCCACATATGTTGTAATTTCATTCGCTGTCATTTGTCACTTGAAAGTAATGAACTATGTAGGATTTTAAAGCATCCTAGTAATTTCCCCATTCATTTCATCTTGTAATCAATGACTAAGAAATTTCTGAATAGCATGTTTATTTTCAACGCATGAGTGCATTTCAGGAAATAATGCAGAGCCCTACATTTTGCTGGCCATTATACAGTTCAGAGAAATAGCAGTGAGCAGAGTTGATCAGAATCTCTGCTGCTTGCCACTCAATCAGAGAGAAGTATTGAAGAGGTCTGCTCAGGAACTTTGAAACACTTGTCCCTCCAGAAGGGAGAGGCTAATTAATGTTCCTCAGACAACTGGGGGCAACACATTCCACAGGATAGACCACTGGCCACCCACAGACAAGGGAAGTCCTTGCCACCTCATTCCCTAAGAACCAATCAGTTTAAAAATCACGCAATTCTGCCAATCATATTGTGCCTAGTTGCTCTTTCTCTATGCTGCCCCTGGAAACTGTATAAAGGTCCACTGCCTAGGGTTGCTATGTCTCCTTCTGGTGCAGGATGACCCCAACATGTTGGAACAATAAATCCCTCTTGTTTTTTTGCACGATTCTTGGCTCCGCATGGTTCACTCAGGGAGTCCCCGGTAAGCTAAGGTTCGACAGAGTCTTATAATATTCAGAACTCTACCTCACCTCATAAAAAGATGAGGATAAATAAGGTTTAGCTCTTCTGTATTCATAACAAACAATTTATGAGCAAGTAACTGGACTTAGAATATTAATTGCAAATGTGTTTGCTTCTTCAGGAAGAACTAAGTGCTGACTGTTTGTAGAAGCACAGCTTTTCTTTGTGACAACAGACAGAGGAGCATGAAGGAAATCCAATATGAAATTATGGTGGCAGTTTTACCTTTATCCATCTTCAAACACTCCTTTTGCTGACATCATTGTCAAGAGAATTCTACCAGTCTCAACCTTCTTAATGCTGCCACTCTTTAATACAGTTCCTCATGCTGTGGTGACCCCCAACCAGAAGATTATTTCCCTTGCTACTTCATAACTATAATTTTGCTACTGTTATGAATCATAATGTAAATATCTGATATGTGACCCCTGTAGGGGTCATGATCCACAGGTTGAGGACTACTGGTCTAAGATGTAGGTAACTGGTTTTGAACTCTACCTACCAATGTCTTTGTCTTCTCCAGAGCTTCTTTAACATCTGGAATGTGGAAATAGAAAATCCCAGGGAATTCTAAGTTGTAGGAAAGGGACACTGCTGGAAAAGAGGTGGCACCCCTATGTTCATATCTGTTGTGCCACTATTTTTACTGTGGAGTTTTTGCTGCCTGTCTTCATGAGGGAAGTCAGGGTGCAAACAATTTAGTTTGCTCTGTTTCTGTAGTAGCGCTTGTTCCATCATTGCACTTAGTCTTTTACCTTACTCAGCATCAAAAACAAAACGAAACAAAAACAAAAACAAACAAACAAAAAAACCAAAAAAACACCTAGTGGAATAGACAAGTCGCTAAGAACATGTGGCCAGATATATATCTAGATCTACATAATGTTCCTACCCAACCTTCTCTCTGTGACCTTATGCAGAAGGCTACTGTGGTAGTAGAGCTTCCAGGCTAAAGGTCTGGATGCTGTGGAAGTAGGAAGGCTGGATATATCGAAACTCTGCTGAGAATTTAAATTGGCACCACTCTTAAAGACCTAAACTAAAACTCTCCTATTAAAGAGGTTTCGATTCTCTCCATCCATCAAGTTTGGAGTGTTTTTCATTATGGCTACTACTGGGCATTCTTTATTAGGAAATCTAATCAGCAATAAAGAGCCTGACTGACGGATGGAATATAAATTTCACTGCTGTGTAGGGACATGGTTTTATTTTGTCATCCGGGAAAATGAGATTTAATTGGGGGATGAGAGACGTATAATCCGTCCTACATTACTCTTGTTGTTCATTAAGGCACCAATCCAACTTCTGAGTTCTCCTAGGATGGATATGGTTCTTCAGCTTTTCCCAGTGTCATTTGCCTCCCATTCTCAATCGGACACAAGCCTAATCCATCTAGCACACCTTTTGGCTCTCTAAGAGTTTCTAAGAAATTCCATTACTTTTCTTGGCTGAAGCATGTGGAAATACCCAGCCCAAAATGGTGGGGTTGAGGTTATAGAAGGATTAAGAAAATGTATTTCAGATTGCCAGCACAGGCTATGAGGCTGGGTTTATTTATGTAGAAATAAGGGTGCAATCAATCAACAACTGGACTTTAAAAATATAACCCTAACTGTGGGGGGAGATGGCTGAGATGGCCTATTGTGGGGTGTCCAGTACCCATGTAAACGTCCAACCATGATATCATATATCTAGCACTGGAGGTTGCAGGGAATAGACTTGAAGATCACTGGAGTGGCTGACTGTCTACTCTGGGCAATTAGTGAGCTCCTGATTCAGGGAGAGACTGTTTAAAAAAAAAAAAAAGTAAGACAAACAGTGGAGAGAGCAATCTGATGTTGATGCCTAGCCTTCTTGTGTATACAAATACACATGGTTCGGACATGTACTCCCACAGACTTGTAAGCACATGTAAACACAAACACATAATTCTACTCAGTTATAGGATGATGTTAGCCAGAGTTCACTCAACCTGATGAAAATACATTGATTCCAGCCAGCTTCACATGGTCCTGACAGCCTGGAAGAACTTGACTGAGTCTTTCCTTGTGGGCTTACTGCAGTTGGGGCCACAAAAGTAACTAGAAAAAAATGTAACAAGTCTGTCCATTTACAAAGAGGCATCCTTTTGCCCTACCTTCTCAGTAGATGTCATGTTAAATGAATGTACTCTGGAGAAGGATGGGTTATAAAATGTCCCCTGCTTCTGGCATCAAAGGTCCTCACGTAGCTTTCTTTGCATGTTAACCAAATCCATTCCCTTCATATTGATAGGCTAGCACACTGCACTTCTTCCTTTTGGGACCCACGTTTCCCACTATATTGGCATATGCTATAATATGCTGCCTTCTATATATACTTTGTTTTCCAACGAGTTATTTTTAAACAACTACGTGTTTATTCATATGCTTATCTCTGGGAGAGTAAGATGCTGATGTCATTCATATTAGTGGAAAGAAATGAAGAGAGAGAGAACGCTTTATTTCCAATTTTGGAAGATGAATTAAACCATCTGATCAGGCATGGTCAGCGGGAAACTCTTTGGCTGGGAGAATACTGTTTTCTTCTGATGCAGAGTAACTGGGCAGGTTTTTAAATCAAGTGGGAACAAAAAGAAGAGAGACATCCAAGTGTGCTGAGAGGAGAAGCAGATTTATTTTATACACTCAAGAGTGAGTGGAGAACCTTGGAGGCCAGACATGGCTGTCTCTGGAGACTTTGATGTTACTTGCCGCCAAGTAGAATACAAAGCCTTTTAGATTTGGTAAGTGCACTTTAAACATTTTGTAATGTGATAAACAGAAAGGGACATCTCAATTTTTATACTAAGGCAAAGTAAATAAACACGACTGTAGTGACTATGTAACCTGAGCCCATACTGTAGCCCAACCTAGGGGCTACCATGTGACCAGACTCTGGATGCAGCAGACACATGTAAAATGAAGGTAGTGTGAGTCAAAGCCAAATAAAATTACTAGTCTGGGAAAAGAAACCAGGAGAAAGGGCCTCTGCATCTCTTTCATAAAGGGATACCTAGATTGAGCTAAGTGCTATGTAAGAATTTTTTTATATCATACTTCTGTTTGTTTTTCCAATATAAGTACAATAACAACCACAAAAATTACTTCTGCTTTTGTAGAGTCATAGCAAATTAAAACAACTCTCCTAGCCACTTAAAATCTAATCATAGACATTGAGAAATGTCCCAGGAGTTAGAATGATTAAAGTGGAAAATTAGCAATGTGAGAATAAAATCCATGGTAGGACCTCAGTTTACTGAGAGGCCCTTTCAGGCAGTTATAGAGTTGAACGCCCACCTAAGAGCTCTGCTGAGTCAGGAAGTGATTTTCATTCTGCAGTTTCATCTCTAGTTCAAGTGCCATTCTCTGGGACATGAGGCTATCCACTCCAGTGTTTCGGTATAGTTTGGATTGTTTGACTGAACAAATGGTCAAGTTTTCCAAATCTAATATAGAAACCTAGGCTGAGGCTAGGGTAGGGACACTTTCACAAGTGTTGCCTAAGACCGCTAGAAAGCACAGAAATTTACATTATGATTCATAACAGTAGCAAAATTCCATTTATGAAACAGCAACAAAAGGAATTTTATAGTTGGGGAGTTTGCCATAACAAAAGGAACTGTATTAAAGGGTCACAGTATTAGGAAGGTTGAGAATGACTGGCCAAGAGCAAACAATAACTATAGAATAATAACTCTCTTGTCCAACAGTCCTTAGAAAGAGGTGCATTCTTAGAGAGATCTTGTTCTTTGCTTCTTACATATGTCCTTCCAAACACAGAGGGCCTCAAGTTTGTTATGTATAAGAAATTCTTATACATATGTACCACCACATATGGAAAACATTTATGTATATATACCACCATGCATGAGAAAACTTACATATATGTACCACCATGTGTGAGAAATACTTATATATATGCACTACCACCATGTATAAGAAATGCTTAGATATATGTACCATCAAAGATTTTGTTCATATGGTATAAGGTGATGCTTAGCTATGGGTAATTTCAAATTTATGTGTAGATAGTTTGGGGAGACAACAAAAGATTGAATATCAGTGCTGGCACCTTCCTGAGCTCCCGTTGGATATTTTAGTAAGCTGAGCATAATCCAACACACCTCCTGAAAGAGCACCCCAAATTATTGGAGGAGTCCAGTACTAGATTTAGGAATTCCTGTGATGTATATATCCAAGCCTATTGCCATCTTTGTGAGTTCAAGGGTTGGCTAGTCAAGAGTTTTCTCATATGGAACCCAAGACCCTGATGTAGAAAGAGCACTTTTCTTTAGAATGTCAACACTAGCATCCTTGTTGTTTGAGATGATTACTCGTTTGTTTGACTATCAATGACCATTGTTAGTTTTTAATATGTGTTTTCTTTTTCTGTAGGCAGATATGTGTATGTCAGTATGTATGTGTGCAAAGATGTGTCCAGTCCCCATGAGGGTCAGAATAGGGTATTAGATCCCCTGCAGATGGGATTATTTGTGACTAAGCTGACTGATGTGGATGCTAGGAATTAAACTCAGGTCCTCTGCAAGAGCAGCAAGTGCCCTTAACTGTGGAGCCAAATCACTATTGTTATCGATTGACATGAGTAAGACTTTTCATTCACATGGTAAAGGAAGATGCAAGAAGTTCATTAATTCTTTCAACTGCAGAGATGAGGTCCTTTCTCTGATTCTGGTTTACTTAATACCTAGATAGAATGTGGGTGTGGTGGGAGAGGCTCATTCTCATTATCAAGACTTGACTCACACCCATAGGACGTGTATCTAGAAAGAATGTATCAAGGGGGAGGAACCAGTCATGGGATAGCATAGTGGGCCAGCTCAGAAGTACTTATGGATGATTGGCAGCTTGGGAGTGGCACCAGGATGATGAGGCTATGTTTCTTGAGGTTAGGATGTGGTTTCCTGGTCCTGCTGCTGAGTGCATTCTGCAAAGACACCCTTGGAGCTTGTGGCTTCTTCAGGGAGGTAAGTTAGCTGATCAGATTGTCCTCTGTTGTGGCTTTGGAAGAACAATTGGGTAAATTACTATGTTTTAAAAAGACACATTTGTTGGTCTAAAATACCAGCATTTGTTCCATAACCACACCCCCAGTTTGAAACACTAATTCGTTTAATTTCTAATTTAAACTTATGTTTATTGCTTTCAGTAAACTATGCCTGAAGACAAGAAAATTACCAGAGCATTCACCACCCTACCCGCTTCCAAAAAGTTTCAGTGACAGAGATCTGCTGCTGAATTAGCACATGACTTTAGAGAAACCACAAGAGTCTGAACATACTAATTTTTTCATTAAAGTTTCAGAGAGCTCAACTTAAGTTTTTAAACAGCGGCTTTCATATACTATTAAATTCTCTGCAATAAGCAACTTTTAGCATCGCGGATGAAAGCTAATTATAGAAACCCTTTGCTGTAGTTGTTTCTATTTACATCTTTAAAGCCACAGAAGCAAAATATCTTCCTTCTTGGGCTTCCTAGCAAGTCAGCATCTTCCTGATTTCTGAGTTCTTTGAAGTTGCCTTTACATCTCCTACTTGAAAATGCATTGTGATTGAATATTCCTGGCTCAAGGACAATTTCCCAAGTACTCAAGACACTTGTACTCAAAGTAGATAGGAGATCAAAGCTGTTAAATACACACACAGCAAATCTGGGATTTCTTTTGCATATGTTTAATGTTTTGTGGAAACTGATTCATCAGTAGCAGCAAAACATAAAGACAACATAGTAAAGACCATGAACTAGCTACAGAATATTCTTTTTAACCACCAAACTTAAGGTAGAACTCTGGGGTTAGTGTTCGATGAAAAGAAACTCTTGAAGAAAAAGGAATCCTTCAGGATGTTAATACTCAAGATTTCACAAAGCCTAGCTAAGCAGTGTGCTTTGGTTTTGCTATCAGAAAAATTTGTAGCCTGTGTTATCCTATGACAACTGACTCAGGTGCCTGAGAGGGCTGGCTGATTCCAAAAGTAATTCTCAGCAGCCCTGTAAGTGGTAAGACACACCCAGCTGACCCAGAATTAATCAGTACCCACCTACACCACTGCTCTGGACTTGGCTCCAAGTTAGAGTCACCTGGAGAGCCTTTAACAATGCTGATGCCAGGTAATTAAATCAGACCAATTAAATGAAAGTCCCGACGGGTGAGGCCTAGCTATCAGCAGCTTTTAAGGTCTCCCAGGTGATTAGACTGGGCAGTGTTGGTTGTAAAATCGCAGTCCTTATCTAGACCACATCCAGGAGGTTCCAATTACCTGGGCATTTCCCTTATTCAGGTCACCCAGAGTGAGGTCAGAGGCCTAGAAAATATCTGTTTAAAAAAAAAAAAAGAAAAGAAAGAAAGAAAAATGGCCACTTTTGACAAACAGCCAATTAGAAAACAAAATATAAAACGTGTAGTCTATTAAAGATGTGCAACCTCACAATTCTGCCTCTTAAGTCTATTTCTCTGAAGTGAAATTCGATTCATGATTTCAAGCAGCAGTTCTCAACCTTTTTCATGCTGCAACCTGTTAATACAGTCCCTCATGTGGTAACCCCCCCAACCATAAGATTATTTTCATTGCTTCTTCATAACTGTAATCTTGCTACTGTTATGAATCATAATGTAAGTATTTTTGAGAGTAGAGACTGGCCAAAGGGATCGTGACCCTCACGCTGAGAACTGCTGGTTGAAGGAACCAGAACATCAGAGGATTTACTTCTTGGTGCTTTTGAAATTGGGGAAAATGTATTTTTATGTATTTTATGATTATGGAATCATTATTGTAGCTAATGAAGATATATGATATTTATAACATTTGGTAGCAGTGATGCAGAATTTTTCTAAGTATTCTACTTGTGACCTTGCTGGCTTCTCATAGCAACCAAATAAAGTGACTGTTGTGTTTATTGTATTCTCAGCAAGTAGGACTAAGTCACCACCATGACGTGCTACATGTGTGTGTGTGTGTGTGTGAGACATATATGAACATAAGATGCGATCCAATTGTAAGCATTAACACTATGGGTCCAAAATTGGTTCCTAGCAGGCACAAGTTAGAAAAGACATAGACACTTGCCATCTATAGTCCTAACAAGGACCCTAGTTAGCAAAGCTTCACCAGGAACTTGTCTTAAGAAATGTTTATGGGGACAGCTATACCAGACTCCTCCTGTGGAGGCTCAGTGACCTAGGGTAGGGGAATGCTAGGGTGCTGAGACAGGAGTGGGTGGGCCGGTGGGAGAGCACCCTCATAGGCACGGGAGGGGGAAGGGATGGGGGCTTGTGGAGGGGAAACTGGGAAGGGGGATAACATTTGGAATGTTAATAAGTAAAGTAACCAATAAAAATAAAATAAAAAGAAAAATGTTTAAGGAAGATACAGAAGATAAAAATAATGGAATATTGACAAAAGCTGGGAAACAAGTTGGAAGTCCACATATCAGAGAGTTGGATAAGTTGGCCACATCATAGACAGACAACATGACCTTATGTTCCCATAGAAACAATGCATAAGTAGTTAACATTTTTTTCACACCACAGCCCCCAAAGAGAACCAGAGTGAGTTTCTCCTCGCTTTCTCACATAGTCAAACTGGCCAGAGGGAACTGGTCTAGAAGGTAGAGGCACAGGACTGCCTAGCCACAGCAAGAGCTGAAGGAATCAATATTGTGACACGCCTATCATCAACTATTAGGAAATTCTCATGGACAGAAATATATTCTGCCAGAAAAAATGATAAGGAAGACGCACAGCATACTCTGGCCCTACAACTCCATCTGCGGATGCTTGGTGGTTATTTTAGGGACTATAACATAGCCTCGCGCCTATACTCATTGGTAAATAGCCACTCCACAAAGAGCCCTTCCTCTAATGACACAGTCTGGCAACTCTGGATGATATCAAGTTGAAGGAACTACAAAGTGAAAACTGACAGAGGTCTGGGCTGGTGGATGAGTGCAGGGAAATTATTCATGAAGCTTTTCTCCAGCTTCAACAAGCCACCTAAGCGTTGTATATGTTTTGGTGAGAACCAGCCATCTATATATGAAAAAAAAATATATGCATTTATATGTGTACATATATATACATGTATATATACACACATACATACACACACACACACACACACACACACTGGAAGGGCACCTGTAACAAGAATTAATGTTTATTTGTTTGACATGTTTTTGGATTTCCCATTCACCTAATTAGATGGAATATAGATCATAAATAGAGAAAAAGAATCAATCATAGGTCTAGAAATGATTTTATGACTATGATTAATTTTAGTCCTTAAATGTTAATATTTTTTCATAGCTCTTTCTTTGGATTTCTAAGCAGCAGAAATGTTCTAGGTGCTAGACAAAACTCCCCATTGATTGGGACTAAAATGATATTGTATATCATCATAACACTCTAAATGTAAAGAGACCTGTCTTTATTGTTCAGATATCACAGTTTTATGTAGGACCCAGAGAGAGGGGAAGGCCTTTAGTGATAAAGCTGAGATGATCTTTTAAAGTTGGATTATTTTAATTTAAACGCAGTAAAGACTTATGATGTAGTTTCTACCTTTAGGTCACAGACCAAAGTCTCCTAGGAGTACATGGTTAGCTTTACACAGGCTCAAATCCAATGGCTCTTCTGACATCTGATGTGACCAGTGCTGCTGGGGGCCGGGGTCAGTACTGTTGTCAATGGGTCAGAGAATCCAGTTGTTTGCCTGAAAGATGCAATTTGGTATAGTTCAAGGGTGCTCAAAATATTCTCTATATACAATCGTATACTCTGCCTGGCACAAGGAAGTTCTGCTTCCCGAATGCCTGGTTACAACTTTATTACGATCAAAAAGACAGCTTTCATATTATTATGAAACTTTAACTCTAGTTCATAGCAAAACCCTAGCCATTCCTTATCTACTAAATAACTGGTACTAAGGAAAACTTATTCACTTTACTGAGGCAGTGGCTGAGGCCAAGTGCTGAAACCATCATTGTTTTTCCTGTCTTTGATTCTCCTCTTCATGAGGCTCTTCTTAAAGGCTGCATACTGCAGTGTGTGTGTGTGTGTGTGTTGTGTGTGTGTGTGTGTGAAAGACATGCACGTTTCATAAGTACCAAGACTAAAAGTAGACACACACATATAACACAAATGACTTGAAAAAGGACTCAGTTTGGTTTGGCTGTTTTCATGAGTCCATTTCTAGACTCACAAATTACGCCCATGAAAGAAAATAATTGTATTTGGACTTTTGTAATCATGTTAGACAGGGTGAACACAAAATTGAGAACGTGAAATTTCCCGATGCAGTAAGGCGCCATCATAAATGTGTTTTCCTGAACAATGAGCTCTTAGCAAGTAATGCCAGAAATATCTTTACAGGAACATAGGACGGAGCCGGAGACAGATCATTACCTACATGACTAGAGAGAGCAAGAAAGAATGCTACGTTGTAAACTGAGCATTAAAAACTGTTAACAGTGCCCTTTGCAATCATATCAAACTGTGACAGGGAAAGATGAGATGTAAAAGAGCAAGCTTGGTTTTTGTTATTCTAGAGAGAGGAGGCAAGTGCAGACTCGGGGCTTCTGGTACTCCTGCAGTCACCTAGCAGCCCGACAATTGCTTTCTCTGTCTGTCCACAGCAATGCTGACAACACAACCCAGAAGCTCCATCTGCATCAGAGGTCAGAAAAGACCTTTGATTGGCACAGGTGGAAAGAACCCTAGCTATCTAAGTGACCCATGTGAAACTGTGGTCTACGTGCTCAGCATAGGAGATATACCATTATTGTTTTTGGATTTAAGTGATCTGACTTTGAAATGACATCTCGTTCATTACTGGAACACCCTCCTGTCTTTGAATCCAAGATAAGTATGCTAATAGCTATAGGTTTTAAACACTGAAAGACTTTTATATTTAGAGTATCAGTGTAATATCTTCTGTTCTTTTTAAGTTTGTAAAATTGGCTGTTTATTAGATTATTACACTTTGGTGTGATTCTTCTGTATGCAGTTAGGCAGTCTTATATGTTCATTTTTCTCCTTCCCTCAAATCCTCTTCCTCTATCCCTCCTTCCCTCCCTTCTTCCCCCTCTCTTCTTCCATCCCTTCCTGCCTTCCTTTCTTTCTTCCTCCTTCCCTTCTTCCCATCTGCTCTCTCTCCCTTCTTCTCGCCATTCCTTCTGTCTCCTTCTCTTCCTTCCTGCCCCACTTCTTCCTTCCCTCTCCCCTCTTTTCCACACTGAGACTTCTCATACAACTAGTTCTGGAGTTTTCTTGGTGCTAGGAGACATTATTCTATGAGCTCATCCTCCTGTCGTGTCCCATGTAGTCATTCTCCTTTAGTCTCCCTGTTCCTCTGGAAGCGTCTCCTAGTTTCGTGAGGCAGATCACACAATCCTAAAGAGAGATCATAGAATCTGGCTTGGGCATTTCGAACAATTTGTTCTTGGGAAAAGTAACTCAAGGCCCCATGAGAACTGCTTCAATCCATTGTGAGGGCTCAGTGCAGGAAGTACTTTCAGTAGTCTCACCTCTTAGAATTCCACAGCATCTCAAACTTCCACACTGAAGATCAAGTTTCCATCATATAACCTTTGGGAACAAATTGTCCAAACCATCACATGCCGTCTATTTCTATATGCAAGCAGAGTTTTGCGCTGCTCTGTGACACTTCCTTAAGGCTGAATCTCATTTTAATATGGGAATATAGTCACATTACTGTAGTGTTATCACTCATGTATCTGATATTGTGCAGAGCAACTGTTCCAATGATACTGAAATTAAGACTTTCCAGTTTGGTAGTTTGTATTGGGTAATTGTTTTAAAACCTCTAAAATGTTTTTGTTGTTGTTTATTAAATATTACTCTTCAAGTTCCTCTTTAATTATGATCATGTCTTAAGAATGATTCAATTTTCACTGTTTGTTTCAGAAAGGTAAAGGAAGAATGAAAGTCACTTACATCTTAAGAGCTTAAATTGAAACCTGCTTCATGGAGTGACTGGTGTTGGAAAACAGAAGCCAGCAGAAAGGATGTATGGCAGTTTCCAAGGTGCAGCTCGAATCAACTGCATGTGTATTATACATTCATAAACAGCAGACACACAGCAGTCGTAATCCTGTAACTATGTTCCCTTTTGAACACTCGCTAGGATTGTAAATACACATAGTTGCTCAATATTTACATTAGAAAGGATCTGTCCAATGAATGGCGTCCAAGGCTGTACTTGAATAAGGAAAGTGTCATTATAATTCTGCGCTAATTTGGAAGCTGTTTGTCAGATGACTTGACTATTTGGAATAGAGCTAAGAGCCCAGAAACTGCAAATCAGATGTCTCCACACACTTCAACACTGGCTGTTTGGGAAAACATCACTTTAGTCTGTTTCCCTTTACGTACATGAAATTCAAGTCAGCCAAGGCTTTTTGTCTAGTGTGTTTTCCCATGTGAGGAGGCACCTTGCAATTAGAAGCCTAGACTTGGTTTTAAATTCAAGTCAATGAACGCTTCCAGATCCATTTTCTTAATCGGTACACAGAGAGAAAAATCACATTTTACCATGTGGTTGTATTATGAGAGTTACAAAATCTAACACATGAAAAGATCTAATGAAACTGGATGTGCAGGAAGTATTCTTCCTGCTTTATGTTTTACTTCTAGCCCGGGGTGGTTCCTCAATGGTAGTTCACTTTTATTCCCAGCCTGGTGCAGATTAGAAGTAGGGGAGAGGAAAAGGTTTCAAAGATGGATTGGGCAATAATCAGAAGAGATATCAGCTCTAGCTGAACAGAAGAGATCAAAATGGACAAAATAACTCAAAACATCAGGATTCTTTGTGTTGATATTAACGTGCAGGAGCTTGGAACAGAAGATGCCAGGCCAGAGGGTTCCATGAGGGGAAGTTTATTTAGGCAGAGAGAAGAGAGGAGAGGGAGAACAGAGAGAGGTGGAGACCGGCCATGACCACGTGGAGAGAGGGGGAAGGGGAGAGGGGCAGATACAACCTGCAGGCACACGGGTCAAGGGCAAGAGAGAGAGGAGAGGCCAGAGAGCCCCTTTTATAATAGTGGGCAGGGCTACCTGGCTGTTGCCAGGTAGCTGCGTGGAGGAGCATACCTGGCTGTTGCCAGGTAACTGTGGAGGTGGAGTTTAGACAGAATGCTAACACTTTGGAGCTTCTGAGACCATCTCTAGTTCCAATAACCACGGGCATGGGTATAAGTAGGCTGTACTTGCTTTTTTTTTTTTTTTTTTTTCAAAAGATGAAGTGACAGCAGCGATACTTTATAATTTCCAAAGGATTCTTGTTTCCCTTTTTTGAGTTCTGGGGATTGAACCTAGAACATTCCACGTACTAGGCAAGTCTGCTTCTTCACCAACTCTCTTTGTATTTATCTTTTGAGATAGGGTTTCACTAATTGCCAGGCTGGCTTTCTACTCTGTGGTTCAGAGTGGCTTTTAATTTGAAATCCTGCCTCAGCTTCTGGGTAGCAATGATTAGAGGCCTGTCACCAGGTAGGCTTTAAAAACAACGTTCTTAATTCTTATGTTGTGCTGAGGCAAGTCACAGACTGCATTTGGCCTATAGGTCATATTTTGGCAACACTGAGCACTGGAAGACTACATAAGATTACAGAATGAAGTCTCTTTTAAAAGTTCTCGTATGCATTAACCGGCAAGGCATATATATCATTATGCTAGAACTGAAACCTCACTGTCCTTTTGTAAGAGTTGTTCTTGGGATGTATTGCTTTAGGGTTTACCTCTTACAAACTAGGATCTTAACCAGTCAAAATGGTAAATATTGGTACTAACACTCAACGTTCATGTCCAATAAGTAGGAATGTATATCGCACAATAAAAGCCACTAGTTACTATGATAGTCACTCTATATGTATATATAATATATAATTATGTATGAATAACATATTACATATAACTGAATTGAATTATGTGTGAAATGTCTGTGTTAAACTCTAAGCTCCACTATGACTGCATTTGAACTGTAGGTCTCTTTGTTTTTCCAAGACAGGGTTATTCCATATGGCCCCGGATGTCCTAGAACTCATTCCATAGACAGGATGCTGATCTGGAACTCAGAGATCTGCTTGCCCCTGTTTCATGAGTGCAAAGGGCACCACCACCAGGCTGTTTTTTCTATTCCTTAAGCATGTTCCTTATCTTTAGAATAATGACCTGGATAGGATCTATTATGTATCATTTGAACCATTTTTTTTAAGTCTGCACTTCAATGGTCTCAAAAACATTTTCATTATCAAGTACCCATCATTACCACCCATTTCCAGAAACCTTTTCATCTTGGAAAACTGAAGCTCTCTGGCCATTAAGTAATAAGTCCCGCAGAGCATGGTGGCAGGCATCTGTGTGAACTTAGGATTTATGAGGAGATAATCAAGATGAAGTGAGATCAAACTGGTGTGTGTCTTCAAGACAAAAGGAATTTCCATTGTTCATGCCAACAGGGGTGATAGTCTGCTATAGCAACCTAATCAGATTAACACAGCATTATTTGGGTTGCTTCCTAAAATATCTTCACAGGTGCAATGCTGCTATCCTTGAAAGGAAAATCTAAGGACATGGACTGATGTGACATGCCCAGTCTTGTCTTTTGAGTAACTGGGGAAGGTATCTGTACCAGGCTCTGACCTAGGGCTCCTGCTTTTTTATAGAAGTCTGCACCCAGGCAGGATGTCATGATGAGTTTCTCCCCCTCCCTGTGTTACAGTTGGTATTTTACTCTAATAAACAAGCCTTAGAAACAGATGATATAAATAGTGATCCTTAGAGTACTTTACCCATGACCACTCGAGGACAAGTACAAAGCTCACCCACACCAACTTCTCTGCTTCCAGAAGAGTGAAACAAGGCTAAAGTCAAATGACTTATTGCTTGGTGGGTGTATGTTGGAACTTGCCCAAGAGAAGAAACACTAACCATATCTTATTTCTCTCCCATGCCTTATATAACACATATGTACTTATGAAGTACACCATGCCAACTTTTGTAGAGATGTTTTCATGTAAACCATTTTTTTTTAAATGTAATGCGTGCTGAAGGAAAGATTAATTTTCCAAAATAAACCAGTCTTGCAGAACTTTATACATGGGAGAGGGATAAAGCAGACGTACCTCTGCTGAGCCAGCCTTTGTTTTGGCAGTCCTTTCTAACTGTCTCCTTGTTCTCTGTTGCTCTGGATCATTTCGATCCAGCTTTGGCCAATCCTGAGCAATGTTCCACAGGAGACATGCTCAGACACAGACTGGAGATTAATTCTAAACTGAATTGAATTCTAGCTGATGACATGGTTGATTGTGGCAGTAGTGGGAAGACAGTTGCTGAGAGAGTAGGGAACTGCTGTTCAAGAATCCCCTGTATCTTTAAGGTCTCCAGTTTAACAATGACATGATCTGCGGCTTAAGAATTAAAAACTGTGGCCTGGGTAGTCTTGAATGGGCTCAACTGAGAGTTTTGAGTGAGCAACACCAAAGCATAATGCCTCAGGAGGGTTTGAAAAAGCTCTCACATGGAAAACAGGTCCTTATTGTACCCCTGTTAACTAAAATGTTATTCATTTCTTCGAGTCTTTAAGGGCATAGGGTTTCAGTGGTGTGGAAGAGAGCTTCTAAACTGTATCTAAACAGACACCTTAAAGTTCTTTTTCTATACAACAGGCACTGAACTTTTATTAAATATTTATCTCGATTATGGTGGAGCCTGAAGCATAGAAGTTAGACTTACTCACTTACCAGGAAGGAAATGTTTTTGAGAACTACATATTGCTTAAGTCTTATCGACTAACATTGCATTTATTTCTCCTAATCTTAATACTACAAATTTGATATTCAAGTGAATTGCCTTCAGGAAAATAATATGTTGCCTGATCCTGAGGTTCTATATAATAAGCCCGAGTAACTTGTTTTATTTCGTGTGATAGGTAAAATTAAGTGCTATTTTTGTTACTCAGATTATACTAGTGATGGGATTGGAGATGGCTCAGTTAATACAAAGCTTTCCTTGCAAGCATGAGAGCCCACATTTGATCCCTAAACTCCACAAAAAAATAAAAATTAAAAATTAGAAATAAAAATAAAGACAAACTTAGGTATGGAGGAGTACATGCTTGTAATCCAAAGTCTAAGTAAGAGTTGGAAGAGAGGGCAGGAGAGATGGAACTAACGTAAATATACTACTCATAGATGGAGTTTTCAAAAAAATAAAATTTTAAATTCAAAAAATATACAGTAAAATTTAGAGAGAAGCTAAATGGATTTGTGATACGGGAAGAGACAAAAGAAGAAAGCAGTCGAAGTTAGTTTTGCCTAAGTTGTGCCACGATAATGCTGGCAGCAGGCTCTCTGATGTGTGCCAGGTAAATCAGACATTAGAAGTAGGCAGAGGAGTTGGCACATGGCGTGACTGAGAAAGAACATGGAGTGGTGGCCATTTGGAGGGAAACAGGATAGATCGTAAAATCTACTTAATGCTTTGCAACGAGCTTTAAGAAAACAAAGCCAACAGAGAAACATAATATAAAATATCTCTCATAGTAAGAAAAAATATGCAAGTACATTGGTAACGCAACTAGTATCTATGTTTGAACTGAGATGAAATTATTTTTACTGGTAAAATTAATTTAAGAAATTAAAAACCCCTGAACAAACTTGTCCCCAGAGTATATGGCAGGTAATCCAATGATTTTGTTCAATTAAAATCAAAGCAAAAGGAAAAGATCCATTAATTTGTTGCAAATGTCACCCTTCTTTTGGCCATCATAAAGGACACGGAGAGCAATAATTGACAAATCCTCTCAATCTCACTAAAGATGACCACAGACCCAGGAGTCAATAGAGATAGAGTGTTTGGGGCAGTGCTTTATTATACAGAAATTGAAGGGGTTTTTCTCCTCCTCCTCCTCCTTCCATGAAACATAAAAGCACAGATGAATAGGTTAAATTAAGTTTTGTTGTTGGTTTTTTTTTCCCTTCTGTGGTGTGTGCATGTCAGGGGAGGATGATAAACTCTTCTTTTACAGATTAACCAAGATGCTGTATTGGTGGGTGGATTGTAGACTAGTTATTTAGTCTTCCAGCTCCATTTTCCTTTTTAAAAATTCATCTAACAGTGTCTTCACTCAACGGCACGAGGCCTTTGAAACCTGGAGATGAGTTTGACATGTTTGGCCCTATGAAGGGCATGACCCAGACTAAGCTGTGAAAGGCTGTTGGAAATCACGAAACTATACTGCATACAGATGTAGGGCCGTGGATGCTGGCAAGCCCCTGAAGGACTCTTCACAGGGAATCTGTTTCAGAACAATCCTTCTTCCAAAGAAGCAGGTTAAATATTTATCCCTATGTTTTGGTTTTCTAAGCTTTCTGGTAGGTGATCTTCTACTTCCTAAAGGTCAATGGCAGGACATCTTCCACAGAGAGTCTTGGAATGCTACCTCATAAATTTGAAAAGTAACAGTTGATGTTTTTGTCTTCCCACTTAGGGTTCAGAAACTCTGCTTCCTTCTCAAATCAATACTTTTGAAAGATGAAAGAATCTCATTGTGAAAGACATTTTTGTTGAAAGTCATTCCAATGATTTAATGATAAAAATAATAAATTCATAGTGAGATGGTTTTTGTACAGAACCAATACGACAAGAATGGGGATTTGGGCAGTGTCTCAGTCAGGGTTTCTATTGCTGCAATGGAACACCATGACCAAAAAGCAAGTTGGGGAGGAAAGGGTTTATTTAGCTTACACTTTCACATTGTATTCTATCACTGGAGAAAGTTAGGACAAGAATTCAAGTAGGGCTGGAATCTGGATGCAGGAGTTGATACAAAGGCCATGGAGGGTGCTGCTTACTGGCTTGCTTTCCCTGCCTTGCTCAGCCTGCTTTCTTATAGAACCCAAGATCACCAGTCCTCCCACCTTGATCACCACTTTAGAAAATGCCCTACAGACAGATCTCAAGGAGGGATTTCCTGAAGTGAGGCTTCTTTCTCACTGGTGATTCTAACCTGGGCCAAGTTAACACAAAAATCCAGCCAGTACAGGTGGCTTGTGCTTTGGAGGAGGCAATGAAAGGAGTTGGTACCAGATGGTAGAAATGGGCTGGTTGTAGGGGTGGGGATGGCATAGCTGGGTAGGTAGTTGGCCATATGCAGATTAATAGAGGCATTGTGGAAATTTAAGCATTGCTTGTCTGTGGCTCAAAGAACCTACAGAACCCAGACTGAGCAAATACTACAGTTTACCCGTTATTTTTGCCCACTGTTATTTGGGAAAGCTACTGGAAAGTTTTGGTTTAGGGATCATGGGAGACACTAGACAGATTGTTTTTTATGTAAAGGAGTTACTAGAAAAGATATGAATGTTATAGCCAGGTAGGCAGACAGCAGCAACATAGGAGTGGCTCTGAGGAGGGATGAGGCAGAGTTGAGTGTCTACAGGAAGAGGAGCAGGATGCATAGGGGGTTTTGCCGAAGAATGATACCTGGACTCAAATAGAATGTAAACGCAAAGAGTGTTTTATTCTGCAGAAGTCCAGCATGCTGGGCTCTCCCCACTGCCAAGATAGAGAGACAAGCTTGAAGGCTCAGTTTAAACCACACTGGAATTCTGAGGTAGACGAGCTTCATCTTACTCTCTCTCTAGGAATTCCAGAACTATTACCATGGGTGGAAACTGTTACTGGGACACTCTGGAAATTATTGCTGAGGAAGTCTGGAAGCTGCTGCTGACCCATTGTCCTTGCCTCAGACTAGGTGGCAGGGCAGCCTTTGAGAGCAGGGCAGTTTCTTACTAGCTGCCTGAAGCCTGGGTTTTGTTTTTGTTTTTTGTTGTTTGTTTGTTTTTTGTTTTTTGTTTCTAGTAAGTGACTTGCCTGAGTTTAGGCCTAGTCTCTTAAACTACCAATTTGAAGCTTGTCATAAAGTCAGCCTAGCCTTCTCAGAAGCAGATTGAAAAGTTTCCTTTGGTCCACAGTCTTCTGTTGCTAAGAATAAGCAGGGAGTACTCAGTTAAAGTGATGTGTAAACATCTTTGTTGGTTGAACATTACTAGGAGATCATGAGGCAGGGAAGGCAAGCATCTAGAGAAACAAGTTACTTTGGTTTTAGAGTTACAAATTACTTGAGTTCCCAGAACTATTAGAGTTCAACCAAAATGGACATGACAAGCTTGGTCCTGACCAAGAGCTACTACCTAAACATGGATACTGGGTAAACATTCATCATATATAGTACACTCTCACAACTTTACCTTCAATTGATTAAAGCCCACAAAGACTTCTGATACAGACTGTGGAGTTTTTGAGGCTCTAAGGGGAGCATGGGCGGGAACCATCCCATGCCACTGTGACTTGGCTCCTTTGTGGACACACAGTTGAGGAGGATGGGGAATGAGGAGATGAATTGGAATCCTGGTAAGCAAAGATGGAGACCTGAACAGAGGCAGTAGCAGCAGTCGAGGCGACATATTTACATACATAGATTTTTTTTTTTCTTCAGAAAAGAGAGCACACTCAGGTGAGTAGCTTACTAATGTCAAGAAATTCATCTGAATGTTTTAAACTCTAGGTTGTTTCCCTGCTCTCTGTTAATGCAAATAGATTTTTTTTTTTTTTTTTTTTTTTTGCTGATGTGGGAATTAAAGAAAAACTAACTGCCTAAGCAATGCATAATTACAAAGACAAACATAGTATGATGTATGCAAAAGCCTAACAGACAATATTTTCTTTGCTTTGCTCTCCAGCATTACCTACGTCACAGCTCTAGGTTGCCACCCCTCTCTCTGAGACCCATTAGACAGATAATTCGGAGTTGACTAGCTGTAGGGAAGGGTCAAATTAAGCGCTGAGGTAACCAGTGAGAGTCACACTAACTCCTTCCCACTTGGGAGCTGATTCTCTGATAGTCTGTTTATTAGGATTCTGGTTGGACAAGTTTTAGAAATGCAGTCAACCTGGCTAAGCATTTAGCTGAGATCAAAAATATCCACCTCCACTCGTTTCTTTCCCATTCGTTAGGAGACTATTTCTGATCATTCACCAGAAGAGCTGCTTTGCGTAAACATGAATGCCATCTGGGTAATTATGCACAAACTCCTCCTAGGTATTGGCTTTTCTAGTCCAACAGTTGGAGAAGGCAGGCTTGGAAAAATGCCTGCAAGCGTGATGACTTCAGCTGGGATTTCTAGCACTCAGTTAAAAAAAAAAAAAAAAGCTCCATTCTGTAATTGCAGAAGTCTATAGTAGTCTATAGTAGAGGGGTCGGGAGGATTTCTGGAGTTCATTGGCCAGCCAGATCAGGCAGATTTATGAGTGCTACCTTTGAAGATTCTGACTCAAAAGTAAGGTAATGAGCAATGAAAGAATTCAGGTGCCATTGATCTGTGACTTCCAATACATGCGCACACATCACAAATAAATACACACTTGTGGCATGCTCACATGCACAAATACACATATATGAACTTGTACATATACTACACACACACACATGCACATACACACACACAGAGACACACACGCACATTCAGATACAAGGTGGAGAAGAAATTAGTACAACTTAGCCTTTATATACCGTATGTTTTCCATGTGAATGACTTCTTTAAAAAAAATTATACCAAGCACATGTGAGACTCTTCAATTACAGTTTGTTTAAATTACTGCTTAGGCCTGGAATGGATGCATGCTTCATTCACTCACGCTCCCTGCCAGACCTGCTTGCTGGAAGTCTTCCACTAGGTGACTGGCTAGATTTGAAGGTTGAGAAATTAGCTTACATTACTATAATGTTTTCCTACAACTTTCTGATCAGTGGAAACTAACAGTTGGAGAAAAGTGTGCAATATAAACAGATACTATTCACTTAATAACAAAACATAGTGAAACATTTGAAATGGCTGAATACGTAATAATAGCCAAGTTGTAAAGTCATGGTACAGCAACTTGGTTGGAAGGAATTATTAAGTAGAAATAGAATTTATTAAATTATACAGAAACAAAAATTCCATAGTATTTGAAAAGGAAGCAGAACACACATTACTTTAGGCTGAATTATAAGTATTAGAAATTATAAAACAGAGAAACGTATTTATTTATCCTTTGGTATCCAGAATAGTTTTTGAATGGCTTTCTTAAAAATTGACCTTAGAGCATTTGCTGCTCTTCCAAGGACCTGGTTTTGATTTCTGTCACCCACATTTAGCAGTTGACAACTGCATGTAACTAACTTATGGGGATGTGATGCTCTCTTCTTAGGTGGATGCCTACATACACCCAGAAACACATAAACACATTGAAAATAAATAAATCTTTTAAAAGTCTGCATTTGTGTGACTGTGGATGTCATGGGGTGATATACAGGAGAATGAATGGAAATATGCAGTTTCCAGGAGTGTGTGGTGGGGGACTCTCTAGAAAGCCCCAGAGATCTGGGATGTGAGAGACTCCCAGGACTCAATGGGGGTGACCTTAGCCAAATTGTCCAACAGTGGGGAGGGGGAACCTAAAGAGACTACCTTCTGTAGACAGACAGGGCCCCAAGTAGAGGGATGGAGTTACCAACTCACTGTCAAAATTTCTGACCCAGAATTCTTCCTGTCTAAAAGAAATGCAGGGACAAAAATGGAGCAAAGATTGAAGGAAAGGCTGTCCAGTGACTGTCCCAACTTGAGACCCATCTCATGGCGGGTGGGGTGGGCCACCAAAGCCTGGCATTATTACTGATGCTATGATGGAAAGGGGATGCAGGGGGTCGGGGGGAGCACCCTTTCAGAGGCAAAGGGGAGGGAGAATGGAGTGAAAAACTGTGGGAGGGGAGACCAGCAGGGGGCAAAGTTTGGAATGTAAATAAGTAAAATAATTATTTTTTAAAAAACGTCCCACAGTTTATATAGTGAAGTTTAATCATTTCCACCTATCTTCCTCTGTAACATTTTCTCAAACTCTACATCCCACGTTTATGGGTTTTTTTCTTTGTGTATGTGTGTGTCTGTGAGTGTCTCTGTGTGTGTGTGTCCCAACAAGTTTAATTAATGTTACTTGTCTAAATATGGGTGGAAAGCTATCCAGTGGCTCAATAGCAACTTACCTGTGGCTATTTTTGTGTCAGAAAATGATATCCCTCGTCCAACAAACATAAATGCTGACACTCTGTTGGGATGGGGTGGGGCCTCAGTGTATGTTTCTCTGCTCAATCTTGTGCAAGTCTTCCTCTCCTTCCTCTCCCTCCTCTGTGAATCATCCACTCTTCTTCCCTCTTAAGTCATGACCTCTTCTATGTGTATATTATCTTTGCACACATGTGTAAGTACTTAGACATGTGTATACAATTTACTGAGTCTATTTAGCATTGCTTGTATGTCCATGTGTCCAGGGCTTATCACGGAATTGGACAACCTGTGCGAATGATCTCCAGTAGTTCTTCATCTAGGGGTCTGACCTTGCAGAATTTCCCCCAGCTGCATCGCCATGCAGGTCCTGTTCAGGCAACCATGCTGTTGACATTTCCTGGGTGCAGTTTCCTTGTCCTGTGTAGAGAACGCTATCTAGAACAAGGAATCCTGGTCCTTTGGTTCTTAGAGTCCCTGTTCCCTTTCTGTGATGTTCACCGAGCCTCAGAGGCAAAGATTGCATTTGTAGATTTATCACTAGGGGTTAGGAACCCAAGATCAGTCACTTATTCATTGATTTTTGACCAGTTGTGGATCTCTCTAATAGATTTCATCAGTCGCAAAATGAAGCTTCTGTGATGAGAAGTGGGGGCTACACTTACCTGTGGTTAGGAGGATAGGTATTTAAAATACAGTTAGCAATTATTTTAATTTTGGAAAAAATGGTATCACTAGGTTTTCCTCCAGGGTTTCTAGCCATGGGTAGTTGAATATTCACGATTCACAAAGATATCAAGAAATCAAAGATACACAAAGATACACAAAGAAATCAAGGAGAGAATCAACCTCATTTAAAAAGGGGTGAGTGGTTGGTTGTGTGTCTATGAAAACAGAGTTCTCAAAGGAAGAAATAAAAATGACTAACATCTCTAGAAGAGCTCAATATCAGTAGTAATTATGAGAAAATAGAAATTAAAACTACTTTGAGATTATTATCCTGAGCAGTCAGAAGGGCTAAGATCCAGAAAATAGTCAACAACAAATCCTGGTGAGGATGGAGAGAGAGGGCGTCCTCATTCACTGTTATGGGATTTAAGTTAAAAGTAGACCTGCCCTATGACCTAGCTCCCCCAATTCTGGATGCATGCTCAATAGGATATCCTCTTACAGAGACACTGGCTCAGCTATGTTCTTTGTTGTTCTATTCACAGCAGCTAGGAAATGGAAACAACCTAAATGTCCTTCAACTCAGAACAAAAATGGAAAATGAAACTGTGTACTTTTATGTATTGGAATGCTAGTCAGTCGTAAAAGAAAAATAAATCATCAAGTTCTCAGGTCAATGGCTGAACTTGGAGATAATCTGTACCCAGAAAGATGAAAGTCCCATGTTATACCTTATTTGTGGAACCTGAGTGTATAATCTGAAGTAACCAAAGAAACCAGGAAGGTAAAAAGGGACCATAGAAGAAAGAGGTTCTATATAGGGGAATAGCAGGATAGAGGTTCTCTGCAGGGAGAAGCAACAAAAACTGGGAGTGGGGCTTAAGGGTTAGTGGTGGAAGGAGGAAAAAAATACTGGACAAGAGGGAGGAAGGAGAGATAAATAACATAAAGGTGCTTGAAAAATATATAAGGAAATGTATTATTCTATAAAATTTTACACACACATATCTATCTCTACCCCTACCTCTACCTCTACCTCTACCTCTATCTCTATCATCTATCTACTCATCATCTACCCATCTACCCATCTACCCATCTCTCTCTCTCTCTCTCTCTCTCTCTCTCTCTCTCTCTCTCTCTCTCTGTCTCTCTGGAGGTTTAATGGATCATTTACATCATATGGGTCCTTTAAGAGCCATGGGTTATCTACCAAAATCCTTAGTGCCAGGCATGGAAAAATCTCCCAGTAAGGAGAATATAAGAGACTCCCAAAACAAAATGGGCTATTGCCATTGCCCTTGCCTGCCTTCTAGAGCTTGCAGGTAAGCCCCTGTTTACTGAAGACGCTGCATCCTTCAGCCACAGGGCTTGGAGGAGTTGAGCTGAACTGACATGGAAACATCTTCTCTGAGGACTGCTTCTCATAAAATTGGAAGGTGCTAACCAAGATGCCAAGGAGAGGTACAATCGGGAGTCCGGCCCAGCTCAGCCAGGTGTGTAATGGCATAGAGGTGGCACTTTCCTCAAAGGCACCCAACAGCTGTCTAATTGAAGTTCAGGCCTGATCCACCACTTGTAACATGACTCTAGCAAAACCATAGTGGTCGGTTCCCATAAGGACCTATGATCACCCCAGGAAGATTTATAGAAAGTAAATCTCTATGCAGTTATCCTATGTGTGTTAGAAAACTTCAGAAGCTTTTAATATTTCCAGTATGAGTATAGAATATCTAAGTATAGAATTCTAATAGCCTAACAATAACAAATAATTGGTTACAACATTTCTTCTTCCTTGGATTAGGCATATTAAATGTAGGATATCTTAACTTTACAAGGCAACAGGGAATTTTTCTTAGTAAAATCATTGTAGCTTTGCATTTTCACATTACTTGATGAGTCTGGGAAGTGAGGAAGCCCTGAGTGGATGCATATTGTTTAACATGGGCACAGCAATGTCAAGAAGCTGATGTTTCAAATCCATAGGAATGGCAAAGATTTTCCCCATAAGGATCAGGCTTGGTATTGGAAAAGCCGTCCTCTGGGTCATGCGAGTATGTTGACAGTATGTGCAAGTAAGAGTGTTTACAAATCACCCACCCGTGAGTACAGCTTCCAGATGTTTACAGCCTGAGACTGCTCCCTTACAGAGACCTCCTACTGAAACCAGCTAAACCCCCTACCACATGCTATACATAGTAAATGCTGAAGTTCCAGGCTGAGACCTACAACTCTACCTTGGCTGATGGGAAAATCACTGTTTAATAACCTTTAGCTAAAAAACAAAACTAACAGCAGCAAGTCTACTATTGTTAGATTGTAAGGAGACACAAGAGAACAGGGCTCACCAAGCCTTTAGCTTTCTCAGGTTGGCATTTCTATGGAAAGGGACCATGAGAGGCATGTCTGTATTTTATCATATATTAAAATAACGCAGTTGGCTTTTGCCTTTGTATATGCCACCAGAACCTTAAATAGTTTCTAATGACTCTAACAATGCCTCTAAAGCATTTCAATCAGACATCAATGGAGATAACGTGTTGTGGATGGATCTGTTTTCGTTTGAACTGTAACCAAGGAAAGCTCCATGTGAACGCTGAATTTCAAAGGATGCTTAATGTGCTGTTGTGTTCTTCTGGATTACCTGTAATGGAAGGAAAGGCTCCATAGTCCAAAATGACAAGCATCGCAGCTGAGATTGTCTCCTAGCTGTAATGACAGGTTCAATTTAAAATAGCACCCTCTTCACACTCGTCCTGTTGAGATGAGCCATTCAGAGTTGCTTTAGCACTTAGGTATTGGGCTCAGTTACAGAGGGAAGGTAATTCAGTCTCTGCAGGGCCTAAGACTTTGATTTGGGCCTCGCTGTGTTCTCATCAGTGAAACTAATGAACTCCAGTGTCTGAATTCAGTAAGGGCTGATTGTCACCAGATGGTCCATCATTTTATACTATAATCAGGGTCCCTTCTTATTACTCACATTTGAGCATCAGAGAATCACGTCGATTCATGTCAATATCTATGGTCCCACATGTATGCTAGTCATTTGCCTGTTCAACACAAATGGACCCTGTAGGTTTATGTGACATCCACATTTTCAATACACATTATGAAGTACATGAGCTTTCCTAGAATTCTGTTTGGTGACATTTTTACCTAGGCTTGGATTTCCTAGTAACATGAATATGTTTATTGCTATTAGCATATATATTTAATGTATTTTTAAAACAAAGAGTATTGCTCTATTTATTGCCTAGGAACATTTGACAATTCTGACCAACAGCTACCTATAGAGATGATATTTTCTGTTAAGCACTATGCCAGATGCTAAAAGGCAGCAAATATAGAAATAGAAAAAGAAGGTTTTACAGAGGATGTGTGGAAAACTATACCCAAGGTATCTATTATATTGATTTTCCTTGTGTATAGAGATGTAAGGACACACTTGAGCAGTAGCTATTTAGAGAGAAGTATACAACCTCACCTACCCACAAACTGATTTCAGTTATTAGCACTTGAAGATAAAGAACTAAAACACCCCCGGATCCCTTTACTCATCCATGCTGATTTCAGAGCTACAAAATGATTCTTCCACCATCATGTACATCCCTGTAGAAAAGCATTCTTCATGGATTAGCATATTACGATTTTCCAGTAGGACAAGACTTATCCCTGTAAAGTAAATACTCAGGATCATTACAGGCAAAACAAATATTCTTTCATTCTCAGTTTTCGTAGTCAGTTAAGCATTAGCAAATGACACAGGAGATGTTTTACAACCTAGTGGAGTATGAGGAGTGAAGGAAGCTCTGAAGGGCTGAGGTCCTAAGTGCATGCACATTGTTGACATGGACTCAGCCATGTCGAGGATTCTGAGGTCTTGGAACCACAGCAAGTTGGCAAAGCCATTACCCACATAGGTTGGGCTCAACATAAATGACAAAGTTTTCCTCCAGAGTCTGAGAATGATTGATCAGTGTGTGAAAAGACTAAGCAACTGTAGCTTTCTCCTGATGCTTGCAGCCTGAGACTGTTTACCTAGAGAGACTTTATACCAAGACTAGCTAACTGCTACCTCTGTGTTATACTCAACAATCATGCCAAGGTTCTAAGTTAAGGGAGTAGCCAAGCCCTACATGATTCCAGCTTTGCTCTACATGTTTCTGTGTGTTTGTTCTTTATTTTCTCATCTAGTCAGGATTCCAGGGCCCAAACTGCATGGGATAGAACAGTATAGTAGAAACATAATGCAAAATTTTTATATGTTAAAGGGTAACTATTATAAAAGATGCATTATTTTGAGGTCAACGAATGCAATATAAAAGAACTGCCCAACTCAACACATTCTTAAGGACAAGCGAAAGTTTATCCATCTAGGCCAGGTAAAAATAGAAGAAAAAATAAGAAATAATACTGAAAAACAACAGCTAAGTAATTCTTTCAAAAAATTGTAAATAGCATAAATGTTCTTTTCTTTTTCCTTTTTCTTTTTAGTGACAGTATCTTTCTACATAGTTCTGGCTATCCTGGAACTCACTATGTTGGCCAGGCTGGCCTCAACTCACAAACATCTACTCGCCTGTTCATCTTGAGTACTGAGATTAAGGTGTGTACTACCACACTTGACCCAATGATTTTTTTTAAAACAATTTTCCTTTTATTGAAAATTAGACATTCTTCATGTAATATATTCTGATTATGGTTTCCCCTCACTCCACAACTTCTAGTTCCTCTGTACCTGAGGATCTACCCTCTTCCTGTCTCTCATTAGATACCAAACAGGTATCTAAGGGATACTAATAAAATAAAATACGATTAAAAACAATAAACTAACACATTGGAATTCGCCAAGACAAACAAATGGAAGAAAAAGAGCCCAAGAGAAGGCATGAGACTCAGAGACCCAGTTGCTCACACACGCATACGCACACGCGCGCGCGCACACACACACTCAGGAATCCCACAAAAACATTGAACTCGTAGCCACAGTTTACATGCAGAGGATCTGGCGCAGACTCATCTAGGCTCTGTGCATGCTGTTCCTGTCTCTGTGAATTTATGAGCTTTGCACATTTTGGTTTAGAGGGCCTTGTTTTTCTTAGTGTTCTCTTTCCTCTCTGGGTTTTATATTCTTTCTGCCTCCTCTTCCATAGGGTTCCCTGAGCCCTGAGCGGGAGGGATTTGATAGAGACAGCCCATTTAGGGCTAAGTGTCTCCAGATCTCTCTTACTCCTTACATAAGGTCTGGCTGTGGGTCTTTGCATTTGCTCCCCTTTGCTGCAGGAGGAAGCTTCTCTAAGCAAAGTACTAATCTACGAGTATAGTAGAATGGCATTTTATTGTTCTAGTTTTTTGTTTGTTTTTGTTGTTGCTTTAAAAAAAATTACTATTCTTTAATCTTTTTTTTTTTACAGTCCAGTCGTTAACCCCCTTCTGGCCTACCCTTTGACAGTTCCTCATTTCATTTTTCTCTCCCCCTCAACCCCCCACCCTGTCTCCAAGAGGATGTCCCCACGCACACCTACCCCACTATATCTCCCCCCTCCCTGGGGCCTCAAGTCTCTCAAGGGTTAGAGGCCTCTTCACTTACTGAGGCCAGACCAGGCAGTCCTCTGCTGTATATGTGTTGAGGGTCTCATATCAGCTGGTGTATTGCTGTCTGGTTGGTGGCTCATTGTCTGAGAGATCTCAGGAGTCTAGGTTAGTTGAGACTGCTGGTCTTCCTATGGGGTAGCCCTCTCCCTCAGCTTCTTCTAGCCTTTCCTAAATTCAACCACAGGGGTCCCTGGCTTCTATCCATTGGTTGGGTGTAAATATCTGCATCTGGCTCTTTCAGGTGCTTGTTGGGCCTCTCAGAGGGCAACCATGCTTGGCTTCTGTATGTAAGCACACCAGAGCATCAGTAATAGTGACCAGAAGTATTTGGATTTACCCTAGGTCCATGAGCTATCTGTCTTTCATTCTTGGTCATCCAAGCAGTGTCAGGTATGGATACCATCTTGTGGAGTAGGCCTGAGGTCAAATCAGACAGTCGTTGGTTACTCCAGAAGGCTTGGACTACCATTGCCCCAGCATATCTTGCAGGTAGTATACCAGGTCAAAGGTCTCATAGCTCGGTTGATGTTTACATTTCTCTTTAGGTAGTGTCTAGTGTAACAACTTGTACCAAAGATGCTAGAACATGGGGTTAAAGCTCCATGTAGGCACCAGTTTGGCTCTTCAAGTTCAGTGAGTTGTGTGGGTGCTGTCTTCAGCATTTGGAAACTTGCTGTCAGTTCGTGGAGAGAAACTTACAACTTTGCCAACAGACTGATATTTCCAGTGAAACTCTAACAATAATTTACTTAAGAACTTAAAATACTGACTCTAAACAACACAGCAAAGAAGCATCCACGACTAGCTCAAACATTGGGAAAGGAAGCACTGTCGATTTTACAAAGGCCTATTACAAAGTCACATTAAACAAAGGGTTGTGGTGGTAGCATGGAGAAAGAAATCAACCAGTTATTCAAAGGAAAGCACTCAAGAATCAGTGTTTATATATAAACAATGGTAAAATATGTGAGCAGGCATCAAAAATCAATGGGAAAGAATAGAGTACTTGTTAAGTCAAGTTAAGCCAATTGGTTCACAGTACTGAGACAATAGAGCTTGATTGCCCCACACTATATCAAGACTGAACTTAGACTGGTAGTAATATCATATAATCCAAGCTACTTGGGGAAGATGAAACAGACATCACAAATACCTGAGATGCGTGGCAAGAAAGTACGTTCAAGGCCAACTTGGTCAATTTAGCAAGGCTTTGGTCTTAAATCAAAAACAATAAACAGCGATTTCTTTTGTTTTGGTTTTTGGCTGTTGATATAATATCAACTAAATAGTTGCCTAGCCCTGAGGTCTTAGGTTCAATTCCTAGTAACAACAACAACAATTAATATAATAGCAATAGTAAACTCTACCTGGTTTCTGGATCTAAATGTAAGTCTATGACAATGAGAAAAAATAGGAAAATACCCTTGAGGCTCAGCATGTAAGAGATGGGAAATGATCGTGAAATAATTAAAAGGAATATTTTATAACATATGAGTGTTAGGTTTTGTCTAAGGGAAACCATTATCCAGTCTGGGATGTTTCTGTTACTTGAAGCAAGTAGGTTCATGGACTGGAGTTGCACAGATGCTGTGAGAAAGCAGGAAACTCCTGAGGCCAAGACAATGGATTTGGGTATTCAGTGCACAGCAGGAAGTGTGAACTTCATATCTGTGTTGGTAGTCTGCCCTACCACCATATGTCTCCCATGGTCCACTGGGGCAGTGCAAAGGGCTTTGATAGTTGTTCCACAACAGTAGATTTGCATTATAGCCAAGAAAATCCCATGCTTAGGAAAACCTCAACCTGCCATAGAAGGCTTCAAGCAAATCTGTCTAGTGTTTGTGACAGAGGGAGATACTATCTTTATTACTCTGGATATCAAATATTCCCTTTTCTCCAGAGGAAGACTGTGTCTTTCTGGGTTATTCACTGTACAAACATCTGTAAAATGATGATCAAATCCAAAGCTGTTAGTGACTCTGCATACAAGAGATCAGAAATTGAGAGACCCACAGAGGATTGTCTGCTAACAGAACTGGCAAAGCAAATGAAAAGAGTGCACTCTGAAGAATTTTGTGTTCGACTTTTCTATCACAGAACAAGAGTGGTGGTTTGTGGGAGATGGCTCAGCAGCAAAGAACACTGGCTGCTTTTGCAGAGGTCCAGGCATAGTTGCCGCCCCCACATGGTATCTCAAATCATCTATATTTTTGTCCAAAGGAATCTAACACTCTCTTCTGGCCTCTGTGGGTACCAGATACACAAGTGGTATACAGACATACATGAACCAACATCCATACACATAAAAAAATTTTAAAGGTGGCAATTTAGAGCTAGTTACATGCTCACAAGGCACCTGCTGCCAATCCTTAAGACCGAGTATGCTCTCTGGACCCATGTGATGGAAGGAGAGAATGGACTCTTGGGAGTTTTTCTCCACCTCTAAATGTGAGCTGTGGAATCCCTTCCCCCCTTCACACACAATTTAAAAATAAAAACATGGAGTAGAATTCATAGAAAATGAACAGTTTTGAACAAGTAACTTACTTTGCGAAACTCACAGTGTACATAAAAAGAAGTAGAACTCCTAATTGGATACATAAAATGCAAATAGAACAATTTCTTGTACCCATCAAATAGGGAAAAAGTAATGAACAGGGATGAATAGTAACCAGAATATCATACTGGAAACAATGTATCATAGAATTACTTTTTGCAAAATAATTTGGTGAAAATATTGTGCTGTACTCTCAGAGCAAACAACCACATTCCTGGGAATAATTCTGGAAAAACTTTGCTCAGATATAGGCAAAGATATTAAATTCAACAATATGTTAGAGGCTGACTAAATATTTATTGAAAGCAAAAATAACTAAGCAAATAACATACATATGACTGGGTACCATTCAAAAAGCAGAAACATGACACAAGATCTACAAAATATACATGCATGTGTATCTCTCTCTCTTTCTCTACTAGAAGATAGGGTAAAAATAACTGCTATTTGTAGTATAATGTCATTTACATTAAGCTTTACATACATGAGCAAACAATAACTTAATATGTAGAACTATATTCCCTTTTCCTCAAGTAGTATTTATTTTCTTTGTTTATCTTTATAGCTCTTCTCGTTATCAGAAATTTAATTTTTATTGCTATGCATTCACTGTAAATAGTGACATTCATCAGAGATATATTGGCCTCTGACCTGATTCTATTGTTTACTGTATTCTTATCTTATTAGATATCGGAATAATACTGCTTTCATAAGTTGAGTTTGGTAGCCGTCTCCCTCCCTTTTTTAACCTAGAAGTTGGAGGAGGATTGATGTCAGTTCTTTAACAGTAGATAGAATTTTACAGTGTATCCATCATGCCCTGTGCTTGCTTTCTTTGTGTGTGTGTGGTGTGGTGTGTGTGTATGTGGTATGTGTGTGTATGTGTTTGTCGTGGGGGTAGTGTGTGTGTTATCGTGTGGTGTGTGGTATGTGTATGTATGTGTGATATGTGTGTGTAGTATGGTGTGGCATGTGGTATGTGTGTGTGGTGTGTGCGTGTGTAGTATGTGGTGTGTGTGTGGTGGTGTAGTGTGTGGTATGTGTATGTGTGTGTGTGTGTGTAGTATGTGTGTGTGTGTATGTGTGTATGGTATGGTGTGTGTGTATTGTGTATGGTATGGTGTGTGTGTGTGTTATGGTGTGGTTGTGTGGTATGTGTGTGTGTGGTGTAGTATATGTATGTGGTATGTGTGTGTGTATGTGTGTGTGGTATAGTGTGTGTATATGTGTGTGTTATGGGTGTGGTGTGTGGTATGTGTATGTAGTGTGTGTGTGTGTGTGTTGGTTAGTATGTGGTGTGTGTGTATGTGTGTATGGTATGGTGTGTGTGTATGTGTGTGTGGTATAGTGTGTGGTATGTGTGTGTATTATGGTGTGGTGTGTGGTATGTGTATGTAGTGTGTGTGTGTGTGTAGTATGTGGTGTGTGTATGTGTGTGTGGTGTGGTGTGTGGTGTGTGTGTGGTATGATATGTGTGTGGTATATGGTGGTAGTGTGTGTGTAGATATGTTGGTATATGTTGTGTGTATATTTGTGTTAGTGGGTGCATTTGTGTGCACATATGGAGGCTAGAGACCCACTTTGGGTTGTACATTCTTGAGTGCAATCCATCTTGTTTCTTTCTTGCTTTGTGTTATGGCAAGTTATCTCATTACCTGAAGCGCACTGTTTAGGCTAGGGCTAGCCTGCATCTTTCTCTGCCTGTCAGTCCTGAGATGACAGACACTTGCCACAACAGCTGGCTTTTGCAATTTTGGAGTTGAGCTCATGTTCTCTGGCTATAAAGCAAAACTTTCTTGACTGAGCTATCTTCTCAGCCACACCAGACTGGGTTTTCTAGTTGGGAGATTTATTATTACTACCAGTATCATTGCTTGTTATAGTCTAGTTTAAATTGTTTAGTTCCTTTTGACTAAATTCTGACACTTCATATATGTATAGAAATGTGTCTACTTCTTTTTGATTTTCCAGTTTATTGCAACATAAAATTTCAAAGTATACCCCAATGAGCAGCTGAATTACATTGGTATCTGTGCAGTGTCTTCTCTTTACTCTCATTTTATTAATTTGAATATTTTCTTTCTTTTAGCTACTTTACACAAGGGTTATTAATCTTGGTTTAACTGCTTTTCAAGAACTAATCTGTTTATTTCATTCTTTGTGAATTATTTTGCTGTTTTCATTTCACTAATTTTTTTCTCTGAATGTTATTACTTGATTAATCACTGATTTGGGGTTGACTTGCTTGGTCTTGTATTCTAGTACACTAGGGGTATTGTTATTTGTTTGGTGTCTGTTTTTATTTTTATTACAGGCACTTATAGCTATAGGCTTTCCCTGTAGGTCCTCTTTCTTTGTATTCCATTACTTCTGGTATGTTATCTTTTTATTTTCTCATACTGGCCATATTTTGTGGTATATCTACAAAAGAAGGTATCTTAAGACATGTTTTATACTTTTGTGACACAGATACCTTCCATTTGCTTAGTCAAACATACTCAAGAGTTTGTTATTTTCTTTCAACATAATTTCACAAATAGAGAGTAACAGAGTAACAGATCACTGCAAAGAAATTAAGAATTGAAGATAATTTTTCACTCTGTTTTTACTAATTAAATTTATCTTTTTATAATTGTGTTCATATACATAATGCATTCTGATTATTCTTCCTCCACTCCTTATCTCTTTCTAACTCCTACCAATCCCCACTTCTCCCTATAGGGCTTTTATCCATGTTCATGTCTCTTTGTTTTGTTTTGTTACCTTTAGCGTTTAATCAGAGTTATTTGTGTGACAACTAGTATGAAGCTCTCCAATGAATCCTGGTGAATTCACCAGTGAGTAGGTACACATCTATAGATAGTGACTCCCCTTCCTCTAGAATCTATCAGTAGTCAATGATTTGAGGGAGTAGAGTTTGAACCCCATTAGCTAATTTCCTATCCATAAGTGACTCTTCACAGCCTGTGCAGGGCAATACTGGCAAACACAGCTATGATGGGCTCCTGATTGCAATGCCTATGCTATTTCTCTCCTGAGTTCTTATCCAATCCACCTACCATTCAGTGACATATTATTTAAATGATAGGAGTTTGTACTTTCTGTAGCTTCCTTTGCATAAGACAGACTGCAGGAAATTGTCTTAAATCTCATTTGTCAAGACTTGCTTTATGTCTTAAAAGACTGTCTGTTTTGGAGGAAATTCCATGAGTGGAATGTATGTTCAGCAGTTATTAAATGTAATAGCCTGTAGATGTCTGTTAAATCCATAGGTCTATTAAAAAAATAAAGGAAAAAGACAAAAGGATTACACTAATAAGAATCAAATTGGGAAATTAATAAAGAATTATAATAATAAGAAAAATGTAAGAATATATTTGAAAAGATGAAGAGAATTGACTTCCTACACTCAAGAGATCTCTCTTTTCTGGATGGGCACACAGGCACCTAGAGTCCTTGCTTTCTGTGCTTGTTGCCTTTGGCATTTTCTGATGACACATAATTTGTGGTGCAGTGCCTTCGACCCTAGCACCTGCAAACAGCTTCCAACATTCTCCCATCTTCTGAAGAGCTAGGGAACTTCACTCTGGTCTGACTCACATCATATTTTACATTTTGAAACACTACATGATTTTGACTTAAGAGATTTTGCCCTCTAGATTGAAGCATTTGATAGGCCAAGTCTCAGAGAATAGTCTCCTGACATTTACCTGTGCACCTAGAATGAGCTGCCTGTAAAAGACTTCTGCCTTACACAGATTGGTTTTTTAAAAGACAAATTCAAGTGTTTTATTTTGTGTGTGCTTGTTCCTATATGAAAATATCAGAAGCAAAATTTGTATTTAGTATGACAAATACTAAAAATAATATAAGAATGTAGTCCTGGACAGATCTTTTGACAAATTAATGGATCACTATGTTAGCTCTTTCATGACTATACATTTATTACACATATACACACACATACACATACATATATTCTCAAATATAACTTGTTGCATATGTACTTGTACTTGTGTTGTTTTTAGGACTGACTGATACTGGACAACCATTAGCATGCTCTTTCTGAGCAGGTTTTTTTTTTTTTTTTTTTTTTTTAAGACTGTCCTTTTGTCACTGTTCTGGTCAAGTGCAAAAAAAGACTTTTCTTGCACCTATATGATATGAGGACCCCAAAATTTTATGTATAATTTGACTGCAATCTGCACAATGATAAGTCCAATGTTAAATGTGCTTTATGGTCTCTGCCTCCATCCTCTGCTATTTGGTCTCTGTTTTCCATCAGCTGCAAGGCCTTTGTCTTCTATATTCTTTATCATTTCCCATCCTGCCCTCTACATCATCTAGTGATGAAAGCACATTTATATTTCTGGAAGTTGTCTCCTGACCAATAGTTTCCATTGAGTTTACTCTACACAAGGAGCTGGGCACAACCTGCTCAAGACTGACTACACTGGAAACGATTCTCTTTATTCTGTTCCAATTTACAAATTTCCCCTGATCTCTTTGTTATTGAAGCTTTAGTCATTGCCTCTCCTGTGTCACCCACCATACAGGACAGATGCTTTCCACCCATTCTGGCTTTCCCCCAGAGATTCTGTCAGCTGATATGGTGTCATATGTCACTTTCTCCTGAATTTGGACTCTTTTATTAACCTGCTTATTTACTGTCTGCTTCACTAAAGGGAAGCCACTAGGGAATGTTAACTAGTTTGTCCTAGTTTACAGCTCTTATGGCTTCATATGGCACATAATACAAGCTCCCAAATTTCTTCATTGAAGCATTTATTTTTATGGGTATACTTATCTGCCAATAAATGGTGGAAATAAAATATTTGGTATAGTTGAATGTCTTGAGTCATCTTTGAAGCTCACAGAATTGATAATTTTTGGTTTAATTTCACTTGGTTATACAGTGGAACTCCTCAAAACTCCACAGAAATACTTCTAGTCATAATGTATACTGGTATACCCATCTACCAATAATTTCAACATAGAATCTTTTGTGTTCCCTTTATCTTTTGATCGTGAAGCTACCTAGAGGATGAATGAGACCTATGCCACCTTCAAGTATTTATATACCAAATGTAATCTAATGAATGGAATTAAGTATTCATGGCTTAGAAATGTTTGAGAGGAGATTGAAGAAGTTCTTGATTACAGGCTTGAATGATCCGCTTTGATGTCTGTGTACAAGGATATGATGTCGTCCTCTTTCTTTAATCCAAGAGGAAAACATCTCTGCTGTTGTTAATATCAGTGAAGAGATTCCTAGTGATGCCATTGATCCTAGCTTCACAAGACCGGAGCTCTTCATTCTATTACTTATCTTCAACATGCTCACACTCAATAGGAATCATGAACTTCAAAGAATTTGGCCAACCTGTACAAATACGAACAGGTTTTAGAGGAAGCCGTAGATCTGACATCCTTGAATCCACCTATAGCATTAGATCAACGTGGTGGGCAGGGGCATAACCTTAAAAGTACTCTAAGTAATTGGAATGTTCTGTAGACTGGAGCTCTGCAAAGCTCTCAGCCAGAAGCAGATTTCTGTCTAATGCTTCAAGACCTACAGAACTGTTATATTTACATTTTATTGCATTGAGTAATGTAGATGTTCCTATAGCCAAAGCCAAATTTGGAATGTTTTTGGTTTCTGGCCTCTGGGCATAGCTTCCTTTCTGTTTAATAATCACACTTCTGACAATCTGTGGCTTTCCCAGTGTCTTAACCAACATCATATGAATTCCCAAAATTGGCTCTGGCATCCCAGGCTGTGGTAAAGAATTCCTGAAGGTGTAATAATCCTTTCACTCTTGCCTCTTAATTACTGCCTTGCCATCTTCCAAGCAAGGATTCCCAAGCAAAGGGTCTAGAAACCCAAGCCACCTGGCTCCATAAGGTAATGGATCATAAAGAAAAGTGGTTTATTAAAGATTTTTTTCCAAGAGAGTTGAATCTATTCTTTACTCTCCATGATGCATTCTTAATGAATGTCTTACTTAGTACTTCTGAGAGTTTTTGTTAGTTTGTTGTAAAAATATAAAAATATAAGATAACCCAGCCCAATGTTCTAAGTCATGAGTCAGATCAAAGGCTCAAAGGTGATATTCTGAGTGTGATTGGTATCCCCAAATACAAAGATGTGGTAGAGGAAAATTAAATAAAAAGCAAACCAAATCAAACAACAATAATAATAACAAAACAAAACCAACTATCTCCTGCAATTCTGAAAGCTGGAAGTATGGGATGATTCTGATTCCTTTGAGCTAATGTTGAAGATTTTCCCCTGATTACATGGTCTTTCTTGGTATATGTGTAAGAAAGAAAGAGAGGAGAACAAAAGAAAGGGGAGGGGAGGGGGAAAGAGAGGAGAGGGAAGAGAAGGAAAAGAGAGAGGAGGAAAGAGGAGGGGAGAGGACAGGAAGGGAGGGGAGGAGAGGACAGAGGGAGGAGAAGAGAAGAGGAGAGGAGAGAGGGAGAGATCCTGTATCTACCCCTTTATAGAAGAGCACCAATCTTGCCTGCCGGTGCCACCATCATGATCCAGTCTATATCTGTTCATTACTGAATGACTTCACCTGTAAATATGTTGGAAGGTTTGATAATCTGAATTTGAGTAGCACTCTTTTTGCTCATTCACTCTATAGTGCCCATAGTTGATGCTAAAACAGAATTGGTTTCAAAAAAGTCTGTCCTCACTGCTCAGACATTCATGAGATCTCTTGGTTGGGGGGAGGAGTCACAGTGTGGAAGATATTTATTTGCATTCATATGTGAGAAGGTAAGGTCTAATGACAAAGCTTTATGAATGAGTAATGGGCTCTGTGTAGAAGTTTTGAGCACCATGTGGTTATAGCATGCCAACTGAGGATAGTAGTTGTAGTTGTGGGGAAAATGGAAAAGAACCTAGGAAGTCCAAGTTCTCTTCAGTTTTCAGAAGTTCGTTTTGGAGCTGTATCTATTCTCTCCCTTACCTGCCAATGTCAGGTTTCAGAAGACAACAGTTTGGATAGAGAACTGCACTCTGGAACACAAATGGAGGTTTCTATACTTTCTTGGCTCTCCAAGAGTCAGAGGCACAACAATATGAGAAGTGGAATCTGCTCTTGAGAGCATGTACAGGAAAGCACTGCAGGGTGAGGTGCTTTGGCAGCGTCAGGTGTTGCTGCATGTAAACACCCACAGCATAAGCAAAGCAGAACTCTTGTCAGTTTGCTAGGGCAGTTATGGTGAGCCCTGCTTTCTTGTTTGAATTCCTATTCACCTATTCTATCTCTACACTCAGAAATTCAACCAGATTTCCTATTGCCAATTAAATGGAAAATTCCCCCATGAAAGTTTCCTGGTCATAAAGTAAATATATTTTTTGATTTATTCTTAAGGTATCTTTTTCCTGTACTCCTTTAGTGCTTGATGTGTCCATATGCTTTGGTTTATTTTACCATCTAATACTTTTACTTTAAGAAATAGCTTTTTTTTTTTAACCTGCTAGAATCTAAAGTCTTGCACACAGAGATGGTGTCTAATAGATTTTTATGTTCATCGAAGTGTCTAGCACTCCATAGGTAGTAAATCTCAGGAGACAGATACTGAATGGATAGACGAGCAACTGGAACAATCCGAATAGAGGAAAACAAGGATGAGGTTGCCTCATGGGAAAGTCCCTCACACCTTTTCCTTATAAGTCTAAATAGTTTTTTGTTACAGACTGTGGTCTGGAAAAAGATAGGATCAGGAAAACAAGACAGGGTGGAAATTTGAGGGAATTCATTCCAGGGTATGTGATTTTACACTTTCAAAGAGTTTTACCCATATAGGTAAAGAAAGTGGCATGCAACTATAAAAGGGTATATGATGGGGGACCTAGAGAGAAGTAAGATAAAGTCACGTTCCTCACCATGATAGGTCTGTAGATGCAACCTCATGAAAAGATAGAATTTCCTTTAGAGAGTCGAGCTTTGTCCATCAAGAGCATCAGGTAAAGAACAAGTGAAAACTAGCAGTCTGATGAAGGCGGGGAGGGGAGGGATCCCAAGCAAGCTAAAAGCCAAGGAAAGGCTTCGTGAAACACAACTGCCTTATTTCCACATTTCCCACTGTAGCCTCCATCTATAAAGAAAACATTTCCTGTGTTCCACAGCAATATATCTTACTTTTTAAAATGTACAGTATCTGCCAGCCAACTGGGAGCTAAAAACGGAGACATTGTACAGCCACTTTGGCACTATGTCCTTAATATATGTACAGTGTGTTAATGTGCAGTAAAGCAAAGTGTGTGACAGCCAGATATAACACTCACAATCCTCCTGATGGGAAGGAGAACTGCCTGCCGGGGAGCCAAGACACGGTTTCTCCAGTGATTATTCTTTCCATAAGGCCCATCTGAAACACACCTTTCCAGCACTCTAGTCATTGAATCCAATTATATATTTTTAGGCACCATTAGCCATTCTCCACCTCCCTGACATTTCCAGAAAATTCTGCACATCTGGAAAGAACAGCAAAGAACAAGAAAGAGGGTTTGTGCTTGGCTCCTACTGGACACGTTTTACTTAATTTCCTCTGCTTTTACTACACTTTCCTGTGCGGCTCCTTCTAGACATCCAATAAAACACCTTGCCACATAGAAATTGTTAATGATCTAGGGTGAACATGACTGATGTTTTGAATGTCTGATTATCAGTAGGATGCAGAAATCTAGTCAGGAGCAAAGGTTCCTGTTGTTAATGAGGTCTCCTCTGGGTCCCTTCTTGGTCTCTGTGTAGTGACTCTCCTGCCTCTTTGTTCCTCTAGCCACTGCCAGACTGTCTGTCCTATCTGAGCTTCTCTTCTAAAATCTTCTATGACCTTCTCAGTGTCAAAAGAAAGAACAGAATGATTATGAACTTTATTTGGTTTCCCACTCTTCAGCCCTAAGTGTTTTGCTGGTGTACAAAGGAGAAGTCATCACTTTAAATCTTTTTAGTAATAGAAAATGAAGAAATAACTATGGGAATCACTTAGAAAAGATCAAACCCTCAGTGTGATAGTGACAGGAAGGAATTAGCCCCGGAGCATACAGGTCAAGAACTGAGTCATGAGCTAGACTTTAAGTATGATGGAGAAGAAAGATGAAGCTGAGTTATCTGGGAAACCATTTGCTTAGAGGAAGATGTGAAGTAAATGAAGATGACTGAGCACTTAGTTTTCGAATACTGATTTATCTAAGACATCACTGGCTTTTACTTCTACTATGCAAGATCCAAGTTCTTGCCTAGTCTCTGGATACCAGATCAAGGAATTCTATCAGATACATGGTGACTTTAATATGTGAGCATGCAGGAAGACACATTGAGGATGCCAAGGGTATATATATATATAAGTCAAGTTTGTACAACTCTTTTAATATTCAGGATATCAGTTTCAGGCTATTTGGAACATTTTAGACAAATATATTTCTTCCAGTACCACCCTCACACAAATAAACTGCCAACTAAATGAGAGACATGCTGTATCATGTCTCTATTGGGAAAGGGTAATAAGTTTGTCTATTGGTTAGAAGAAAACCCTTTCTCCCTTCCTTTCTGTTTTTCTTCATTCCTTTCTTTCCTTTCTTGTTTTCTTTATTTGGCCAAGAAGCCACATACTGCTGGTCTGAGCACTGTCATTTCTACTTTGATGGGAACAGCAGTCTATGAAAATAAGGTGTTCAGGAAGTAAGTGAGGGAAGGAGTCAGAAATGACCCAGGAAATAGCTTGGTTCTGGTTATTAGGACAAGAACAAGTTTGGGAAGACGTCTAGTGCACTGATGGGTAGTGATAATCTAGTGTGTCATTTCAGGAATTGAATGAAGTAAAAGAGGAAGTGATAGTGGTCATTGTCCAGTACAGGATGCTGAGAAACCTCACAAGTTGGCAAGTCCATTCACATCAGGGAGTAGGATGAGTCGGTATGTGAACTTTGATGACAGACAGTTGGGTATTGTGTTAGTCAGCCTTACATCACTATGGAAAAATACCTGATATAAATAACATGCACAAGGAAGACATATTTTGACTGATGTCTTAAGTCCACATTGACTGTAGGTTTCTGTTAAGGCAGAACCTGGCAACAGAAGAAAGCATAGAAGGACACGACATTTCTCAGCATCTGCCATCTGAAAAGCAGGAAGACCAAGAGGAAACAGAAAAATGAAGAGATAAGATATGACCTTCAAAGATTCACCCACAATGAATTACTTTCTCTATGTCCCTCTTCCTTATTTCCATAATCTTACAATAATTGTAATTATATTTGAGTCTATTAGTTGATTAAACCATTGCTTTAGTCAGAATTGCCATTTTTGAATTATTTCATCTATAATACCAACAACCGAGGACGAAGCTTTCAGTACAGAAACCTATGGAGGGCATTTCCTACTCAAACTATAGCAAATTCACATAAAAGAAAGAAGCAAATAATTCTGTGCATTGAGAGTTCCTCAGTCCCACTCATTCCTACTGGTACAAAGAGTCACAAATATGGAGAGGAAGAAAATTGCAACCAGCCTTTGATGGTAGAATCAGCAATGAGACATCAGAGATGACTCATAGTTTTCAATGACCAAGTATTCATCTAGATAGTTAGCTATAAAGAATGTTAATCCAATAATTTATAAAACAATTTCTATATTTCCTAGTTTTTTGTTTCTTTAGAGACCTTGGTAAGGGACAGAGATCTCAATTAAAGCACATCATTCATTCAGATTTTATTCTGTATCACTCTTCAGTTTGCAACTGTGACTCCTTAGAGAAACTAAATGATTTCAAAGCAGAGCAAAGGATGGGCCAGAATGTCTTTTGAATAAGCAAATAATAACATACTAGCACTCATGCAAAAACCACATAGTGATGTACGCTTAATACCAAGACTGAGGGCTCAAAGACAGAGGGATCTCAGTTTTATGCTACCTTAATCAGGAAGCTTCAGGCTAAGAGTATCAAATCAAGGTGGATTACTCCTATGAAATGACACCCATCATTGAGCTATATCTTCTACAAACATGGGCTACAGAACTGTATACACAGAAACACCATCCACACAACTACATATGCATACAAAAGTAAATAAGCTAAAAAATGAAAGAAAATAAGGAATAAAGGGGAAAAGCACAGACCAGTGTGAAGAACTGTCTCTTGTTGAATCCAGTTCCATCTGATTATTAACATTAGCAATGACAACAACAGAGGATAATATACTGAAAAAAAAGAGGAATCCACAAACCCATGTGCAAATAAGACAGTGAATAAAGAAAGTGAAAGGTCAGCTAGTTATTTAAAAGTGTTTCAGGAAATGCCTTTATAGTCTTAATATCAAAAAGGAATCGGCAGAAAATATCAGAAACATCAGTACACATTAGACATGTAGAGGGAGTTGGATGATGTATAGAGTGCCTGTCTAGGTGCAAAGTATCTCTGCATAGGACAGCCGTAAATTAGAAAGGTGCAAGTGAGTAGCTTTACTGTGAGAAACCCCAGAAAATAATACTTTAAACAAGTGCTTGTGGTTAATTTCACCCAAGATGGAACAAATTTGGTTCCAACATGATGGGATGCAAGAACAATAGCAATATCACCACTGCTCTGATGTTTCTGCTCAGAATTGTTGAATTGCATCATGAGAAAAGTCAGGCAAACCTCAATTGAAAGGCAGACTACAAAAGAAATGGCCTGCGATATTCGCAGGTCTCAAGGGTTTTATACAAGGCAGGTCAAGAGGGAGTCGTGCATCCTATCTAAAAGAGGCTAAGCAGAAGTAACAACAGAGTATGGTTAGATCGTTTCTGAAAGTGAAAATGGGGGTGGGGGATGGTGGCACATGAATAAAGTCTCTGTATTTTTCCACTGTACAGAGATAACTGGGCTATGTCTCCATGTTAACATTTAGGCTTCCTACAAGCATGATTAACTGAGATTTACATCAATGTCCTTTTCCTAGTCTTTTAACAAATGGTGCTTAAAAGAACTCCATTTAGTATCTAATGGAAGACTGCTTACTGTACGTACGTAATGTATATTTAAACAAATGATATATAATTCAACCTCTGAAACTTTTTAAAAAGTAAAGTATGATTAAACACATCTCCCCCTAACCTGCAATTATTAGGCACACTGCTTTCCCTCATTCTTATTTGAAACTAGCTCATCTCAAACTTTTATTGGGTCATCTGTGATTTTATGGGACTTGTCACTGGCTCCTCATCTGGGAGTTAAAGTACCTTATTCAAGTATCAAAAATTTTATAGCTCCTTTCACTATCTTTTGTAGACTTCAATTTTCATTTATTATTTTATTAAGAGAGACATAATTAATTTTCTCTTAGTACAAAGTCATAACTTGTCTTCCCAGTTCTAAGTTTTCCATCCACTATGTCTTGTTCCTTCTGCTCAAACTAGAAATTATTCAGAAGTGCAGCTGTAACGGTATGGGGAAGTATAATATTTTAAGAATTTTCATGCAAATGGTATTTTCATGAGTATTTCCAATTTTACTCTTAATGTTTGTCCCAATCAGATAGTTTACAAATTTTTTTTTACCACAGTTTGAGAAATGTCTTAGCACATTAGAATATGCTAGGACAGGAGAGGCAATGAATTTCTGAGTTCAAGGGCCAAACTTGAAAGAAAAGAAAGAAAGAAGAAAGAAAAGAAGAAAGAAAAGAAAGAAAGAAGAGGAAGAAAGGGAAGGGAGGGAGGGAGGGAGGGAGGGAGGGAGGGGAGGGGAGGAGGGAGGGAGGGAGGGAGGGAGGAACAAAGTAGCTTAAGTTTATAGTGTTCTTGCCTATAGCCCTATAGGGGCTGATGCAGAGGATCCCAGATAATTCAAGTCACACTTAGCTACACATTGAGTTCTAGGTAAGTCTGGCATACTGAGTGAGACTAGGTCATAAGATGACCAAGCAAGCAACAAGAAAACAAAACGAGTCAAAATAACCCATGAAAATCACTTCAAAATGTTTGTGTTCAAAGAAAGACAGAGGTGAGAAACTTTACAAATAAGAAGCTCTGTGAGAACAGTTCAAGTCATTATCACACTAACATCGGAAATATAACTTTCAACTGGCAACTACTGGCACTATTTGTTTATTCTGTGGCCCCACATTCAGGAAAGCCCCTTCTTTAGATTGCATGCCTGTTAGTGTACAAATGTCCTGCTCATATCTGCCTTTAGGCAGAGTCAAGTCTCAGATAACAATGAAAGGATTCCAAAGACTATGAGCCTTTGCTTATTCTTTGTTTTTTCTTTCTACACAGAATAGAGAGCTGAGAAAGCATAGGTTGACACTAATTAACAATGCATTCTACTCTTCCAGATGATTCATCTGCAGTTCTCAGTATCCATTTCAAGTACTATATACACCTTGCAATGGTCCAGAGCCCTCTTGTGTTCTCAGCTGGCCAATGAAACACATAGCATACACTCAAAAAGACACACACCACACACACACACACACACAACACACACACTCGCTTGCAGACATATGCACACACACGTGAATGAATGAATGAATAAATAATAATAAATAAATAAAAATAGGATTTTTTTTTTTTTTTACATTGACTTCTTTTGCATGTGTACATGCTTGTGGTCATTATTGCACACATGTGACAACTTGTAGGAGTCAGGTCTTTCTTTCTGCCATGTGGGTTCTGAAGATGGAACTCAGGGCTCTGGACTTGAAAGCAACATACCTTTCCCTGCTGAGCTGTCTTACCAGGCATCTTCCTGCTATCAATCACAGAGTCCATTGTCACTATCTATAGTCAACCTACTGTGCAGTAGCACACAGAATATTGTACTCCTTATAACTTACCCATTGAGAAATACATATTGTTATATTGACTTTTCAACTTTTACATCGTATTTCTGCTTCCCTATACTAGTATAACCAATAATTTTACAGGGACTTCATTGTAAATAGTGTATTGTTATAACGTTTTTCATTTAGTCTGATTTTCAACAGTGTTGCTGCGTGGGGCCAGCTTGTCTTGCATAGAATATGAGAAATATTTAATTCTCTGGTTTCAGGCAACACTGTGTCTTGCTGAGATTTATTTTTGAAGTCTTAACTGCAGAATGTGATAGTAACAGGATTGCATTTGTGCTTCTGTGCAATTTCTTTCAATTTGTGATTTATAATTTTTATTTCCACTAAGTTTTTAAAAAAATTACAAGGACTGTCTTATTCCAAAGATTATGACTAGAGCCTTTTGTAGTCATGTGTATATGTTCAAGATCAAACCTTTTATCAGATTATTATTATTATATATCCTTTCATTTACATATGTCATTAAAGTCTATAGCAGATACTTATCTCTGTTTTATGATACTTAAACATTCATTAGCTGCTTTTTGTAATGATACATTTCCTTAATACCACAGTACTTATTTCCCAACCAACACAGCCTTTATTAAAACAGTTGTCTGTGGCTCCATAGTGACTAAGAACAGCAATCCACAAAGAGCAAGGACACAGGAATAATGTATTTTCTCCACAATATTTGCAAAACTACATGAGCCTTTAGTCTTCATTTTTCATTTTAAGAGTGCATTTAATTTTAAAAATGAATACAATTGTTTACCCTCCAAACCTGAAATAGATATTTCGACAAATATACATTTCTTGTATCTTCTTATGTCTACTATGACATTTAATAATTTTGGCTTCAAGCATATATATCATTCAAGACTTTGTTCTTTATGCCAAGATTAAGAGTATGAGTATTTCAATACATAAGTTTTAATATCTGAGAAAGTACAATTTTTTTCATTATTCAATATAGTAGATTCCAAATACAAAACTATGCAATTTACTGACTACTCACCATCTATTGTGAACTAGGAAGCAAAATAATATCCCCATGACTTCATATATATATGAATTTGTATATGTGTATGACTGCATGTATATACATATGTATCTATCTTTCTTTTTGTATTTATGTATTATGAATCTATATACATATGTATGTGTGTATCTATGTATTATGATTGTTATGTATTGTTATGTATGATTGTATGGATGTTTTTATGTATGTATCTATCATCTATCGTCTATCTAGTCTAGAATAATATTTTTTTATCTAGATTACTTATTTCTTACATTTACTTGCTTAATATTCTGAGATGATTATTAAAATGTAGAATCCTATACCCCACATATCTATTTAATTTTTTCTGTGATGGATCAGCCTCAGGTATCTTAATTCATAAATAGTTTCCTTGTTGATTTCTTCTGCATACTAAAATATGAAAGCCAACACTCCAGGGGTTTTCCATTTTCTATAATTACAGAAAGGCAAAATATAATGAAAGTCATAGGGGCAAATTGGAGAACATTTACAAGAAACAACCAATACTTAAGGATACAATATCAGGGGCTTTTCCACATCAGTAACCTGAATTTTTTAATATTATCCCAACATATATGAAATAAAGAAAATTAGTTCTTTTATCTACAAAATACAAGGGAACAATTTCTAGGTTTATTTTACTTCAGTTTGCGTAAATTTCTATTTCTCGATTGAATGCCATTTACTGTTCATTGCACAACATTATCTTCTAGCACAACAGCTGACATTTTCATAAGTTGTTCTGCTTGCAAAGATTATCATGGCTGAAATGGGTGACTTTTGATGTTCTCCCATAGGAGAAGATGGGGAGGGTCATTGAACCCTCAGCAGAGTATACAGTATCCAGCTCCTTCTCCCAAGCAGTTTTATGCAATTCTGAACTAGTTATAGTGGGCTTAGAGAGAGGATAGAGTATATGGCAGGGAAGAAATGTACAAATGAGTCTCTATCTGTGCTGCCATGCGGAAGTGGTTATCAATGCTGGGTGAATCTGCTTTAGGACCACTGACACTCCTGATCATGACTTTACATCCATGCTTTGTAAGTAACCCTAATAAATTCCTTGATCTCCACAGGATAAGTTTTGATAAAATCAAACTTTGGTTTGTTATTTGGGAGTTTGCAAGGAGTGGGTTGATGTTGCCTACTACCTTGAGGAATAAGGTTCTCACCAGAGTATTTGATTGAAGAACGATATGCACATATAGATGTGCTCAGAGACTACAAAATACAAGGTTATAAATTTTCATGAAGTGAGTGGGCTGATGTACCCAGTACATCTCAACAAAGAGAAATCTCTGGGAGCCTTTACCTCACTCTGAGTCACCACCATCACTCTTGTTCTGATTTATTCTCTCACAATATATACAGCTTGGTTACTTTAGGCTAATTTGAATGTTACACACATAAATATGTTTATTTTCTTTCTTTAACATTATATTCCTGAGACCCATCTATGGTTTTCCTTCTTGGATTGTACACTATTTCATTTCATGCATATCCCACTACATAGCATTGATATAAATAAGTGGCATGGATCAAAATGGTTATGGGGATGTCTTAGTTATGATTTCCATTGCTGTGAAGAGACACTACACCAAGGCAATTCTTATAAAGGGCAACATTGAATTGGGCTTGCTTACAGGTTCTGAGGTTCTGTCCATTATCATCACAGCAAGAAGCACAGAGCTGAAGGAGCTAAGAATTCTATATCTTCATCCAAAGGAAGCCAGAAACAGACTGTTTCCAGGAAACTAGGAGGACGGTCTCCAAGCTCATCTTCACAGTGACACACTTCCTCCAACAAGGACACACCCATTCCAACAAGGACACACCTTCTAAAAGTACCTGGGTCAAGCATATTCAAACCACCACAGAGGACATCTTAGAAAAACTACAAGAGTCAAAAACATATATACACATACATATACATACATGCATACATACACACACACACACACACACACACACACACAACACCACAGAGTCTGTGAGCTAATAGTGGGCCTTTGAGCCTACAGGGCCTGAGACCCTAGAAAACCTATCAAACCTTCAGTGCCTGTACAATCCACAAAACAGAAGATATTGTTCTTTCTACTGTTACTGTGGATTGGGGGCCCAAGCAATATCCCCAAGGATCTGATTCGATCAAACACCAGTTGTCTTACAGGGGTGGAGTGTAGGGAGGATAGGGCTGTGCAGTACAGTTTATATCTGGCTTGGACCAGCATAGCTCCTGCTATATACGAGTTGTGGAGAAGGAGGAAGCTATGCATCAGCAAATATGGCTGACACCTGATGTCCAGGGACCCAAAAATAAGCAGTAATACAGACTCCTTGCAAAATTTCACTTTTGTGTGACTCTGTATAATGTGACCTGGGGTGTTTTGCTTTCAATTTTGCCTGCTTGCCTGAGTATCTGCCTATAGTAGGACTGTCTGCCTATCCCCTTGCAGTCTTTGTGCCAGGATCTGTGTGAGTAGCTGTGCCCGAGTGTGCCTGCCTAGCAGTCTATTATAGTGGCTTCCTCCTCTGAGCCTCCCAGCTCCTATGACCTTCCTCTGTTCTTAGCATCAGAGCTTGGACTTCACAGTATACTTGACTTGTATTAGTGATTCCTTTACATTTTTTTTCTAGTGAAAAAGAAAATTCCAGCATCTAGCACTTATCAATTTTTTTTTGTAAATGTTTCCACATTTACAAGCTGCCTACATTTGCAAACTGCAAGCAACCAGTGCTGTATGATGCAGCTACTTGACAGATCTCCTGTTCACCTACAGTAGATAACTACCAAATAGATCTAGAGGAGGCTTGCAACCTGCCTGTGTGTGTGAGAGAGAGGGTTCTAACTCTGTATGTGAAGAATATGAAGCATTCTAATTCTGTGTGTGAAGAGTTTGAAAGGTTCTAACTATGTGTTGAAGAGTGTTTTACTTCTGTCTGCCTGTTTTTTGTAGCTGTACTGATGGGAATTCAGTGGTTTCTCACCTGGTTTCCAATGTGTGTTTCCTAATGAATATTGGTGTGGAGTATCTTTTTATTATTTTTTCCTTACTTTCTTTTTCTTCAACATACTATCCCTATTGATTATTTGGGAATTTTATACAATGCACTCTGATCACTTTCACTTCCCATTCCTCCCTGGGTCCATCCTCCTGCCCCAGAGACCTCCCCGACAAAAGAAAAATACATCAAGTCCCATTTGTGTTGCCCACATACTCTCTGGAGCATGTTCAACCTTTCAGTGGATTGTCCCTTAATGGTAATGATAGCTGAGACCTTCCCTCCTGCCAATCCCACCAGAAGCCATCAACTGTGAAGAGCTACAGTTTAACATCTATGTCACAAAATTTAAGAGCTCTCTAGGTTCTTGTCTGGTGTCAACTTGGTTTCCTAGGGAAAGATAGCTCACACATATCAATGTGGCTTCAGATTGCTACTGAAATGTGGACTTGGGAGAAGTGATTATGTGAATTGACTATGCTGTCTTTCGATTAGGCTACATGCCCTTTTAATTTCTCTGTCTGAGTTTTTAACATGTAACTATTATGAGTGTCTATGTTATTCCTCACCAGAAAAGTGCTGGTAGTCTGTCAGGGAATCTCAGAATATGAGGTTAGCTGCAGGCTAAGTGACCCATGAACTCTCACCAAGAGACAACTCCCTGAACATTCATCAGAGCTGAACACTTTTACCTAAAATCCCTTTAATGATCCTTTTTGTAAAGTTATTATAAAAATACTCTTTTCTGGAGGCTAAAATTCTCTACACCATCAGCCAGGCCTTGCTTTGGAGTCCCCTTCTGTACTTCATACACATTCTGTCTGTAGAGCAAGCACGTTTAGCTTACTCCTGTCTCTGGGCCTTTGAACTTTTTTCTGTGCTAAGAATGATCTTCCCTCAGGTTTATACATGACTCTTTGCTTCTCTTCAATTATTTCTTTACTAAAGTTTCCACAGAAAGGCCTTTCCTGTACACCTGTTAACGGATGCATACTCTTAGAACTCTGTCCAAGCTATGTCTAGTGGCATAGACCTCCAGCTTCTTAAGAGGTTGAAGCAGGATGGCTGCAAGTTCAAAGCCAGCCTGAGCTACAGAATGAGCTCAAGGTTAGCAGGGAAACTTAGTGAAATCTTGTCTCAAAATAAAGACTTTTAAAAGGTGACTGAAGATGTAACTCAGATAGAAAACTTGCCCGGTATATGTGTGCAACCTCAAGTTTGATCCCATTCTATGAAAACAAAGACTTCTTTTTATTTTTAAAGACCCTTAGGATAAGGGATTTGCAGAAGGGAAACTGGGAAAGGGGATAACATTTGAAATGTAAATAAATAAAATATCCAATAAAAATTGTAAATGAAAATAATATAGACACATGGAAAACTCTAAAATCTAAGTTTGTAAGAATGTTCTATAATGCAAAATATACTTGGATATGTTGATGATGTTGTATTTTAATATTAAAAAAAATCCTTTTGTTACATAATGAGGATATACCATGCATGGGTGTACCTCTGTGAAACTGCACCAGGCAACAGATCTGTACCTCTGAGAAATTACTACAGGCAAGAGATCTGGTATGAAAGGTTTATTGTGGAAGCGAGAGGAGTGGAGACATGGGGGAGAGATAAAGGTAGATGGACAGAGAGATAGAGAGAGGGAGCAGAGAGAACCCAGAGAGAGAAACTGGGACAGCACATGGAAAGAAACAGAAGGGTAGAGAGGGAGATAAAAGGGTAGAGAAGGAGAGAAAGATCTGGGGTGGCTGGGGACCCTTTTAAATGCAACAAACATCTGGCACACCTGGTAGTGACAGGTGGTGATCTAAGCACCTGCTAGGTCCCTGAGAGCAGTGGATTTACCTGTTCACCAATGCCTTCTTTGTCTAATTACTTTATTTTAATTACATTATAGCAATTACTAACATGGGAAATGGTCTTATTTGCTTGTTTATGAAAACATTTTACAACTATTCTGTTTTCAGTATATTCTGTAAGGATGATACTTGATCTGGTGTCATTGTCAAAACATCGACAACACACATGGGGACAGGTTTCCAGGCTTCCTTCGTTGATGCTATCGCCAGCCAGAGCTCTGCTGGTAGTTTAAAGCAGAGATCCTCAGATATGAAGAGACCTACTTATTTCTCATATTGTCTTTACAGAACTAAGCAATTTGATAAGCAAATCAACGAGTCATTCTATGGCAAGACTACAGAGCTTCTCAGATGAAAGATTTGTGTTCTATTTGCAAGAACAACGGTGCTTGATGAGACAGGATGCGGCCAGGCAGACATGGGCTAAGGTAGAGTAAGAACAGCTGAATCACAGAAGGGGAGGAATTTGAGAGAGAAAGTGTTTGAGATCTAGTGATTGGTGCTTCACTTTCTGTTAGGTGGATAGTGCAGAAATCACAGCAAGGACAAGCTTGCCCTTAGGATTGGTGTTTTCTCTGAGCCGTTAGCATTGCTGGATGATGGCTTTTATCCTAATTTTACCTATAAGAAAGTGATCAGAAAATGTATTAAGCCTGTGATCAAGAGATTATATAAATAAACTTTGTCCTTCTATGACCCCAAACCTGCAATGTCATGATCAAAAGGAAACACTGATGCTTTGAGGACTCTGCAGAGCCTTGAAGGTGTATTTTTTCTACTGATTTTTTCATGTATTCTTCTCTGTTGCTCATACAAAGTATCCCATGTATGCTTTTGAGAATTTATGGGATTTTCACTTTGTCTTTCTCTAAGTACAAACTTAGGAAACTTGCACACACACACTCACACACACACATACATGCACACATATGCACACACACATACATGCACACATACTTACACACATACACTCACTCACATATACATCATTTTGGATGATGGTTGACCCCCATTTACTGGTTGTTTCTGGAGAATAAACATTCTTTGTCTTTGCATACTATCTGAGTCTGGAGTCTTCCTTCAGCAGTTTTTGGACCCTTACAAAAACCTTCATGTATATTATGCATTTGTTTTCAGTTTCCAGGTAATTTTCAGCTATTTTTAACTTTTCATTATTTATATGGTTTCAGTTCTGTTCCTTCACATTGAATTGATTACTTTTCAAGATTTATTACCTTTAGGTTCTACCTTTCTTCTGGTTTTCTTTTAGTGAAAATAGATTATATTCATGTACTATACTGTGATTAGGTTACCCCCACCCCAACTCTTCTGAGATCCTCCTCTCTTTCACACTTACCCAAGTCCATACCCTTTCTATCTTTAGAAAACAAATAGCCTCTACCTCCACTCCCAGAGAACTAAGTAGATTGTCTCTTACAGCCTTTCTTCCTCAACCCATCCTTTTTTCTTACCAGCTGGAAACCCAAGGCACTCTCTCCCTGGAACCTGATAGCCACACCAGCAGGCCAGGAAAAAAGAGTAGGAGATTTTGACTCTCCCACCTCCAATCCAGTTCTCCAGTCTTAACCTTTGCTTGGTCTCAGACAACATGCTGCGCTCTCCTCTGCTCCCCATTCTAAGAGACTAAACAACTCTTCTTACAGCCTTCTTCTCATATGCTGACACTCCAGGTAGTCTTTCTCAAAACTCTTCTGGTTCGACCAGCCAGGGATTCAGGTAGGCAATCTTCACATCTTCGCTCTCCTTCCCATCCCCCAATTTTAATTCCCAGGCTCATCCCTATCCTTGAAGCAGACCATCTGCTGGGGCTGGTCTATTCTCTCTTCCTCTATTCCCTGTGGTGCAGTACATAGATCTTCAAGGCAAATCTAAATTTTCTCCCCTCTGTCGAATTTCTCATCATCTCCCAGTCAAGCCAGTCTGGATTCTTGCATGTCAGCTCACAATATTTAAAAACACATTCCACCTGGGACCCAGAGTTGTCACCCCAAAAAGAATTTCTGAAGCAATTCCTATCAAGCAACTTACAGCTGCCATCTTAAGACCCTAAAGTGCAGAGAGGAAAACACAAACCAAAAACTAGAAAACCTACACCCAAAAACAAGACCAGATATCAACATACCGAATTACAATCACTTCAAACTCTGATGACTAGAAACTATCATAAAATCATAATCAGTAACAGCCAGGACAATATGCTTCCACTGGAGCCCAGGAACCCTACAACAGTAGTCACTGAGAAACACAACAAAGCTGAAGCACAGGAAGAAAAAAAAAACAATACCTTTAAAATAGACTTTATAAAATGATAGAGGTTCTTAAAGACGAAATGAATAAATCCATTCAAGAAATCTATCTATGAAAACACAAATAGTGGAAGAAAATGATTGAAATAGTTCAAGACTGAAAAGTAGAAATAGAATCAACAAAGAGAATCCAAACTGAGGGAACACTGAAATAAAAAGTTTAGGAACTGTAGAAAGAACCTCAGAGGCACAGCATCTGATGAGAAGGTACCAATGATGGAAGGGGATGTCTCAGTGGGTCCATGCCAAGGCATCTCTTCCCACTGAGGGACCAGTCACACACTGGTATAGAGGAGAATAGAGTTTATTCAGGGCATGGGGAGGGGAGCCAGAAGGGTAGTAGAGGCAGAGAGAGGGAGTGGGGGCAGAGAAGTAGAGGCCAGCCATAACCATATGGAGAGAGTTGGAAGGAAAGGGGGAGGGTGGAAGGGACAGAGGGAAGCTAGAGGCAAGAGATCAAGAGATTAAGAGGGTAAGAGAGAGAGGAGGGGGCAAGCAGCCCCTTTTATAGTGGGCAGGCCTACCTGGCTGTTGCCAGGTAAGTGTGGGGAGGAGCATATCTGACTGTTGCCAGGTAACTGTGGAGGTAGAGTTTAGACAGGATACTAAAGCATCCAAGAGATGGAAGGGAGAATATCAGGTATCAAAGACACAATAGAAGAAATGGATATCTCAGTCAAAGAAATTACTAAATCTAAAAAAATCTAGGCAAAAAACATACAGGAAATTTGGAGCACTATGAAAAAAACAAATCTATGAATAATAGGTGTTGGCTCCCATTTTAACCCTGGTTTGGGCCTTGTGGGCAAACTTGAGCCTGGCTTGAGTTTTGAGACCTGTCTCAATCACTTCTGTACCAGGGTGACTCAACAAGACCCGTTTGGCCCTGCCTCTGCCTCACTGTTGCCGATGTAGAGCTTTGCCATTGGCCCTGTCAGTCACCCCACACCCTCCATCACCCTTCTCAACTGCCCTAGTCATCTCACCCCACCAAAAATCCCCCTCCCTATGCTCCAAGTTTATATAAGTGAGAGGCTGATACATTAAAGTTGCGTTCCTGTTATGACAAGACTCCCGACCGGGTGTGGTTTGTTTTCCGCTGTCGACAATCAACCATCCTGCTCAGCCCTAGAAAGACCAGGCGGGACAGAGATCTCTCTTCTCTCACCTGGACCTGCCGGCAAGGAGCCAACAAATTGGAGTACAGGAAGGAGAAGAAACCCAGATAAAATACACAGAAAATATTATCAAAGCATTATAGAAGAAAATGTCCCTAACCTAAAGAAAGAATTGCCTATCAAGGTATGAGAAACACACAAAATAAATGTACTGCACCAGAAAGTAAATTCTCCTCAGCATATAATAATCAAAACATTAAATGTAAAGAACAAAGAAAGAGAATTAAAAGTTGGAAGGGGGAAAAAAAAAGACAAAGTAGAATATAAAGGCAGACTTACAATGTCACCTGACTTTTCAGTGGAGAATCTAAAAGCCAGAATGGCCTGGACAGATGCTATACAAACTCTAAGAAGCTACAGATTCTATCAGAGACTATTATACTCAGTAACACTTGCAGTAGATGCAGAAAGAAAGACATTTCAAGATAAAGCAAAATTTAAGTAACATCTATCTGCAAATCCATACAATAGGCACTAGAAAGAAAACGTCATCTTAAAGAGGTTAACCACACCCAAGAAAACACATGGAACAAATAATCTGAGATCAAAAATCAAAAGAGGGAGAAAACTCACACTATAAGAACAAAGTAATGGGAATTAAGAAACACTGCTCAGTGGTCGTTTCCAACTGCAATGTTCTTAATTCTCTTATTAAAAAAACCACAGGCTACATCAGGCAGTCATGGCACATGCCTTTAATCCCAGCACTTGGGAGGCAGAGGCAGGTGGATTTCTGAGTTCGAGGCCAGCCTGGTCTACAGAGTTCCAGGATAGCCAGGACTACACAGAGAAACCCTGTCTCGAAAAACCAAAACAAACAAACAAACAAAAACAAAAAAAAAACCCCACCAAAAAACAAAACACACACACACACACACACACACACACACACACACAAACCACAATCTAAAAGATTGGATACAAAAATGGATTCTACCCTCTGCTTCATTCAAGTACCAACTCTTAACAGCAAGGATAGACATCACCTCAGGGTAAAAAAAAACAAAAAACAAAAAACAATTTTCTAAGCAAGTAAACCCAGAAATTAGGCTGGTGTAGTCATCTTAATATCTGATGAAATATACTTCAACCCAAAACTCCTCAGAAGAGATAAGAAAGGACTCTACATACTCATAAAAGGAAAAAAAAAAATCCATGAAGAGGAGGTTGCAATTATAAACATCTATGCACCAAAACACAAGGGAACTCAAGCTTATAAAAGAAATACTGCTACAGCTTAGGTCACAAGTTGACCCTCAAACACTGATAGCAGGAGACTTTAATACCCCACTCTAGTTAATAGATAGGTTATCCTGACAAAAACAAACAAACAAACAAACAAACAAAAACCAAAAAACCCCACAACAACAACAAAAAACAGAGAAATACTAGAGCTAACTGACATGATAAGCTAAAGGAATATGGTTAAATCCCTACTCACTTCACTTTAATTATTCTTATACTTACACCCTACTATATGTTTTCTCACTCCTAACTTCATGTTTTTTCTTTTTTAAACCCACTGATTTTGTATTCTGATTACTGCTTCTTGTATGTGCATGGTTATAGGGTCATTCACAGGAGCATGGGTGGAATTTCATAAGCCATCCTCAAATTTATGTGGAATTTTAGTTGGCCTCGTCTTATGCATTTTTTGTGCATTCAGTCAAAACCTCTTGAGGTTATATGCAGTGTTCTTGCCCTTACTGGAAAACTGTATTTCAGCAGGCCTCAGAGACATGTGGCTCTTAAAATCTTTCTGCTCTTCATCCATTGATCATCCTTGTAAAGGAAATATGATATAAATGTCCCATTAAGTCCAGAGAACTCCACACTCTCATATCTGTTGTGAGTCTCTGTGCTGATTGCCATTTACTGAACAAAGAAGCTGCTTAAGGTTGAGAGCTACTTCAATCATTGGGTGTGAAGATAAGTTTAGATTCCACTTAGAATGCAGTTTGAGACTATGTTCATTCAGCAAAATAATAGTAGTAGGTTATTGATTAAGATCTCTGACCTATCTTGCCCCAAGTTCTTGGATTAGTTGACAGTATCAAACATAAGTTCTGTCTTAGGTAGAAAGCCCTAAATTGAGTCAGAACATAGTTAATTACTCCCATAATATCCATGAATGATTGCATTAGCATTCATATCATTGTATTATCTAATTAAATAGGACAATAGATTGTCCTTACAAACCACTTCTTGCTGATAATTCATTTTAACATAGTTCCTGTACTTAACTTATTTTGAACCAATTGTGTATTGAATAGCAAAGTTCAGTCAACCTGTAATTAGACAATTTAAGAAATGTTCTTCTACTGTATAAGTCCTGAATTGTATGATGTATTAGTCATCTCAGAGGGTAGAAGAAAGAATACTTCAGGGTCTTATATAGGCAAGAGAACATGGAGGAAGAGAACATGGAGTACTTGGACATGAGAACTAACTCAAGATAGAGAATAGATAAATCTGCTTATGTGTAGGCTGAGGAAGAAGATGGGCAGCATCTGAGGGAGTAGGTTCTTTTTATTTTGCTAACATAATAGTGTGAAAGTATAGAACTTTTGTTCCAATTTTGTTCTTTGATATTGCTGGCTCATATTTAAAAGGGGCCATTTATAAGGATGTTTACTGCAGAAAGGACTTTAACACACACATATGAGAGAAACAGATAGAACTTTTTATAATAAGTACTATACATTTCATCAGTGATGAAATGGTTACATAGCATCTGAAATCATCCAAATAACCATTGTGTGGCATTTGCATAAAATATCTGAATGCATAATTATGGAATCATATTTATCCTGATATTACAGGGAAATAATTTTGTATAAATATTCAATAAAGTTTTATGCATACTAAGAGAAATTACAATCTATGTTTGAACTTCACATCCATTTGCATAGGTATGTACACAAATGAATAAAATGTTCTAAAGATTATAGAGCTTATTGCAGTTTCCTTCCAGAGAATGAAATGCAATTAAGTAATACCTATGAGATATTTTCACCTTTGTAAGTTAAAAAGTACCTATGTTTGTTATATATATATATATATATATATATATATATATATATATATTATATATATAAAATCTCTACCTATATTTTGTTGTGTCACTCATAAGTATGAAAATATTAGAAAGCTCCAATAATTCAAATCAGTAAAAAAATGAAAAGACATAATATTTTAAATCATACCATAAAAGTGTTATCCCCATTTACAGTTGTCTTTATCCACAAAGTAAGGCAAGGAGATAGAATATTAATTAAATATTGTCGTATTGTTTCCATGTTTTCAGCAAAAGTTGAAATTTTAGAATTTTATTTAAGAAAAAGAGTCCCCTATGGATTACCCTATAATGTCCCTTCCTTAGAACATGTTAGGTGATGATCATAATTAATGACTTATGACACACAGTTAGCTTATGAGTCTTTCTTTCAAAGACACTTAAGCATCTTGGTTTGACAAAAGCTTGTCTACATATTCAGGATAAATTAAGCAATTATCCAATAAATAAAAGTGAAAAACCCACTACAGGACAAAGGTGGAGTGAAGGCTGTTTCACTTACTAAGACTGGTAGTGTAAATTAGTTAAGCTTACTGTCTTCTTATGTTTGCCAGCAGAGAGATGACCAAGCAAACAGTTCAGTGTCCTTGGTGACCATTGTAAACACTTGCAGTTGAGTGGAGAAATGTTTTCAAACACTTTAATTGTTCTACAACATTATCATTTTCTCATAGTTCCAAAACACATAAAATGAAATATATAAAGAAATAATCAACAGAAACATGTGCAAAAGTATGAACAGGTAGCATACTAGAGTTTAGTCAAGATTGACTCATACACGAATGATGTCAGTTCATAACTGACCTTTGACATGGACATACTAAGAAGACATTTCAAACCTGATAGTGTTAAGTCTTTGCAGGACTGAAATGCTCATTAGTCAGCAGATTTATGGGGCGAAGTTTTGTATTACCTAGCAAGGGCAAACATGTGGATTACCTGTAAACATAAGAATTCTCCTTGTGTTACCACCTGAAGAAATTCTTACCATGTGCACAATGATTTTTTTATATATGTGTTTTCACAAAAATAATACTTGGAAAGAACTTAGTGTCTAATAAGATCATTGTGCATGAAAGAAAGTCATACATTTAACGTGACTCTCAAAAACACATTATTAAGCAATTAAACAAAATCACAGGTAAGCTCACAAAGAAATTTGATGTGATTTAATCATATAAACTAAAAATCAAGTAAGCTGAATAACAAATTGCTTAGAAATATTGATATTTTATTATAAGATCGATAAATTCAATTTACTATAAAATATGAACGATATCAATTATGCACACTGGTAGCTAATTAAATACTTGGCTTACTGTTACTATATTGCTTGGATTTTTAACATGTATTTTTAAATAACAAAAACATATGACAAAATGAAACTAAAGCATGCATTCTTATTTGAGTAAGAGAAACTGTGAGTTTTCCTTTTTCTCCCTACTGAAAAACACCTATACTTAAGATACCAAATATAAACTCACACAATGTTGGTCAAATTATTGAAAATTATCATATGCAAGATTTTAAGCTTTCTTGAAAAAAACAAACCTGTTTTTTTTTTTCTTTTTTTTTCTCCATGCTCTTAGGTCTTTTTCAATTTCTGTAAAGATATTTAGTTTTAGAAACAGTAAGTTATTCAGTATCTATCCTGATTTCTCTGATAAAATATTTAGGATAACATGGAACCATAAGGCATACGTGGGAAGGGAGTGGGTAGACATGGTTGAAGTCAAAGATGTCCTGTGTAGGGCTTTATTATTCTTCATGGAGGAGGGTGGTAGAATTTTTGTCTCATTGTTCCTTGAGGGGTGAAGGACACCACAACAGACTTCCACTATCAATCAACACTGTTCAACACTGTGTCAACAGCCCTGACCTGTTGACACAGGGAACAACCCTGCATAGACATATTTACTGCTGTGTTTCAATTACAAATGAGATGTGACATCCAAGCTGAGATTTCTGAGGGCGAATCCTTCTTAGTGATGAGAATTAATGGGGAGACAAATCCTGAACTCCAAGATGTGGTCACTGAACATCCACACATTTTTTGTTTGTTTGCTTTTTTTAAGTCATTGTTTTTTAATACTGATGCCTCTGATGGGCCATCATTGACTTGTCAGAAGAGCAAGTTACATCCTGAGTTACAAGTGAAATGGACTAATCATAATGTTCCTGCTTTGCAAAGAATCTCATGGCAGCACACCTAATATCATCGATTTGGAAGAAGTATGATAAGAGAAACAAATTCACTGGATTTTGTAATTTTGACAGGTCTTTTTATTACAACAGGCAGACTGTGTCACTGCTGAGAATTCCAAGGAGCCGTTTATCTTTTACAGCAAGCATGAAAACACAACAAAAGGCAGCTAGACTAAGATTTGAGGAACCAAGGTATTAAAAGAATTGAACAAAAGAAAACAGGTAAAAATTGTTTTCTCTTTTACCTGAGAAACTCAGAATAAAGCATCGTCTCTGAGATAATGGGAGAGAGCAGTTTGATGCAGAGAGAAACATTACCAAGTGCTCATTCCTTTTAACTGTGCAATTTAAATGCTCAAGTGTATCAATGGGAAGAAGACTTAACTAGCAAGCCTCATTGCTATCTGCTCGTAAAAGAAAATGATCCCCACAGATTATCGCGTTCTGTTAAAGTCAACATGGGGATGGATAGCGATTTTGCAGTTTGGGAAGAAGGGCATGTGGGGAAACTGAAATGTGAGCAAAACAACAGTTGGGCTTTCTCGCATTGTTTATTGGTGCTTTGGGGATTCTCTGCAGCATTGTCTTTCATGGCTGCTTAATAAATAAAAATACAGTGCATAGCTTACAAATTTGGGATGTGATTCACAAAATGGTAGTAATTCACCCAAGGGCTCCCGCATGATTTAGTCTGTGGAGCACATCTTAGCATCTGCAGCCATACTGACAATTTTCCCCAAAGCCAAGGGCTTTTGCTATTTTGCCAATCATTTACATAGACAACTATAAATTATGCAGCCATCTGTATTTTCGGGCACCTAGATTGTATCAAATGAATTTACAGTCTCAAAAGCATTCATCCTTGCCGACTTTTCAGAACAACCATAGAATCTGAGATGTACCCAGACATGTCCTTGAGATTGTCTATCCATCCTCAATCTTCCTGCTTCTCATTGCTGCATCTTTTCCATATTGCCCAGACTATATTGACACAAACTATCATGGGAAACTAAAAATGCTTTCAGTAACACCTTCTGAAGTCATTCTGCCTGGATGAAATTCTCCTGGTTGCTCCTATGCAGCATTGGACCAATGACTTGGGCTTTGTCTGCTCTAATGCCTTACTTCTGCCAGTTATGACGATGATATATGCTTATTGGGATGTAGTGAGGTCTACATGAACTCAGTACATTGGGATGCAGCAAACTCTCAGTAAGTGAGAAATGTGGTACTCCATCTCACATTTTATTCTCCTTATTCTGTTCTGCCATAGATGTAATGGTCTCACTGCAGATTTTGATTCCTTCAACTATGATGAACTTCACCAATAAGGGACACAGAGAACTAGCTCTGGGAGTTACAGCATTTCCCAAAGGAGAAGAGTAAATCCAGGAGGGCATTTCAAGTATGGAAACCCTTAAACTGGTCTTCCTAGCATTGCAACTATGGGAATGTCATCTAAATGACAGGTGATACTTTACTGAAACTAGAGAAAGAGAAAATAAAATGGAGAAATTAAAGACAGATGATTCCTAAGTATGGATTACAAAGGGAACCATCAGGGAGGCACCCCATTGATGCCTTCAGGGACTGGATAACGAAGGAAGGGTGACAACTTGAAGGGTTAAAGGACTTCTGAGGTTGATGGAAGGGAAGTCAATGTTATACAAAATATGACAGCCTAATCCTTAGCTCATTTTAGGTTATATGGAAAATGATTCAGTTAAAACACATTTTACAAACAAGATCTATAACATTTCTAAGAATGTTGGCTTTTGTATGGCAAAGACAACTGGATTGTCTGGTGATGGGCTGAGGAAAGTAGCTTATAGTTCTTGGAAATGAAATCCACAGAAGAAATTGGGTACACCTGATATATATGTTATTGTTTAATTAATTAAAATATTTCTGTTCTATTTATGCAGCAATAGGTATTTTAAATAAACAATAAATGCTAAGGATTATATATGAAGTGACTTAAAGCAACCATTTTCTCATGTACCTCAATGGCATAAATGCTGGGACAAGACAGAGGAGAAACCATGGTAGTTCTGTTCTTTAGTTCTTGGTGGAGCTAGAAGCTCTTTATATAATGTTACAGTAGAGAAAACCTAACCCTAATATTTTCTCTGTTCCCCAAGCCCAGTGTGTCATGAAGAAGGTTCTTTGAGAGACTTAGTCCTGAATATTTTGAAATTTGGATAGCATCTGTGAAATTTCAAATTTCAATTCCCTTGTGGGAACAAGAAGTTGATCAGAATACTCAGCACTCAGTGTTATAGCAATGTTTTTTTAATTTTTAAAAAAAGTTGTTTAAGAATTTTGTACATGTGTATAATGTATTTTGGCAAATAAATTCATCTCCACCTCCTCCTTCAGCTCTTTACCCCTACACCCCAGCCTTTCAACATCATGTTCTTCATCTGTCGTCTATCATCTACCTACCTATCTATCTATCTATCTATCTATCTATCTATCTATCTATCTATCTATCTATCTCTTAAAACCCATTGATCCAACTTAAATCCATTTAATTGTTCCAGTGTGTTAGTGTGGCGCTATTCATTGGAGTATGGGCAAACTACCAGGGCTGTATCTCTGAACAAGAGACTCTCTTTTCCTGGTAGACACGAGTTGCAAATGGATCCTTGGGTGAGATTTTATGGTCTTCTTCCCCATTCACTTTGGAATTTTGACAGCCTTGACATTGTGCAGGTCTAATGAGAATACCAGTTCCCAGATCAATAGGATACAGAAAAGCTGAGAATCATAGAATTCTCTATACTATAGGGAGGAAATGTAAAAAACAATGGTACTTTTGAGCTTGCTCTAGGAATTCAGTAAGATGTGCATTTCATTTCTGCCTTTGATACTGTAGTCATGTAGATGGTCTGGGGTAAACTAACTGAAAAAGCTAACTCTGATCCAAGTTTTTCCATCTGAACACTAGGTATTTAAATTTTTATTGTAGTATGAAACTCAAATTAGTAATTGTTAGTAGTAAATTAATTAATAACAGTGTTCATAACACGACTATCTTTGGAATAAGATAGAGTCTCTCTCTCTCTCTCTCTCTCTCTCTCTCTCTCTCTCTTTTCACACACACACAGACACACATTCATGCACATATGCACACACACATACACACATATACATAATGTGAATGTAGAGATTTCATAACCATTATTAATATCTAATACCTAATTACATGTTCAGTAACCATTATTAAACATGTAAATGTGTTTCTTCCCTTATCTGTAGTTTTGCTAATACTTCTTTGAGCTGCCCAGCAGCCATGACTGACTTGAAATTGGCTCTGGCTAGCATGTGCTCGGATTGGTCTTCTTCACAGTTTCATAAGACTAAAGTCAGTCATACAAATATTAATAACTAACTGTTATTTCCTACAAGTTGTTTTTTAATTGATACTTTGGTGTTAGGCAGTTAAAAATCCATTGGATTTTTTTTTTGAAAATGTGTTTGCTGCAGGTGAGTCCATGGATATACATCCTGTCAAACAGCTTTTTATCATGGATTAAAAAAATCAACAGAAAATTATAGAAGCTAATAAGAGGTCTAGAGGTCTAGATTTCTCTTTTAATCATTCTCTCTCATATTCTTCCTTCCCCTTTCTCCCTCCCATCACCAAGTCATTTCTGAATGTCTCAAACACTTTGAATGAGTAAGCATGTTCTCTGAGTAGGACATTTATAAAACCAAATGTCCTTTGTATAGTTCACATTAGTCATAGTTTTGGATTTAATTGACTGGATAATTCTATCCCATTGAATTAAATATCACACTTCAATATCAACTCCGCACTGAAAGCTCTAATATTGAATTGGTGTAATTTTAACCTTCTGGGAGAAATGGTTGGTGTGGAGTTTCTGCCCAGCCAGAACACGCTTTGATTTTCAGAAGCCTTCTTTGAAGAGTGTCTGATTACTTTCAGGGGTGAGGTCTGTCCTTTTGTCCCAACAATGTTCACTTTTCCATGCTAGCTGCCAACATTTTTTGTCATTGTGAGATTTTACACACCGTTGATTGGAAGTCAAATTAAAGGTCTTAGGCAATTTCAGCTTAAAAGTGCCATATAACAGACAGAATTGAGTTTGAGACAGAATTCTAACAGTGAGCAAGTTAGGTCAGGCCTTGAGTATAGTTGGATGAAACCTATTGTTTGGGGTTTTAAAATTATTTGTTTCTAAATCAGAATGGGGAAGAAACAGAATCTTCCTATTTTAACAGGATCCATTTTTTAAATAGATCACAAGACTTCAGAGATTTTAAGATTTTAAGAAAGATAATGTATGCGTAATTTATGAGACCAAAATGTAGAGATCTCCCTGCTTTAGAGGCTGAGTGGAAACAGTCTTTCTAGAGTCTTTCTCACTCTAATTTCCATTTCTGATCCCCTCAGGATCTCACCCCATTGCCATCAAACAACTGAGTTGGTGGATCAACAGAACATGGCAAGAACAGTCACTCTAGTGAGCATGTCATAGATATGTTCCTCCTGTCCCGTCGAAACTCACCGCTTCAAGCCCTGTGTCCCCACTCATGGAGAGAGATGCTGGACCTTGACTATTTTGAGCTCTGAAAAGTTGTAGAAAGAGCAAGTGGTTTGTGGAAGGGAAGGATGGCTCAGACATTCTTACTGATGAACAGAAGTGAGAAAAAGGATAGGAGGAAGAGTTCAGAAAACCTGTGAATTGCACAGTTTTCTCAGAATGCAATCTGGCTACTCTTGTACCTAGTAAATAACTTTTTTCAACTTTCAACCTTCCTACCTTAACTTGAAAGAGCAAAAGCCAGCTGCTTGGAAAGGAATGAGAATAAATGAAGACAGAGAAGTTGATGGTTCTGTTTTTGTCTACATGATTGACAAAGAATTATCTTTGGAAAACCATCAAGTAATTTTATGGAGCTAAAATTATTTTTAATATGGTTTGTGCTTTAAACATCACCACAGGATTGTAGATTATCTAGAGAGCTCTACAAAAGTAAAAATATACATTCATTAGCTTTCAGTGTGTTTAAGGTGAATTAAGTCCCTGGAAAATTTAAGGTGAAGACTCAAATAAAATTGTTATGTAATAAGGGCCACACAGAGACACTAGGCACAGTGCAGCATGAAAGACATAGGAATAGTTTATGCCCAGAATTTTCAAAATCTAGTTTCTTTGTGAAATACTTGGGAAAGTATAGAAAAATCTGAAATATTTGCAGGTTTTCCTCATATTGAGCGACATGATTGCTCATCTTAAACCTTCCATCAACCATTAGCAGCTGATGATACAGTGGTAAACCATCATGACTTGTATTCTTTCTGCTCTTTCTTCTACAATGGTTCTTGAACTTGGAGAAAGAGTTTTGTTGTTAATATCAATGTTCTATCTATGGCCAAGAACTTATTGTTGCTTATTTTTAGTAACTTTGAATAGTTAAGAGTTATTGCATTAATGAATGAATGAATTAATTAAGGAGAAGCTTCACTGACAAATGTATACAGATATAAATGTAAATATTTAGAAAGACGTTTGGCAATATGACCATGTAGTAAAACAATATCAACAAATTCTCCCCTAGGAACCAGGATTTTGCTAGCCAAGGGTTTCGATCTTGGTTATGTTACCAGACATGAGCAAGTCTTAAATCCAATCAACAGAGCAGTTGGTTATGCCCACAATTAGATATACTACTATTGCAGCAGTGGGCAGGTTATTATTGCAGCTTGCAGTACTGGGTAAGACCATTAATTCATTTTCTTCTCTAGCAGCCTTCATCGAACTTCGCAACACTGTTGAAGCTAGAGAGTCATGATGGCTAGTCTGTGTCAACCTGACCCACAAACTAGGGCTATCTGAAAGGAAGGGAACTTCATTGAGAAAATGCCACCATAAGATCCAGCTATAAGGCATTTTCTTAATTAGTGATCAATGAGGGAGGGCCCAGCTTATTGTGGTTGATGTCATCTCTGGAGCTGGTAGTTCCAGCCCATTGCTGTTGGTGCCATCCCTCTGCTGGTAGCCTTGGGATCTATAAGAAAGCAGACTGAGCAAGCCATGGGATGCAAGCCAGTAGGCAACCTCCCTCCGTGACTTCTGCATCATCTCCTGTCTCCAGGATCCTGCTTTGTTTGAAGATCCTGACTTCCTTCAATAATAAACAGCAATATGGAAGTGCAAGCCAGATAAATCCCATTTTTTTCCCAGCTTGCTTTTTGACCATTTCATTTTGTTACACCAATAGAATCCCCAATTAAGACAGCAGCAGTGAATTTCCTGGTCATTTCAAAATTGATTTGTTTGTGCCCTGAAACCCAAGTGTGTGAATCTTTAACAATAAAGTCTCTCTAGCTAGTAATGATAGACACCAATACCAGTAGCAACAGCTTGCCTGCTTTTGAGCACCTCTGGGATCTGACCAGAAACTCCTAGGAAAGAAACCTTTCTGACACTGAAAAAACATTAACAATTCATGCCTCTGGGAACAGTATCACGTACCTATGTAGGATACCATTGCTCAAATTCCTTTAAAACTATACTTTAATTAGATTGCAGAACAGTGAAGTTTCAGGGAACTTATGTTCATTCAACCCTAGTGAAAAATATAATAAAATATGATAGTGGAATACATGTGATGTGAAGGAATAGCTAGGGAAATCGAGGGAGCTAAAGGGACAAGTGGGAATAAACAGCTTGTTTATTCTCTCTTCTGATACTTAGATTGCTTCTAGTCTCTAATTGTTAATAAAGCTGTCCTGAACACAAATGCACACATCTTACTTTCAGAAAACACATCCATTAGATATATTTTTATACATGCCATTTATTTTATTTTGGATGCTTCTATAAATGGGATTTTAACCTAGATTTACAGAGGCATAAGTTTTTAAAAATTATTTGAGTTGCAGAAAATTATTTAAAATTTAGAGAGATGTCCATTCAGTTCTTTTGTCCATTTTATAATCAGGTTATTTATTTTTTTGCTTTAGATCTGCCTAAGTTCCTTTCATGTTCAGGTATTAATCTATTATCATATGAATTGGTTTCAAATATTTCTTTCCATTCACCATGCCTTCTTTTTTCTTTGCTGATCTTTTCTCTTTCTATGTAGATGGTATTAGTTTATTTCAATCCTATGTGACTGTTTTTATTCTATACACTTCTGATGTCTTCCAAAAAAAAAAAAAAATCATTGCCTAGTCCAATGTCAAGATTATTTTCCTGACCTAGATATCCACATAAAAAATAATGAAACTAGATGTCAATTGTTTATGGTGTACAGATGTATAGAAAGTTAAAAATTTTCAACATTAGGCATGAAAGTCTGAAACTGTTAGAAAAAAGAATAGGAAAAATGTATCATAATTATACACAGCCAAAGAATTTCTCAATGGGATTCAGTATCTCAGAAAATAATCACAATTTGCTAGTGAGACCTAAGAAAACTGGACAGCTTCTACAGAGCAAAGGAATGATTTAATCAAGTGAAGAGGCTATCTGCAAAATTTGAGACTATCTTTGCTACCCATACATTGGACAATGGATTGTTGGGTAGAATACACTATGAACTCCAAACATTAAAGAGAACTCAGAGGAAAGCCAGTTACAATGACCTTGGCAGGCAGTAAGAAAATACATAGCAGCAAATGCTGGTGATAATGTTGAGGAATTCTTTATACACTGCCAATGAGAACATAAACTAACAGTACAGAGTTCCTCAAACAAACAAATTAACAAACAAACAAAAAAAATCCTGAAACCCAAATCTACCATAAGGCACGGTTATAGTACCCTTGGTACTATATATTTAAACAGAGGATCCCGTGCCAACATATCACAGAGGTATATGCGTATAAGTGTGTATTATCACATTATTCACAATAGTAAAGTAATGGAACTTACTTACATATCTATCAACAAAGAACTGAAAGGAGGAAATATGCTATATACTCAAATGTAATTTGTTCAGCCCTAAAGAACAAAGTTGAGTCATTTCCAGGAAAGTGGATGCAGCCACAGACAATCATATTAAACATGCAAATCAGTCACAGAAAGGCAGTTATTACTCATTTTTTAACATTAGTTGTTTCTGTATTTTGTTATTATCAGTTTATATGTATGTGTCTTTTATCTGCATGTATGTTTGTGCTTAACTCACATGGAGGTCAGAAGAGGGCATTCAATCCTCTGGATGTGAAGTTACATGTAGTTATGAGCTGCTATGTGGATGCTGTGAGTTGAACTCAGGTACCCTGGAAGAGCAGCAAGTGTTCTTTACCACTGGGCCATTTCTCCATTCCCTGTTGCTAGATGTACATCGATACATAAAATGATGTGTTTATATACAATGTGAATGTAGATATGAAACTATCTATGACTACAAGGGTTAATAATAATAAGGGGGTAGGTAAGAAAGGGGAGTATAGAGGAGAATAGGAAGACTATGCTGGAAGTATATCATATACTTATATGAACATGTCCTTAAATAATTCAGTACTATATGCAATTAATATTACTAATGGGGAAAAGGGATATTTTTCTGTAAATTTTTCTTCTGGTGGCTTTATAGTTTCTAGTTTTGTTTACATATTAAAATCCATTTTAATTGATTTTTGCATATAATTTAAAATAAAAATACAGTTTCATGCTTCCAAAAATGCCTACTAATTTTTCTCAACATATTGTGAATGCTGTCTGATTTTTATCAATGTTCTCAATGCCAGTATCAAAGTTCACTTGACTGCAAATGTGTTGATTTATTTCTTGGTTCTCTATTCTATTCTGTTGACCTATGTATCTAATTTAATCCCACTTCCATGATGTTTTGTTTATTATAGCTTTGGAGTATGTTTTTTGAAATAAGGGAGTGTGATGGCTTTAGTTCTGGTCTTCTGGCTCTAGATTGTTGTGGCTACTAGTAGTGTTTTGTATCTTCATATACATTTTTGTACTTCTTTCCATTTCTATGAAAAATGACATTGAGATTTTGGTAAGAATTTTACTGAAACAATACATCATCATTTTCAACAATGTAAGTATTTAACAATGAGTGTTTCTTTATGCTACTGTTTTATAGTCTCATGTTCAGGTCCTTCCTATCATTTGTTAAGTTTATTCCTAAGTTTTTTATCTCTTTAGTGCTTCGTGCTACTTAAATGAAGTTTGTTTTTGTTGTTGTTGTTGTTGTTTTGCTTTTGTGGGACAATAGCTACTGTTAGTATATAGACATGTTACATAATACTGAATACAGTCTCTCAATTTGCCTAAGTTTATTTATTGTTTTGCTTGTTTTGCAGGATGAATTCTAAGGTCTTCCTTCTGCTGGGCACTTTTATGTCCACTTGACCCTAAATATAGCCATCTGGGAGAAGGAAATCACAATCGAGAAAATACCTCCATAAGATCAGGCTGTAGGCAAGACTGTAAAGTAGTACTCAACCTTCCTAATACTGCAACCCTTTAATACAGCTCCTCATGTTGTGGTGAACCCCAATCATAAAATTATTTCATTGCTACTTCATAACTGTAATTTTGCTACTGTTATGAATTGTAATGTAAATATTTGATATGAAGGCTATTTGATATATATACTACCTCCAAATGGGTCACAACCCACAGCTTAAAAACTACTATTATGGATCTTTTTTTTTTTTCACGCATCATGAAATTTGTAGTTAAATGGATCAAAATGGAAAATATCATCCTGAATGAAGTAACTGAGACCTTGAAAGTAAAAAATGGTATTTACTCACTTATAATGTAGATATTAGTCATGAAGTACAAAATAACCATGCTACAAAACACAGACCCAAAGAAGCTAAGTAACAAGGACCCAAGAGGGCATGCTTGAATCTCACTGAGAAAGGGAAATAGATTAGATATGGGAGTGGGGCATGGATGGAAGGAAGGGACTGAATGGGGAGGGAATAGGGTTGGGAAAGGAGGGATGAGTTGTTCATAAAACAGAGGAAGAGAATAGTGGGAGAGACAACTGGATTTAGGAGAGTGCTTCTCTGGGACAAGCTAGAAACCTAGGACAATGGAAACTCCCAGGAATCTATGAGGGTTACTTTAGATAAGACTCCTAACCAGGGGGATATGAAGCCTGAACTGATCATTTCCTGTAACCAGGCAAGACTTCCAATGGAGAAATTGGGACACCTCAACCACAAAACCTTAAACCCACAATTTGCCCTGCCAACAAGATGTGCAGGTGTGGGAATGGAGCAGAATTTGAGGGAATGGCCAACCAATGACTGGCCCAGCATGAGACCCATGGGAGGGAGCCCACCCTTGACACTACTGATATTCTGCTCTACTTGCAGGTAGGAGTCTAGCATAACTGTCAGCAGAGGAATTTCACTCAGTAACTGTTGTAAGCTGATGCAGAGACCCACAGCCAAGTATTGAGTGGAGGAATCCATGGAAGAGGGGGAGGAAAAATTGAGGGAGCCAGAGGGATCAAAGACACCACAAGAAAACCTTCAGAATCAGCTAACTTGTGTCTATGGGGGTGCATGCAGACTGAACTGCAAACCAGAGAGCATAAATAGGATAGACCTAGACACTCTGCATATATCCAGCAGCTGTGTAGATGTGTCTACATGTGAGACTCCTAAGGCAGGATCCGGGGCTGTCTCTGAGTACATTGCCTGCATTTGGATCTCTTTCCCCTAACCAGGGCTGCCTTGTCTAGACTCAGTGGAAGAGAATGTACCTAGATAAACTGGGGCTGGTTGACGTTCATGGGAGGCCTCCCCTTCTCTGGGAAGAAGTGGAGGAGGGGTTGATGGGGTGGGAAGGGAGGTGAGAGGAAAAACTGGGAAGAGAGGAGGAGGGATGTAAAAGGAATAAATAACTTAATAAAAAAATAGTAATATATGTAGGAGGGCCTAGCTCATTGTCATTGGTACCACCCTAGGCTGCTGGACCTAGGTTTTATAAGAAAGCAGGCTGAACAAGGAATGAGGAAGAATTCAGTAAGCATACCCCATCCATGGCCTCAGCAACAGCTCCTGCCTCCAGGATCACACCTAAGTTTGAGTTCCTACCTTGGTTTCAAAAGAGTGTGACTAGGGGTATGCAAGCCTAATAAACCTTTCATCCTCAAATTGTTTTTGGTCATGGTGTTTCATCATAGCAATAATAACCCGAACTAAGACAGACGTTGCAAACACAAGCTCATAGAATCTGGAAACAGAGACAAGGTATGGATTATTTGTATGACTTTTATGGCTTTCTCATTTCCAATTTTTCTAGGCAGAACTTCAAGTACTCTGTTGAGTAAGGAGTGATGAGGTGATGTCTTGTTCCTGAACTTAGAGGAAATGTGTTCAGCCATTCACTGCTGTATTTGATGTTAACTGTGGTGTTTCACATTGCCATTCTTGTATTGTACATTTTTTATATCTAATTTGCTGAGAAAAAAAAAAAATATATATATATTATATAAAATGAAGGGATAGTTTTCTCAATGCTTTTTCTGAATCTGTTGAAATGTTCACAGGACTCTGTCTACATTCTGCTAATGTATAATGTCATTAGTGGTCTATGTGTGTTGAAACATTGTTGCATGTCTGGTATAAACCCATTCCTATTATAATGAGTGATCCTTTTAATGTGTGGCTGGATTCAGTTTGCTATTCCATTTTAGAATTTTATGTTTCTAGTTATAATGGATATTGTGCAGTCTTTTTCTTTCCTTGGAGCATCCTTCTCTGGTTTTACAGTCAGAACACTGCCAACCTGGAAAAAACTAAATTGGAAGTGTTCTTCCATTTTAAGTGTTTTCTTTTGAAAAGGTGACATGGATTGATTTTTTTTTTTTTTTTTTAACAAATCTTTTGTGAATTAAGGAGTGAGGCCATCAAGTCCTGAGCTGAGCTGTTCACTCATGAGAAGTTTTCATTACTAATTCAATATCCTTTGGGTCTGCTCAAACCTTCTATTTTTTTTTTTTTTATAATTCTGCTTTGAAAGATTGCACATCTCTAGAAACAGCTTCTGCTCTTCTACATTATTTGACTTGGTTCCTCCTCTGTATTCTTTCTCTTTGCTACAATTCCTCCTGTGATTTCACTCCCTGTATCTTTCCTCTCTTTTCTAGTCTAGAAAGTGGTTTTTTAAATTATTATTTTTTCCTTCAAAATACGAGCCCTCAGTTTTGTTATTATTTTCTTTTGTCTTCCCTAGTCTGCATTTCACTCTCTTACACATGAATTCATCTTTCCTTTTACTGAATTTGAGCTTTGTATGTTTCTTTGATCGAGCTTTCCATTCCTTTGCAGTCTAACCTTAGTGGTTTCTAGGAATAGTACTGTTTTGCTGTAATGCTGATCTGACAGTTGAAGAGATCATTGATTGAGTTAATATTTAAACATGGACAACTTAAAAGAAATATGAATTGAAGCTGGGGAGGTACCTACTTTGATACTAAATAGGAGATTCCATTTCCCAAGCTGAAATTACAGGATGGGGTTAGAAAACCAGGAAAGTGGATAACATTTGAAATGTAAATAAATAAAATATCCAATAAAAATCCCTAATAATAGATAAAAGAAGCCTGTCAAAGTAAGAAGAAGATAAAAACAGTCCTTAATCCAATGACCCCAAATTTTAGGAGGCAAAATGAGTGTGGTTCCTTATATATTTCACAAATCTTACAGAATTTGATCATTGCTAATAAAAAAAGTACAAGATAATTTGTAAACAGTTGTGGGGCAGTTTTATATTTGGGTAAAACATACATATCACACACACACCACACACACACACACACACACACACACACTTTGGAAAGTGAGTGTCAAATGCTCCTACAACACATCCAGGCACGTGCATTGTCACCATTGAAAGATCACATGCAAATTTATTCCTGAGAGTGTATTTCCTAAAGAGATCTTAGCTATTTTAATTTGTATAAGCATATTCTGAGATGTTCAGACAAGTGTGTCAGTCAACAAATTGCTCTTCAGATGGCACCCCCATGGTGAAATGATGCAACATCATTGGCATTTGAAACCTGGTGCCCTGTCATGGCAGTACATGCCTTTAATTCTAGAATTCACATACAGAGGGCAGATTATGAGTTGAGGTTATCATGGTCTACACAAGGGATTCTAAGCTAGCCTTGGCTACATAGTAGGATCATGTCTCAGGCAGGCAATTAAGCAAACAAAAATAATAAACAAACAAATAAATAAATAAATAAATAGAAAAATAAAGTTAAAAGGAGAAAACAAAAACAGTTTCATTGTAGTCCCTAGAAAAATATATTTACTTCCATAGCTCTAATTTTTGAAAGGGAAAGTGGTCTATAAGTAAGAAGATGATCTAGTGATCTCACTTCAAAGATCAAAATACTCACTAGAATCTTTCTATAATGGGCTTATTTAATTACAGATAAACTCATGTTAAACTTAGGAAAATGCCTAATGCTGTTAATGAAAAATCTGAAAGCTCATTCTCCCTCTCTCAGTTTGTCATTTTTCTTCCTCTCTCTTTTTTTCTGAGGGTACTTCCTTTCCTTTTTCTCCCCTTCTAAAAATTTGCATGTTTCCTTAGTCTTTGCCCTGTACTGTGTTGTTTGGCTGCGGACAAGATTCCAGAGGTAATACAAGGCACACACAGGAACAGTGGTAAGTTAGAATGCTTCCTGGTTCATGAGATAAGAGCTATTGAATGACAGGTATGGATCTTGAATAAACAAATTCCCTCATTATTCCGGATGACTGTGGCTACAGGTGGCAATGCAAGGAGATAGATCTGAATGTAATGAGGGCTGATCTTGAAAACCATGATGAGAGATTTTAGAAATAGTTATATTAGGAAGGAAACAAGCTTGTTGTGCAGGTAAGACCACTTTAGTGTCTTGAAGAACATTCACAGCAAGGTAAATAATTCAATTTTTCAGATAAAGCTACTGTCAGGTCACATACACTTAGCTCACAACAAGCTCAAACAAGAAGGGATCTCGAGCTGCTGCTTACATTTTCAGTGAATACGTGGAGTCAACTATGTCCTTTCCTGAGATAATTCAAATTTTCAAACTCCATCTAAAACGTTCCTAGGGCATTTCCATGCTGACTATAGTTTTAATATAAGCACAATAAAATTTGTAGTCTATTAGTTCAGTCGAGTCTCTGAAGGTTACAGGAAATAAAATAAACACTCACTGAAATTTTTTGAAAGTTAAAATATTGCTTATTATACATGACTTTAATAGAAAAGAATTTCCATAAAGATTTTGAACTCAGAAGTGTATATGGATCTTAATTGCATAATTACTTAAGGCAACTGCTCTAATCCATATCTTTCATTTTGAGTTTTGTTTTGTTTCTAAAGTAATTATGACTTTGCACTGAGGGAAAATACAAACCAGCTCAGCGTTAACTGGGTTCATTTGGTCCTGCCTTCCTTGTCTTTTCTGTCTCCCAGAGAAGCATAACACAAAGTAGAAAAGCAAGTGTGGTCGGCAGTCCATACGCTGCATGTGCTTTTGGAAAAGGTGTAAAATGCCATTTCGTCAACTCTCTCTCTAAAGCATGGACAGCTTCCTGATGTTTTTCTTCATGTGGGAAGCTGGCAGCAACATGCTGATTCGGAAGAATAACTGAGAAGAATAACTTGAAATGAGCCAATTTGGATGAGTCAAAGATGTATAGGTAATGTTTAAGGAGTGAGGGAATTGTTAGGATAGGGCATGTTGATGTGATGACAAGCTTAATATTAATGTGAGAGGAAAACATGGGCATACAGCACCTTTCACAAGTAAAGGGAACTGGTGAGCGGGAGAGGGAAAAGGAAGAGAGAGAGAAACATGTTTGAGTACCTGCTTGCTTATGTCAGTTTACTCTGAAGGAACACGGCTTTGCCTCCAGAGAAGTCTATAATTGTACTAGAGTTCCATTGTACATAGAATGTAGAGTTCCTTCCTATTATATTTAGAAAGGACTAGACAATTTAAGAGCACAGAATCCAAAGCAGTCCCTAGTGCATGGAAGTTTTAAAGGGTTGACAACATAGGAGCCTTTATAAATGATAGCCGAGAGCACATAGGTCCCAAGTATTTTCACTCCAGTCACTATACACCAGGTAATGTCTCAGATCAAACAGAGTCTGGATTCACAGTTGGTATACAACTTAAAATATTTATATTAAATCTGTGAGCACACCTCCAAAGATATCTCTTGTTAAAGTGGCCTCCAAGAAGAAATACAGCCCTGCAGCTACCTGGGAATACAGGACTCAATAGTCCCTGGGTGAGAAATGAGATTCATTCAGAGGTAGAAACGGGTGTGAAACTGAGATCATCGCCCAAACTAACCAGAGCAGAGATCCTGTGTAAGTCGTGTGTGTGTGTGTGTGTGTGTGTGTGTGTGTGTGTGTGTGTGTGTATTTGTGTGTGTATGTGTTGTGTATGTGTGTGTGTGTGTGTGATGGCTTTTCAAACCCTACCAGGCCACAGGCACAATGTCAGAACTACTGAAGTTGATTGATTAAACACTAGAGCCTAATGTGTCCCAAATTATATTCTTGTTAGCAGCACGTACTACTTAACTATGGATTTGGAAGAGTAAATATGAAATGAGTTGTTATTTTATAGCATAAACATTTGATATTTATCCTAGTTAACTGCATATTTTTATCTATAATGAAGCCGAGTTTGGGGGGGGGTGTACAAATTAATCTTAACATTGTAATTTAAATATCGGTAATACGTTTTTCACAAAGACAAAGCAATAGCTAATATATGCCACAGTGTGTTTAAGGGGCTGAGTTTAAATGGATTAGGCTCCTTTAAAACTGTCCCCTGACTCTTTTTAGTGTATTTACTAACTTGGAATGAAACAGGAATAAAATGCCAAGATTTTCCCTCTGAAATACATGACTTTTCCAGTTTATACATCGACAGTATGTCTCTAAAAGTTGCACAGAGTAATCAGTCAATCAGATATTTAGAAAATCCTTGTTGACAACATCTTTCATGAACTAGATTGATGACTATCAGTTTAGTCAGGGTTTGGTTCTCCAAGAACTCATCCGCACTGCCTAACAAACTGGAATTCATCACACATGTCTGGTAGGAGTTGATTCTCCCTGTGCCTCTGCACTGCCTCATGTCTTGTGGGTGCAGAAGCGGAATGCTTTGTTCAGTGCAATTTTTCCCATAATGTTTTGTTTCCTAGAAAATTTCTTTGGAAGATAAAGGGTCACTTTCCAGAGCTTATGGTAATTTTCGCTTAATCATAGTAATAAGATAAAATATTAATCCTTTAGAACAGTGATTCTCAACCTGTGGGAGGCCAAATGATCCTTTGACAGGGGGTTGCCTATCAGATACCCTACATATCAGATACTTACATTATGATTCATAACAGTAATAAATCACAGTTATGAAGTAGCAATGAAAATAATTTTATGGTTAGGGTCCACCACAGCATGAGGAACTATATTAAAGGGTCCCAGCATTAGGATGAGAACCACTGCTGTAGTACAATGACAGGCAGACAAGCTTACTGCCAAGCATAAAATATCTGGGCTTCCCAAGTTCAAGACTCCTTTCCCATATCTTGCTGTAGAGGCGAGTGCCCCTGAATATTTATCCCTCTGAGTTCTCCTTTGGGAATTCTGTTGTGGAACTACAAGAAGAAGATACCTGCACTTTGGCTGCGGCTCTTTCTTGAGCAGTAGTCTTTTACCTCAGGCCTGTGAATTTCATGACATTTAATAGACTCCGTGAAACTTTGGCAAACTAACTTACTGGCTTCTAGGCAACACAACTTATAAAAGCTCACCTTCCTTTGTTCTTAATATCTTTGAAAGAGAGATGGAAGAAGAAAATGACAATGTTTGGCCTCCATATACACTAACTTTTGACAATGCTATAACTGGGAGTCTGCATTAAATTAATTTAATGATTTTCTTAGTGTGTAATAAAACGTGTGTGTGTGTTTTCTGTCTGTCTGTCTGTCTGTATCAATTCATAAGAGGACAGGCTTCTGACAGTTATTGCAAAGATTTTGAAGCATAAACTTTCAAAATAGCTGGCTGATTCACTTGTTAACATATAAAAAACTATGTATAGCTCTTAGTATTAGGTCTGAAATGTGGAGAGAGATAGAAATAAGATGTTACAGCCTCTGAACTGATTTGTAAAATGAGCTTTTTTGTCGTCTTTGCCTTTATGTATTATACTTTGATGAATCTCCTCAGGATTTCTTTGAAATTCTCTGTGTAGAGTGTGGCTAGTGAGTTGAATATAGGCAGTGTGACTCCTGAAAAAGGTGGATTATCCCCAAACACATGGTGTTCTTGCAAAGTCTCCAGGGAAAAAGCCTTCCTAAAATAACTAACTGTTCCATTTGCTCCCAGATGCCTGGGATGCTTTATCATTGGAAGAAAATCCATTTATCCAGTGTTTTCAGTAAAGGATTAAAATGCACATACGAGGGGCAAAGTGACTTGTAGCTCAAAGCGATAGTATGGCACACATGAATAAAATTTCCTGGGGATGGAGAGGGTTCACTAGGTAACACATTTGCTATGCAAGCATGAAGGCTCGAGTTCCAATTCCTCAGAGTCCATGTAAAAATCTGAACAGAGCATCTGAGAGGATAAAAGCAAGAGGATGCTGCTACTGTTGCCTAGCCTGTTTGACCAAGTCTGCAAGCACCGGGTTTATTGAGATACCCTTTGTGGAAAAATATAATGATGAGTGATTGCCAAAGGCAGGTGTCAACCTCCAGTTTCTTTGCACAGGACACATACATGAATACATACACACACACACACACACACACACACACACACACACACCATGGAGAGGGACAGAGAGAGACAGAAAGAAACAGAAAGAGACAGAGAGACAAGACAGAGTGGACAGACAGACAGACAGAGACAGACAAACAGAGGGGGGGGGGAGAGGGAGACAGAGGGGAGATGTCTTCTTTCCATATTTAACTTGTGATGGAGTTTTATATAAAAGAGAATTGAAGACGGAAGAATTTTCTCAGAGTAATTACTATCCTAACACAGGCTTGGCAGGTAGATTTTATCTTCCATACAAACTCAACTTAGCTGCCAGTTATTTCCTAGGAGATTGCTCAAGAAGAATTCTTGGATAGTCCAGGGTTTGAGAAACAGGTCTATAGTCATCTGGCTGCTGTTGCCAAGTGTGTCCAAGGAGAGTTGGTGCACATATGCTAGATCTTTGCTGTCTATGTCCTACATTGCTACTTGCAAATGGCTTAAATAGTCAATGTGTTTCTTTACCATATCATTATTCAGTGGCTAGGACATGATGCATAATTTCTTTCATTTCTTCTCTTCAAGTTTCCTTTTCTGCTGTTCACGGAGACTGTTTTGACTTTCTCAGTTCCAGGGATACCAAAAGCTATCGATTTTATTTTTAATCATGATATTTATTTGTTTGTATGTTTTTAGGCAGGGTCTTACTATGTAGCGCTGGCTGTCCTGGAAATCAATATGGAGACCAGACTGACCTTGAAATCACAGAGGTCCACCTGCCTCTACCTTCTGAGTGCTGAGATAAAGGTTCCATTCCTACCAGGCATGATGGCATACACCTTTAATACCAGTACGTGGGAGGTAGAGACTGGTGGCCAGTCTAGTCTATGAAGCCAGTATAGGACACCCTGTCTAAACCTCCATCCCCACCCCCTAAAAAAGCTCCACTTTAAAAGCCATGAATTTTTAGATGGTTAATAGATATACCAAATAAGACAGCAAGTTTCTTCTCCTCTCTACTGAAACTGGCTAACTCTATCTACCCTTGTAAGAAATGCTTTTGCCACAGGTGAGAGAAATCTAAGTTTAATCAGCTTGAACTCAAAGAAGAGTTCTACCTCTTGTAATGAAATTGCATAAAGGATGAAGGTGTGTCCTTATAGACTGCTAGAACTAAGATTTTAAATACCATCAGGATGTTTTTGGATTCTTAGTCTCTAGGCTTTTTTTTTCTTCCTGTGGATAATTTCCTTTTCTGTTTTGATGCTTTTGATATGTGTTTATTTGCAGTGTGTATACGTGTAAACGCAAGCAAGCATGTGCCGCAAGTGTAGGGTCAGCAACATTTGGGAGAAAGTTATTACTTTCTACTTTGAGGCAGGCAGTAGACAGCATCAGGGTGATTAACTGACAAACTCCTTGCACATCCACCTGCCATCTCCTTACAGAAACTCCAGGAATACAGATACAGACAACCACATTGGCTCTTTCCGTGGATTTTGTGATTTGAACTGTGGTCCTTATACTTGTGGGACACATGCTTGTACCCACTGAGCTGTACTGCTTTCTTAAGCAATTATCATCCGTTAAGCTCACCTAAAAGACGTAAGTATGTTTGAGGTGAAATCACCTTTTTGCTATTGTTTTTTATAACCATGCCAACGAGAGGAGCTTTCATTTGTTAGTTCCAATTATGGAAAAAAACAACCTAAAAGATAAAGAGTCAAAGGTTTTTGATATGCCATGGTTTACTGCAACTGACGTAACTCTTTATAGCCAGGCACAATATATTCACAGTATGTACTGGCTGCACCTATGGCCACACTGTTAAAAGGAATGTTTCCCAGAAAGGGAAGAGTTTTGTTTATTAACTAAAAGGGCAAAATAATTGCTGGAAAACCAAACCATAGTGTTTCATTAATTTCTAGATTTCCTGGACAACTTTGGTCAGACATATAAATCTCTAAATTTTATTTGTGAAACGCAAAAATGATTTTTTGCAATTTTCCTTTAAAAATTTTTAATAGCTTTTTGTCATCTACAAGGAAATGTATAATTCCTTGTGTTGTTCAAAGGGCATTTTTGGTGTTGGTTTCTATTTGTTTTAGCTTTTTTAAAAAAAAAAACAAAAAACAGCATTCTATTACATTCCTTTCATAAGATCCATTTTCCCTAGTTATTCATTGGCTCATACAGTGATATATTTTCTCTGTTCATGTGTTTACCCCCTTGCCTAACATGATTTAAGAACTCAAAGAACTTCTACCTATTAAAATTCACCTCAAAATTTTGTATCAAGGGAGATTCACAGAGTCAGTTCTCCACCTCAGCCCACCATGTGAGCGATTATTCTTTAAACATCCTTTAGGACTACTTTATTTTTATTGTTATTTTATAACATCACACATCATATAGTGTTTTAATAGGTATCAGTTGCAGATAGCTTCTTGGTAAGGGGTGGGATTTTGTATTCATCCTATTTTCTCCTTGTTGTGGTTTTGTCTGGTTTGAACTTGTGCAGGTCACAGTCTCTGTCAGTGTATATATGTTACAGCCAGTCCTCTTATGTTTGGAAAATGCTTTTTCTTTGGAGTCATCTGCCATCTCTGACTCTTATAATATTCCCACCTCCTTTTCTTCCAAGGCTATCGAGGAGAGGGTTTGAGAAAGATAATCCATTTAGTACCGAGTGCTCCAAAGTTTCTCACAGATGCACATTCTCCCTTTGTGGGTCTTGTGTTATTATCATCTACTACATGGTTTCTCTAATAAGGACTGAGCAAATGCAAAGGTCTACAGATATAACACCATGTTGTTAGGAGTAATTTTATTGCTCTGTTCTTTTAGGATAGTAACATTAGTAGTTGTTCCTTAGGGCCATGCCCTATCTTCATTCAGATTCTTGACCATTTTAGCAGTTGTATTTACAACTCATGAAGGAGGCCTTAGTTACTATAAAAAGAGTAGTTGGTTACACCCATAGATTTGTATCACTGTAGTTGAACTAGTTCTCTTTCAGGTAGAGACTTTGTAGGTCTCAGAGATGGTAGCTGGGTAACATTTATGATTGCCTTTCTTCTTAGAATGTTTTTTATCTGTAGATGATTATGTTCACTCCCTGGCCCATCTCTACTGCCTCTCTGTCCTCAAATCTAGGAAACCACAACTCTATGATCTCCTTTATATTCTTGTCTATTATGGACATTTAATAGAAATAGATCACAAATAAATGGTCTTCCCTCTACTGGTGTTTTTCATTTAGAAGGCTTTTCAGTTTTAGCTATACTGTGGATGCATCTATACTCCATTCCTGTTCTTGCTGCACTACATAACCATTCTAAATTAGCGATCTTCATATTCTATGTCAGTGGTATATTTTGCATGTGCATTTATTAGTAGATAGTCATTTTGGTAATTTCTATTTTGAGAGTATTCTGAACAAGATTGCAGTAATATTTCTATACTATTCTTGTGTGGATATGTTTTTATTATTCTTGGGTTAAATTCTAGGCATGGGACTTCTGGATGATGTAATAATTCTGTGCTTAGCACTGTGGGGGAAATACAACTTTCCCAAGCACCATGTTATGTTCTCATCGGCAGTGCAAGTGGATTACAGTTGCTGTTCATCATACATCTTAGTTTGCATTTTCATTATCACTGTGCTTTTTTTCTTCCAACAGAGGAGTCTCAATTCTATTATTAATTGTTTTTATTAATCTTATATTGTGATAAAATTCAAGATGAAACAAAATCCTGGAACCATAGGATATAAGCAATGCTGAATACTCTCAGCAGGTTATATATATATATTCATTCATATGTATGTAAGAGGAACAAAAATATGAGGCCACAAATTTGAGAAAACAAGGGTAGGATGGAAGGGGTTGTAGGGAGAAAGGGGAAAAGAAAAAAAATGATCTAATTTTATTTTAATTTAAAACTTTTTAAAAAGAGAATAGTGAGCTTGACTTTAACTTGATGGATGGAAAATATAAAATTAACATGAAATAATATAAAATTTAAAAATCTCTATTATCTAACCTATTTTTAAAGGATGGCTATTAATATGCCTCAAGCCTAATTTCCAAACATGTTACTATATTCATTATTTGAAGGTACTAATTTATTCAATATTTCTGGAATTATGGCCTAGGCATCATGAGACTGTGACCTTATAATAACATTTCTAGATTTGTTTTGAAACAAAGCAAGTTACATCTAGGAGTCAAACAATTATGTTCTTAAAAGAACTCCATGAGGGAAAGAGTAAATTTATATCTAGCAGTGATTCTGAGAGAAATATATAGAAGAACATTGAAAATAGAATCTTGATACTACTATTTAAAGTAAAAATAAAAAATTAAAGCAATGAAAAAATTTCTGTTAGAAACTCAAATAATACTTTCTGTCTTTCATACCATACTTCATTTTGTCCATGTCTTCATGTTCATTACCTTTCTTTTCTTTCCTCGGAATTTATATTTCCTGAATGAATTACATAAAAGCTCAGAGGGACAGTTACATATATTCATTTTCTTCATCCCCCCTCCATACACACACACACACACACACACACACATGCATATATATCAGCTTGATCTCGGTTCAAAATGTTTTTTCCTTCAAGACAAGGTTTCTTTGTGTATCCTTGGCTGTCTTAGAACTAGCTCTGTAGACCAAGCTGACTTTGAACTCACGGATATTCAGTTGACTCTCTCCTGAGTGCTGAGATGTGCCACCATGACCTACCTCAAACTCTTAATCCTTCTGTTAAATCCTCTTGGTTGCTGAGATTACAGGGGTGTTTTATAGTATCGCAATCAACACAAAAATGTTCATCCTTCATTCTTTATCTTACAGAAAGGCATGTGCGGCTTATGTTAGGGTCCAGGAATCACCTCACACACTGCTCAGACACTGATCGCAGTCAAGCAGAGATAGTTTATTGAGTATACACCCTATGACTGTTTGATCAGGGTCGCAGACGACTTAGGAGCTGAGACTGAGAGCCCGAAAAGATTGCTTGGAGCTTTAAAGCTTGAAACTCCACAAACATCTGTGCCATGTTATCCCACCAAACAGGATTTAGGTATAGGAGACTTCCTTAGAAACGTATCTTTGTGGTACATTTATCCTGTTCCTATTGGTTGGATTATTCAACGGTGGCTGGCATCTTGCTTAGGCATCATGTCTCAGCTTGTCAAGCAGGATGTCAGTTACCCAGGGAAGTCTTGGGAACTTAATCTTTATTTGACCTCGTTTCAAAATGGAAGATTTTATTCAAAATAGGTAAGGTAATGTCAGAAAAGCAGTTGGTTATCTAGGCCTTAACAGCTTACAGGATTTTCTGAATGGAAAAGGCATTAATGTTGTCTATCGGATGCTTGTCAATCATTGTCCTTTATTGGTCATCTTACAGAATATTATTGAGTTGCAAGTATTTGTGACTTAATTGCTAAGAGCTTCATTCATTCATTCAGAGTCTCAAGTTGTGACAATTGTCTTATAAAAATATATACAACTAGGACAGAAGGAATGGCTCTGTGGTATGAGCACCTTCTGCTCTTCCAGAGGAGCATAGTTTTGTTCCCAGCACCCACACTGGGTGACTGGACACTGTCTATAACTCCAGCTCCAAGGGATCTTATATTTTCTTCTGTCCTCTACGGTTGTTCATCTGCACTGACATGACTTCCACTCACACAAACACCATAAATAAAAAATAAAAATGAATCTCTGAAAATATCTCATATTCCCTGGTACACTGTGATTACTCACAATCACTTCAGATGGCCTCACACCTGGGATTCACGTTTCCTTAACAATTATTCAACTTAGTTCACAAATTCTGTTATCGATTGTTAACAAATTGGCATTTTTTTCTCTAAGCAAATAAATTGTCTCCCCTGAAACTTCAACTATGCCCGCATGTGCATTTAATATCAAAGTTTTAGTGTAAATTAGAAAATTGTAGCCTAGATGTTTTTGAGTTTCAGGATTAATATTTCTTAGAGATTTGTCTGAAGAATATCACATTAAAGAAAGTGAAAAGATTTAAATTTAGAAAATCTAATACTGTGTATATATATATATATATATATATATATATATATATATATATATAATCCTACAGTGAAATAAAGTCTGTTTCTAACACTTCTTTATCATGTTTTATCCTTTTAGAAGACAGATTTCAGAAGGAATTGCATAACTTCCTCACTATAGGTTAAGATAAAAATGAATAGGTTCTCAAAATAGCAAAATCAAGGTATATGGAAGTTAACAATCATCATTCTCTGCTCTTTTGCCAGTGTGGAATATATTAAGTTCTGATGGTGTCATTCTACACATCAGAGTAAGGGCATCTCTTACTGATTACAGCTGGAAGTCCTCAGTTGGCAGCTAATCCAAAAGCTCTGCTTTCTTTATATATTTTACATTAAAATGTGAGGAAGAGAAAACACTTTGTATAATTGCATAGAGTGAAAGATGATTTGATTAAAAAAAACCCTAATACAGAGATTTTTTTTTAAATTTCCTTTTTATATAATGTTTCCAAAGTATATGATAAATTCCTATATTTACTTAGTTTGTTTTGGTCTTTGGGTTTTTGGTTCTTTTTGACACAAAGTTTCTCTGTGTAGCCTTTGGCTTCGTAGACCAGCTGGCCTTGAAATCACAGAAATCATTTGAACATCCACTTGCAGCTGCTTCCTTGTGCTGGAATTAAAGGCATGTGTCACCACACCCAACTCTTACCATGTTTTATGGCAGATGGGTCAGTCATAAAAAAGTATTTTGAGAATCACACAACTCACACTCTGGTGATAGAAAGAGAAAAAAATTTTTTTCCTCTAAAAGTTTTCCTTTAAATGAGAATCCAAACAAAATAAAACAGAAGTTCTTAACAGGGTTATAGCATACTAAACTAGAAACACATTGCATTGTATCATTTGATTAATTTTCACAAACGACCTATGAGGGAGCCACATTGTGACTACTACTACTATTACTATTATTGCTGTTGTTTTGTAATAGGGTCTGGGTAGCTTACCCTGACTACAAAGTTGGTATGTAGTTGAAGATGGCCCTGATAGAACAAGTAAATCTCAACCTATAATTCTACTAAAATGCTGATTGAAATGATCCTGACTCAGATACTCAGGAAATCACGTTGGGCCAGTTTTTACTTAAAGGATCTTAGACGTGTTGACTTGCTTTTCTTTGTACTTGGTATTGTTATTTATGTAGTCCTCTTTACATATCTTGTCTACTTCTCATATAGGTGGCTCTTATACATACAATTTCAGGGAGATTAATAGCCTGAGGTCTGGAAATTCAAGTGTGTAGTAAGTCTGCTAAAAGCTAAGTACTTTCATGTGCAATAAGGCTCAGTGCTGGTTTGTCGATAGAAGCCCCTTTCGTTCTATTTCATCCTTTTTTTCACAATGAGCAAATGAGCATATTACTTACTTATTTCATGATTAGATATTCATAGAGTCTACTGTATGAAAGCATTATCCTAGGTACTACAAGCACAGTTGTGAAACTCGGAGGAAGTCTCTCAGCCTTGCACAGCTTGCAGAGTAAAGGGAGGAAAATGGCGGTTAATAAACAAATATCCAAGAGCTGCAGAAAGCAAACGCCATAACGTGGAAACGCGTGCTTGGGCTCACTCTATCAGAGGGAGGAATGATTGTTCCCTGTAGATGCTCTGTGAACTGAATCATCACTGAGAAATGATACAAAAATATATTAGGACTGAAACTTATCAGAGTATAGAAACAGGCAATGACCCTGTACCTGTGATTGACTGCTCTGTGTATTTCCCATGTTCTTTATATAAATACTATTTCCAAGTTAATAAGGTATCCATCTAACTTTCATAGAAATCTTTGTAAAATTCATATTTTAGTGTATAGAACAATGGGTTTCACCATAACATTTTCACAAGTGCCTTTGTATACATACATGCATATATACATACATGCAGATATACATACATGCAGATATTACGCATCAGTGTACTTTGCTTACATTCTTATTAATTTTACTCAGAGTGTCTGGTAGTTAAAAAGAAGAGCAGTTGGCCCTTGTCTGGATTTATCTGTAGGAATCACACATAGTGTTTTACAGACCCAAGTAGAGAGTTGAATTTACTCTCATTTTCAAAAGTAGGTATCTTGGGATTAGTGGGGCAGAAAGTCATTACAGAGTGAGCAGTGGCTCAAAACGTGACTTTAGTGACTGAGAAGAAAAAGCAGAAGAAAAACTAGCCTTTGTTTTAAAAAAGCAAAAACCTGTCCTGGCTGGATCTTTGTTTTGTAAGGAAAAATCATTGAGTTTGGGTAGTGCTTGAGTATAAGGGTTAGATTGAATTGTTGCCTCATTTCTGTCCTTCGAAAGAGTTCCTTGAGTCTTTCCGAGTACACATTGATGACTACCCATTCAAGCAAACATTCTCAGACTCACCTGTATACTTATAAAACGACACTAAAGAATGGGTTGACTACAAAGCATCATTCATTTCAGTGGCTTATACATTTACATAAGTTTTATTATAATATAGTATATAATTCTATACACATTATGTTATTTTTCTGTATACATCCATTCATATATATGTGTGTATATACTCACATAGATGTGTATATAGGTGTGTGTGTGCATGTGTGTGTGAGAATTATTGAGATCAATTAACCATCAAATCAAACATCACAAAATTTAGATGAATAACTTCAAAAACTGAGGTTAAATAATCATATCTAGATATCTTCACATACACAGTTGCGTGTACACACACACACACACACACACACACACACACACACACACAGAGAGAGAGAGAGAGAGAGAGAGAGAGAGAGAGAGAGAGTCTTCTAGCTGAAATGGAAAAGTAAGGCAATTGAAGGTTTACCTGGGGTTGTACATACTTGCGCACAGTGTGAGAATGGATCCCAGACTCTGGGCTGTGAATTCATTTCAAGGCTCCCTCCTGAGGAAGACAACAAGCCAGCATGGCATGTTCCTGAACAAACAATCTGCCTGATTTTGTCTTTGCTCTGCTAATTTGATCATTTTTTTTTATTCTGTAGCTCTTAATTAGGATATTTTGGCAGACATGTAAAAAGAAGAATGTTAAATCAAAATGAAATGGTCTATGAGTGGTTCTTCTAAAGACTGAAATGAAATTCGCTACTGACAATGCTTGTAGGCAGAACAGGCTACTGTTGAGTGAGTACCCATGATGCTGGTGACTCTGAGCTTGTGTTTATCTATTGGCAAAATATTCAAGGACCAAACTGTTCTCTGATTATCTTATAAGGAGAAAAGGAAGACAGTGTCTGAAGCACTCAAGTTTTTGCTTTATTAGATTTTAAAACAAATTCTTATTCCTTACTATTCTTGCCATATTTTAATTCACAGAGGTCATAGGTGGGTAAGACTGTTGATGACTGACCACACCAGGAAAAAAGGCAGCACAGAGGAAACTTCCTGATAAGCATCAATTTGATTTCTTCATGTCTTACAACCAGGGTGTGTTGTCTTCACTAATGGTCCTGTAATGGGTGTGATAGGAATATGGATAGTATGAGAGTGTGGTGGCACTTCATGGTTGTCAACTTAACTACATCTGGAACTGAGTAAACCCAAAGTGGAGGGCACATCTGTGAAGGATTTCTGCTTAAATTGAAGTAGGAAGATCTACTTCTAATCAAGAACTTTGAGTAGGAAGACACACCTTTAATCTTATTTTTTTGAGCTGGAAAAAGGCACGACTTTACTTTAGATCTTGAGGCAGGAAGACACATCTTTAATCCAGATCATTTGAGCTGAGAAAACCCACCTCTAACCTGAGTCACATCTTCTGCCGGAAGCCTATGTAAAGACAAGGAAGAAGGAAGGTTTTGTTCTTTGCTTGTTTGTTCTTGCCTTGGTTGCAAGTCTGTTCATTCTCTGGCCTCAAGGCCTACTTCTTCGGGTTTCTAGAGCACATGGAAGAACAGTTGCCCAGTCTTGTAGAATGAACAACTACTGGATTCTTTGATTTTCTGCTCATAGTTAGACATTGTTGGATTAGCTGGGTAGTATTTGGTAAATCATTCTAATAAATCCCTTTTATATAGAGGGATATTCTTTTTATAAATTCTGTTACTCTAGGGAATCTTGATTAATACAGGGGGTAACCAGTTACTTTATGGTTGAGGTTAAGGTCTACTGTACAGGAGGAAACACTGAATATTATAAATCTGATTACGAATGGGTGGTTGGGTACTCACAAGCCCCAGGAATGAATTTACTACTATTGTTCTGCTAAATTGACATCGTATCAAATTGCCCTGTAAAGTCTTACCTAAGTGCCCATAGACTATTACGGTAATTAGACCTTATCAAATGAGTTTCTTTATGTGATAGATGATGGCTTATGCTGAAGATTGCAACTCATCAAAGCACAGAGAATATATCTTAATGGTATGCTCAGTTATAGGTGGGAAACACATCACCATGCCCCTAAGGCTCATGGACCATTGTGGGCAAGGTGGTCTAAAGACTGTAGAAGGCAGATGTCAGAGAGAACTAAGTGAAACACTGTCTATTAGACATGACATGATCACTGCATTCACTGTCTTCTGACAGCAGCAGTTAAAAGCATAAGACTTACCCAAGATCTAGCCAGTCAACGTTCTGGAATGGGATGGGGAGAACTTATAAGTGATACTGATACATGATTGCAGCTGAGGAAAGGAGAATCAGTTTTCTTTTAGGGTGTGGCCTCTGATAAGCCAACCATACTCTAGTGGGTAGGCCCACATCCATGAATATATATAACAGGCAGCACAAATTGGACTTGGGTTATTTTTTTAATTGGATATTTTATTTATTTACATTTCCAATGTTATCCCCTTTCCCTGTTTCCTTTCTGCAAACCCTCTATCCCACTCGCCCCCTGCTTCTATGAGGGTTATTTTTTAAGAAGAGGAGATGAAGTTGGGGTTGGTGAGGTAGGGAGAGATGGGTAGGATTAAAGGAAAGTGTAGGATTGGATGTGATTAAAAACACTGTGAACATGTATGAAATTATCATTTAACTATAAATAGACAATTTCTATATCTATTAATATACAACATCTTATAACATCAGGATTTTTGTGTATTTTCTTACTGATCCAAACAATTAAGTAACAAGGGCATCTTTTTTCTAGTTGCTTATCAGTTTTCTTATTTATTTATTTATTTATTTATTTATTTATTTATTTATTTATTTTTTGAGATAGGGTTTCTCTGTGTAGCCCTGGCTGTCCTGGAACTCACTCTGCAGCCCAGGCTGGCCTCGAAGCTTATCAGTTTTCTACAGCTGATAATGCTTTCAGAAATAAGCCTTATTAACACATAATACTTTTAAATGTTAAAATGTATATGCTGCTCCATGACTGACATTATACGAACTATTTTTGAAAATCTCCTAGAATACTGAATGCAATTACAGCAAAATTAGCCTTTACCATTGTCTGTAAAATCTTCTTCAACATGAGAATGACTTCTCAGTTTCTGGAAGCAATGCATCTTTTCACATAGCAGCCATTAAAAGAGAAAGAAATACATATATTTGTCATACGAAGAATCTTAGAGGACTAGACTGTAAACATTAGCACCATCATGGAGTATTTACTTGGTTGTCAAGTTTTTTACTGAAGGTGATTATTTTTTTAATCTAGGGCAGAATAACCTCGGCTGCAAATTGTGGTTTTCTGGAAAGAAGGGTTGTGATTAGTTACCTTTCTCTTAATGTTGGCTTGCGTGCAGATTCTTAATAAATGCTTGCTTGATTTATAATCATATATACCTTTCTTCTAATAGGACAACTATAGTCGGTGAAATAAATATAAGTGTAAGTGAAGTGTCTCACCAGATCAATCACTTGGTATATAATTTTGTATACTGATTCTTCTGCTAGTGTCAGAGTTGGTGAGGATAATGAATGCCAAGGTTACTTTCCTGACTTTGGCTAACAATTTTCATTCTACAATCACCAATTCTTTTATCTTTACTTTCAATACCTTTGATTTCTAATCTTGTTTATCAACTTGACATACTAGGGAAGAGGTGACTTCTATTAATATACATTTCTTCCATTAAACTGTCCTGTGGATATGTCTGTGGGTCATTTTCTGGATTGTTAGTTAATGAAGGAGAGCCTAGCCCATGTGGATACTAACCTTTGTCAGAGGGACCTGGGCTGTACTGGAAAGGAAGTTAATCAAGTCAGGGAATGCAATCCAGTAAGCAGTAGACATCCATGATCTGTGCTTTAGTTCCTGACTTTAGGTTTTGTCCTTGACTCTTCATAATGATGAACTTTAATCTGTAAACCACATAAGCCTTTTCTTCCCCAAGTTGAGTTAGGTCAGGATATTTTATTCCAACAACAGGAACCAAACCAAACTAGGACAATGCAATTCACATGTTTCAAGCAGGGGAGTTATCACAAAGGGACATCTCCACATTGTCCTGGCTTCTCAGACCCAGGTCTTCCTCTGCATGTACTTCATCAAACCCTTCCCAGTTCACCAAGACTAAATTTATGAAGAAAATACGCAGAATCAATTGGCAAGTGATTAGAAGTCATTAGATTCTTGCTGGGCTAATTAGAAGTCATTAACTTTAAGGGTTAGGACATAGAAAATACCCTTGCCTTGGGTTTCTGAGCCCAATTTGTTGCTGTACATGAAAGAGAATATATAAATAGCCTTGGCTAATTACACTTAAGAAGTGTTAAGAGTTTAATCCCGAAAAGCCCAGTAGCATTACAGAATAAACAAATAAAAATATAAGGCTACAAATGCACAGTTGAGAAATATAACCCTCCATTAAATTGGACTTTAGCCAAAAGCCCACAGTGAGCCACTTTTGTATTCATAGTGGTTTCCCAGAAGGCAATGGGGTACTAATATTCTAATTCTTCTGTCCTAGAAACATCATCGTCTGGGACATGGGTTTCCTTTTCTAGCAGGGTATATGCACACATTCCAGCTTTTGCACACACTAATAGTGTGCATACAAACACAGACTAATCTCTTTTCTGTCCTTTGATAATGTGAGAATAACAGGAGCTACAGTGTGGCGCTCAGGGGAAAGCCAAGCTTTGGATGAGAATTGCTTGGCCAGATATGGACATATATGATTGTAATCCCAACGTTGCTAGGCAGGGGAAGGAGGGAGATTGAGGAAGGACAGGGTACTTAGTGAGACTCCAACAAAAGAAACAAAAACAAAGAAGAAAGACAACAAAGCTATCCTTTAACCTAAATACTTAAACTTTGCCTTAACATTTGATAACTTACATGCTCACTCTGACATATTGCACTGTGTCAAGCTTTTATAGAACATTTGAGTCTTACATTTAATAGTGTTGTGATAATATTTGTATGCTAAGGAATATATTCATTCAAATAGACACATTTTATGAAAATGGTACAGAGATTCAAAACAAAACGACCTTTGGACATTGAAACCAATATGAAAATGTCTAATGTTAGCTTCTACCTTCATTTAGAATTCTGAAATTTGCTCTCAACTATTGTTGATATCTTTCTCAAAAATCTGTGTGACAAGGGGCTGGCATGTGAGAAAGGAACTTGTCACTTAGCCAGATGACCTGAGTTTATTCTTCAGGATCCATATGGTGAAATAGACTCATACAAGTTGGGCAGGCACATGTACATCCACGCAACAGGTAAATAAATGTGATCGTCTTTTTAAATATAGGAAACTAACACACATACAATATTCCCTTTGGTCAACAAATAGACACATAGATATTATTTAAATGAGACTTTGACAACCCTTCTTTTAGAGACTTTCTCTACCACTTGGAACTGTGTTACATTGAGAAACATTTCCAAGTTCTATTATCTCTTGACTAAAACAAGATAATCACATATAGATGATGCTGAAAAGTCATAAGTAAAAATCTCTATAGAGTGTCTTGAATGTAGTAATCATCATTAAAGTTTAGTATCAACAAGTGTCTAATCCAATAGTCCCTTTTAGAGCTAGCCTATTCTTTCTTCAAGTAGATATTTTTATACTTGGTGGTCACAATTTTAAATTTTAAAACAGATTTTATTTAGTCCTGATATCCATATGCATGTAACTAGGGAATATGTAGAATTCCTGTGACTATAGTCTTTATAGAGGTAAAAGATTTGCAATCTAATCTCATTTTATTAACAGTGACTTATAACATTTATCCCTTATTATCTGTCCTACTCTTTATGACCACTAATAATTTATATACTTGATTGGTTTTTTATAGTTAGAATCGATCTATTCTTGATATTGTTCTTAATCTACCATGAGAACTTAAATTATTATTTTAAATAATTATCCTTTAATATTAATAAACCAATTATTCAGCAACATTTTCTTATTCTGCAAATCATGGAGGAAGCATCAAGAATACACATGTCAATTCTCTCATAGACATAGAGGACATCAATATCTATACAAACATCATAAATACTGACAATTCTTTGAACAACATATATAATGACCAGCATCAAAATTATATCATGAAAAGAAATCACAAGGTATTGTGGTTTGTTCCCTGGTGGCCTTTCTCAGCTCTTTGACTGAGACACAGCCCAGGTTCACAACAGAACTTTTACTGGGTCGCATATCCAAATGCAAGTCACTACAAATGCATGTCACTGAGTGAACTACAAAAATAAGCCATCAAGTTGACACACAAATTTTTCTGAACTCTTATCAAACACTTCTTTATTATTCCTGGTACACACTTTTATTCCTGGATATAGTTCCCTGTCATCCTGGAGAGTCTCTTTTTCCATTTCTCAGAGTGCAAGCTTACTGGCAACAGATTTCCTCAAGTTGTTTCTTTGAAATTGTCATTATCTAATTCACACTTTGAAGTGTTTTTGCTTTTAAAAGAATAATATATTGTAACTGATTTGCTGAGTGATTGTCTTCTGGACTGTATTGTTTTGATTGCATGCTAACTCATATTCAAGTCACTATTCCCTGCTACAAGTGTCTTTATCTCTCTGGTTGCTTTTTACAAATTTTGGTTTGCTCCGATTTTCAGCTGTTGATTGCGATAGTGGTTCTCAACCTGTGGGTCGCAACCCCGTGGGGTGTTGAATGACCGTTTCCCAGGGGTCACCTAAGACCATCAGAAAACACAGATATTTACATTATGATTCATCACAGTAGCAAAATCACAGTTATTAAGTAACAATGGAAATATTCTTTTGTTGTTTGTGGGAGTTCACTACAACATGAGGAACTGTCTTAAAGGGCTACATCAATAGGGCAGTTGGGCAGCACTGGATTATGACATGCCTGCTTTGTGGTTGTCTTACTCCAGCTTTACTTAAATTCTAGGATCTTAGTAGATGATGCCCACCATTATTTTTAAGTATTTTCCTAAACATTGTGTTTGGTACAGCAAATTTTATTTTGCTTAATATTGACTTACAAGAAGGTTTGTTTTTACAGCATCTTAGAATTTACCTTCCATAATGACTGGATAATTTCTAACATTTTATCTGTAATTACTGTATTTTCACCAGTGTCCAATATCTGATGCCAAATTCATTTAATCAATCTTTACTTGACAATGTATTAGTCAGTTTTCTTTTACTGCAACAACATTCCCAATTAAAACAATTTAATGAAGAGGAGATTTGCTAGGGCCTCTAGTTCAGAGGTTTCAGTTTGTGCATAGGCTTGATCAACCTATGGCATCAAGAGTACACTGCAGGGGAAGCTGCTTACCTTATGGTGGCCAGGAAGTGGAGAAAAGGGAGAGACAGAAAGAGATGAGGAGGTGAATAGATGTGCCTTCACAGCCAAACCTTCAGATGCCTTCTTATAACCAGATTCCACCTCTTAAGTTTCAACCCTTTACCATGGCACCAGGAGTTTGATAATCATACTTCAATACATATGTCTTTAGGGGATATTCCAAATTTAAATGATGAAAAATAGTGTGATTTCAAATTCTGAACATTTTTATTTGGTTGTTTTGCAATAGGTTTATTTACCTCGCATGTAAAGATTTCTTTTCTGTTCATTTATGTAATCTTGTTCTTTTATCACTTGTTGTGGATAGTCTCTGCCTTGTATTTTGATCCTAGTCTCACTTTCCTGAGAGGGGCTGCAGAGGAGGATTGAATCTGTACACAGGTGACGTTTTGTGAACCTTCTGTACAATTAAAACTTGTAAAATAAAGGCTAGAGCCAGTGATTGGGCAGTAGAAGAGGAGGCGGAGAAAAAGACTTAGGTGAGGAGAGAGTGAGAGGAATTCGATATAGGAGGCAGAAGCAGAGGCAGAGGCAGAAACAGAAGGAAGTCGACGGAGGAAGGTGAAGAAGCAGGAAGTCAACGACAGAGGAGCCGGAGCTGGAGCTGGAAGGACAAGCACGCAGCCTGGGTAAACCACAAGTTATAAGGGATCTCATAGCCAGGGATTAGAGTGGTGTAGTGGTAAATCTGCCCAATCTAGGCATGCAATTTATATCATAATCATTGAGTTGTGTTTTCCTTTACTGGTCTCCTTCGGGTAGGAGATCTTACAGCAACAAATTTGGCGGTTTAAATAATTTCTTCTACTACAACTACTGATACTTATTTATTAAAAATCTCTATAAGGTACTGTTTACTACCATGCCTGACACCAGAAACCTAGCCAACTCTCTGGGGTGAGTGAGTTTGTGGAATTCAGAAGAGAATGTCCTACTGCTACTTTGCTAGACAAGTGTAATCCCTTACTACAGTTTAAGCCTTTTTCTTATATTCACAGATAGAGTGTGGTTGTTTGGATATGCTTGGCCCATGGAGTGGCACTATTTGGAAGCATAGCCTTGTTGAAGTATAATCTTGTTAGAGGAAGTGTGTCACTATGGGAGTGGTCTTCACACGGGAGATATTATTCTCCTGTCTGCCTTTGGATCAAGTGTAAACTCTCAGCTTCTTCTCTAGCACCATGTCTGCCTGGAGACTGCCATGCTTCCTGCCATGATGACAATGAAATGAACCTCTAAACCCGTAAGCCAGCCCCAATTAAATGTTGTCCTTCATAGACTTGATTGGTCATGGTGTCTTTTCACAGCAGTGCAAGCCCTAACTAAGACATAAAGATAGCTATCACCGCTTATTAAAGAAGCTTTTCTTTACCAAAAATGGAGACATATGTAGCAGTGGTTGTCAAACTGTGGGTCACAACCTCTTTGGCAAACCCCTTTCTCCAAAAACATTCATTTTATGATTTGTAACAGGAACAAAATTGCAGTTATAAAGTACCAAAAATAATTTTATGGTTCAGGTCACCACAACATGAGGAGCTATACTAAAGTGTCACAGTGTTAGGAAGGTTGACAACCACTGTTATATAGTGGACCCAGGGCAAAACCCGGTGAACGGTTTAGAGTCCTCCCCAGTAGATACATCTGCATCACAACTCCTCTATCTATAGTTCAGGGAACATTATATAAGAGAGGACAGAAAGATCATAAAACCAAGATCTCCAGAAATCTCCTGTGAAAGACTCTCTCTTAGAAATGACCACAAAAGCAAGATCTGAACAATGACAAAATGAATAGACATACTAATGCTAAAGGAGAAAATTATTCATGTGGTCCCAACCCTGAACAAGGAACTATAGGCAAATGTTAACTGCTGAAGAGGAGAGGTAGATTCTCCCAAGGATACACCTCTTATTTGAATGTCCAGTACAAAGTTGTCAGCTCTGAAATCATAAACATATAAGCAACATAAATAGATAGCAGGTTTTATTTATATATTGTGTGTAATTGGGGCATATGAGGCTATCAATTTAAGATTAGAGAGGGGGGATGGAAAGAGCTGGATGTAGAAAACTTTGGAGGGGCTTGTGGGAAAAATGAAATGAAAATATATAATGTATTTTAATAAAATGTATTTAAATTATTGTCTACTAGGATGTAGAGATTTTATAATCTGTTTTTGTTGACAATTTTTCCTGATTAATGAAAATAAACATAGTTTTCTGTTTTTAAAATTTCTTATTTTTAGTTCTATATAGAGTTTGAAAATTATTTCCTTTATTTTTTTGAGATTATAATAAAATTACACCATTTCCTCCTTCTTTTCCCTACCTCCATACCCTCTATATACTCTTCCTTTTAATTTCAAATTCATGGATCTTTCTTTCATTAATTTTTGTCTATACATAAATGTAGGTATGTAATCTTAGTTGGTATAATGTGGAATATATATATATATATATATATATATATATATATATCTCACAAAGATCTATATCATAATGATATATATTTAATGATATATTTCATAATTATATATACACACTTATAAAATGCATTATATATCATACTGATCTATATTATTTAGTGATGTAGATCTATATTTAATATCATAATTTTATATATATAAAGAGAGGAGAGAGTAAATGAGTCTAGATAAAACTGCTTTTAAGGAATAGTAAATTTTCTTTCTAGGCAGGTAATGAATGGCTAGTAGTACCTCTTGATAATTTGAGATCTAGCTTTATCCTAGAGAGAGCATATCTTCTCTACCATGAGAAATATTGCATGAACTTCACTGTTGGTTGGGAATTATTTCTCCCCATACTATATGGATTTACTGAGGCTCAAGTTGAATGTCCAAGGATTCCAACAAGATCTTTACTCCTACAGATGGACAGTGATCATGCAGAATCTTAGTACCTGTGCATCTCTATCGAATAATAGGTGCCACATAGCTACTTCCTTGTGGGCCTCACAGAGCTTTACCTGTTACTCAGTATCTGGTTCTTTGAACAGAGTCTGTATGGAATCTCCATTTAGCAGCTGTCTATAAAAAACTCACTTGTACAACTCTCTATCTGGAAAGACTCCCTAACTTCTTAGTTTTTTGGATGGGTGTCATCTGTTCTTTCTGAGATGTGGTTTTGGTGTCTACTTGTAGGTAGGGCAGAGACATGGCTAACTATGTTTCCCTTTATTTGGGCATGAATCTGACTGTGCCTTCTATACAGTGCCTGAAGAAGTTTCCTTCTTGTTGTTTCCAGCTTTAAAATTGCTTGCAACAAAAAGGCACACACACACACAGACATACCACACACACACACACACACACACACACCACCACACACTCCTATTCTCCACTGAGTCATGCCTAGAACTGGAGATGCCTGTTTTAATAAAAAAAAGTTTCTACAGCCTGAATTGAGTTGGAGTGACTTCTTTTCTTTCTATTTCTTGAACAACTTTTTTTTTTAATGGAAAAATTGTTGTTTGAAGATAAATATAAACCTGTTGTAAAATGACCAAGACTCAATGGTGTCTAAAGTATTATGATCACTATTTGTTTTATTTAAAATCATAATTTTTTGTGATTATTTTTCTTTCATTATAGGTCATTTTCAGAATGTTTTGTATCTAAGAAGATGAAGAATTTTTTTTAACCTCATGAATAACTTGGCATGAGTTTATAATTTAAAAAATGAAAACAATGTACTAAAATCAATGTAAATTAAATACATAACATATAAAATTATGGACAAGGTTGTTCATAGGTAAATACTATAATTTCACTGCCTTTGTAAAGCAAAATAGGATTCTATTTTTAACTTGCCCTAATTTTAAAACTGGAGTTATATAAGGTGCTAGGCAAGTAATATGCAGCATTGGATAAAATATTCTTATAGAAAGAGACAAAACTGCCATTTTTACAAGATATTTTGGTTATAATTAGAAAATTCTGAAGTAATCATTCAATTTTTCAGACCAATTTTATATTTCATAGTTGATGTTATTTTACATGTTATGCGTATTTTCTAGATGTTTGGTTTAGTAAAGTCTATTCTCACAGCCTCAAACCCTGAAATCGTTAAAAAAGTGTATGATAACTCTAGCTTTAAAGGTATATAAATGCTGATACAGAGATGTCTTCAAAGGATATAAAAGAGATGATAAAAGAAAATAAAAACAAAATATATAAGTGTGAAGAGCACAGAGGAGAGTTTGTATTTAAGTAGAAACAGAACTAAAGGTGCGAATGACTGAGAAATTATCATCACTAAGCATCTCTGAAGAATGAGAGGGGAATTTGAGGAAACTGCATGAAATTTCCTTTCTATTGTCTATGCCTTTGTGCTAGTAATTCTTCCATTTTTGTATCGTGTGTGTTAAGTTTTTATTACCTACGTGAGAGCATGAACCTGTTTTACAGATGCTGAAAGTCAAGATGGCATACTATGTTCTTTGACCCCATCAGAGATGGCTTGTGAGAGAATTATATCTTGAATTAGAAGAGAGATAAGAAGCAGAGTGACAGAGGAAGGGGTAGTAGACTAACTAAACTTGTTCCTTTTATAACATGTCCCAGGGAACTAGCAAGGGGTCTATTGAGATCTGGGTCAAACCATCAGAGACTTAGGACACACTCAAGGTGTCAATTTTTAAAAGTTCCACTTCTGTCTAATAGTGTCACCAAAGAACAATGCTTCCAATTCCAGATGACTTCAGTGAAACAATAAAATAGCAAAAAAGAGAAAAAGGCATTGTTGAGGTATGCCATTCATCCACAACAATCTATTGAGTAGGGATAAAAGTAGGCAATAATTAAAATTAGTAGATAAATACTATGTCATCTAAAAGCAAAGAAGAGAAAATACAAAGAGAGTGCTGGTAGAATAGAGACATCTATGAAGCATGTGACTAAAGATATGAAATTTTCCATTGCATTTTTATGATTATTACTTTATCCCTCTTCTCAAGAAACGTCAACGTCATTTCTTGTAAATACTTTCTAAATCCTTCTGCCTTATCAAATGTATGTCGAACCTTCTCTTGAGTTTTTTTTCCCCTCTTCCTATTTGTATGCTCCCAAGATGTAATCATGCACAGCATTCAATATACTTTTTGGTGTTCTTCACCACATCCTTTATCTCATGTTCTCTTAAGATATGAAAAATTTATTTTGTTTGAACTGCCTAATCGAATTCTCAGATTATGTCAAAGTCTCCCAAAATTGCCCTATGGTCGTTAACTATGTTTACAGTTTTTACTCTGCTGAGCAAAATTAACTCTATGCTTAAATTATAATTTGTCTTATTTTTATCTGTTTCAGGATGAATAACCTGTACAGAATTCTTTCCTTCATTTTTACAAACACATCTGCTTGTATGGATGCTCTTTTAGGAAGATTAAAACCAGGAGCAATTCCAAATCCCTGAAGAAATACAAAAACTACACAGAGGTGGTCACTTCTCTGAAGCTTACACTCTTGTAAAAGCTTTCTGAAAATAATGAATATGTCATTAGATCACAGTTAGGTTCAAATGCAAAAGACAGCAGAAAAGTCAGAAATTTAGAATCAGAAAAATCATAGATCCTGAGACAACAATATCTTCTTAAAACTTGAAGAGTAGAAATAAGCCTTGAAAGTTACCCACTAACCTGGAGAATCTAAGACAGTGATGGAAAAGCAAGCATTGGTCAAAAAAGAAAATATCAAGAGTATCATACTGGCAAAAAAGATGGATTTTATTTACTCATATTGGAGAGATATAATAAAGTACCACCTTGCCAGAGACAATCTGGTTTGTATTTAGTTGCATGAATATTTCACAGATGGAAGCCAAGGTAATATAAAAGCCAGGAGAGTAGGAGCTTGACACGTTGTTATATATCAAAGAGCATGGTGCCTTGCATTAAACATGTAGTAGTAAATAGGCAAAGAAGTGTTTGTGTTCTGAATATAGTTCAGATATAGGAAGCAGAAGGCAAGCTGATGGATGGGGAGCCAAATAAAGTTGTGATGGTGACTGGCTCTAAGTTACCCTGGATGGTGGTGATGTTTACAGAGATGATGAAAAATAAGGCAGATGTGATGTGGAAGTGGCCTTATCAAGTCTGAGTTTTGATAAGAGGAAGATGCTATTCATAAGAGATATATGAATTTGGATATCAGAGCAGAGTTAAGGTTAAAGAATTCTTAGCAGAGTCTATCAAGGCAGTGAAAGTTTCTGTTATGGGTGAGATGGTTAAGAATAGCTGTGTCTACAAAGATAAGACTATAATAGCTACACAAGGGAAAGGGGCTGCTTCTGAGACACAATTCCTTTGGATGTGGTTATAAGAGAATCTAGAAAAAATATCCATTTTAGAAGGAAATAGTATATCACATCAAAAGTTAAATAGAAGTCATCAGGAGTGTTGGCAATATGGAAACCATGTTTCCAAGAAGTAGAAGAGATTTGTTTTGTCTTGTATTGTTTTTGTTTGTTTTTGTTTTTGTTTTTTTTTTTTTTTTCGGAAAGCAAGCAAAGAGGGGATATCCAGATCAGGATTTAGTATGAAGAGAAGTTTTCAGGTAATGATAGCAAAACAACCCAATGTTAAAGGGTTTATTTGATAGACTAGACAATTACCAAGAGGGAGGAGAGTTCTAGCATATCATTTGTATGACTTCAGAAAGACCACGTCAAGCTCAGAATGCTGTGTAGAGGAAGACAAGGAAAGCTGCATGGTCACTGGTAGACTTTGCCTTTGGACGTGCTTAAGTCTTTCCCCTTCAAAAATATCACACTGAAATGTCTTAGGATCTCAGAATCATTTTATAAGTATCCTTAACTTTTACTAACAAACCTAAAGTCAAAGACTTACTTTTAAGAAACAGTGAGTTCAAGAAGGAATCCTAGAGTGTGAAGTGTGAAGAAGGTCACAGTATACTGTAGGGTGTTGTTCACATGGCAGCTGAGAGACTGGAAGGATCACGGTCTCATTAAAATTTAGGAAGATAGAGACCAAACTGCAGAGAAAAGTGAACAATGAGTAGGAAGAAGCCATCTGTCATGTTGTCACCATCCACAGGACAGAAATGCAAGAGGGGCAGGGAGGGCAGCAAAGTCACTCATGCTCCCTGCAAGTACATACTGAAATAGACATGCTGATATCTTGTCCCAGAGGAATCCTTGCTTCTCAGTGAGAATCCACATAAGCACATACATCGTTGGTAGAAATAGAAATTGGGACTGTGGCTCTCTGAAACAGTTCTAGGTATTTCCTCATCATAAGTGGAGTCATAGACAGTGCCAGGTGACAGAGTACAACCAGAATAAAGGATGATTTCTGCCACAGAGGAATATGAACCCTGTAACCATGTGCTTTTTTATTTATTAAACACATGGACTCTATCTGAATGTCATCTTTGAAGATCGGACTAGGATTGTAAGTGTCATGATTCTACAATAATTTCCTTTCTGTTCTGGAGGGTGGCTGCAAAGGGTATTGACAATTATTAGACAATGACTGGCCTCAAGCATGGAGATCCACAGTGAATTTTACAAGCTAAGAGGGATGGTACTCCACACCCCAGAGACTTTTCCTCTGTCTGTTTCTGACACTGGGATGCAGTGACACAGAGCAGGAGATTGATTCTTTATGCGTACTGAGTTCATGGTTTGTGAGTGGTTGCTGTAGCTGCTTATTGGCTTTTTTTTGAAATAGATCATTTGGTTTCCTTATGATTAGTAGCATGTGTAGACTAGAATGGGGTCTTTATGTCTTTATTAAGCCTCCGAGCCATTATCTTCATTTAATCTTCCCTGATTGATGCTGAAACCAAGAATGGTTAATTCTATTATCACTACCAAATCTTATTTAATTGTCAAAGATACATAACCTCATATCTTTGCAAAGGTTACAATAAAGATCAGGCTAACACCTGACAACTGCTCCACATTTCATTTGTTTTGGACTATAAAGCAAACATTCAGATTGAGTATTGCCTTAATCCACAGATCACTTTAGTTATGAAAACCATCTAAAGTCATGCATTCAATCTGTAGTTCTAAAAGCTGCACTTTATTAATTTATTTTTTTTTTAAATCTATTATTCAAATAAAAGGACTTGCACGTACCTTCATATTATTATTTTTTCCATGCACACGCTTGAAAAAGCAGCTACTTAACCTGTGAGTCCTTCAGTCATGCATAAAGTGTCAGAGGAATTTGGCAGACAGAGATTAAGTCTTTGTCTGGAGCTCTCCTTGCTGAAAAGGAAACTCCCAAGGTAATTATTCTGACTCCAAGACAGGTTGCTAGCAATATCACAGAGCCTGCTACAGTTTCCACTAAGCTGAATTTATTGTCATGATCCAGAGGGAGATAAGTGAGAAGTAATAGATAGTAAACTCTACACATGAACTTCCTAACCATGGCAGTACAATCTCTAGAAAGATCTGTAAAAGCCCTGTGGTGTTTTCTTCATATTTTTCAGGCATACAACCCCAGGGCTATGTTTTGTGTATCATCCCTTCTTGGTCCCTTAATAAGTTTAGTTGTACTGTTTTCTGAGAACAAACTTTCTTTTTTTTTTTTTTTTTTGGTTTTTCGAGACAGGGTTTCTCTGTGTAAGTCCTGGCTGTCCTGGAACTCACTCTGTAGACCAGGCTGGCCTTGAACTCAGAAATCTGCCTGCCTCTGCCTCCCAAGTGCTGGGATTAAAGGCGTGCGCCACCACCGAACAAACTTTCTTATAAAACAAATCGTCAGCCTCAGAACTAGAAAGTTGTCTGGACAACCAAGACCTGGCCTAACTTTCCCCCACAAGGCAAAGTCTCCAAAAAACGTCTTGGCAGCAGTGGTTCCCTTGAACAAAAAGTAGCACATTATCTACATCATGACACTGGCTGTACTAGCTGGTTTTGTGTGTCAACTTGACACAGGCTCGAGTTATCACAGAGAAAGGAGCTTCAGTTGAGAAAATGGCTCCATAAGATGCAGCTGTAAGGCATTTTCTCAATTAGTGATCAAGGGGGGAGGGCCCATTGTGGGTGGTACCATCCCTGGGCTGGTAGTCCTGGGTTCTATAAGAAAGCAAGCTGAGCCAGCCAGGGGAAGCAAGCCAGTAAGTGACGTCCTTCCATGGCCTCTGCATCAGTTCCTGCTTCCTGACCTGCTTGAGTTCCAGTCCTGACTTCCTTTGGTGATCAACAGCAATGTGGAAAGTGTAAGCTGAAAAAATCCTTTCCTCCCCAACTTGTTTCTCGGTCATGGTCATGATGTTTGTGCAGGAATAGAAACCCTGATCAGACACTGGCCATGAATTTCCTATAGGGTTCTACTGGTATCAGACAATACAAATTCAAGCTACCTCTCTGTATCTCTGGTTGTGGGAGAGCCTCGCGGAGGTGAGGAATTGAGCCTAGAGAGCATGCTGTAGTAAGGTAAGGACCAGAGTAGCTCTCAGAAGATAGTCTATGGCAAATGGTAGCTGGGCTGCTTCCAAAGGTCCCATAGTGGAAAGAGACCAAAAGTAGAATCCAGATGTTTCCAGATCTGCTTGCCCATTGTTCTCTGGATTTACTATATTTCTACTGTATTTGTCAACTGGAAGTTTCACTTGTACAGATTAAAATTACTTTTTCCCCCCGATAGGTTCTCTACAATTGTTTCAATCTGGTTTAAACGTCTCAAAGAGGCCGTTCCTAAGGCTCCATTAGTGTCTTTTCCCCATATGTTCGCTAGCACATTGATCAATTTCGTTTTCTCTCAAAAAATGACTTTATATTTTAAAAGGGATTAGTGTTTTTAATACCTTACTCACGATGAACTAATGATTATGTTTATGAAAAAAGTCATGAATTGATCGTGCATATGCTGACATTTTTAATCAATTAAGGAATATACATTAGCCTAGCTCAGTCTACTATAAAACAGAAACGACTCTCATATTTATGAACTGCAAGACTTTCAAATTTACAGTCACCCAATAAGTCAAGCCTGTGCTGAGCGTTTTTCCTTTTTAATTATCACCTAATAATCATTCTGAGCCTGTTTTTAAAGAACATTTGCAAGTTAACTTAGTGAAGAAATGCTCATATTTTGTTTACTGGAATGTTCTATCCATATTTTCTCATGTATTGTTTTCTTAACTAAATCTGCTAGAAAAATCTTCCAGGCTGATCTGAAATTTCCTTTTCCTCCTGTCAAATACCAGTCTCCGAGCCTTCTTAGCACTTGGCCTGGTTTGACCACAACCTTCAGAGTTACACACACAGCATCAGCTTGCTCTTCTGATCTCACATTGACCCACTTTCCCCAGGTGAACACTATAATGTCCAAATACTCATTTTGTCTTTCTGAACACGTAGTTTTAAACCACTGCACTCTGCTAGAGTTTCACTGAGGCAAATTCCTTCTTTTGGGTCTGTATCCACACACTCCACCATAGAGACATGAATCACAGTCCTGTTTGGGAGATCACTCAGGATTTTATTCAAATGTGCCCAGGATGATATCATAGTATGAGCTGAAGTTGCCAGCATGCCTTTCTGTAGCAGAGATAGTTAGGTATCTAGAAAGAGATGAGTTATAGCCACCTATAAGGCAATTAGAGTAGTGAATATTTTATCTTTCCACTTCTCTGTTCTACTCATTTGCCTTTCTAATCTACATCTTGACACCACATTGAACCCCATGCCATTTGCAAAACCCCAAAGTCTTACCTTGAGCTTTTGTGATTCTGTGCATTCTCTCCTCCCCTCCTACAATGTCTTCCCTTTTGAGTCTTCAGCTTCAAAATTAATTTACCCTTAAGTTCACTTTTGTACTCTTCTTTCCAACTCATCTTACTTACGTTTGTTTCTCTTTGTATAAATATGTATAGCAAGCATGAACATAGGCTTATGTGTACATGTATGTATGTGTGTACACACTAGGTCTCCCTTTCACTAAGGGCTCACTTACTTCAATTACAATTGCCCATGGTCATCTGTGGCCTAAAACCACCATATGGAAAATGTCAGAAATTAGCAATTTAATTATTGTAGATCGTGTGCAGTTCTGAGTAGCATGATGAATGTTTCAGTCTCCATATCTGCTTCACTGAGAAGAGAGGCATCGTTTTTGATATCTTGGGTATACTGAATGTGCTGTCCATATGGTAGTCATGTGTGCCTTCAGACCGACTGTCTTGGCTTGGTCCTGCTCCTATTCCACTGTGCCGAATACAACATGTGTTACAATGCTTCTGCCATTTGATATACTGCATCCCATATCTTACACACCATGTCATCTTACCTCATCACCAAAAGAGTGAGTAAAGTACAATAAAACAAATTAAGAACATGAACATGCGTAAGATTTTTATTATAGTGAATTCTTATCATTGTTATTGTATTATAGATGTATACATATATACATATATTACAATTATAATTTTATCATTCATTATTATTATTCAGATAATACTGTCATTAATTTATAAACTGAACTTTATCATAACTATGGAATGTATGTATGCTTGTATAAAATATGTTAATATCAGGTTTGGTCCACCTGAATTTAAGGATACATCTGAAATATTTCTGCTGTAGGTAATGAAGAATACTGCATATCCATTTCAGATACATTATTTCTTTTTCACAATGTAAATACACAACTGTAAAGTACGTTAAATATAATGCTAAGAATTGTTGAACAGTTGCTCTCAAGCTACTTAGTTGGAAAAAGTCTTATAAAATTATTATTACAAAAATTATTGCCAATCATAGCTGCTCAACCCTGTAATCCTAGGACTCAAGAAGCTGAGGCAGGAGGATTTCTGTGAGCTCAATGTCATTCTGGTCTACATAATGAATTCTAGGCCAGTCAGAATTACATAGCAAGGCATGCCCCAACTTTCCAGTACAAATTGTACCATATGCATTTAGAAGTGAAATGATTCCTAGATGAGAGGTAATAGAGAACTAAGAATTGCATATTGGCAAGGAGATACGTGCTGCTGAGTACTAACGAAATGATGCTGTCTGCATCTTGAATCTTTGAGAATAAGAAAGAACATCAGAGGGAAATGGGATCCTGCTTCACAGTATGTTATTAGAGTCTAATGACATTGAATCATTTTTTCTTTTGTTCTTGCAGAGAAATCTACATAGATTTTCATAGGTGGATATGAGCAGACTAATTCCCATAAAATTCTGACAGGGAGATATGAGTTATACTGATACATTATGACTCTGAGACAATACAGATAAAAACGGGTTAAAATAAATTATATGGATTCCTTTGAAAGAAAATAGGTCTATAGATAGGTAAAATGCATTGTAGTGGGCACTTATGGGGGAGGAGTAATAAGGCTGCTTTATTGATCTCCTTTGTAATGATATGGAGACTTAAGGATGTGTGTGTGTGTGTGTGTGTGCACACGCGCACGCGCCCATGCGTGCATACGCTCTTTGATTGGTCCTGGGTTTCACCTCATTACTCTTGAATAACCCTAGCTATCTATAGTTTTCAGAGATTATCTACCAGTAAATAAATTGTTAAAATTTGAAAGTATAAACTTGTTTAATTCTGCTTAGGACTTTGCTAAAAACACATACACACAAACTTATTTATTATACATGAAGAAAAAAAAATTCAATCTAAGTTTTGTAGGCTAATGCTTCAGAATGTTTCTGGAATGTGTAGCTTTCCGTATTCTGAGTTACTAGTAATTGTTCCTTTCTCCCTTACCTGATATATGAAAAGCATACAGGATCGAGTAGTGTTGGATCTTTATTATCTATCTCTATTCCTAAATGGAGTAAGGAATCAGTGGATATGTTTCTGAAGTAGGTATAGGTCTAGGGGAAAAGCATCCACATAATGTTAAAGATGCTAGCTGACTGGCATGGGATGCGGGAAGCCAATTCTGAATTTGGAATTAGAATGATTTCTACTCCCTTACTATTATTTCCTGATCTTATATCAAAGGCTATTTTAAAATTTGAAAATATGTCCTAGTTGAGTTTATGAGGAAATATCTTTCTGATTGCAATGATGTTTTTCTTACTTTCCCATGTGCAAATATTTTTCTGATGATACTGTAATTGGATACAACTCAAACTAAATTCTTTATTGAGTCTAAAATGTAGCTATTGTTTTTAGTTAATGCCACAGTGTTATTTTTCAGTTATTTTTCCAGATAGTGTCAAATGAATCACTTTTAATAATGTAACCATCATAATATTTTGAAGAAAGATTTGTGGTGGAATTCATCCTGACATTGTAGCTTATTTAAGTATTTCACTATAGGGAAGTGCTGGTACTGGCTACATCAGAGTCCCCTATGCTTTCTGATGTCCTTGTGTTTCAAAGGTTAGTTCACTGCCACCAAGTGTTTTTGTTTTGGGGCTGTGTGGCAAAGTCCACTATTGTGTTGCATAACAGCAAAGCATGTTTGCAAAGCTATCCAGTAAGTCTGTGAATGTCAATCACCCTGGAGATATCTGGAAGAAAGAAAAAAATTAAAAAATTAAAAAATGAGTGTGGAAGAAAGAGGGCATAATATGTGTGAAATAATCCCAGCGGAGAAGAGGGGTGGAACAAAACTTCAGTAATACTGAGAAAGAAAAAAGAAGAGGGGAAATAACAACAACCACAACCACTACAACAAAACAACAACAACAACGACAGGCAGGATACTTGTTTCTCAATGTGCATTTCTCATATGGAAACTTTAGAAGGAATACTGATCTCAGAGGAGTCTGGGATTTTTTCCTAACTGGAATTCCATAAGAAATTCCCATATTAACAACAGCTGCAAGATGGCTGCTACCAGCATCTTGAGGGCAGAGTACACTGGGAGAAGAATTGATTGGGCACAGACACTTCAGAAACAGTCAGAGCCATGGAGCTGTTCATTTTTTTTCAAATGACAAGATAAAATTAAACCAAAGTGGGCCCCAGTTACATCTTTAGTCTTCTGTGTGGCATGAACATAGTCCAGAAGCAGAGGGTTTCTCAGCCAAGGGACAAGTCTGTCACAAATCCACCATGCCGAGAGACACACTGCTTGGAGAAGCATTCTCAGGGTGTCCCTATCTTGGATGAAGCTGAGTCTCGACATCATCTCTAGTGCAAAGCATCAAAGCAAAGCCACCATCCTTAACTGAAAGGACAGGACAAGTACCAACTCTGACCAGGTACTTAGGAACAAAGGTAGATGAAGACGTAGTGATGTGAGCTTACTGACTCAAGACTCTCTTCTTCTTTTGCTGATAAGGAGCAGGATTCTCTGGTATTCAACTATATGCATATATTTCTTGGATGAGTTGAATACACATCTATGTAAAATGTGTGTGTGTGTTTATATGTGAGAACATGCATGCCGATGTACATGTGCTATGTATGTACTTGTGGGGAGTAGTAGGCTGAAGTCGTAAAAGATAGACAGGCTTCATCTGTAACAGGTGAAGTTAATGAACAATTGCTGGTTAAATACTAAAACAATGACTTGCATTATTAAATCAATTATTAATTCAAGATCTCCAGAAAAATAAAAGCCAAGGATATGTAGTTATATGAGAGATTTACTATGAGAATTGGTTTATACAACAATGGGGAGAAGCCTCACAGTAAAGTCTGCAAGCTGGACAACCAGAAAAGCCAATAACACAGCACAGATGAATCCAAAGACCTCAGCATTAGTAAGAATCCACAAGGAAACCTTACATTTCCATTTTTCTGTAAGGCTTTTTTTTTTTTTTTTTTTTTTCCGAGACAGGGTTTCTCTGTGTAGCCCTGGCTGTCCTGGAACTCACTCTGTAGACCAGGCTGGCCTCGAACTCAGAAATCTGCCTGCCTCTGCCTCCTAAGTGCTGGGATTAAAGGCTTGCGCCACCACTGACCGGCTCTGTAAGGCTTTAAATAGATGGAATCCCACCTGTCTATACCAGGAGGAGTAGACAGTCTTTGGTTAGTTGTGGAATACCCTCATAGAAGCATTCAGATACAATGTTTTACCTTTTAACCTGTTGACGTGAACTCTAAAATTACCCATACAATAATCCAGTAGGAACAATCTTCTTCTTTTTCCCAGTCAGATGATACTGAAGGGAAGATGAGGAGATGTTATAAAAAAAAAATAAGTAACATTTTGTTTGTAAATATGCATAATTATGAGTAAGTTGGCACCCTGCTAACTTAAGCTAAATATGCAATTACAAGAAAGAAAAGTAAAATTAAAACAAAATGTCAAAATCTGCTTTTTTTTTTTTTTTTAAAGAATCTTTACTTTATACTGCTGAATTCTTACTGCTATTCCCACTCAACTTCGTACCACAATATTCATAGTCTGCCCATGTAAATAGCCATTAGTGTCTGAGAAAGGGATGGAGAAGTACATTCCTGGGATGAGCTTTTGTTTAAGCCTGGCCAGGCTTTATGCATACCATTTATCTTACCAAATTTGGACCTTCTTGAGGATTTGTTGCCTTCTGAAGGAGGAAGTATGAATAAGACAAGATCATTTGGTCAAGTGTTTTATGCCTTATTAAGGCAAACAGAACAGACATGGATAAATTCATAAGACCAGGCAATTAAATAGTGTGACACCTGTCTGGTGAAAGAGGAAAGTTAAGCATAAATGCCCCAGGCCAGGGGGACTGAGACTGAAGAAATTGTTACTTATGTTACATCAAGGCATTAAACTTGCAGGAAAATGAGAAAGGAAGATTTTTAAGGTCAGGATACTTCAAAGATTCCTACGAAGGAATGAGTAGAAAAAAAAAAAAAGCATGTGTCTCCCACTGATCATTATAAAAAAAAATCCATTTTCCACAAATTTTCTATCTATTTTGATCCCATATATTCTAGATTGAATGGAATTTCTTTCCATGTTGTTTTATTTTCTCTCTTTATTCTTTACCACTTTATCCACAAACACCTCTAAGTCTCCTTTGGTTATATGGACAGTCACCAAGTCACCATGAACATGGCCAGCACTGGGTGCAGCATCAGAGCCTTCATGTTCTCAAGAGGGTGTGAATTGATTTGCAACTGTAATCTGTAGGTTTGACCCAGGGTCCCGCTAGGTGGATGATTCTCATTCCTTGGTTTAATGCATGCTTATTGTAGGATTAGGCTCAGGTCCTGATGGGAGTGATAGCGTACAGCTTTCATTTTTCTTCTGTGCAGATAAGCTAATCTATCTGGAGATGAAGCAAGAGTCGTAAGCAGAGCAACTTAACTAGTGTGCTTTAACAGTGTACTTCTGAAAGACATGTTTTACAATTTTTAAAGCATATTATTTTCACAGTTGAAACACTCAGTATAAAAGAGCATTTTAAAGAGGTTATACTTTGTGTTTGTCAGAAAAACTTTCCCCTATAATTTCATAGTCTTTTCCTACAGAAAGGATGACAACTTGTTTCTCATTCTTCTTCATGTCCTTATAGCTGCACCAGGAGGTCTTGGGGAAGAGAAAACCCACAAGAATGGCCTAATAGCCTGTTGACCAACCATAAAACCTCTCCCTCCATCTCCATTTGAAGTGTGTCATATGTTGTAACTAACCCAGCATGTTGGCTCAATGCCCAGTGGAAATCAGAAACAAGGGACAGTGTGTCTCGGTACACTGTTTCAAATAACTCTTTTTGACTTCTTTAGGGAGATCAAATAGGAATTCGCATCAAGGCCAGAAGGTTACAAGATCCCCAGGAAAGACTCTAACTGAGTCCAGCTATGCACCATGAATAGCATTCTGTCAACACAATTGTCTGTAGAATCAGCTAAAACTGAATGAGTCTTAGCAACTTTACAGCTGTCTTACAGTATTTGACATCGATCAAGACATACTTCTTGGCAGCAGCAGGAGCTCTTCCCTGGGCCGATTTATATCTCAAAAGTATGGGACATGAAGTTGAATAACAGTATCACTGTTTCAATGTATAATGGTTACAAAATAAATACTACCCTTTTCCCTCTTGAATGCTGGGCCAATGTTGGATTTTCTGTGTCCTTCCACCTCTCCCTTAGTCCCTTTATAGCTGTGGCCACTATAAATAAGTTGCAGAAAATTACTTCTCTACTGTTGCACAATGTTCCCTTATCCGACAACCACAGCTGTCACACACATACACAGATGCTCTTATTTAGAATGCCCACGGCTGCAAATGTGATTGCCTATATTCTTCAGTTGCTGAGTAACGTTATAATAGATACAAATTCAATTCATTTTTCCTTTTACCAGCAGTAAGGTCTTAAAGGCTATTTCTCAAATATGCCATAAATGACGATCTTCAGCCTCTTTGGACTGACTAATGGTTCCTGTCTACCACTAATAACTATGCAGAAGAGTTTCCAACTGAAGATTTTAAAGGGATAGATTTAGAGTCATTACTCACCTTATTCCTACGTGGAACTTAATTTGAGTGTTCATCCAATATCAGTAGGAAATTCCCCCAAGGTCAGACTTCCAAAATATTAAAGGACAAAGAATCTCATTTTCTCTTATAGTTTTGTCTGTTCTTTCAAAATTAGATATCTTTAACATGTTTATAGGTAATATAATAGTGCCTAAAACAAACACATGGGTTTAAGACTTTGTATTAACTTAAATTCTTTGTGCCTCTATGTTCTTTAAAACTTACATCTATTAATATTTTTAGTTGGTCTTATCTATTCCATCTGAGAGCAAAAGTATATGTTTTGATATGAAAAAAAATAGTACTGTCGAATGTTGAATAAGAGACAATACACTAATATTTTATAGTTTTGTTTTACAAGATGCAGAAGGGCATATACAGCGCCACTTCCATTAATAATGATGTCAAAAATGAGTAACCCATTTCAGTTGATTTTAACACATTGCTTGGTAGTCTAGTATATTTGGTAATGCTCTGAAGTGAGTAAAAAGACTTAACATCAGGAACATTGAGTCTATACCTGTCACAAGAACAATGTCAGACCAAGAGTGGAACTCTGGGAAATAATGGAAGAAGCTGACAAAGTATACTTCAAGCTTCATAACTTCCAAAATTATTTATCTAGGAGACATACCTTCAATAAGAACACATTAAATGCTGGTAGAAAATTAAAGAACTACACAAAGAAAACTCTATAAATATGTTTTGAAAAGAGTACCAAGAATCTTATGCTGAGAATGTATATGCGATAGAATTATTTTCCACAAGTCAACAACTTAAAAATTTTCATGAAATCAAATAGAAATAAAAATGTAAGCCTATATGTTATTTTGAGGATTCGGTCAAACTAGGCAGTTAATTTGGACAATATTGACCAGACTTCTCAGTTTTTACTAATAGTGCTGTGTATATATTGTGTTTTTTCACATCTGAGTTGGCAGTACACGTGTTTATTTCCGGAATCTAGTATTTTCTGAGTGTTTGTATCAGGTTGGAATAGGTGTAGGATGACTTCTTCCTCGCTCATCAGAGCAAATATGTCAGGCAGCTTAAAATTATAATAAACCATCTCTCGAAATAGATAAGCCCTGGTTTTACCAGAAAAGAACATATTAATATTGCAGGAAAATCTTGAGTCAGTTTAGAAAGGCCTGGAAAGAATTAGGGGAGTAGGCGTGTGGACAGAGGGGCGGAAGGTGAAGCGCTTCTGTCATTAGAGCTAGAGGTCTCATTCTAAAACCAGAGAGAAATTACAGAAGTGTGGAATCAAAGGTTCGGAGAGTCTAATTCCGACTTCATATTAACAGTGACTGGAAGCATCTGGAGGGGCTCTACCGAAACAATGGAAAGGAGATTTCAAGACAAATTATAAAGGTTGATAGGAATAGTGAGAGAAGATGCTGAGAGTACTGACATCCCCCAACTACTCTGCACTTGGTGTGTGTGTGCTGTGGCACTGGTTGTAAATGCAGGAGTATGAGTCTAAAGCTATTAAGTAATAAATGCCATAAAGTTGCAGGTGACATTACTTTTCTTCTCTTTGCCTAGGGCCTAAGAGGCCTAGGAGATGGTATCATCAACAGTTCATGACAGTTGAACCTTCTATTTTGCATATTTTAACTTCCTTTTTGTGAAGCACACAACTGACATGCATCTGTGTACCAGAATCAGGGAACCGACAAGAGAAATAATTTTTTTTTAAATTAATACATCATTATTGCTTGTGGTTGCAAGTCTATCAAAGTGTAAATATTGACGTCAACATAACTTTACAACATAATACATGTTTGATTCTTTGTGGTGCAAAGTGTAAATGTAGAAGAATCAAACAATTATGTCAGTTATTCTAAAGGTAATCATTTTGCTCATGAATTGAGTTTCATACATGTCAAATCTAGATTATGTATGCGTGAGTGAGTGTGTGTGTATGTTTGTACCTATGTTTATGCATATGACACAAAAGTATGTGTCACATTTTGAGAAAAGGAGGTGTTGGGGGTAAGGAGGGGGACAAAAGATGATATTGGAGAACAACTAAACACATGATATACTTGAGTGAAGATGCCCTTAAATATGGTATTGTGCTGTACAATGAATAAAATGTTTTAAAACATCGAGTTTCAGAAACAGGAGTTATATAAGTACAAAATCAAGAAAGGTAAAAAACTCACAATAAAATTAGGGTATTATGAATTATTAAGAAATGAAATTATAATTTTGGGAATTATGCTTTCTAGCCCTTTTACTGAAACAAACAAACAAACAACAACAACAACAAACAAAACCCAGAAGTGCTCATGTCCCTGATGAGATTCAGTGTTCCTCACCACAATTTGTTTCTTACTCATTAGTTCACAGTTAAGGATCCAGGGACAGGAAGGAAATAATTGAATAAACAGTTAAATAGTTGAAATAAAGAAGTATGGAAGTGTGAGTAGGTGTTAGGTTAGCTCAGCTATAAAACAAATATTCAGGAATTTGTGAAATTATGTTTAAAAGATACAGAATCCAGCTTGAAAGGCTTGTCTTAGCCTAATGTGAGAACATTCAAGTATCAACAGCAACATAATATAAAATGCACATGATAAATATGCTTACCATTGAGCCAACAGTTGTCCTGAACAAATGCAAGTCAAGGTAAGTTTTTAATAGAAACAAACAATATACCAAGTTCTTCCTCTTAATGTTAGCAATTGACACATGAGAGCGAAGTATTCATAGGCTTACTTTAGGAAGAATTTCAGTCACAATTTTAAAAGGGTGATTCTAATAGATAAAGCTTGTTTACTTACTAGGACTGTAAACATAAAAAGGAGGGTTAAATTAGAAGGACATTAAGCTGATTACAGTAAAACATCTAGTTGGTATGAAAACTAACCTCTCCTGGTAAAATATTGGGAAACAATATTCACAAAATACTAGTTATTTCTTAACAGATTTCTTGGACATCACAAAACCAGAAGCCCATATTTATAGAGTAATGTTATGCTTGTCTCTAAATTTTCCAGGACTACCTGCTCATAAATCACAAAACTTCTTGTGCTAGCATATGGAACAAAAAGAAATACAAATGACAAAAAAAAAAAGAACAAAAAAAGAATCAAGGAAGAATCTGTTTCAGTAGAATAAACTACAGATAACAAGAACTATGTAAGTATAAAATCGAGAAAGGTAAAATCCCACAATAAAATTAAAGTATTATGAATTATTTAAAATGAAATTATAATTTTTAGAATCATGCTTTCTAGCCTGTTTTACTGAAAAAAAAAAAAAAAAAAAAAAAACCCCAGAAGTGCTCATGTCTCTCGTGAGGCTCAATGTTCCTCACACCAACAATTTGTTTCTTAATCATTAGTTCACACATAAGGAACCAGGAACAGGTAGCAAATAATGGAATAAACAGTTAAATCGTACATATCACTAAAATAAACATAATTTTATATTTATTTGTTTAACAAATTTTGAGACATCTTTTGATAATAAGAAAAAACTGTTGAATAAAAGAACGTCTGAAATATGAAAACAAGAAATGCTAGTTTTCTTTATAAGTTACGCATTTTTGACAAAAGGATTTAATGTGTCTCTGAGTGTAAACTAATTTTAATTTCTATTTAATGCAATATACAGAGAACACACAAACTAGCAAGAATGAAAGAGAGGGAGAGAGAGAAAGAGGGAGAGGGGAAAAAGGAAGAACAAACTAAAAAACAAACATGAGAACACAGTGAAAGCAGACCTTGGAAACTATCCATGGCCTCTGAGATAGCGTTTTTAAAAAGTTAGCTTTCTTCTAGCAACCTTCCTGGTCCTCTGGCTCTCCCAATCTTTCTGGCCCCTCTTCATTATTATGTGAGAGTCTTACTTACTCTGAGCCTTTTGTGTGAGAATGTTTTCTAGATGTATCCACGATGGGATTCACAAGTCTGCATTTTGATGGGTTACGGTTTTCTGCAGTATAAGAAAGTACATCAATTTATTATCCATACCAAATTGTTAGCCCTAAAAACATAGATGCAAACAGCATTTTAAAGGCTGATCAATTTGTATTACATATATGTATATGCATGTAAATACTGATATATATGTATGTATATATATATCTGTATATCTATAATAACAATTGGTGGAAAAAAGGGCCATAAATTTGAAGCAGAGAAGGGAGGTATATATGAGACAGTTTGGAGGGAGGAAAGGGAAGGGGGATATGTTGTAATTATATGATAATCTCAACGATAAAAACAGAAAAATTCAAAAAGTAGAAATTATACTTTTAAAACATCTTAAGAGATATAACAAAGAAATAAATGGAGTTGCATTTTTAATGAAAATCTTGATTTTTAAGATGAAATATGACAGGTTATTTGAAAGTTTGAATTTGAACTGAGACTCTGAAGGTTCATGGGAAGTGCCATACATTTTCTTAGGCATTCTATTGTGCCTTCTGCCTTCGGTTGCATGACCAACGAGACCAAAATACCTCTGATATGAAAGAGTTGTTTGGCTTTTATGTTATAATCCGTCACTGAGGGACTCCCAAGGCAGCAACTCAAAGTGTAAACCCAGAGGCAAGAGTTGAAGCAGAGGCCATGTAGGAAAGCTGCTTACTGGCTGGCTTTGCCTGACTTACTTGGTTCCTCTTCTTCTATAGCCTAGGCTCACATCATCCACCATGGGCTGGGCCCTCCTAGACTATTTATTGATGCTGTACAGACAAGATTGCAGGAAATTTGATTCAGAGAGTTCCTCAGCTGACATCCCCTCTTCCCAGGTTTGTACGACACTGACTGCTGATGCTAACTTTTAACAGTAGGTATGATATCATTATTATGATCATATGTAAATGGTTTCATTTCATACTGAAGATATGAGGGGGAAATATCTTGATGTCTGTAAATTACTTAAAGTAAGTAGCCAAAATGTATGCACATATAGCGATATAAATATGTGGAGAGTATAAATCTACATTATATAAAAGGAAAAGTACTAACAAGTAGTAAATTTAAGTGATGAATATCTAGCTTTTCTGGCTTTTCAGTAGTGTATTTTGTACTATCTTGTTCTTTCGATTAGTTGTTATCAGGAAACATTTGGTTTGTTTATTTGTTTGTTTTAGAATGAGTGCTTATCTGTAAAACCCCAGAAGATATTTTGGTAATGATCAACAAAAGCTACGTTTGAGCATTCTCTTAATGATTTTACTGCAGAGATTCAAATCAGTTTTCAATGACTCAAATTCATTTATATTGACTCAAATGAAATTCCAAGGGGGAAAACCTAACCTAGGCAAATTATTAGTGTTAGGGGATTTAATTTTTTTGAACCCTGATGCTATTATAAGGTGAGCAGTATGGGATTCCTTCAACACATATCTTTAGGAATTTAATGTTTAGATTCTAAAGGGCTCCTTTCTGGAAATGCTCTGTGATGGTTTAAAAGTGAGCAGACTTAAACTGGGTCTGTCACACTTTTCGTGGCCTTCTGAGGCCAAGCTGTGTTTGTAATGTCTTCTCACAGGCCAGGATCCTAACTTCAAATCCAGAGATTCTGATTGTGTTTAAAGGAAGTGAGCTAACAGTCTCGGAATTTATTTCAGGTTCTGGGCAGGACAGAGCTCCTGAGGCTGACATGTGCCAAGCTGTATCACGCTTCCCTGACATGTCAGGGCATCTAACTAACTGCAGCAGCTTGGTAACCCTAAGTGACCTAGTAAATGCCTCCCCACTGGAGAACTTGTGGCAAAAAGGTCTTGTCCATAGACTATCACCGTGAGTCCAAGCATTGGAACTCAATTTGTTTTCAACAGCTACTCTTTAACCATCCCATTCTCACACATGATTGATGATGTGACTCCCTCCTCTTTGAATATGAATGTTGGTGAGAATCTGTTGTTTCATAGAAAAAGCATTTTAAATTAGACAGGAAATTCTGGTCATCTTACTGAAGTTGGAATCCAATGGTTTAGATATTTCTATTCTCTAAAGCCACAAACATCTAGAGTGGCGGATCTCAACCTGTGTGTCCTGTGTGGTACCCCCTGTAATCAAATATCTTGCATATCAGATATTTACATTGCAGTGTACAACAATAGCAAAATTATACGTGTGAAGTAGCAATGAAATAATTTATGGTTGGGTGTCCTGAGGAACACCTGAGGAACTGTGTTAAAGGGTCACAGCATTGGGAATGTTGAGAACCAACTAGTCCAGAGCATGGCTGTAGTTCTGACAATTAACTCAAAATGTGACAGAACTTAGGACATGCATTAAGTTAGATAGTATTCATAGTGCCTCAGTCACAAGCAAGGTTGTTGGTTCCTCAAAGAATTCTTCACTCTTAGAGTTATTTCATGCTCTTAGTTACAAATATTTATAAGAAAGAATATAATCAAACTAAGTTAGACCATTCTTGGTTTTAGTCATAAAAAAATTATCTTGCTCATATTAGTTATATGCTTGCTTTCTTCAAAACCTGAGTTGAGAAAGATATAACCATGGCATGCATACATTTTAAAGTATTTTATTCTTTTTATACAATGGGTTAAATCTTACCAAGTGCTATCTATATTTAGTCACTACATTAGCAAACTATGAATAGACCTGTAACATTTCTGGCATGTGTGTGTTAGCATGAAAATAAACTCTGATTCTTTCAGGCAAAGTAGTTAAATTGAGGTTGTCGTCTCAGAAAATGGATTTCAAATTACAGTTGGCTCTCCTTAACCATGGTTTTCATATCCAAGGGTGGAATCACCAACCCTTGGTCAAAAATGTTTGAAATTTCTAGGGTTTTTCAAAGACAGAGCACAGGTTTTCTGCATGCTGAGAGCAGTAATGAATCCCTTGGACTGAAATGATGTATGGGCGCATCCTGCTGGAACCTCCTGCCATTTGACATCACCTCCAGCTCTCTCTAGCACTTTTCTCTGTACTGTGTAGTAAGGCTTTTGATGGCTACATCTGTTCTGAACATAAAAAGACAGATCTTGTTAGTATTCCATTTAAAACAATTGTTTTTTATTTTTTAAATTTATTTTTATTTTTTATTGGATATTTTATTTATATTTCAGATGTTATCCCCTTTCCCCATCTTCACCCACTCAGAAACCCCCTATTCCATCCCCCCTCCTCCTGCTTCTATGAGATGTGCCCCCACCCACCCACCCACTCCCAACTTCCTGCCCTGAATTCCCCCACACTGGGGCATCCAGCCTTAACCTATGCCTAACAAGGCCATCCTCCCCTACATATACAGCTAGAGCCCTCCCTATGTGCTCCCAGGCTGGTGGTTTAGACCCTGAGGGCTCTGGTTGGTTGGTATTGTTGCTCTCTCCATGGAAACCCTTTTAACTCTTTCAGTTCTCTATCTGCTCCATTGGGAACCCCATGACCCATTCAATGGTTAGCTGTGAGCATCTGCCTCTGTATATGTTAGGCTCTGGCAGACCTCTAAGGAGACAGCTGTATCAGGCTCCTGTCAGCATGCACTTTCTGGCATCCACATCAGTGTCTACCTTTGTTGACTGCACATGGGATGGATATCCAGGTAGAACAGTCTCCTGATGGCCCCTCCTTCAGTTTCTGTCCCACATGTTGTCTCCATATTTGCTCCCATGAGTATCTTGTTACTTTTTCTAAGAAGAACTGAAGAGCCCACACTTTGGTCTTCCTTCCTCCTGAACTTTATATGGTCTGTGAGTTGTATCTTGGGTATTGTATTGTGAGCTTTAGGGCTAATACATTATTTTTATTTGTATGTATTATGTGTCTGAATATTTTGTCCTGCGTATATGTTTGTGTACTGCATGAATGCATTACCTGATGAGGGCAGAAGAGGATGTTAGATCTGGAACTGAAGTCACGGATGGTTGTGAACTGACACGTGGGTGCCGAGGATCTAAGATGAAGTCTCTACAAATCAGCAAGTGCCTGTAAGTAGTGAGACATACCTCCAGCCCACTATGAGTATTCCTTTAACAATATACCATAACAGAGGCCAATGAGATGACTCAGTGGGTAAAGATTCTTGTCACCAAGTCTGACTTCTGAGTTCAATCTCTAGTAACCACATGGGAGAATGAGACTCATATAAATTGTCCTTTGACCTTCATATTCATGCTGAGGCAAATACACACACACACACACACACACACACACGAGAAGTAGGGAGAAAAGGAGATACAAAGTTTCATACTGTAGTTGTATTTTGTGATATAAGTGATACAGTAATATAAGTAATGACTTAAAATACAGGAGTAAAGGTTATACTGGCTGGATAGCGTTAGTCAAAATTATAAGGCTGGTTTACTCAAATGGGTTGCGTGTAAAGAGATTTCGGTGTGCAGCATCTTAGGACCAGTCCGCCATGAATACCATGGACACTGAGGGGCAACCGTGTATGAAATGTGTGTTCACAGAGATAGCAGGGCAAACCTAATTCTTACCTCAAATACCATGAGAAGTGAGAAAGGGAATGTAGTAGAAAGATATACAGAAAGATAAATGCAGATTCTAGGCTTTTTTTTCCTTTTTAAAGTCACATTTTACCTTGCTATCAGTAATAGACTGAAAGCATTGTAATTGGGAAGAATCATGATCCCCTTAAAATAAATACTAGTCTAGGCACTAGTGATATCATTTGGGACTGCCATAACAAGCCATCACAGACTCAGAGACTTAACGATAATAGGTTTACTTTTCTTTACATTTAACGATTTTCTTTGATTTTGTTTACAGTTTGGAAGCTAGCAAGTCCTAAACTAAGGTACCTAAGGCAGATTCTGTGAGGATCTACCTCACAGCCAATTTTTCTATTAAGTTTCTAATTTTATTTTTCAGCTGTCTGCTGAGCTATTCATTCATCAGATGTTCAAACCCTGTGAGTATACATTGCTCTCTTCTGCAGACCATGGTCATCGCCATGTGCTGTGCAGAAGCAATTTTCCGTGGACGCTCCATTCTCACTTCCTATACTGGGACAGTAGGTCATCCCTGTGGGTTTGAAAGAACAGACACCTACAAGGTGATAGGAACTGCTGTTGGAAAACTACTCACCCTTCTGTAATTCTCTGATGCTCCATGTTGATTCCAACTTCAATACATTTAGACTACTCTAAATCTTATTAAGGTCAAAATTAATAAACCTGTGCAATATATAATCTCTTGACTATTCAATTCATTTTATTAAGCTCAGTGGCTTAGAGAACTCAGTTGGAAACACTTAAAGATTTTTAAAATAGCTTTGGCTTGTATTTCATTTGATTTTTGTAATGAAAGTTTTCAAGAACTTTTCCATTTGTGAAAACAAATCAAATACCACTAATTCTTTTAGTAAAGAGACTATAAAATGTTGTGAGTGTAAGAGAACTTTTATTTTTCAACTTTTAAATAAAAGCCAATGTAGTAAAGATGATTAGACATAGTAATTTTATTTCAATATAATTTCTTTTCATAAATATTTATCTGTATATAAGGTACCTGCTTACCAGATTTGTATGTAATGGATGTATGTGTATATGTGTGTGTGAGTCAGATATTTATTTGCACTGTTGTTAGATGATATATGTTGTTATAACTTCATGTTACAGACATCTTCAACTAAAATCTTTCCAATGCTGTTTTTAAGGGACTCTGTGGTACACATAAATCAGTGATTCTGTTAGAAGCTTTAAGTGAAATTCTGTAAGGTGGTAGATTTGAACATAGACAGCCTGGTTTTAAAAGGAATAGTTCTATTTTAGAAACAATATTAATTCAAGAGACAGGATGAATCACAAGACACTGCAGAGACAGGAGCTGATGAGAGCTCCTTTGGGGCTCTACCTTAAGACAAAAGAAATTCTCCCATTTATGATCTGGAATTAGTTCCCCAGAGTCTTGGAGCCACATTTCATTGTAATTATGGCTGAAGGTGAACAACCACTGCTCTGGGAAAAGGATGAGTATTGCCTTTCTAGATTACTCTTTCTTGCTTTGTGCTGCTGTTAGAAGTTTGTGGCCACCTCTCAGGCACTTCACCCCAGTAAAGTGGAAAAATTTAAATTCAGTTCAGGAATGTAATTAGTGATCATAGCAGTGCGTACAAACTGTTGGATCCCAAATCCCTAGGGTGCTGGATGGGAAGCTCACTGGAAACACAAGTATTCTTGATGCTACGCATCATTAATAGTGTTTGGAGAGTATGCATTAAAGGGGGAGGGGTGGAAGGAGTCAGGACGAGGGGAGAGGGAGAAAGGAGATTCCCTTTGATCACAAAATATTATAGAACTAATGATCTTATTAAAATTTAATTAAGACATTTACATTTGACTTTTTTAAGAAGATGAAAAAGAAACTTCTATGCACATTAGATCAGTTTCTCAGAGAAGAAGTCAATGAAAGCACCTATGACGGTTGCTCTGGACTAATTGGGGAAAGAAAATGAACTATATGAAGGAATGCACTTCTGAGGATGCTCTCATGGTATTAAACCAAATGCTCAGATCATCTGCATCTGTGTAGATTTAGAGGAGGAAAAATTTCTCCGAAAATCTTTATTTTCATTCCTTTTATTTCTTCATTTTGTTTGAGTTTTGTTTGTCGAATCGAATTTTTCCATGGCTTCAGATTTGCTGTGTAGCTGAAATACATCTTGAATTCTACATCTTCTTGCTACCATACCTAGCTATCATGATTTCAGTTTAGGCTTTCAGAGATATGTGTAGTCTTTTGTTACAGTTAATCTTCAGAGAAATTAGCGGAAACCCCCAAAGTAGGCCAGTTCTTAAAAAGCTACAGAGCTGAATTGTCTACATTGATTTTGTATTTGTTTTGCTGCATCCTTATGACATGTCACTTTCCTTGTCTGTTCTCATCTAATGTGTCATTAAATCCTTGTCTTTTCCTTTGGGAAATTCTCTATACAATTTGAATGACTGCTGGATGATCTTTGTTTGTTGCTGCTCCTATCGTACTTAGTGTGCAAATGTAAAACATAGGAAGATTTATATATTACGGTGCTTGTTTACATATCAGTATTCTTTATTATTGTAGACTAGAAAAGTTCTTTCAGTGCCAAAGATTTTGCAGTTACAGCAATAAGATGATCAAAAATACTTTTTAAAAATTCATCCAGGCCTAAGTGTGTAGTTCACTGACAGAGTACACATCTAGTAGATGCAAAATGTTTCCTAGGTTTTATTCCTTGCCTTGCAATAAAACAAATGAAAAGATCATGTGGCATTTTTTCTTATTTTTACTTTTCTTATATGATTTGCAAATATTTTGAGAAATAAATACAATGTCTTACACGATACATGCTGCCACATATTTCTAAGTCTCTAAGCCCTGACATGTTGATCTTATATTACTGTTTTGGATTAGATTCTGTTAAATTCTCATAAGAACCAAGGAAGCAACAGCTCTATATTAAAAATATTAAAAGGCATTTTATGGGGCTGGAGAGATGGCTCAGTGGTTAAGAGCTCTGACTGCTCTTCCAGAGGTCCTGAGTTCCGTTCCCAGCATGGTGGCTCACAACCATCTGTAATGGGATCTGATGCCCTCTTCTGATGTGTCTGAAGACAGCAACAGTGTACTCCTATAAATAAAATAAATAAATCTTTAAAAAGAGGCATTTTATATAGCTAGTTTCACCTCCATAGTAGCAGATATATTGACAGAGTCAGAATTTAACCTATGTTTATTCAAGTTCAAAAAATTGAACTCTTCCAAATAAGACAGTAATGAAATGAAACAGGCAAAGAAGATGATTAAAGAGTTAGTACAGAGATGTAAATAAGATGAACAGTATAATATGGTGAGTGTGCTGCAGAAGTACACAATAGAACCATAAATGGTCAGAAGTTTCATTTAAAGGTAACTATTTGTTTAGCTATATCGTAGTTAATTAAGAGCATGCACAGTATCAGGTATTTAACAAAATAATGGCTTAATTAAGTCATGGACTGTAACAGTCCATTGGTGTCTGTGGTCAGGAGACAAAATGGAGAAAGGCTCTATTCCTCATAGCTTCCCGTGACAACTTTAGACCCTTCACTGGATAACCCCATCTCTTAACAGTAATTAGAGAATCACTTAGGATCTCAGGAGATCAATCCCAGCATAGCATGAATCACCAGCAGTTTGCACAGGTTTAGTCAAGCATTCTGACCCTATCTGTCTGCAATGCTGTGAAGAGGTCTTTTTGTGTGGATACATAGCAAGGCTCCATCAGGCAAAGAACGCCATTTTTAATATGAATTGGTACTGGAGTTAGACAGTGAAGCTCATACCCCAGAGAACTGGATTGCATTAGAGGTCAGAAGAAATGTAGTTTAATTACAAAATTATAAAAGGCACCACCAAAGTTTATATATTTATTTTAACATTAGAACTATACCCTACTAGTTTGTTCTCTGTTGAAATGCCAAGTTTAGTGATGTCTCAGGATTTAATTACAATAGTGATTTTGTAGCAAATTTTAATAAAAAGGGACCATTTCATAAATTTCCAATGTATGACATCACTTTAAAGCACTATTAATTCACACCTTATTAAATGTGAGGATTATAAAATTAGAGCTAAGTTTTAGCAATAAAGAACTAATTTTGTTAAACTTGTAAATCGTTTCACACTTGAAAGGGAAAAGAACTAAATGACCCAGCTCACACTCAAATGTAGTTGAAGCCATATCTGAAAACTGTCTGCTTCCAGCTTTGCCAAATGCCTGAGATAGCCATACCCACCCTATTTGAAATATTTGGCTTGCCTTCAGTGGGACGATGTATTCCCTTTAAAAATAATCAGATAGAGCAGTGAATTGGGTACAAATGGTCTTCCTTTCCCATGGAGTTATTTTATCCCATATACATATTCTTTTTTTTTTTTTTTTTTTCATTCTGAGAACTTAGTTCTGAGACAGCGGCTATTTGATAGTTCTATTATTGAACTCAGCTCTCCAAAAAGAACTAGAATGGAATTTTTAATTTTAGCACTGCTCACATTTTCAAATGAGATTTAGTAGTTCATTCACCCACAGCTTCTATCACTGAAGGGTATTTTGGGCTTATCCACTCTGTCTTGTGCATAGAATTACCTGAACAGATCTTGACCCTCAAGTTAATTTCTTACTGGTAAAGACAAACAAATATTCATATAAGTAACATAAAATTCAGAGTGTGGATTTGTCCTATTTGTAAAGAAAGCAAAGGGAAGGGTCTTAGTTTTTACATTTTACTTTTGAAATGAAGAAAATCTATATACGAAAAGCATTAGAATCCCTCATTAAGGATAAGCTTAGCAGAAATACAAAAGCTGAAATAGTTTAGTCCTATGAGGAAAAAATAAAACTTCAAGATCCTGAGACTGAAACTTTAGTGTATGACTGGTAGAGTGACAGTGAGTAGGAGGTGGGGTGGTTACAAAGGAAAACAAGGGTGAAACCAGGCAGTGTCCCCTTCTTCATTAGAAGTCACTGAAGGGATAGGCAGGGTCTTCCTCATAGATCTGATAATTGTGCTGTGTGAGTGTTTGTGTCCTTGTGGTATATTTATGTGTATATTTATGTGTTTCTGCAGGTGTACCTTTCTCTCTGTCTCTGTCTGTCTGTCTGTCTGTCTCTGTCTCTGTCTCTGTCTGTCTCTGTCTTTCTCTGTCTCTTTCTCTGCCTTTCTCTGTCTCTCTCTCTCTCTCTGTCTCTCTCTCTCTCTCTGTCTCTCTCTCTCTCTCTCTCTCTCTCTCTCTCTCTCTCTCTCTCTCTCTCTCGTGTGTGTGTGTGTGTGTGTGAGTGTGTGTGTGTGTTGGAGCAGGGTAAGCCAGAGATCAGTCTACTTTGTTCCTCTATCCTTCTTCATCTTATTTTTCAGAGACAGGAGATCTCTCAATGAGCCTGAACTCATTGATTAGGCAAAGCTACTAAGCTGGCAAGCTCCAGGGTCTCTCTTACCTCCCCTCATCTCCAGCACTAAGATCACACATGCGTGTCAATACAGCCTCCTTCCTTTATAAGTGTATGCTAGGGGTTCACACTCAGGGCCTCATGTTTATGGGACAAGCCATTTACTAACAGAACTCCATCTGCAGTAATTTAATTGATGTTTTAAAAAAGATCATTTTATTTACTCAGTGGAAGGAGAGACTGAATAGAGTAAGGTAGGTTTGAAAACATAACCTAGACAATCAAAAACTTTACACTGAATTGGGCTTTTGAATATATAGGAGAAGATAAAGGCTTACTAGACTTACACGGGAGGAGAAAGGAGGCTGCTGAGACTAGGAGGTGAAAAGTTACTCTGATTCTTGTCACCTATCTTAAATAAATGGTGGTGCCAAGGACTGACATGAGGATGACTCAAGCCAGAACATGTCTGAAAGAGCTAAACAGTGTATTTTTAATGTATTGGCATATCTCAAACTATTTGATATATTTATGTGATAATCTAACATAGTTTCCAAATAGGCAGGTGCATGTAATCCTGGATCTCGTGTGAAAGTAGGAATTTATTATAAATGATTAACATTGGTCAAATTATAGATGGCACCTACATTCATAGACATGCCTGACTACTACAGCATATATATATATATATATATATATATATATATATGTATATATACATGCATTATACACATACATTATACACACATACATTATACACACCTATACCTATACCTAAACCTATACCTATACCTATAAACTAGTTCCTACAAAGCTGTAAGAAACTTCAAAATTATAGAACTTAATAAAAAGAAGGATGTTAAATGCATAGAATCCATAAGTATGAGGGAAGGGGCAATGACTGAAAATAATATGTTAAGGTTTTCTCATTATTGGAAACTGTTGATGGTGTCTACTTGAATAACTAAAAAATGCTGATATGTAGCACTAGGTATGTGGAACAGGGTCTTTAAATTAAAAGCCATCTATATAGGATGATTTCCTAATGTTGGCAGTAGGCTTCCCATTCAAACCACCTGATTATGCATTAAAATGTTCATAAAACCGTTGCTGTTTTTTGTTTACCTGGATGTGAAGCAGACAGCTGTCACATTTCACGTATCGCTAAAATTCCTGCAGCTTAATATATACAGGTTTGTTGGATTTCAAGTGATTTGAAGTTCACAAATACCTCAGGTTGGTTTGTTTTGTCTTGTTCAAACTCTGGATATCATGTTTTTGCAACTTAACATATTTCTTGAAAGGAAGGACATGTTTAGATTTCCAGCTAGCTGTAAAATTGTCAGAATGACTAGAAGTTAAACAAAGGTAGCATGTCTTAGAAATATTAAAATGCCCTTTACATAGTCTAGGCAAACCTATACCGAGTGTTTTATTTTTCATAAAAGCTTGAAAGAAAGATTGCCTTGTTGGGAAATTCATGAACAATGTACATTTAGACACGAGGCAATTGCTAGTCTTTCTTTTCTAGAAAGCACACATGAAAAGTTTTATTTATTCAAAAGACATTACAAATAATATCTCCTGTGGAGATAAAAATACATACAGATATGAGTTTCATGTTTCAGATTTTTTCCTATACCCTTACCATAACAACCTGATTATTCACACTGCCAAGTTGCAGAACAAGAAAGGCAACCTGCCCTCGATGCAGCACATAGTATTTTCAAACCTTTGGGTGTTCCTATTAATTCAGTCCATTTTGCACACTTCTGAAATGGCTCATTGGGCATCACTTTCCTCATTTATTACCTCGGCCTTCAAAGCCTTCTACAGTCTGCTGTATAATCTCACTTCAAATCTATTTTTATTTCTCTTACTCTTCCTCATATAATCTGTGTGTTTTTCCCTGGCTAAATATCTCATATTTTGATTCCTTTTTATCTTCTTTTATCCTCTTATATAGTAAGCACCATCCAAGGGTCCCAGGGAAACAGAATGAAAGAATGTGAACAAGACAACCTGATATGCCATATTTGGTTGATATTCTTGGGAGGTCTGCCTTTTTTTTTTTTGAAAGGAAATGAAGGAAGAGTAGATACAGAGAGAGGAGGAGAGGGAGGTAGACTGGGAGGAGAGGAGGGAGGGGAAACTTCAGTCAGCCTGTAATATATGAGAAAATAAAATAAATTAATAAATTAATTTAAAAAAGAATGTGTGCAAGAGATGGTTTATTAGACTGCCTTGCATAGGCCCAGATGTTGACAAGCCTCACAATGGCTTTCTATAAACTGCAGAACCAGAAAAACCAATGGCTGTTTATTGCCAAGAAGCTAGCATCCCAGCAAAAGAAAGACATTAATGATACAGACTGTCCAAAGCCCATCACTAGGAAACACCCTGAGGATGGGAGGTAGAAGATTGAATTCTGGACTGAAGGGTGGCTAATCTCAACCAATCATCAGAAAGTGAGTTTTTTTCTTATGATGTTACTCCTTTATGGCCTCCAGCCCTTTGGAGTTGCTAACAGTAACACCCTCATTTAGCATATATCTTTCCAACTTGATTACTGACATCATTACCAATGTTCTCTGGAAGCAACCTCACTAGCAATTTTTGGAAGTAACTTACCTAATACTCTAAATATCCCTCTGTCTAGTCAGGGTGACACTCCAAACACCATCATATCATGCAATTGCTGTGTCATCCTGAATGTTGTAGCTGCCTGTTGCATTGCCTAAGAGACAGGTGTACCAGAACAGGGCAAAAATCAGCACTTATATATCTTTTATTCCATCTGGTCCCTAACTTGGTGTCATATTATGCACAGATTATAGTGGGTTTTTTAATAATATTGACTGGATGGTTTTGTACACAGAATGCTTTTGATAAGAAAGATACAGAAAGTGATCAAAGAGGTGTATGGGATTAGATGAAAGCTAAAAGGCGGATGTGTTCAAGCTTCTACAGTAGAAGATAGTGCTACTACTTATCTATTGGAGTTTATGTATTTTATTCACATACTATGGGGGTAAATAATCCACATTAATCCCCAGTGTTGTACAAACAGTAGAACTCTTAATTTGTAGAAAACCTACGCATTCCTTACTTTTCTTTTATAAAGATAAAATGTGATGAAAGATCTAACTGGTACAACTTAGGTGCAAAATAAATCCCCCTAATTTAATTTGGCTCATAGTTCCAGCTCATCATGGTATATAAGTCATATTACAGAATTCCTAGCCCCAGCTGTGGGAATGTACAGCGTGGAACGTCACAAGGTAGCTGCCAGGAAGTAGAAAGCAGGCTGGAATTAAGGGCAAGTATGGTTTCCAAAGACCTGCCTCTGTGTACAGCTTCCGATACTGAGGGTCCCCTCCCTAAGGTTCCATGACCTTCTAATTAGTGCCACAGACTGGGAAGCCAGCATGGACCTATGAGAAACTATTTCAGATTCAAACCATAACAATGTTTACAGAAAATCTCACTTGATGATTGAGAGAATTAGTAAGTCTAGTTAGAATATATGATACCTTGGTCGTGAATAGCTACAGGCTATTCTAGTTCTGTAGTTTACAGAAATAGTAATTGAAATGGTACAAAACACAAAACACAATCTTAATTCAGCAATCTGAGAGCTCAGCTAACACACACACACACACACACACACACACACACACACACACACACACTTTTAGAGTCCTAGATCTCTGAGAGAAAAGGGATTACACATAACCAGGAGATGTATTGTGCACTGGATATGATATGTTGGTGCTGCCGTTTTATAGCACAGTCCTTTATATGGAAATTGCAGTTGGGAGAAAATAGCTATACAGTCACTGTTACAGGTCTCAGTACATTCTGTAGCTCAAAATTTCTATACAAAGCCTGCTGTCATACCTCAATTAAAGATGGCTTTGTGCAGGACCTCAGCTCCGAGTTCCTGGAAGAATTACTTGGGTCTTTGTTGCGTGCATATTATGTTTGCCCGTGTTGGATTCTGTTTCTTACACGAGTCATTCCTGTTATAATTGCCCGTGAAATATGTTTCAGGGTAATTACCTAAACCACACTATACTCATAATAACATCGATGACAGTCCCCCCTCATGTGTATTTGCAGTTTTTCTTTCTTTATTGGTTATTTTATTTTCTATCTTGATTACTGACATCATCACCAGTCTTGTCTGGAAGCAAATGTTGTCCCCCTTTCTGATCTGCCCTCTGCAAACCCCCCATTCCACCCCCACCCTTTTCATGTAAGAGGATGATCTCCCACCTATCCATCCACACCTCCTCACCCCTCTAGCATATTCCTACACTGGGAGAACAATCCCCCACAGGATCCAGGGCCTCCCCTCCCACTGATGGCAGATAAGGCTATATCCCCTGCTACATATGTGGCTAGAGCCATCGATCCCTCCATATGTACTCGTTTAATTGGTGGTTTAGTCCCTGGGAGCTCTGGGGGTTCTAGTTCTACTTTTTCAAAAAAAGTGAGAGATTTTTACAATGTAATATTTTGAGATTTTCCAGCTCTGCTCCCACCTCCTTTTTTTCACTATTTCTACTTTCCAGGTTTGTTGAAGTTTATTTTGAGGCACTAAAATATGTTAAATGTTTCATTTAAAAGTCCATTTTACTTCTTATACTTTGGATCAGCTGCTTTACTTGAAAGAGTAAACATTGTATTTGACTTAAGCTGTAGACAAATCAGACCATGTACTTTTGAGCCTGTAAACTTTTCTATGCCTTAATATCCCCCCTGAGTGGATGCTTAATAGTGCAACTGCTATGGATCTCTGGTGACATAGCAGAGAAGATGAGACACCCATGGAAATAAATCTGGGAATTAAACACAGCCTATCATGTGTAAACGTAGCTAGCCTTAAAAAAAGAAATGCTATTCAAGTAATGTAGCGGTAATTATTTAAACCACCAAATTTGTCGCAGTAAATCTCCTACCCGAAGGAGACCAGTAAAGGAAAGCACAACTCAATAATTATGGTATAAATTACACACCTAGATTGGGCAGATTTACCATTATACTACTTTATTCCCCAGCTATGAGATCCCTTGTAACTTTTGGTTTATCCAGGCCACATGCTTGTCCAACTCCGTCTCCTCTGTCGTTGGCTTCCTACTACTTCCTCCTTCGTTGTCCTTCTCCCATGGGCTTCCTTCTGCTTCAACTTCCTCCTGCTTCTGCTCTACCTTTTATATCAAATTCCTCTCACTCTCTCCCCTAAGACTTTTTCTCCATCTCCCCTTCTACTGCCCAATCACGGACTCTAGCCTTTATTTTACAAGTTACAATTGGACAGAAGGTTCACAAGACGTCATCTGTGTACAGATTTGATCATCCTCTGCAGCTCCTCCCAGGAAAGTGAAACTAGGATCAAAATACAAGGCTGAGGCTATCCACAACAAAGTAATCAGTAAAGTTTCTACATACATGTCTTTGACTCCTCTCTGATATTTTTCAGTTTGAATGTATTTCCCGAATGGAAATCAACCATACTAAGTCATCTATTTCTGCAGTAAGCAACAGAATACCCTAATGCTGAGAAATTTGACTATTACCTTAAAGTTAGTTACAAATCCTAAGGCTCCATATTTCTTTAGCACCAAAAAGTTTTATTTAACATTTCACTATTTTCTCAAGTTATATTTGAAATGTAACCTATGCCTGCTCATGTTCCTTGTTTGATGAAAACAGTATCTTGCTACATTGTTGTTATAATTCAGTTTTGGCTTCTTTTTTCATTTCTCTTTTGGTTTAAAGCTACACCATCAGATTGAAATTATATTGGATGATACTGAATATCATCACTAAATACAACATGCAACCCTTCCTTGGTTTGAAACTGAGATGATACTAAACACAGACTGAATTCAGCGATACGACAGCTCAGTCGGTGCTCTATCCCAAATTGATATGTTTCTGTGCAGGAGGAAGGCTGTATATTTTAAATAGTGACATTTCCATATCACCATAAAGGCACTCTATATAAAGAAAATAACTAACATTTGGCATATAGAAAGGGAGATATGGAGATGGCTACAGCTGACGTCTCTCTCTCTCATTTCACCATTTCCATGATATTGTTTGACATTTCTGAAGCCAGTTTTACATTTTAATAGAACCCTCCAAATGTATTCAGCTAGATAGGCATCACAGAATACTGGAGAAATCAGATAAATAGGGATAAATTCATTCTTATGCTATAAGGTCAAGGGGTCCTAAATGTTGAGTAAGTACAGTTCTGAGTAGCTGGAGATAAATAATAATCAGCCTCTAGGTCCCCGAGTCCAGTATTTATCTGTGTATTTTCTGACTCTGAGGATGTTTGGTACATTTGTAGCATTTGAAAAGTTTAAGTTAAAAGGGCAGGTGTCTCCCATGTAGCCTCTTCGACAACTTACCCTCAAGGTCTTGGTGTGGCTCTCACATTGAGCACCAGTGAGAACCATTCAATCATTTGTTTGTGCCCATTTGAGTGCCACCTGGAGCCACACCCGCCACAGCTATCATACAGCTCTGATGAGGTCTTGAAGCAAAATTAAAGGTTATGTCAACATTAACTCACTTTGATTTCTGCTTCTTTTAAGGGAAAGATATTTAACATGTTCAGTATCTTTTTCCAACACAATTATAATTCATTCAGAGTTTATGGGCTCAGCATATAAAGATGCTTCGGCAGATGTATGATACTCTGTCTTCTGATGTTTTTTTCTCTTATACAGTACATCACAAATGCAGTTTCTCCCTCCCTCTCCCTCCACTCTTCCCAACACACCCCCACATCCCCACTCTCTCAGATCCATTGTTTCTTCATTTCTCCTAAAAAACAAAAAGTTGATGTGCTGTTTTCAAACAGTTATAAGCATAGACACATAATAGATTCTTCTTGGACTTTAAATTCCTCAAGGTTCTGTTTCCTTCCCCATATATAAGTAAAGATTTTTCCAGCATTCAACACTTTATTGCAAGAAGTCAAGGATTTCAGTCTAGGTGACTGTTTCTCTGTGAGAAATACCAGCAAGCCTAGCCACAGGAGGTAGGAAGAAACTTTTGCTTGTCTCAAACCTAAAACTCTCACCTAAAAATTGTTTGCAAAGAGACTTGAGGTAGGCAGTGATTTGTTCCGAGTTACTTTCTGACTTAGTGGCCCAAGCAGGCGTTCTCTATCTTAGTCTACTGCAATAAGAAAATACCACAGACAGTGCTATTTCCAAACAGTTTTTGGCTTCTTTTATGTAGGCATCAATCCCATGAACGGACTGATGATCTCCTGACTTCATGTCCTCCAAATGGTCTACCTCCTGACAAGCTGATAAAAATCATTGTCTGGCGTGGAAGAACACATTCTTAGATAATGTGAACATTCATTCCAGATGGGAGAGGTTATTAGAAGCAATCTGTTACCAAAAGTACAGAAAACAAAATGTCCGTGTTTGAAAAGATGGTTTTCACTTTTAATAGCAAGAGTATTAAACCAGGAGTGTCAGCTCACTGCTGTATCTGGGATAGTGCATAAAAGTAGGAAGAATTCTTTAGAGCTATCCTGCCCGTCTGTCTCTACACCACTGGACTATGAGACCAGATAATTATATCCCTTCTCCTTTTAAATTTACCTCATTTCACAACACTGCATGACCTTTCCTGTCAATGCAACCAAAGGGATAGCTGGGTAGCAAGGAACCAGAGTTTGTTAGCTTTCCCAAACAAAGGAAAAACTATATTTCAACCACTCACAGTGCTTTCTCGTTAATGCCAAGCTATCCAGCTCAGTTGTCAAAGCAGTGAAGTGAAAATAAAACTAGAGCCAAATGCCTACACTCTTTAGAAATGCCACAGAGAAGAAAAATAAAGACAAGGTTTCCCTTATTATTTTTTTTTAATGCTTAAATATATGAATTTCATTATCAGCGTTCTGAAAATGGAATCAGTGGCCCAGCTGGCCAAATATCTATGTTCAAGAAACATCTTGAACTTTACATAAGTCCCATATTATTTTTGTGTGAATTAATTTACTTGCGGATGTATGACATTGCTTCGATATAGAAACTCAACTGAAAAAATACAGACAAGGGCAGGGCCAGGGCTCATTTTCAGATTATTTGACTTTATTGTACAGACAAGGCACCCTTCAAAAGAAATATGAACTTCTGTTTTGTATTCACTTTGGGATTACATAGATGTAACTGAGGGAAGAATTCAGAATTTCTTTCAGTAACCACAAAGCTACATTTTAAAGTCTTGTAGTGTTTTGATTTTGCTGCTGTTTGGATTTCTTCACTCTCCTTTCTCTTCTGAATGGCTGTAGGTTCCAAAGTAACCAAGTACCACTTCTTATTCCTAAACATATGGATGTTAGTCATTCCTTAACTATTGAGAACCTGTAGGGATTCACATCTCCTTTCTGAGCCTTTGCTTTTGCCTGTAAACAGAGAGAGCTGGACCTAAAGATTTCCTACTCTCACGTTTAAACTATTTTCTAGGCCTATACTATGTTTCCTTATGGGAAGGCAAAAATCTCTTAGTGTGCGTCAAAATACCAACAGGCTGCTGGTTAGTAAGAGACTGTGGTGATTCTAGCATATACCACCTCTCTTGCTACAAGGCTATTTGTTGCCTTGTGGCATTTACATTTAGCATGTAGATTTCTGCTGCATTGGGCCTTGTCAATTAAGAAAAGGTAATTTTCATTATCCATGGATGAATCTAATGGTTTGGATTTTAAATGTTTCCAAAAAGATTCATATATTAAGGGTTTGATTGCCAGTCTGCGGCAGTATTCAGAGGTTGTAGAATATCTAAGAGGTGGGGCTTCCTGGGAGGAAGTTAGATCATCAGTGGGCATGGTTTGGACAGGATATTTGGACCCTACTCTGTCTCTGTCTCCTCCTGTCTCTCTCTGTCTCTCTCTCTCCTCCCATCTCTCCCCACTGTTCAGTTGTAGTGAGCTGAACAGATTTTATTTTTCCCACTGTATGCTCCTCCTCCATCATATTCTCTTACGATAAACTCAAAACAGTGGAGCCACTGAGCACAAACTGACTGAGTTTTCTGAAACCACGAACTAAAGCAAAGTGTCATCTTTCTTGTTTTCTAAGATGTTTTTCACAGTGATAGAAATCTGCCTAACACGGATATTTTTTAAAAATTAAAGTTGCAAATTATTAAGTCCATGTAAGAATCTTTCCTTTTGGGGATAGTAGACAAATATTCAGATTGAATGGTGAGTATATGGCAAACAACCACACATATACCTGTAAGGAGGTGATTACAGCACTGTATTTTATCTATTTACTAAGATTGTAGTTCATTAAATATTTTCACATTTATTAGAGCAATATATTCAATTTTCTGAAATTAAATATAATGATTATTAAGTTGTTCCAGTAAAATAACCCTATTATTTATAAATCATCTCTCTTAGTGAAATGCATTTTGTTTATTAGGAAAACCAAACATTGCTCATGCTAGTTCAAGTAAGAACAGGTGATGAAACTTAGGAAGCTTTTTTGTTTACTGGGGCTGGTATAAGAAATAACTACAAAGTAGGTAGTTTAAAAGAACACCAATTCATCATTGCACAGTCTAAAAGGCAGGTGTCTAAAATCACAGGGCCAGCAGGGCCATTTTGCTTCTTGCTATCCTAGACAAGAATTGTAGCCCAGCTGCTTTTAGGCTATGTGGATTCCCACACATCCTTCACATTCCTTGGCTTGTCTAAGCTTCATTTTACTCCCTTCCCCAGTTTTCCCTCCTCCTTCTTGCTCTTATGTCTTCACCTTCATTACATCTGCCGAGGTGAAGGCTCCATTTCAAATAAGTCATATCCTGTGGTTCTAGTTAGATGTGTTTTGGGGAGATCACTTTGAACCTCACTGTCCAAGCTACCCTATGGAATGTAAGTGAGGAAATGACAGTTGAATTTTACAAAAAAAAAAACATTAGAAATAGAGGTTAGGAATCCCTTGGAAGTAAATTTTCCTTCATTCCCTTTCCTCTTCTAGGTCACAGACATCCTTACTCTGTTTGCATCTGTACAGTATTATCACTAAGGCTAGTTTCTCTTAAGCCTATGTCTTCCATGGCAGAAAAGGATGCTGTAGTTCTTAGGCCTAGAAATCCAGGCATCTTGTAAGTCAAGTTAAAACAGAAAATGACTGACCCCACACAGTCTTAATCCTAAAATCTCAAGGAAATCAGCGTTGTGGCACAGTTCAGTAGCCTCTGTCATGAGTTACTTCAACTATGGCTGCATGATCAGATGTTGATACTTTAGAAGAGCAGGCCAGACTCAGCTTATCAAAATATTTTAAATAAACCCACAATATTCGGAAAGTTAACCAGTGGTTTCTTACTCTTTTCAAAGTTGTTGATATGGTGCCCACACACTGCAGAACCAGCTAAACTTGCTGTTTGATTTAAGCTTCCTTAACATCTTTGATCTACACCTTAATTTAACCAGAAACTTTAGTGATCTGGTATTATAATGATGGCCTGTTTTACTATAGAAAATTTTGTAGTAACTTTTATTGAAAAATCTTTCAAAGGAGAATAAACCTTGTGGCCTACAATTAGGATAACATACTCAGCTTTGCTAAAATACTACATTAGGGTCAGGGAGATTTTCCAAATAGACATTAATAAATAGTCTTTGAGCTCTAAGAAGGATAATAGCATTTCTCTGGAAATAGATCACTACATGGTGAAAATGGGGAAATAAAGCCAAAATCGCCCTTGTGGAGGGGAAGGAGTATGTAGCCATAGTGATAAGATGGTAGTAGATGTGGGGTTGTTAGTTGGCATGATGTGTGTTATTAACAGGCATGATGTGGGGGTGTTAACTGGCATGATATGGGGTGTCAAGAAGGCATGACCAGGAATCTCGTGTCAATAAAGGTTAGCAGAATTGCTACACTGGTAAGATACAAAACAAATGATCAAACAAAAACTGGGAGATAGGGAGAAAATATGGCCATACTTGAAGGAAACAAATGTTCTTTTCTCCCCTGGTGAATTGACATCATTCCAATGCATGTGAAGCTCTGTTTCAGAGCACAGTGGAAATGCACATGAATAGACATGAAGCACTAACACCATGGCACAGCTTCTCTTTCAAAAGAGTGACTAAAGAAAACAGGTTTAGGAATCTTAGTGTAGAATTTAGATGCTGGAGAAGACTGAATGGCAAAAGTATAACACATTCACCTGACAAAAATAGAACAGGCATACACAAGTAAGAAATGGATTTCGTCAAATGTCATGGGGTCATAGAATGACTGCTGAGGCCATAGGTGGGAACTAAACCAGCCAGAAGAAAAGCACAATTTCAAAAATGCTCACATGCTTATTGAGGTAGGTTTAGAAACCAAAGAGAGAATGTCTCTCTATATACTAAAATAATATATAGTCAATAAATAGTAGTAATGTCAGATGCTATGGTATTACATATTTCCCAAATCCATATGATAAAGCTATAGTCTCCAATATAATGGGATTGAAAAACTGTGCTATTTAGTTATTAAATTATTAAGATTAAGTGAAGCTTTAAGTCAATCAATCTTATAAGATCATTGGTCGTAGAAGAGAGGAAAAAAGAGTTGTGTTCTATTTTTTCTAGATGCATATGCAAAGGACAGAACACATAACATTATAGCAAAGAGCATGATCTGTAAACCAAGAAGAGAACTCCTACTAATCTTACTACTGAGCATTTGTCTGGAACTTCCTACCTCCATTTATGTAAGATAAATTGTTTGATTAAACCATTCTATCTAGTGTTTTTAATATAATTATTTTATATACATTATATCCATTTTGTAATTATATTCATATGTAATAGTAGTATACATTTTGTGTGTATACTTGTAAATAGAGACAGACAAAAATCTTGGATGTCATTCTTTCACATGGTTTCTAGAGACTGAACTCTAGGTCTTCCTAGTGAGGCAAACACTTTACCGATGGACCTATCTCCCTAGTGCTTACATATTTGTTTGTAGAAGGAAATTATTCCAGCATAATTAAGTGGGTAAAGAAAATTAAAATTTGGGTGTGTATGGTATTGTGTGAATAACTTGATTCTCAGCAGATGTAATTTAGAGTCAAACTGATAGTATATTAGGCAAATTAGGGACAGAAGTCTAGGCTAGGGAAACAACATGGATGCTTGAAGATGGACTGAAAAGATGGCCATGCAAGTATCTGTTTCCCTTGTACAGTAGCTAATCTGTTGGTCATTTGTGACTCTAATGCTGAAGATTACATCCAAGGTCTCATCACATAAGCAATCCTGCTTTCATTGAGCTACAACACCAGCCTATGATCCCTGGTTTTGATCAAGAATAAAGAGACATCTTCCCTCATGTGAGTGTGTGTATTTTGGTCACACATCATGAGTGACTGTAAAACCTTTGTTAGACCTTAAGTAACCGATACATGTAGATTCTTCAAGACACTTTCTGACATCAGTTGTGTCTAACTTAAATCTTGGACAAATAATTTAGGAACTTAGTTTTCTTTTTGAGTGGTTATTTATGTTGAGTGATTTCTGTTTCTGAATTCTAAATCTGTCACATATACTTTTGTCTATTCTGGGCTTTGTGCTTTGAACACATTTTAATGGCTGAGTTAAACTTGGCCTCATTTTTATTGCTATGAGTTTGTGTGGTGTGTGTGTGTGTGTGTGTGTGCATGTGTGCGTGTAGTAGAGTGTGTCTATATGGGAACATGTGTGCCATGGAGTGTATGCGGCAGGCAAAGGACAAGACCAGAAAGTCAGTTTTCACCTACATGGAATCCTGGGGTTGACTTCAGGTTGTCAGGTCTCAATAGCAAGCACTTTTTTCTACTGACTTATCTTGCCAATCAAAAGCATGATGAACATTTGCTTGGAGTAAATGGAGATGCTAAACTCCAAAAGTTAAAGAAGACGTAAGAAGAAAGCAAGTAAGACAACACAGATAGGTTAACGAATGGTTGATAGGCATTACAGACTTGGCACATATAGGAAGCCTGACATTAAAAGTCAAAAGATGAAGCTTACAGGGGTCCTTTTTAGAATTAGTGAAGAAGAAGCATAAAAAAGGATAACTGAAATATCCAAACAATAAAAACTGATGGCTATGTACAGATGTGTTTTCAATTCATAGTCCTACTCTTCCATTTATGACATATAAACAGAATATATTTTTCAGACTTACCTACTCTAAAGATAACATGACTATGCTTATGTTCATTGCATGCATTTTACTTGTAATTAACTGTATCAAAGTCACTTACTGGTAGTGATTCATGCCAACACACTTGATAAGAATCATTTGAACTATAATCGATAATACTAAAAGATAGGATTTCCTGGTGCTTTCCAAGACCATAGCTCACAAAACACTTATGGCCTTTTGTTAATAAATCAGGAATATCATAATATCCAGGAAAGTGAGACTTAGGCAAGCATTAGAATTTTTCCAGTGTCACACACACCAAATCAAAACATAATTAGGCCTTGGGTAGAATGACTTTGGATCTTCCCTTAACAAACCTTGTCATACCAAGTAACACTATACACTTTTCTGTTGGAATAACATAGCACTGGTCTGGAGTCTGAAGCTTAGATTTATGACACCACACACATTCTTGAAGCTATATATCTAATCGACTCCTACCAACAGTCTATATTTATCAGAATGTCAATGTAATGTCTAGGTTTGACCACATGATTGTACTACCCTGAAGAAACTAATTTGACCTGTGCCACAAAGAGACTTCAGCCATGCTCTTTTTCCCCCTCCACTGCAGTATTTTAAGATACCAGTGAACAGCAATATTGATATGTAACCAATTCACAGGTGTTTTGGTTTTCCTTGAATACACCCAAACTTTGAACGTAGTGAATATAAAATAAGTAATGCTATGTTCAAGCCATAAGGAGAGGGTTGGTTGTGCAAGATGACTTGCATAGTGGAAGTAGGAACAATACATGAAGCCTTGGGACAAAATAAGCAAATGAAGTGGAGATTTGCTGTAGCTACTTCAGGTTGCGAGATGCAGGCATGAGAAACTGAAGTCTGCCACATATATTTTCATCAAAGTTTAGAGGCAAAGGTCCAGTTTATGGGCGAGCCATGCAAATGTTCCTAGTAAAGGGCACTGTTATGAAATCAGGGCTTACGGCATCCTTGGGGAATCTTCTTTGTTCATCCAGATCTCATCTTCAGACATCTGGAGTACATACAACCATGGGTCTATAAGATACTCAGTAAAAAATGGAGAATGAGATCATTTGGGGCTATACTTCTGTTGGAGAGCAGGATATTTGGAATTCACTAGTTCATTTTTCTCTGCTGATGTGTTTTCTGTAGATCATATGTTACACACAAGCATCTGAGTTCTTAGAATTTTTCTTTTGCTTCAGATATCATATGGCAATCTTCTGTTTTCTGAACCATAAATAATATTTAGTATTCTAGAAAATGTAGACCTATTGTGAGAAGAGTGATAATGGAGGATGATTTGATTTGAGGCCCCACATATGGCTTTATGGATTTGTTTCTTGGTCATTGGCCTTACCAAAGAAGCCATCACACTGCTTGTGATAGAGATAAAAGACAAGAGAAAGTGGTATAAAGAGATGACAGATAAAAGTCTGATCAGTTTAAATTCACTGACAATCCAATAGGAGAAAAGACATTATCAGCTGCATGTATTAGTGCCTGATTAAAACACCCACTCAGGCTTCGAAATATCCATTTAAAATAGCTTAATTAAAACTCAATTATAGAAACTTTCCATACTAACAATGAAAGGTCTATTTTTATTCTAGATCTGCATATTAGTGGCCTTTAATTTTTAAATATGCCTTTTAGAATGAGCACTAAAGTACCAAATATTCTCAGCCATTTCAAATATTTTTGCCTTGAATATAGAACAGAGCTCGAACTGTTATCTCTAACATGAAAATAATAAAAAGTGCAACAGACAAATTATCCTCATTAGTATTTATTGTGATTCAGGAAATCTTAATCATCTTCTCATTATGAAAGTAAACTATATAATGTGAGACTAGCAACTGTGTAAAACATTTATGTACATATGCATACATATAGTGACACAATAAAATATATATGTAATGTGTATTGTACTTGATTATATATTATATTGTATTCTTTATTTATTGCTATTCTTAACCATTCCTTTATGAAAAAGATGACAATTTGCTGTTTTAGAAAATTTTAAAAATGTATTAATAAAAATACAAATACAAATCAAAATTTCTAGAAAGTTACTTCTCTTATATTTTTGCCTGAAATCCTCTTTGATTAAATACCTGGATAAAGAAGACCTCACAGAAAATGAAAGACGTTCCTTTCTTGTCAGTCTCACAAAGGATTTAGTATTTTATCTTTCTACACCTCATTGCCTTGAATTCATTCTAGCATCCATATGCATGCTTTGCGTGGCATCCCCTTCTCAGGAACCAGAGTCCTGGCACAACCTTGCCTCAGTGACATATTTTTCTAAGCGTTTTATTAACTTCTTCTGATTTTGTGGTACCACTAGAACCTTGAGTTTATAATAATGAGAAAGGTTTTTTTTTTTTTTTTCAGATGGTGTATATCAAAATCCCAGGTAAAGAGAGAGCTTCATTTGAGAAAGATCTCTTCAGATAATTTGTTGATTACTAAGTTGCTTGAGTTCTTTATGTGTTCTGGGTTTCAACTTCTTTTGATGGTATGATTTGTACACAATTTCTTCTCTTCCTTAACCATCTTTTCATCTCATTAATTATTCCTTTGCTGTGAAGAACTGGCAAAGAAACACATCCTGTCTGGTTTGCTTCCATTGTATAGGTTTTTATAATTCATCTTCAGCAGTATCATTGTAGAGCAATGTTATTGTACTGATCCACACTCCCTGTTGTGTCCTCATAATTTTCATTGTTTGAAGGCTTACATTTAAGTCATTAATCTATTTAACTAGCATGTTCCTACATAGAACATGGAGTGAGCGTAAGAAATGAAACGTACCACCCGTACATGTAAAAAGGAGACAAATGGATGAGAACACGGGCAAGAAAAATTTTATACTAATTACAAGTTAAAGTCACAAGGAGAGAGGATGTATGAGATTAGGTTTTAATAATAAGAGAAAAATGTTGGCTCAGATTAAAGGGAAAGCCTTTCTATCCATGATGGGAATACAAATTAGTGCAGCCACCATGGCAAACAAGCAGTTTTGGCCAATAATTGACAGTAGAACTCTTATAGATTCAGTAATTCCACTACTGAGATTAAACACGAATGTTGCCACTATTTAGAAGAGAGGTCCTGTTGATTACATCACCATTCTGAAGACATAGAATGAGCCAAAGTGTCCATCTGTAAGCAAATTGATGAAAAGACCTTATATGCACATAATGTAATTCTTTCAGACATTATAAAGAAGAATATTTTGTCAATGCAAATGAATTTAGAAAACATTATGTGAAACAAAACAAGGCAGAAACTCAACACAAATATATGACATCACTTGTCTTAAAATTAGCAAATGGTTGCATTTAAGGACAATTTTGGAGTCTGTGATGTTTCTGAATCATTATCTGAATCATTATCTTCAGAAAATTATTAAGCAGAATCAGGTGTCAGCCTTATTTTTTTAACCCACGTGTGAAGATATGTAATATTGGTGAAATATTCATCTTAGCTTTTTTCTTCTAAAGTGTATGCTTATTACTACACAGCTGTGTAAGGCTGTTGATGACTTTCTGTACCAACTCAATTTCTCTTTTGTTCTGTGACCAATGTTAAGTGCTGTGTTCAGCAATAGAGTTTTACCATCGCGTTCTGGTGGGAAACCAAGGTCAATGGCAGTAGGTTGCATCATTTGATGGTCTCTGGATACCTCTGACCAAGAACTTGAGTGGTATCTCAGATCTGGAACAGGGCTTTTTTTTTTTTTTTTTCAGCCTATGGCTTCTAGGAAGCATATTATCTCCAAAGGTAAGGATAACTCCAATTAAACTCTTTTATATGACTCTGTAATTATGGAGTTAAAAATAGTGGGTTTCCATATGGCTTTTTAAAAACATCTTTATTATTAATTATCTTTTCCCTCATTCTTTCCTCCTCTTATTCTCTCATCCATTTCTCCACTTAAACCTCCCTTCCCATCATTCTTGGCAAGATATACCCATGGGTGCAATAGAGCAGGGGTTGATTAGATATAAGGCACAAATGCATTACCTACTGTTGTAAATCTGGTCCAGAGCCTACGGTTGGGAGTTCACAGGACTCAAGGGTGAATCTCCTTCTATTAGTCTTCTAAATGGACATAGCATCAAACAACCCTCTAAATTTGTCTTTCTGTCCATAAATTAGTAAAGCTATCAGAACTCACCAGGGACATTTATTTGCTCAATAGATGATGGACACTAACACAGAAGCTCATAACTCATATAAGGGTGGAGAATGTCAGTTGACTTCTCAACCAGAAATCGGGCAACTATACTACCTCTCTTTACTCTACGTCTAGGAAGCATCTCAGAAAAAGAAGCAGAAATATTGTTAAGATCCAGATGATGGCAGCAACTGGAGCAAAACAGAATCTTCTGGACATGGTAGGCTCATGACACCTATATTACCTCTATAAGACCTGTACTGGATAAAGCCAGTCAGAATTCTTGCATGGTGTTGCAAGGAGTTCACAACATCTGCCCTAACCAAGAAGCAATGGAAAGATGATAGCTTCTTGAGAGAAGAATTACTAATTTTTGTAATGTTTGGCCCCTGCTCTAGTGAATGGCTCCATACCCAGGAGGAGATGGATAAACCAACTGAACTTGATAGGCATATTTAATGTGTGCTTGCATAAGTTTATATACATTATATGCATAATAGATATATGTATACACATTTGAAGCAGAATGTTTGAATTGGGGGATAATAAAGGAGCAGTGGATCTGGCGTGAGATAGAGGAAAGAGCAGAGGGTGAAAATGAGCATATGAAATTCTCAAGAATTAATAAAATATTATATTTAAAAGTTACATCTCTTCTCTGAAATCTATTATAAAGTATTTATATAGTTTCAGTATGTAAAGTTTTATGAAAATTCATGCTTATGAAAAACATTTTTCATAATATTTATACAGTTTTATAAAGCTAAGCACACACACACACAACACCACATACACATTTGTATGCCCTTATATTTATAACGATTTCTTTCTGTAGACCTACTCAAATAGATACCACCTTTTAAACTTTTATATATTTTTATCTCTAGTGAGAAACACCAAAATGAAATAGGTCATTTCTTTCCATGGTGGAACGAGTGGCTGGCTGCAAGCTGTGACCAAATGATCTCTCTTTGAGGCCAGATGAGAAATGCGAACATGGGCTTGCTTCTCCTTATGTGTATTTTCAAGAGTTCATTAATAATTCTCCTTTCATTTTGATGGGAGCAAACTTTAAAACCACTTACTGAACATAAAGAACAGGTCTTAAAGAGATGGCTTCATCCTTGTGGTGTTATACTTTTCCTGCAGAATTCCTAAAATACTTAAAGGACAGTTGTGTGTTTAGAGAAAATATGGGGAAAAACTCTGGATCCTGTAGTTAAAACAGCTCAGGGTGCTTTTTATAAATCTATGCTCCAAAGACAGCAAATATATCTCAACCGTTGGAGGCTCTTAGTTAAAACCAATTTGCATATTTCTGCTCAAGGTCATTAATTTAGTTTATTAAACCAAAATTCTTTTTTGACAGAGAGGAGGACAGATACTCAATTCAACTGTGCCAAAAAATCTGCAAGATAAACAAGGTCCTTTGAAATAATTTCTAAGAAATGTTGATGCTTACACAAGTGCGAAATTCCTTGCCTGCACCCTCTCACTTACACATCAGAGCACTTGGATTTGTCCATCTTCTGAAAGACAGAAGTTTAAATTGCCAAAATGTCACAACAATGGCTGATCCAAAGGTGACACTGAGACATCCTGATTCCCCCACTCAGTTGCTCCTCTATTCTTGAACCAAAACAGCTTTATCAACTTACTTGCTCTCAGTTGGAATTCAAACTCATCGTTTAGTGGACAGTCTAGAATAGCCTAGAAAGAAGATGTGTATTTGTGTGCCTGGAAAAAGATCTCTGGTCCTAAGAAGATGAAATGCACCTGGAAAGTAGAACTTACACCCTCTTCCCCAGTGCACAGTTCTCATGTCAGCCGGGCTGCAGATGAGGATCTCTGGAGAAAGGTTTGTTTTGTTTTTTTGTTTTTTTTCCCTCTGTGTTAACTGAACTGAATTATCAGTGTGTACACTACCTTGTTCATGTATCCTTGTCTTTCTTTACGTTGTAAGGACACCTAGTCCATTTTCTAAAACCTAACTTCTGTTTCAAGTCTCACTGTTCTCAATCACAAAACCATAAATTCTATACCTTCCAAAATTGGTGTCATGATGTGTTTGAGCATATTTTAGGAAAAAGACACACAAAGTAAAAATCATGACATATGTTGCCTTTCTTTTGCATTATATCACTTGCAGACCCTAGAGAGAGGATCATACTAAGTCAGGAAATACAGTGCATGAAAACATTTGTAAAGGTGAGAATATTTCATCGATATGCCTTTGATTCTTTGGCTAGCTTATTTATGGATGCTAAGAAGATCATGGTGTGATTCCTTACTTCTCTGAAGTACTTTTTGGTTTGATCTGAACGATGATGTTTTAGAGAAAGAATTATATGGTGCTGACATATAAATAATAGAAAAAATTGACTTGGCCATAGGTACCTGAGAGGCTGTGTGTGTGTGTGTGTGTGTGTGTGTGTGATGCTCACGCGTGCACATATGTGTGTGCTTGTTAGATGTTGAGAATGATTTGAGAGTAAAATGCTGACAAATAAAATACCTTTCTGCTATTCTTTCTAAACACTCTCAGTAAGACTTGCTTTTGTTGATGACAATTCGAAGAACATGAGAGAGAAGCAATCTCAGTTCACACCTCTTGTCAATAGCAAAATACATAGACGCCTAAAAGCAACATGCAGCATTTAGCCAAGGAAGGAATGAGCCGCTGAATCCAAATTCACCCTTAAACAGATGAGAGAAAGCTCTCCTTTTCACAGCTTAGGAAAAGGTCCCCTCAGGAAGAGAGGAGGGACTATTCTGTTACTGAGTTGACTGAAATTTGAGTTTCCACATTTGGATGTTGAAGGAAGGGGGTCTTAAATTGGGAAACTGTCACATCTGAATTACTACAGGGTCTTGTTCATTTGAGGCAGCATCTTACGTAGCTCAGACATGCCTTGAACATCTAAGCTTCCTGTCTCGGCATTCTAAGTGCTGAGAATACCAGAGCATATTCCCACACCCAACATTATTGAAGTTCTTCAATTTTCCTCCCATAAGTAGAGACCTAAGCCTGTAGCATACAGATGCTTCATAACCAGTTTATTACATTTTCTCGTGACCACTACAGATCCCTTCTTTAGATCCCTGCAGAATGCTTTTCTCCTTGCCTGGAAGACAGCTGTACTTAGTTCTCTACTCTTTGTTTATTTTGTCATTAATGTCTCGATAGTGGCTTTGAAGATAGCCTCTGCAATTCAAGTAGAAATAAAACCCCACAACTTCCAGACTGAGCATGACCTGAAAACAGTACCCAGTTCTGCTATTCACTGTGAGGCAATAGAAGAATTTAATTTTGTCTTAACCAATCACAGCCCCTGCTAATGCTATGGAAAGCTTGCTAGTTGAATGCCTTTAGGAAGTGGAAACTTCTCTTCCACTCTTTGTACATTTGTATTCTTGATGCTTTTCTTCAGTGAGAAATTGCCTTCTTTGCATTTATCTTTTTCCAATAATTCATTAAAAGCATTCTTCTTAGCACTTTAAAAATTTTGTATTCTTGGTTTACTTTCTTCAAGACCACCTGTTATAAATTAAAGTTATATTATTCACTGACCCATTTAAAGTTTTATCAAGGCTAGACAGGGTAGCTCAGTAGGAGCAAAAGGTCCCAAGCTGAGGTAAAAGAGTCAAAATACCTCTCATTCCTGCTATTAGGGGGCCCACAAGAATACCATGCTATGCAACCATAATGTTATTCACTTATTTTAATATAGGATACTTAAAATGATTAGCCTCTTCTTGGTCACAACTGTATTCTCTGATATTCATATAGTAAACACAGAATAAATAATTATCAAATTCATGAATCAATAAAACATAATCTCTCTCTTTATCTTTCTTGGACTTTTGTTTATTTCTGGTGCTTTTAGAAATACATAAATACTGTATTTCTACTAAAAAATACTTGAGTTTGGTTATGGCTCATTTTGCAAAGTCTTTAAGAATGAGGTAAGTTATGAAAATGTAATATTATTGGCAGAAAAATGAAAGTTATGTAACAAGGCAAGATAGATTCTTCAGTGGCTGCATGAGAGTTTTGAAACATGTATCAGATGCGGTTCTGTTTCCTTTTACTTAGTTTGTTAACAAGAAAACAAAACTCCAGGAGTGGACAGAACAGTATTCCTGTATGTATTTTTTAACATCTTACACTGTGGCTTCAGGAAGTGTATTCTCAATAATTAATCAAAGGTCTGACATTTAATACTAGACACAGAAAAGTCACCTTCTTTTTGTGGTTTACATTGTTTTTTTTTTTTTTTTTTAATTTTCATTCTGCTTTTGTAAAAATGTACTTTGACTCTCAGTGATCAATAAAAATTCAGCTTGAATCCATACAGACTCAAAGATTCTCTACTTCTTTCCCTTTGTTGGGCTTTGTTTTATGCAGGTTAGTTTCTCTTTCTTTGACCAACGTTTGCAAAAGCAGGAGACTCAAATGATTATGCCTAAACAAGCAAATGGATTAAAGATCCTGGAATGTAAGACAAGCCCACAAAAGTAGAAACATGATTTGGAGGATTTGGGAGGCTGCACACATCTTCCTTTTTAAGATTTATCATATCGCTTTGTATCCTCTAAGTTGGCCCTTTAGACTTTATGAAAACGTGATAGTCACAAATATTAATGATAAAATTTTCTAAAAGCTCAGCTCATGTCTTCAAACTACCATAAATCATTAATCAGAAATCACAGAAGGCTCTGGATTTACATTCCACAGCTGAACTGGAACATTCTGTCATATGGACTATCTTCAAGCAGAGATAGTAAAACTAGGCAGATTTCGTGTTTTGGTGAGAATTCTTGTCAGCTATAGGATCTCAGGGAAGTCTTGCCTTGAGTCCTATGGCTACACAATGAAGATATTATTGTCTTGAGAACTCTTGACCTATTACCAAATTTCAAGCAATGTTCATACTTGTCTGTTGTCTTAAAACTAATTCAGAAATGTCTGTGCTTAGGAATACTTAATACACTAAGTAGCCACACTACAAATCATTAATTTCTGAGGCTTGTAGATATAATAATAGCTATTTTTACATGTGAATCAACTTGTACTCCAGATACAGACAATAAAATTGAACCACTTGATGGAGACACTGGGAGATTTATTTGAATGATATGAAGTTAAGTTCTTCCTAGGGAAAATAAGACCCTTTTTGCTATGAATTTGAATGGCCTTTCATAAATGTTAATTATGTGTATTAACACTTGACGTGATAAATGAGGAAAAATAAATAAAAGTGGTCTTAGGATATTTTTCATTTCAATAGTTTTACATGAATGCCTTTTTGACAAATCACAGTAATATTAAAGCTTATCTATTTGAACTAAAAGGCAATGTTTTGCATAAAATAATTAAATTCCCCTTTATCATAAGAGTGTCTAGGATTCTTTCAAGTGATTTTATGAATTAATGAGCTATGATATTTTTCTTTAAAGAGCAATTTTTAGGAGCACCGCTTAAACTTATGTTGATAAATTATTTGCAAGGAGAACAGAGTGATAAGGGCCAAGCACTTTTTACTTATGTCCTTAAAAGAACAGAGAAATACAATTGATGTTCAGAGAGTATCATACAGCTCTTGCACTGAATTATCATATAGTTCCTTTGTACTGATCAGATGTCATATGCCACTAAATACTCTATGGTTTCTAGTTGCTTTACTGTAAAAAAAATATAATCAGTTTTCCTTTTTTTGTAGCTCTGTAATGCCCATTCTCAAGGATGCTAGGTCATCTGAACTTGGCTTCAAAGATATCCACCTGCTATATTCATCTTCTATATTTTTGAAATCGCATCTTTTGACCCTTCTTTCTACTTAACATTTGCTACATTTTCCTGCCCTTGCTTTCATATGTGTTTGCTATTGATTCTTTCCCTACTATCCCTCACCACGACTTCCAACTTAGGAAGGTACCTTTTTTGTACAGTAACATCTGAATGTTCTACAGTCACATAAAAAAAAACCCTTTAACTCTTCACTATATCACAGTGTGACTACCCCAGCAGGGCAAAGATATTCTAAAGAGAGGCAGTTGTTCCTTTATCTTTGGTTATCAAACTACTGACATACCGACCTCAAGGAATCATGATTTCCTTAAGAATCTGATGCTGCTGAAGAATCTAAGTCCTGCTGTCATTAAAGGAGACAGAACTTGTCTCCTTGGACCAGATTATGTATAGTTCTGAAAATGTGTTAATCTATCTTGTAAAGAGAATTTTGATGAACATAGCACACAGTGGCCAAATTGTTTATTGATACATAACTTGTACAAATAATTGTCCTCTAAATCTAAATCTCAGGTGAGTACTGTAAAGATGAGCTTGGCAGTCACTGGATTGCTTTATTTGCTTCTCTTCCTAATGTGGCTACAAGTCACTGCTTTTCACTTTGTCTCCTTAATTGATTTATTGAACACCGTAGATGAGCCTTGATTTTGAAGACTTCGAGGTTCGGATTTTACTCTAGAGGCTCTAGTGACAATAGTATCTTACTTTTAGTAAGTGTACACTGTCAAATTAAGCTGCACTGGTGATAACAATGCATGGCCATCCTTGTATTCCATAAAAACATAAATTAGACTACAAAATTGTGCAATATATAGCATACAAGAACAAAGCTTTATGAATGACAGTGGGAGAACAGAAATAGAAGAAATGGATGTTTCTAATGTTTTAAATCATGTTTAAGGTGACAAGAAAGAAGCTTTATATAGATAGAATACATAGGCATTTATGAATGATGGTGGATTCACTTGTATAGAACCTTCAGATATTTGTTGTATGGCATTATGGTTCTTGGCAGTGCAGTTGTGGAGAAGTTGGAGAGTCATTTCATATCATGTCCATGAGTGTCTTTGATCACCTAAGGTTTTAAACTAACATTATGCTATTCAGGGGAACATTAACTATATTACATTGTAATGGTGGTAAAGTTGAACCAATGTATTCTTTTCCCCTTTTTGCATATCCTTTTTTTAAGAAATATTTTTAATCTAATCTTTGTTCCTCAGGGGATTAGGATGTGTTTTGTTCTTCTACAAGAGTCACAAACAAATAGAAGAATTAAAGAACAGAGAATTTCAGGTTTTCATTTAGGTCTTAGGATGATACATCATCAAGAGACACCATATGTATCTTCATTATTCCATCATTACATCAGAGACTTGTGTAAGGACTCTTAAAAGGGAATCAACAAGAATACAGACATGTATATGTACATAAAACACACACACACTTAAAGCAGATAATATAAAAAAAACCCGCAAGACTATTTCATTAGTGTCCTGTGGACACTGTAAGCTCAAGGGAGTCTATACAAGTATACAAGTAAACCATATCAGGTTGTACAATAAAATGCAGGAGATTTGATTTAAACAAACAAACAAACAAACAAACAAACAAAAACCTTTGATGAAATACCAAAAAATGAAAAATAAAACATCATGATCTAGACTCAAGACTCAATGGTTCTCAGTCTTAGATTGTGACCCTTTTAGGGTCACAAATAAGTTATCCCGCATATCAGTTATTTACATTTAAATTTATAACAGTAGCAAAAACTATAGGTATGAAATAGCAATGAGATAATTTTATGATTGGGATCACCACAGCATGAAAAATTGCATTAAAGGGTCACAGCATTAACAATGTAAGAGCCACTGACTAGAGCAAGCACAAGGCTGTTGATGAGTGAAGTAATGAATTCTCCCCAAGCAAATAATAGAAAGCATTATTATTATCACTATTGTAAGTCTTTTTGTATTGTCCCTGAATACACACAGTTGTTATTTTTCTACATTGTCCTTTTTGACTTTTTACCTTAACCAGAGATGTAACACAGCTAAAGAAAATTGCCTCGTAGCTCTTTCTGAAGATATTCCCAATCTCAATAGGAATCACCCATTCCATGAAAGCATAAGTAATATGTATGTGTGAACACACTACATAAATGTATGTGCACGTTTACTTATAGACATATAAATCTTTACTTAATGCCTTAATTATAGTTGGCCTTCTAATTTGGGTTTGAGGATGGAAACTTATGAAACTTAACCATAGTTTCAGGGATGTAACTATCACCAGCCTGTTAGTACTGTCCAGGAAACATTAATAGTTAAGATATAATCCAGTACTCATGACACGAAAGTACAAATTTATGTGAGAAATAAACAAACCAAAAATTGCAAACATCAAAGACCTATAAAATGCATCCTTATATGTTGTTTAATTTTGTTACAGTAGACATAGATTGTTCTTTAATTAGGTATATGATCATATTTTTAAATTCTTAGATTATTATCATATAAAACCCTTCTAGAAAAAAGAAATGCAATGACAAGTATGGAATTAACACACAATCCTCAGTGGAATAAGCCCTCATTAGATCCCTTTAGATAACAATAGATGAAAACACATCCTTTCAAAGCACACCACATAGAAGAAAGCGACTTGGCAATCTTGAATTGAATTAGTGTTATTTTTTTTTCCTTCTAACTGTACAAAAGAGATGTACAGATGTGTTTGAAATAAACAGGGAAATAGTATGCTAATGCTATGACATATAAAATATCCTATTGAAAACAACAAACAACACCATTTTATCTGCCCCTTTGAACACAGAAATTCACTGAAACAAGGGGAGACAAGACTATAGCCACCCTTTAGAAGTCAACCCCGCCCTACCTCTAAAGGGCTTTCACTCCTTGCCAGGTACTTTGTTCTTTCTGAAGTGTATCACACTTTGATTTTCATTGATCCCTCCCTCCTCATCTTCCGAACTTTTTCTCAGGTAGATCTGCTACGTTTCTGAGTGAGAACTTTCAAGAGTCATTAACCCTTTAGAATATTAACCAGTAAGAATAAGCATGCAGAACAGAACACAGAGAAACAATTGATTCATGTAAGGCTCTTACTCAGAGTCCCATTTGCTTTCAGAGTTAATTATCCTTGAATTTTTGTCAAATTACCCTATCATATTCCTCCATCCCTCAGTCTACACATCTTCCTTCATCCAACACCTCTCCAGTGGAAATAAGACAAGAAGGGAATAAACAAATGTGTGAATATAACATATATCTGATGTAAGTACAAGGATGGGGCCAAAGAGAAATTTTACTGTTCAGAAAGCCAAAGGAAAGATTGCTTGTGCTACTTAACATATCGCCTTTCCAATAATGTTCTGAGGAGCACAAAGCCTTGCTCTATATTGCATTTCAGGTACATTGTCCATTTGCCTGATTGTTACTCCTTCAGAATCCCCTCCTTCATCACACTGCCCTTTGCCACCATCATGCTATTGATAGTATAGAGATTTGCAGAAATAATCTCTTATCATACCTATTAATCTGTGTGGTTTTTCCTTCTAGACATGTTGTCTGCAAATTCTCTATAAAATTAGGTCATAATTATGGATGTAATGAAAGAGTATTGCTGTTTATCTTTGAAAGGAATCATGCAAGAGGGGTCAAATCATTAGATCATATCTAGCCTTGGGGTAGAGAAGCCTAACTTTCAAAGAGCAGAAGTACTTATTACAAATCAGGGAAATCAGTGGTGATGCCTGACTCCCAGATGCTTCACTATTTGAAAAACACACATGAGAAGTGAGGTTAAGTGTTAACTACTGAGGGTAAGTACAGAATAAGTATATTGCATGCTAGCTTTGAATAGTAAAATAACCAGCTACGGCAAGATCACATAGTGAAGCAAGTCCAGAGTCTCAGTAGAATTTATTTGCAGCCTTCTATCTGATTTAATTTTAGCCTTCTATTCAGAGATGTATTGAATCTATCAATGAAATCCTTTTCTTAGTGTGTACATATGAGATATTCAATTTCTTTGGAAACTTTGTCGGCGCTTATGGCAAATAGATATTATACATTGTTCTTACAAACATTGCAGGTGTGATTTCCTATGCCTTCTACTCATACTACAAAGAGATTTTTATCGTGTGTGTGTGTTTGTGAATAAGGAGTACAGGTTTCTAAATAAATGCAGGAAAAGGACAGAAAGTTCTCTATTTGGCTTTAAATCTGATACTAATTCAAGTCTATTGATTTCATCAACTGAAAAATATTAATCATTTTATTGCTTTGAAAGATAAAATGAGGTATGGCCTGATGCTATCAAAATTAAATCAGAGTCTATGTTTAGCTATTAAACAAGAATATAAAGATTACCCGTATAAATGAGAATAACATTAGTTTCTTCAATCAAGTGAAATATATCTATTTTCTCAAACTCTGGCCATTCACTCACAGTGAAAACTTTCAAATACTCTCTGCCTCTTTGAAATGTATAATTAAATTACTGTCAATAGTTACCTAACAGCAGTAAGACAGGAGTACTTCCATCTAACTATAATCTACTTCCCACTGGACATACCCCCACCCTACCCCCACATGGGTGTGTGTGTGTGTGTGTGTGTTTGTGCATGTGTGCTTGCGATGTGTGAATGATTACTAATCACCACTAGGTAACATAGATTGCTATGGACACAGATGTTTTGGAAACTGAACAATCAAAAATGAGTAATATCTGGACTCAGTGGCAGGATGATTCTAACTATAAGGCTAACCTGGGCTGTAGAGTAATGTGAATATCAGCCTGAGAAACTGAGACACTCTTCATAACTGGTCAAAATTTAGAAAACAAATGATCATAAAGTGCCCAGCCCTAGTTGATATGTTTACAACACATTTGTCATAGATAAGGCTGAGGAAGCATCTCAGAAAGAAGGAGAAAGAATGTGAGACCTAGAGGTTCAGGAATTGTGTTGAGATTGTGTCTTCTAGAAAATAAAAAGATACTGCAACAAAATGGCTGACTGAATAAGGCGGAAGCCAAATGGCAACACTAATACACGTGGTATTGTGGAAGGTGGAATTCTCCTGGATCCACACCCTAAGACAAGAAAAAAAAACCTACATGCAACTAATGACTAGCTGAAAGGGAGACATGTTTGGGAATTAACTTTCTAGGATAAGGCCCCTAATTGATAATTCAATACTAATTGGTCAGTCCTGAAATATTATATATATAAGCAATAGTAAATATACACAGAGAGAGAGAGAGAGAGAGAGAGAGAGAGAGAGAGAGAGAGAGCCAGAAACAGAGAGAGAGACAGAGAGACAGAGAGACAGAGACAGAGAGACAGAGAGACAGAGAGACAGAGAGACAGAGACAGCAAACAAACAATGAAGAAAAAAACGCTGTGAACTTGAGAATGAGCAAGGGGGTCCATGAAAGGGAGGGTTTGAAGCAGGAGAAGGAGGAATTATGAAAGCATATTTTCATTAAAAGTTATAAATTAATTCAAAATAAGCATATAGAAAAGAGTACTGGAAATGTAGATCAGTGGTAGAGCTATTGCCTAGCATATGTAAGGCATTGGACTCAGTTCTCAGTAATACAAAGTAAATGATGATATTAAAAAGAGAACATTTACTTCCCATTTTTTCTACTCCCTTCTCCTTTTCTATTCTCTTTTACCCATCCTTGTATCTCTGAGTTTACATTGGCTAATAAAATAATAGCCTTGCTTTGGGGGAGACCTGAATTAAGACATGGGTAATAGGATTTAGTTTGCACTTTGCACTCTAGTCTATTGCCAAATTAATTAAAATAAGTACAGTAACATTTTGCATAGTGTATTTGGTATGCTAATTAAACTCTTTTTTGCATTGAAAGGTTTATCTGGGTCACATTATAACTGAATATACCTCCTTACATAGATGGATATAGTTACAACATTTACCTGGCAATTTATTCATCTTTGATTGGAAAAACAAAGAATAATGGCCCTTTAGATACTAACAAACAATACAAAAATTTGAAAGGGAAAATGAAAAGGAATTTATCGAGAACTAATATTCTCATAAAGACTTCAGTTAAGGATCTCAATGTAACCTTCAGAAAAAATGTAAGCTCATCTCCACAGAACCTGAGCAGAGTCTTGGGAAGTTATGTGTTTTAAGGTTAGAAATGAGAAATATATCCTCAGAGGAGAAAGGCTTATTGTGTGCTCCTCAGGGCCTTAGAATTCATCAACACATGCACATATTTCTTAGACATTTTCAAAATTTGGAACATAGCGTTTTCTCAGTCTGCAGCTATCTATGAAGTGGGGCACCTGTAGAAGGGAGAGGAGTCCAAACTCAAGAAGATCCCAGACCTTGTCCAGCAGTTCCCAAGTCAGGTGCTATGGCAATTGCTGTCTGTTGTGAAATACCACTGAGGCCACTGTGAGTTCCTCAATAAACAAGGACTAGAAGTGTAAGCTCACAACTTGGACAGACACTTGAGTTGTCTTTTCTTGGTGTTGTGCTAAAATACCTGGATGAGAACAACTTAAAGAAGGAAGGTTTATTTGACTCACAGGTTGAGAGCATAGTCAGTCCATGACGGTGGGAAATAGAAATTTATGTTGCTATTATGTTAACTATTTATTTAATGCATGTTTGATGTATAAATGTATATGGTTATGTGTGTTTGCTTGTGTGTATGCAGGTGCAAATAGGTCTGTCTGTTGGTCAGGAGACAACCTTCAGATGTCTACAATGTTCTACCTTGTTGATTGTCAGGAAATTTAAATGATCAGCATTGGTCTTTTCATATTTGTGTTAAGAATGAGCAGCTTCTATAAGATAAGAAAAATAAAAAGATGAATATGTTAGGATAAGAAAAACTTGGTGATCTTGTGGGTCAAGGTTAACAGGAAATGCTAAAAAATAAAAATTAAGCTGAGAGTGTAAACTTTAGTGTTTTACAAGTCTGCTTAGTCATTTTAGGTTTTCTTATCAATATTACAAAGATAAATGACTGCTTTTTTTCTTTTGCATTTTTTTCCCTAGTCAGATCAATATTGTACCAAGAATTTCTTTGGTAATGCTTAGCTGCCTTCAGAGAGTTATTGAAAGAATAAGTAAGGGATGGCTGTGATCCAGTTTTGTAAAAAACATGTACACTATACTAATGCCAGTTATTATTGCTGTTACAATAATAGTTTTGATTTTACCCCAATCTTAAGAGGGGTTAAAATATGAGTTGAAGTTATTTTTAGTAACACATTGACAACATGTGTGCTCTCAGAATCCCCCTTCAATCTTATTCTATCCAGTCTTGCTATTAAATACTGGATAAATTGAGTTGGGAGTGTGTTAATTGGATTTGGGGACAACACACAGCCAAGAATAAATGCTTTAGGAGAGCATTAAAGTATAACAGGATTCTTACAAACTTAAGGAAACAAGCTAACTGTCCAGCAAATGAGATTTCCCAAAGGTATCTACAGAGACCCAAAGTATCACATAAAATAAAATGCTTAAAAATGGCAAAATGCATGCAGTTTTAAGGAATGTCATGTTGGACACACTCTTCCAACATTGCTTTGCAATTCTAGATTCCAGCTCACTCTTTGTGCCTTTTGATCTCCCCAGTTCTTCTTTACACTTTACAAGATCCCATTCTCCACTGTTGTTCTTTATATTGTTTGACTAACACTTTGATTCTCCATAGATTGAATTAGTAGTAGTGAAGGACATTACTGGTTATGTCAAGGAAACCTCTGTGGTTGTGTAATTAAAGACTAGTAATGGTCTCAGGACAAAAGTCAAGAAGCCATCCCATAGACAAAACAGTGTAGAGAGGCTGCTACCATACTACTCACAGGAGAATGTGTAATAGACACAACAGTCACAAAGCATCTGTCACTCCGTGGAGACTTGGAGACAAACTTAGCTGTTTTATCATGATCACAGATTGTTAATTGCAGATGTTATTTTCTTTCTATGTGTGTATCTCTGTGCGAGCACTTATGTGTGTTTGAGTATACTGGCACATGCACACAGTCTCATGGGGAGGTCAGAATATGACCTCAAATGTCTTCCTCAATTGTTTTCCTGCTTATTTTCACAGACAGGGTAGCACACTGAATTGGAGCTCATAGATTTGACTAAATTATCTGGCAGGCAAGCCCAGGCCTCTCCCTATGGCCATTTCCCCAGTGTTCTAATGGGAGTTATGTGTTGCACAGATTTTTTTTTTACATGGGTGCTGAATATTGAAATCAGATTCACATGATTGTACAACAAGCACTTTACTGAACAAGCATCACTCCATGCCCTAGCGTTACTTCTTGAATCAACTTTGATGATGATGATGATGATGATGATGATGATGATGATGATGATTTTATAGTCTAAGATTATCACTTGTGTTGTCACTGCTTGAGATGCAGCAATGTTTAAAAAGGCATAAGATACTGCCACTGAATATGCAGTCAAACTCTCTGGTTGTCAATTCCCGCGGCATCACAACTGCATTAGGGTACTTTGTTTTTTTTACTTTTGTATGTGTTTACTGTTCATCTTACAATATAATCCTTCAGTCATTGTTTTTTTTTTTTTTGTTTTTTTTTTTTTTGTTTTTTTTTTTTTTTTTTTTTTTTTGAGACAGGGTTTCTCTGTGTAGTCCTGGCTGTCCTGGAACTCACTCTGTAGACCAGGCTGGCCTCGAACTCAGAAATCCGCCTGCCTTTGCCTCCCAAGTGCTGGGATTAAAGGCGTGCGCCACCACCGCCCGGCTCAGTCATTGTTTTTAATGATGATCTTTAAGGTGTTTTGGGGATTGATATCTAACACTTGCCACTGAGAAACCACAGCCTCACACATAATCACTGAGTCTGTTTTCCGTCTCCCTTTTCACTAAAGCTCCTGTGATTGTCTAAAGGCGGTATTGATTGAAGGCGCTTGGGACTCATGTGTTTTTCCCAATGAGAACTCTGTTGTAAATATAAGGGAAAATATGTAATAGACACAACAATCCACTGAGTATACTAGCATTAAAAAAGTGGGGCTTGGTGCCTCCCATGCTGAAATGATGAAGAATGCCTGATTTCTGAACCTGAGCCAGATTTTTAAACTTAAATCTATTCTTTAAAAAGAAATGGGGTCTCCAATAGCAAGGATACTACAGTATCAAGGCAAGAGGTACAATAACAATTTTTATTCATAAAATATCCAACTGAAAGAAAGGAACCACAAATAACAAGAGACCTAAAATATCACCAGAGCACTGTGGCTAGCATGGCAGAAGGAAGGAGGCAGCTATTGAGTGGTGCTCAGTCTCAGAAGCTAGGCTCAGAGTGAGCCTACATTGTCATAGAAACGTGTGAGAATGAGTAAGCGTCCTTTCAATGCTAATTGAGATAGACAGCCTCAAAGTGAGTCATTTGCCTATAGCTAAGAAGCTATTATAGTGGAAATACCAGAGAAGACTTTTTGAAAGTCATCCTGCCCCCCACCCCCACACACACCTCCACAATAATAAAATTATGCTTACATGCAGGGTGAGGAAAGACAGGGAAGAATTGAGTGCCATTTTTCATGTCTGCAGGATATGAAACCCTTAGAAAGCAGAAAGAACCTAAGCCTTCCAAGTAGTTTCCACAACAGAGCCAGTACTTTTACAAGAACTAAAACTATGTGGCCTACAGCGCTAGTCTGTGTTCTTGACTTGGTAGAGATTTCCCTCTTCTCATCAGAAAGAAGAAACAGAAAATTTGTACTTAATGTACAGAACTATATTTTACTGTTTTTCCCTAGAGGTGCATAAACTATCCTCCCTCTGTCACAGTGAAATCTGCAAGGATAGGAACTGCCTGTAAATTCAGTAGAAGAATGTATTCATAGATGTATCCTGTGAATCAAGTCAAATGTGTGAAAAACAGGACAAGCATGTTGGAGAGCGAGTGCAGACATGTGGTTTCCAGAGAGTGTAAGCAAAGCTTATGAAGACTCAGAGTTCTTCTTTATCATTTTGAGAATTTCATATATGCGTATAATATAGGTTTTATTGTTCCCCCTACTCCAATTTCTCCTCACTATTTCCTCAAGATTTCATGTCTTCCCTTTCTCTTCTTTCATAATAAGTTCACTTAGTGCTGCCAGTATGTGCTTGGATATGGGGCCATCTATTGGTTGACCTCCTAGGAGTCACAACCCTATAAAAAATTGACTCACTCCATTACCCTGCCACCTTTCTTCATCAGATCTGTGAATTCAGAAGCATACAGGTTAGACTCCCTTCCCTGCTGCTGAGTCTTCTGGGGTACCCCCAGCTACCCTGAGCCACCTGCTATCCCCAGTAGACCTCCATTACTCTGACACTTCTGTACCCACCTTCATCACACCCTTGGATGCCGAAGTCTATAGATTAGATTCCCTTCCTGCACCCATTTTCTGGATACCATGAAATGACCTAACCTAAGAACAATAGGAATGGAAGAAGGTGAAGAGTACCAGCCTCAAGGACCAGAAAATATTTTCAACAAAATCATAGAAGAAAGCTTCCCAACCAAAAGAAAGAGATGCCTATAAACATAAAAGAAGACTAGAATACCAATTAGACTGACCTGAAGAGAAAATTCTCCTGCTACATAATAAATAAAACACAAATTACACAGAACAAAGAAAGAATATTAAAAGCGGCAAGGGAAAAAGGTCAGTTAACATAGAAAGGCAGACTTATCAAAATTACACCTGACTTTTCAAAAGAGATTCTAAAAGCTAGAAGTGCTTCAACAGATATCTTACAACCTCAAAAAAAAAACACAAGTGCCTACCAGCAAAACTCTCAACCACCATTGATGGAGAAAATAAGATATTTCATGACAAATTCAAATTAAACAGTATCTATACACAAATCCAGTCTTACAGAAAATACTAGAGGAAAAAACTCCAATCCAAAGGAAGATAAATAAATCGAAGAAAACACAGGAAAAAAAAGTAATTCCATAACAGCAAAAAAGGGGGGAACACACACACACACACACACACACACACACACACACACACACACACAACTGCACCAATAACAAAGAAATAAGAAGTAACAATCACTGGTCATTAGCAACTCTCAAAATCAATGAACTCAATTCCCCCAAAAAAAGATACAGGCTAACAGAATTGATGTAAAAACAGGATCTATTCTATACCAGTCACATGGCTAATATCAAAAACTCAAATGGTAGTTCGTGCTGGAGTGGATGTGGAGCAAGGGAACACTCTTCCATCACTGGTGGGAGTGTAAACATTGGAAATCAATCTGGCTTTCTTTCTCAGAAAACTGGAAATAGTTCTACCTAAAGACCCAGCTATATCATTCCTAGGAATATACCTAAAAGATGCCCTACTACTATACCACAATGGCTCCTAGTCAACTCTGTTTATAGCAGCTTTATTCATAATAACCAGAAACTGGAAACAACCTAGATGTCCCGCAACTAAAATAGATAAAGAAAATGAGGTCCATCTACATAATGGAATACTATTCAGGTATTAAAAACAAAGATATCATGGATTTTGCAGGCAAATGGATGGAGCTTAAGAATATCATCCTGAGTGAGGTAACCCAGACCTGAAAGAAAATGCATGGTATATACTCTTTTATAAGTGTATATTGGCCATAAAATATAAAGTGCCCACACTATACTCCACAGACCCAAAGAAGCTAAACAGGAAGGAAGACCCAAGTGAGAATGGTTGAATCTCATTTAGATGGGGGGAATAAAATAGTTATAGGAGGCAGACGGAAGTGGACAAGAGAGGTGATGGGGAGGGAAATTGGAGGGGGTTTCAGGATCAAGGAAGATTGACTAATGGCCATGAGAATGAATGAAATTTTCAGCTGGTGGAGTGGAAGGATGGGTGGCATCTGGAGTACCTGCCAGAGACCTGGGATAGGGGAGGCTCTCAAGAACCAATGGGGGTGACCTTAGCTGAGACTTGTAGCAGTGGGGATATAGAACCGGAAGAGACTACCTCCTGTACCTCATGGAGTGATAGGGACAACCAACCCATCCACAAAACTGACCCAAAATGCAGGAATGGGGATGAAGCAGAGACTCGGGGAATGGCCAAACAACAACCGGTCCAATCAGAGACCCATCTCACAGGTAAGCACCAATCCCTGACACTATTAATGATACTCTCCTATGCTTGCAGAAAGGAGTCTAGCATGTCTATCCTCTGAGAGACTCCACCTAGCAGCTGACTCAGAGAGATGCAAAGACTCACAGCCAAACAGTGGCTAGAGCTTGGGGACTCTTATGGAAGTGTTGGGGGAAGGTTTGAGGGCCCAGAAGGAATAGGGACTCCACAGGAAGATCAACAAAGTCAACTAACCTGGATTCTCAGGGGTCTCCAAGACTGAACCATCAACCAAAGAGCATACATGAATGAACTGGACCAAGGCCCTCCACACTTAGGTAGCAGATTTATAGGTCCCTGTAGCTGCTTGTATTATGAATGTTAATTACGTTCCCTCAAAAAATCTGTTCCTACGAGAGTGTCTGAAAGTAGTTCCTGCGAATCTGCCTCTAGTTGGTTTTGAAAGATGCCAACAGCTAATAATAGCTTGGCAGTACAGACAGGCAGGCTTTCAGGATTCCTGTGAGGAGAAGGAGGAGATTAAACAAGCCATGCCTGGGAAGAGCGCAGTACAGAACCGTGTGGCCACAATCTTAAGGAGCCCAGAGAGCACGGTCCAGAGTTGGGCAGCCCTCTGGGTCTAGAGTAGCCAAGATAGAGCATAGAATTAGTAATAATTCGAGATTAACAATGTGGAGTTTAGGCAGTGGCCCAGCAATTGTGCTGTTTCAGGCACATTAAAATATAAAGGCTGTGTGTGTCTTTCATTAGGGAACATAAAGCATTGAAGGTAGTGAACCTGCTGCTGGGATTAACTTTCTAATATTTATTTCTACGGGCCCCAAATAACAGGAGCAGGGGCTATCCCTAAAGCTGTTGTCTGTCTATGGAACCCATTCCTCTAACTGGGCAGTCTTGCCTGGCCTCAACGGGAGAAGAAACACCTAGCCCTACAGAGACTTGATGTGTCAGAGGGGGGGGGGGAGGGGCATACCCATCTGTTAAAAGAGAAAAGGAGGGGGATGGAGAGAGAGACTTTGGAAGGGGGAACAGTGATCAGGATCCAAAGTGAATAATAATAATAAAAGATTATCTAAATTAAAACTTCCAAAAAATTGACTCTCCCTCTCTTAGCAGTAACCAATCAGCAGTAGCTCCCTAGAATTCATACAGTTTTGTGATCATCACCCCATACACACTGGGATTTTATCTAGTTTGTTCTTGTATAGGTCGTAGACAAGTTGTCACAGACACTGTGGCTTCATCCATTCACTTGTCTTATTGTGTCTTGAAGACACTGTTTCACTGTAGTTATCCATTGGTTCTGGCTCTTTCAATCTTTTTTCTTCATTTCCCATGATGATCCCTAAACCTTGGACTTCAAGGGCATGTTGAATAGATGTACAGTTAAGACCTGAGCCCTCTTCAGTTTCTTTTTCTCTTCATGTAGACTAGTTGTTGATCCTTGTGTCTGTCACCATCAACCACAAATAAATGGCTTCACTGTAAGAGTTGAGAAATGCACTCATCTATGGCTTTAATGATAAAAAATGGCAGTACCACAAGCACACGGCAAGGCAGGTATAGGCTCAAAGAGAGAATTGATAACTATTATTCTGCTAAATAGTTAAACCAACTTCTGAAGATTTATTGTTATATTCAGGGTACTTTTGGTGTCATGAAAATGTAAATGGTCAATGAATACTGATTTTAAAAATGTAAAAGATATGATCAGATGAATCTTGATGGTTTGGCCTGAAGATGAGACAATGTTTCATAAACCTTTTCAGGGGTTAGAAGTCTCATACTAGCACCTGGTATTTAATGACAATGCAATAGTGACATCAAGGTTGACAGTTTAGACTAGGTCCCTGGACAAAGAGTATGATAGCAAGTCCCAACTAAAATAGGAATTCCCTTCACTTGGGTCATATATTCCATAAGATCCTGTGATATTAGAGCTTTCTGGTATACTCAAAATTCTAAGATAACTATATGACAGGCTCCAGTAAAAAAACAGCAGGCTCCAATGGTCTGCAGTAAAGGCAAGCCATCTGTAGCAGAAAATGATGTGAAAAACAATGTCTGCCCATGGCTAGGCTCTGATATAAACAGAGGATCTGACTATGATACATTAAATGACCAGTGTCTGGAACTGGGGCAGATGGATATTGAAAAGAGCCTACTGTAGGCCAGAAGTAATATTTTCACATTTTAGCATGAGCCAAAAAAAAAAAAAAAAAAAAAAAAAAAAGAAAAAGAAAAAAAAAAAAAAGAAAAAAAAGCAACTTCATGGTCAGATAGTACGTGGTCAGATAGAATGCTAACTGCAATCACAGAACAAAAGTTCTTCCCCATGGTGCATATTTTTTCCTGTGGGTGGTATGGTAGGGTCAGGTCAGGTCAGGCCAGTTTGGGAGTCTTATAAATATGTGACATACAAGTGAAAAGGAAAACCCACGCCTGACTCACAAACTGGTAGTCGAAACATGGGTACATTCCAATTGGACAGAACAGTAGCTTTACTCAAGAGTGCTCTTGGAAGAGAAAGGTATGGGAAATATTCCCCACTGGGGAAAGCTTTGAGGAATCAGAGAAAGAAACCCAAGTACGTGACTGGTGGCAAATGGGCATGTAATACTATTCAGAAAGCCCTGGGGAAAGGACTAAGCTATTAGCAACAAGATAGTGTCAGAACAAGGCATGTGAGTGGTCATATGAAAGAGTATACAAGTATAAAAATCCATGAAGTCACTTATTAAAATCTCTGAAGAGGCTATGGCTTTCTGGAGCAGCGATAAACCCCAACTTTCCAGAACAGGCTTGGAAAAAAGTAAGAGGGTCTTCATTGGTGCACCCTGAACTGGGAGCCTCTTTATTCATTGAGCATATAAAGAAAATTCACTAAGTAGAAAATCCAGTGACTCTCATTTTGTTGAAAGAGAGTTTGGTACTTTCTGGATGGTGCTTGCATGCCTGTTATTCCAGCAGTCAGGAGTCTGGAACAGGAGGACTGCTTAGAATTTGATGCCAGCTTGCAAAGTGAGTGCCAGTCTAAAGTGTCAAGAAGGCAAGCAAGCAACAAACAAACAAACAACAAACAAAACAAAAAAACAACCCACCCATACAAACAAACAAACAAAATTTATGAGAATATCCACTATAGGAGCCATACTAAACACATAAGTATAAAAATCTTGTTTAATCAGTGTGAGCCAACTTCTGTTTATAAGCACAGCAGTTCTACCATGAGTTGAAGTACAAAATGGTGATCCTGGAATAATTGTACTTGTTGGCTTCCATGTGCTAAGGCTGGAGATGCTGTTTCTCTTTACCAAATGTCAAATATATTAACAACAAGGACCATCACAGTGACTTTGGTGTCATACTGCAAGAAGTCCAGTCGTCACTTTGAGAACAGATTTTCCTTTCCCATGATAGACATATTTGTTTGTTTTTCTAAGGAAGTAAGCATGAGTCTATGTTTGGCTGTCTTTCTTCCTTTGAGGATTGATCAAAGGACTGATTTATTGGAATATAATTCCATAGGACAGTGTATATCAGATAAGTGTTTCTGCTTTACATCAAAGGATATTTGAATTAGGTATATTAGTTACATTTTCTCTTTCTGTTTGATAAAATACCTGAGAGAAACAACTGAAGGGAGAAAAGGTTGATTTTTTTTTTTTTGGCTCATAGATTCATTCTATTTTCATGGGAAGGACATAGGGTTTGCATGGCTTTGAGTGTGGTAGACTATTATTATGTCTTGGTCAATCTAGAACCAGACAGTGAAGTCCTGAATCAAGGCTGGTATTCTCTTCAAAGCTTTACCCCAATAATCTTTTTCTGCTTCCTAGAATACGGTCCCAAAGGATCAATAATAACTGTCAATACAGTGCTACCAGTTGTGGACCAAGTGTTTAAAACATAAGCCTTTGGGGCACATTCATGATTAAATAATAACTGTAGAGGTCCCATAAAATCCACTGATCACATTACTTATTATACTTCGGAGCTGTAGGTATTAGAGGATTAGGAAGTCTGCTAATAGTACAGATGAAGCTCGAGCTTTAGTGATCATGCTTGATGAGAATGGACCACAAATCTATCGAAGATGTAGCATCTAGCTTGCATTAAAAATATTATTAAATAGCAATATCCTATATAGTTAGAAAATTAGATAGAGAACTACAAGGAGTGGAATAAGGGTTATTGGTTTGTTTTTACTACTATTCTCAGTAACTTACTAAGAGACTGCATAGTCCATCCTGGCCATTCTGGGTTCTGCATGCAGAGCTTGAAGTCAGCTTTAGAGCAGCTCAGAACCACTTCTTAACCATGCACATAATCCAGATGACGTCTCTCCTTAGAGGATACTGGTTAGTGTCCTGGCTACTGCACTTGAGATCCACTGCACAGATATCGCTGTCAGGCTAGGTCTTATTGTGCCCAGATGCTACCAGAACTGTCAGAACCAAGTCTCTATTTGCAAATGTTCTCAGATATCATTTTTTTTTTCCTGAGCTGCTGCACCTCAAGGTCAGATTCTTCCAAGTGTCAGTCCATATCTAATGGCTAATGAAAATGAGAGTGTAGCTTCTTAGACACTTTGACCCTGCCTGAGGCAATTATGATAGATCATTTTAGCTCCACAGCTCACCATCTCCCCCTCCTCCATGCCGCTTCATTGCCTTTCCACTGATGCTAGTGGAAGAATTCTCACAGAGGACTAGCCTGTGTGCTAAACACCTGCTAAGGAATGTTTCCCAGAACACCCAACGATCAACAGAGAATTTGTAACACAAGGGTTCTCAACACAAGGTGACTCCTAATTCTTCTCAGAAACTATGAATTTAAATACTGCTATTAATCACTTCAGGAGTGACATAATAAGTATGTGCTTAGCATGAGTGATGAAATCACTCCATGGCTACCAGTTAATTCTGTCCAGCTACAGAGATGGTGCTGTTCTAACTGACCCATTTGATTTGAGAACTAGGACTGCAAATGAAGCTAGATACCAAAACAGCCTGAGCATTAAAAAACATCAAGCACAATTCCTCAAACTGCATGCCCTTTGAAAAGAGTTATTTGGTCAACCACTAATTATTCCACTTAATGTAACTAATGTACTTTAAACTGAGCCATCTATCTAATGAGCTATCACAATGGAGTAGAGAAAATTCAGAGTCCCTAGCCTGAGTATTGTGGTTATATCTGAAGTCATTTATGAACGTTGTTTGTGGTTTATATTTTGAGTGTTCCCATCCTTCTTGTGTGTGGAAGGCTTGGTCTCCATGTTATAGTGTTATTGCGAGTTGGCATGGATGTAAAACAAGGCCTGGTTGTTGGAAGTTAGGTTATTGGCAATTGTGTCCTCAAAGCCACACTGCCTCATTAAAGTCTAAAGGCAGTAGCACCAACAGGCCATGAGTGCATCCTCTGAAATGATCAACCAAATTAGATTTCCTTTCCTTTACATTGATTTTTACAAATGTTTTAAAAGCCAGAGAAAACTAACACAACTCTCCCTTTTAACCACTGTACGTCCCTCTTTCCTGTTAAGTTTTGGGGTAATGGAAGGACTTCTTTATTTAGTGTAAAGGAGGCTATAAATCTCCCAGGATTGGAGGGGTGAATGGCCTTCAGCAGAGAGATGTGAGCTTTGTTTAGCATTAGTAGGTAGTCTTCTGGCAGCTGCCAAATTTGAAGAGCTGGAAGTGATGGATGACACCAAGAAACAGTGTCATGACATGTCATGACATGTCATTCTTCCAGACAACATGACCAATACACACATAGACTCTCAGGGCTTGCACAGCCCTGAGATGTGATCCCAGCATTAAGAGAGGAAAGAGGCCGGGTGGTGGTGCACACCTTTAATCCCAGCACTTGGGAGGCAGAGGCAGGCAGATTTCTGAGTTCAAGGCCAGCCTGGTCTACAGAGTGAGTTCCAGGAACACCCAGGGCTACACAGAGAAACCCTGTTTCGAAAAAAAAACTGAGAGAGAGAGAGGAGAGAGAGAGAGAGAGAGAGAGAGAGAGAGAGGAGGGAGGGAGGGAGGGAGGGAGGGAGGGAGGGAGGAGGAGAGAGAGAGAGAGAGAGAGAGAGAGAGAGAGAGAGAGAAAAGGACACAGACAGGAGTTACCATTCCTAACCAAGAAACTACCTTCAATTGCTATCCCTTGCAAAGGAACAATTAAATTTCCCCAAAGGAGTCTCACTGGGAAAGTATACCATAGTTAAGAGAGAGAGAAGTTGGGGAGGATCTGGGAGGAATTGGAGGATTAGGAAACAATGATCAGATATATTGTATGACTTTTTTTTTCAATAAAAGAAAGAGCAGAAACAGGCTTTGTGGCACATACCCACATAAAACAAAATTGTTTATGGCAATATCTTTCTTGGATAGGACAGCCCAGATGGCAGAGGCTCCTTCTTGTGTCTTGTTCCTGTCCCTAGGAAGCTCTTTTAAATGTCACACTGGCCCATCAGCTCCTGAAATGATAGATAGAAATAGCAAACCAGGCACCAGAGATCACAGCAGCACATTTTGGTTCTACATTTAAGAGCTGGCTAAGAGGATGGATGAAAGTAAATGACCCAAAATTTTAGAGGAAAGGTTAACTATTTTTTTTCAAGTAGAAACTGACAACAGTTGTAACTTTGTTTCTGCAAGTTAGTACTGTAGGTGGATTTGAATTGATCCTAGTCTTCCTGTCTCTCTCTCTCTCTCTCTATGGGTGTAGGTGTGGTGTATATGTGTGTGTGTGTGACACATATATAAAACATTCTCAAACTTTACTCTTATGATCTTGCATAAATATCCATACAGAATCCCTTCGTCATTTGTGAACTTCTCAGAGTGAGGAGGAAGTATACTCCTTCTTGGAGATTTTAATACACTGTGGGTTTCCTGGTCATTGAGTGGACGCACAAAAGGTGTGTCTATCAAAATGCCAGATGACATTCTACTAATCTGTATAATTTTGTTTGCGATTAGTTCATAATTGTTTAAAGAAAGTAGAAGACTGAAAAAAAAAAAAAACCATGGTTCTCTGAGCTATTTTAGTCAGAAGAATTTGTATTTCTTACTTTGTAGAGCATGTTGGCTTAAAAGTGAAAATTCACACACAACTGCCAAAAATGGCATCAAAAAATACCTGTGGTTTCACACTCCAAGAGTATCTCACACACATTATTAAATATTTTCTGTATGTCTCTCCCTTTTCATATCCACTGATTAATGCATTTGATGCAAAGTGGTGCCATTTAATGGATATTATTTCAAAAATTCCCTCTTAAACCTTTGGAATGAAGACACTTACAAAGGTCCTAATTATGCTAGTTAGAGTTCAGAAAAGAAAACAGAATTTGTGGTTAGTACATGGAGAAAAGGCTATAATGAAAAATATTGGGCGTTTTCTAGACTAGTTGACCTAACAGATGGAAGCAGGATCTCAGGAAAACACAGAGTAGGCTGCTAATATCTCAAGACAGCAGGCCCATCATCTCCCCTTCCTGAGCATTTTCTAGTTGCCCTTGGACTCTGATGGCTTTGTCTGGCTGTTGACTGCTCTTGGAGTCAAGAGTCTAATGAGCATATATGTGGTGCTTATTGTACCCTGTCCAGTACTAAAAGAAATTATGCCTTGGATGCTAGAGGTGAATTCTCCTTTCAACTGCTTCTGAAGATGTCTTTAAGAACCCTTGGCCCTTGAGTGCTTCTGTGCATGGTGGGCTGGGAGCAGCGTGACCTTCCAATACACTGGCCTGAAGTGAGTGACCCTTGGAGAACCATTGTCAGTTTCCCAGGTTTTCCAGTGAGGTGGAGCATGTAATCTCTGTTCTATTTTTGGTCCTATCTGGACCTACCTTGGGACAGTTCAAGGTAAATGAAAGTTGTTTCTTTTCCTGAGGACTGAGCACAATGATGGGCTAAGAAAGACACTGCTTGGCAACTAAAAAGAGAGCACTTAGTGCCAGGAGTCAGATAGTTTTCTCTCAGGGCCATTTCACTCTGTGCTGTAAAACCCCATATTCATTATTGAGTAGCACTGATTAAATGTTCCAGTATGCACAGAGCCACACAAAGAGAATTGCGTGCCCTATAGGACTTTAAAATCAAAATCCCAGACTTACTGCCAGTGAGGTGTCATTCTGCTCCCTGCATGTGATGTGAAGGGAACCTCCAATCACTGAAGGTGCTTTACACTCTGGAGAACTTTCTTTTTTTTCTTTTTTTTTTAACTTGTGAAGCTCTCAAGAATTTTTCTCCCTGATGTCATTTAACCCATGACTTAGACATTGTGCTGAGAGCTTGTAGAAAATGTGATTTAATGTTTGCTATGATTTGATTTTATTTGTTTTTGAATAATACAATGCAATGAAAAGAAGTTTGCTTTCATTTATTTATTTATTTATTTATTTATTTATTTATTTATTTATCTATCTCTTCCGTGTCCCTTACTTTGGAGACAGGGTCTTTTCCTGAGTAGCCCATGTGGGCCACATCCTCCTGCCTCTAGTGCTACAAATGTATTACTACCTTCAGTTTGCTTCTTTGGTTTTATTTCCAAATGAACAAAAAAAAAAAATTTAGCACATTTTCCTTAGTGAATCACACAAAGTAATTTTACATGGCCAGTGTGGGTATAAAAGGACTTCTGTGGATCTTTTCCATTGTTAATACCGACAGTCCTACGTAGTCCTTACCTTTCTGTTCCTTGTGAACCATAAGGGGGAAGACCAGCTGAAACTCTCTAGTAAACTTCTACTCTATCTGCTGTATCCATGGCAACTGTAGAACCTGAATATCCAGGTGCAATTCCTGGATGTTCTAAAATGCTGTCTTATATTATTGCATCATCAACCATAGTATTATTTAGGAAATCCCAATATTTTAATACCAAAATATTATCTTCTAAAAACCTATTCCAAATTTATTACATATTGAAATATATATATATATACAATTTTTATTGAGTGATACATCCTGATGTTGGTTTAGAAATATGGATTAAACTGTGTCTATATTGTGATTAGTATTCTCTCCATAGCCTCCTCTGTCCCCACCGCACTACAGCATAAACCCCAACCTTCAGAAAAATCAATGCAACCAATGCACAAAAGAATAGGACTGGCAGATTTGTGGCTGTCCAAGGAGATTTCAAAACAAGGCAGGCAAAAATAACATTATAAGATTTCAATAATGCTATTCTGGGAGGGAAACACTTTGCTGTGTGGTTGACGGCCCTTCATGGTGAGATATTTCACGTTGGTCATCGGGAAATCACTTTTCATTACACCGATGTACCAGGTGCCTCTGCCTCTGTTCAGCTTTAGAATGGTAGTGACAAATTGCTTGAGGATTGAGATTATTGACATTTAAAATAACTTTTGCCTCTTATACCACCTAGGAAAGCTGTCTCTGACCTTTTATTCTAACCGAGGGTATTGTAAAGTTCTCTGAGCTGAGTCAGGTAAATTTGTCCTGATGGGAGGACCGGGATAATGCTTCCATAAATAGAGTGATAGAAACCATCTGAGAGTTGGCAGGGCCACTGCATTGTATCTGAAAAGTATTGGCAGCTTAAACCCAGTACATGCAAAATGAACTTGAGATGATATCCTAGTCACATTTTTGTTTTCTTGATTTAAAAGAGAAAAACATTTTACCTCATATACCCTTAATTATCCAAACCTCTATCTATTCATACCCACAGGTATCCATTCCTACCTCAATTGGTATCAGGGTTCATTCCTACGATTGATTAGTTGTAGAACTGTGATCTTCCTTGAGTCTTTTAATTCTCTCACACATATAATGAACTAAGAATCTACTGGATCTGACTTCAAAATATATCCGGAATTATAATATTTCTCATAACTTTCACTGCCAGCACCTTGAGTGAAGGAACCATGATCTTCCAAGATTTTCTTAATTTTATGTTTTTGAGACAAAGTCTATGAAACCCAGGCTGGCTTTTAATTTATCATCTACTTGTCTCATCTTCCTAAATTGAGATTATAGGAATTATAATCACAAGGAGCTACTCTGTTTGTTTGCTATCGTTTCTACCAGTACCTAGAATGAACCTGCTAAAATAATCGGACCATACCTTTCTTGTACTCAGAATCCACCCTGGGGCAGCTTGATATCTCATAATCAAAGACATAAATCATCTTACTCCATACTCCCTTTTACATTGACTCTCCTATGGCCATCTTACTCATTTTAGTACCAATCATATCAAACTTAGTAATGCTTAGAACATCCCTTGATACCTTGATACTGTCTCAACTTCTGTTCTTTCCATTCTGTTTTAATATATTTACATTCATAGGACTACCATCCTCGTGTTGATATTAAAATCTCCTCGTCTTCCTCCTCCTTCTCCTCTTCCTCCTCCTCCCCCTTCTCTTCCCCTTCTTCCTCTTCCTTCTCCTTCTCTTCCTCCTCCTCCTCATCTTTCTCCTTTTTCTCCTCCTTCTCCTCCTCCCACTTCTTCCTATTCTTTCTGTTTGTTTGCTTGCTTTTCTTTTTTTTTTTTTTATTGGAAATTTTTTATTGGAAAATTTTTTTCACATTTCAGATGTTCTCTCCTTACCCCATTTCCCCCCTCCCTCCCAGGAACTCACTATCCCTTCCCCCCTCCTCCTGCCTCCACGTTGGTGTACCCCCACCCACCCTCCCCTATACCTCACCTCCCCACCCTCGAGTATCCCCCCCCACAACATCCAGCCTTCATGGGACCAAGGATCTCTTCTCCCACTTATATACAGCTCCCTTGCATATATAACTGGAGCCATGGGTCCTTCCCTAAGCGCTCCCAGGCTGGTGGTTTAGACCCTGGGGGCTCTGGTTGGTTGGGATTGTTGCTTTCCTCATGGTGTCGCGAATCCTCTCAACTCCTTCAGCCTTCACTCTATCTTCTCCATTGGGAACCCCATGCTCTTTTAATGGTTAGCTGTGAGCATCTGCCTCTGAGTATTTTAGACTCTTGCAGACCTCTAAGGAGACAGCTATATCAGGCTCCTGTCAGCATGTACATCCTGACATCCACATCAACCTCTACCTTTGGTGACTGTACATAGGATGGATTTCCAGGTGGAATGGTCTGTAGACAGTCCCTCCTTCAGTTTCTGTCCTGCACTGTGTCTCCATATTTGCACCCTTGAGTATTTTGTTACTCCTTCTAAGAAGGACTGAAGGCTCCCCTATTTGGTCATCATTCTTCATGAGCTTTATGTGGTCTGTGAGTTGAATCTTGGGTATTTCAGGCTTCTGGGCTAAAATCCAATAATCAGTGAGTGAATACCATGTATGTTCTTTTGTGATTGGGTTACTTCACTCAGGATGATATTTTCTAGTTCCATCCATTTATATAAGAATTTATCAAATTCATTGTTTTTAATAGCTGAGTAATATTCCATTGTATAAATGTACCACATTTTTTGTATCCATTCCTCTGTTGAAGGGCATCTGGGTTCTTTCCAGTTTCTGGCTATTATAAATAAAGCTGCTATGAACATAGTGGAGCATATGTCCTTGTTATGTGTTAGAGCATCTTCTGGATATATACCCAGGAGTGGTATAGCTGGGTCCTCAGGTAGTGATATGTCCAATTTTCTGAGGAACCGCCAGACTGATTTCCATAGTGGTTGCAACATCTTGCAATCCCACCAACAATGGAGGAGTGTTCCTCTTTCTCCACATCCTCGCCAGCATCTGCTATCACCTGAGTTTTTTATTTTAGCCATTCTGACTGGTGTGAAGTGGAATCTCAGGGTTGTTTTGATTTGCATTTCCCTGATGACCAAGGATGCTGAACATTTCTTTAGGTGCTTCTCAGCCATTCGCATTTCCTCAGTTGAGATTTCTTTGTTTAGCTCCTTACTCCATTTTTTAATAGGGTTATTTGGTTGCCTAGAGTCTAATTTCTTGAGTTCTTTGTATATATTGGATATTAGTCCTCTATCGGATGTGGGATTGGTAAAGATCTTTTCCCAATCTGTTGGTTGCCGTTTTGTCCTATTGACAGTGTCCTTTGCCTTACAGAAACTTTGCAATTTTATGAAGTTCCATTTGTCAATTCTTGATCTTAGAGCATAGGCCATTGGTGTTCTGTTCAGGAACTTTCCCCCTGTGCCTAGGTATTCGAGGGTCTTCCCCACTTTCTCTTCTATTAGTTTCAGTGTGTCTGGTTTTATGTGAAGGTCCTTTATCCACCTGGACTTGAGCTTTGTACAAGGAGATAGGAATGGATCGATTTGCATTCTTCTGCATGCTGTCCTCCAGTTGAACCAGCACCATTTGTTGAAAATGCTGTCCTTGTTCCACTGGATGGTTTTAGCTCCTTTGTCAAAGATTAAATGACCATAGTTGTGTGGGTTCATTTCTGGGTCTTCAACTCTATTCCACTGATCTTCCTGCCTGTCTCTGTACCAATACCAGGCCGTTTTTATCACTACTGCTCTGTAGTAAAGCTTGAGGTCAGGGATGGCGATTCCTCCAGAAGTTCTTTTATTGTTGAGAATGGTTTTCGCTATCCTGGGTTTTTTGTTGTTCCAAATAAATTTCAGAATTTCTCTTTCTAGTTCTGTAAAGAATTGAGTTGGTATTTTAATGGGGATTGCATTGAATCTGTAGATTGCTTTTGGCAAGATGGCCATTTTTACTATATTAATCCTGCCAATCCATGAGCATGGGAGATCTTTCCATTTCCTGAGATCTTCTTCAATTTCTTTCTTCAGAGACTTGAAATTCTTGTCATACAGATCTTTCACTTGCTTGGTTAGATTCACCCCGAGGTATTTCTATATTATGTGTGACTATTGTGAAGGGTGTCATTTCCCTAATTTCTTTTTCAGCCTGTTTATCTTTCATGTAGAGGAAGGCTACTGATTTGTTCGAGTTGATTTTATAACCTGCCACCTTGCTGAAGTTGTTTATCAGGTTTAGGAGTTCTCTGTTGGAGATTTTGGGGTCACTTAAATATACTATCATATCATCTGCAAATAGTGATATTTTGACTTCTTCCTTTCCTATTTGTATTCCTTTGATTTCTTTTTGTTGTCTAATTGTTTGCTTGCTTTTCAAGATAGGGTTTTTGTGTACTTCTGGCTTTCCTGGAACTTGCTCTGTAGACCAAGCTGGCCTGAAACTCAGAGATCCACCTGCTTCTGCCTTCAGAGTGCTGGGACTCAAGACATGCACCACCCACCCCCACAGCATAAAAATCTTAATTACTTAAGTGAGATCTTCCATGACCACTATAATCGAGGTTGCTCCCAAATGCTTTTTTACTACATTGTCCATAACCATTACAAAATGATAAATAACTTAATTGTGTCAATTATTTTATTATTTCTCCCCTATAGTAATTTGATTCACTGTTGCTGTGATAAAACAGTGACCAAAAGCAGTTGGAAGAAGAGGTTAGATGGCTTACAGGTTACCCTCCATTATGGAAGGATGCAAGAGCAGCAGAAACCTGGAGGCTGGAACCAAAACAGACAGCGTGGAGAAATCTGTCTACTGGCTGACTTTGCTTGACTTCTCAGCTTGCTTTCATGTATTGACCAGCTTACTTGCCCAGGGATGGCAATCACACAGTGTACTGGGCAAAAGTCCCACAGAAATGCTCACAGACAATTCTGATAGAGGAAATTTCTCAATTGAGTGTCTCTCTTCCCTAGTGGCTCTAATTTGTGTCAAATTGACAAAAACTAACCAGCTCACTCCTCTTTCTTCAACCACAATGTATACCAAAAATGATGTGTAATTGTTCAGTGAAATTTCTCAAATGTACATTTAGCCCTAGCACAATTGCACACAATTACCTATCACTGTTACCATTAAGCTTACTATAAATATAAACAAAAATACAAAGCAAAGATCATTTTAAAGAAATTTTATTAAAATGAACTTTTATGTTTCTCCATCGGTTTTTGGGAGAAGACACCTAAAGGGTATAGTCTTTGTCATCTACCCAACTTACAAATCATGTGTTTTATAGAGAATCAATATTATATATGCTTATTTCAGGTTCCATTTGAGCAGCTGAATAAAGCACAATTTAAGTATTTATAAAGCATATATGAGAAAATTCTGATTTCTTGAAACTCTCCTGGTTTTAAGCATTTTAAAAACCCATTATAATCTATTTGGGATAGAGATAGGCAGCTAATGTCTATCTTCAATTTAAATGCATTTTTTTTTAACTACAGAGCAACTTACATGGTATTACAAATGAGCTTAAATATTTAGGAATTAAATATTCATTAGAATCTGAAAATCAAGATGAACCTTTATGTAAACATTTTATAATTTGAAAATACACCCCAATGTAATACCAAATGCATGCAGCACTGATTTTAATGGAATGATACTGGGAAAATTACGAGACAAATATAATTAAAACTATATATCATTTTATATAATTAGATAATCAAAGTATTAACATTTCTTGAGTAATATTTTAAGATGTTCATTATCACTGATGGTGTTGATCAGAAAATTAAACTACATAATAAATGATGATAATTTTATAAATTTGCATAAAGTTTGTCTCAGTCTTAGGAATTTAAAAGCTAATAACCCGATGTAGTTGATAAAATTCTCTTTAATAAACTAATGGTAGATTTTGGGGTAATTAATTTGCCATTTTTTTCTTCCATACCTGTCTAATTTAGTTATTTACTGAGTCACAGAAACAAATGCCAATCCATTAAAGTAAACAGGAGTTTTTCATAGTGGCTTTTGGAAGGCTCTTTAATTCCACTCTTAATTATTACACAAAAATCTCTGGAGAGAGGAAGTTAAAGGAGAAAGTAAATTAATTAAGTCAGAACACCACCATGCCTTTTTCTCTCCTTTCATATTGGAGAATAGTACAAGTCTTGTAATAAAACACTAATTGTGCTTAATATATTTTTCTGGATATTTTGGGCCCCGGAATTTTTTGCATGTACAAAAGTGTTTGGGGAAGTCAATTAATATTAGATAGTTGTTTAAAAAAATTTAAATAGTGCTCATTGTCAAAAATAATTCTCTGTATTTTTCTCATTCAATATTTTTTCTTTATTTAAGTATTTTTCATTAAATATTTTTTATCATGCTTTTTTTTCTTTCCTTCTTCAATATCTTCCAGGTCCTCTCTAACTCTCTACACACCCAATTCTGCATTCTTTGTCTATATCATTCAAAACAAATAAGAACAAAACAACAAAAAGACAAAAATGAAAATCAAAACAAAATACCCATAAGACAAAACTGCCAGAAGCAAAACAAAATGAAGCAAAAGAAAACAAACAAAAACATTAGGTTTGTTTCGTCGTGGCCAGCTGCTCCTGGGCATGGGGCCTGTTCTGGAGTGTGGTTGATATACCCAGTGACATGCCATTGGAGAAGATGAATTTCCCCTTTGTCACAGGTTTCCATTGCTAATAGCTTCTTGCGTGGTCATTGGATCATTTCACTCTCAGTGTTGGGACCTTTCTGGCTTAACCCTGTGTAGAACATGTGTATGCTGCCCCAGTCTCTGTGAATTTATATGCATGTTGATCCTGTAGTCTCTGGAAGACACTATTTCCTTGGGATCATTCATCACCTCTGAATCTTATGATGTTTCTATCTCCTCTTCTGCATAGATCTCTAAGCCTTGAGGCTTACAATTTAATGAAGACATTCTTTTTATGAGTGATTGCTCCAAAGTCTCTTCTGTTGTGCACATTGTCTATTTTTGTGTTAATCCCCGTCTACCTCACAATGCTTTTCTGACGTGGATTGACCAAGGCACTGACTTTTAATGACATAATACTCTTTTCATTGTGTTTTTAGAGTTTAATGCTGAATGGATCAATAAATTCATAATTATATTCTAATAATAACATAAGTCTCTACTAAAATTATTATCATGTGGGCAGAAGCTGAAAGTTGTTTAGAAAATACAATATGGATCCCATGAGAGATCTGAAATTTGTTTGGATTGTAGACTGTTTAGGTTTCCTAAATCATATTCAGTTTGATACTCAATGATGGAGAACTGTTCTTGTTCATGGCATTGCAGTTAACGATAAGAAAATAAAGATAAATGTAGTTTCTCCCTTCACAAACAACTTAAAAACAGTTCTCATTTTTATATCAACTGTGCTTCTTGAATTAGAAAATTAATCCCACTGAGAAAAATTGTTACAGAGCTTACTAAATCCAAAGGGCTGTGAGTGTTTACAACAGGTTTTTCTTGGTTATAAACTATGCATCACTTGGGTAAAACTGAATTCTTCAGCCAACAATTTAAATTTGAGCTATGGGATGCATTTAGCCAAAGTTGCAAGAAATATCTTAATCTTTCCAGCAAATCCAAAGTAAATGTTTGGATAATTTTAGGGTTTGGCCCAAAATAAGATATGTGGAAAATACCCTCCTCTCTGAGGCTTCAATTATTTGATGGATTCAGCTGCAGTAGGCTTTCCAAAGCATCTTGTGAGGCAAACATGAAACAGACACAGGAAGCAAGTTCCAAGTTTTAAACTCGTTTCTGTGTTGGAAATTAGTTCTCAAGTACTTGCTGGATAGTAATGGTAAAGTGGTTTAGTAAACATATTTAGTATCAGTTTCCTTTATGTGGGAAAAAAATCAAAAGAAAATGAAATGGGCAAGAAGTAAGACCTATAGAATGTGACTTTTCTACACTACAATAAGACACTTGAAATGACAGACAGCAATTTTAATAAGCAGTGGGCAGAATAGTGATGTTCTGTGTACAAAGCACATGGCAGAGGCAATCAGGTGTAGATGGCTCATCTTCTGAGAAAGCTGTGGGTTTGATTGGGTACCGTATTGTTCTTCAAGTTACTGACAGTTCCTCTCACATCTTCAGTTCATGGCTGGACTATGGATTCATGTTTTAAATGTTACTTCTCTTGTTCTTCAGTCATCAGTGATTCTTGGATAGTATCCTTAGCTTCTCCATAGCCCCTTACAACCCATACATGCACACATTACGTAAGTATACATAATTAAGAATGACAACCAAAAATCAACTAGTCCTGGCTGCTTCTTCTGCCATTCAAATGAAGAACAAATAATACCAACTTACTATGCCAATACTTTTCCTATTTTCCAAGCATACATTGTGTAGTTGATTTCAAACTGTTGGCTTAACCTTAGTCTGATTGGCATGTGGTTCTCTGTGCCTCCCTATGTTATAAATGAGTATCGCTTTGTTTATACAGCTTTGCTTTTAAATATATACATATATATGTGTATATGTATATATATATAACTATATATATAACTATGTGTATATATATATAAAACTTTATAAATATATATATATATATAACTTTATAAATATATATATATATATATATATATATATATATATATTCTTTGATTTTCTCCTATAATGAGTTTTCATCACTTTCATTCCCCCTCTTTACTATACAGCTTTCCTAATGATATCAATGAGAAAAAAATTTACAACTAATATAAGATATATGGTTTTTGAAATGTATAGAAGCCTAAATGTAAATTTAAGAAAAAAATTTAATTGTTCTGAATTCGTATAAGCTTCTTCATTAAAGTATAATTAACTTTATGTTCTTTAAAAAAAGCAGTTCTTTAGAAGAAATTAGACACAGTATGTATATGGTGTACATTATGTAAGATATCATCTTTCTGGTTAGTAAAATGTGTGCATATAGTATTTATAATTACAAGTCACATATTCAGTGTCATAGTAACCAATAATTTCCAAAATATATATTCTTAAAGTTTGACAGCTTGAAGAAATTATAAGTATTTTCAGATTTTCTTCCATAAAAATCTCTTACTTGGCTCTAATTCTACTCACTATTAAAGATTCACTTTTATTCACTATTTATTTATTTATTTATTTATTTATTTATTTATTCATTCATTCATTCATTCATTCATTCATTTATTTATTTGTGTGTGTGTGTGTCTCTATGTGTGTGTAGACCAGAAAGTCTGTCATATCACCTGAAGGTAGAATTATAGTCATCTGTGAGGCACCCAAATGCACTTATACCCAAGCGGGTGCTAGAAACTAAACTCTGGTCCTCTGGAAAAGCATCAAGCACCCTGAACCATCCAGTCATTTCCCCAGCCCAGCTCCATAAATGAACTTATTTCTGTTCCTGCTCAACAACAAATAGCAACAACAAAATGCTGTATGACTGACTGGTGGAAGTTTTTTTTTTTTTTTTTTTTTTTTTTATTTATTTATTTTTATTTTCAGCAAATCAAGAAAATTTAAAAAGCATTCAAACAGAATAAAATGAAAAGAAACAAACAAGCAAAATACCAAGGGTCAGATATACTTATGCAAGAATTCTATAGAGCCTTCAAACAAGCAATACTTTTTGAGTTATGTTTAAAAAAATTCAGAACCACAATAAGCTCCTTCACAAAGCAAATAATATTGAAATAGTGAAATCAAGTGTAAACCCAACAAAAAATATATAAGTTATAGTCCAGTATCCCTCATGAATATACATACAAAAATTCTCAATGAAGTTTTTAAACAGTGATTTCTATATGAATAAATGCAATTAGGCTATTCTTAAGTTGTAGAAATGTAGTCCATGGTCTTCACATGTAAATTTGCTTGCTGATAATTTAATGAGTATCAGCTGCTGTAGCACACTGATAAATAATGACATGAAGATGAGTCAGACAACACTACTGAACTTAAGTCTCTCATCATTTGGCCATATTCGCCATGATATTCAGAACAGGCTACACAATTATTTATAAATTTAGATCCATAGTTTATTATTATCTGATTATAATTCAAATTATGTCAATAAATTCTACCATGGTTCCTATGGCATGTTCTGTTACATTTAAACCCAAATAATTTTCAGGTAATTAAAATCACATTCATCACTGAAGTGAGGTTTTGAATCCTTTAGGGATTCTGCCAGACTGTTTGGGTAAACCAGCTATTTTCATGAATGACTTCTTCCAAGGTAAGTCTTTATATATAAAGCTTGTGCCATTTACATTAACAAAACTGCTCCTGCACTTGACTTCCAAGTATTAACAATTTTCCAAATGGCTTGCCCAATTTCTTAGGCGTTAGTGATCCCTCTCACAATCTGGCATTAGAACACTTTCAAACACCACTAGGGAAAGTGGAACATGCCCTCCGTCCTTCTCACTTTCACTGGCAGAAACAGGAAGACTCCATGCGGGATTACCACTTAGCAAAATTCTGAATTGAAAGATGAAGAAATAACAGTGGTCCAAGAAAGTTTTAAGGAGGAGGAGATATTCGAACTGTGTACTGAGGAATGCACAGGCTTTCCAGGTGCCTTACATTTCCCTGGGTCGAAGGATGGACACAGAGGATGGAAGATGCTGATGGAAGAGGCACAGCAAAGTAAGGACAGCATGCGGGGTGGTATGAGTACATTTGGGGATGTGATGTCATCGAAAAAAAGAAAGGATCAATGAGACAAGCGTATCAGATGAAGGGGCCTGATTCTTTGGATGCTATTCATCCTGTGAGTGTATCAAAGAGACTTTGGAAAGCTCCCTAGTTTCAACAATGAAGTGATGTCACTGGCTTTCTGCTTTTGGTGGCACCATCTTGAAGCAGTAGAGGGGTGTTTTGGTGAGAATCAGATAGATATTAACTTGGTAAACATGAAATATCTTACAAGTTGTGAAAAATTGAAGGAAATGGCTAAGACTGTGAAGATTATTGTTTCCAACATTTTTTTAAAGGAACAAGGAAGACCAGTTATTTTTACAACCCAATACTTATTTTTAAGAACATAGGTATATTGCCCTCAATGAGTGTTTCTCTTTTATTCTGGAACATTCTTGTTGACAGCAGAAAATACTTTCTCCTCTTTCTGTGTACAACTAAGATAGGGCATTGTGTGAAATATTCATTGTTCTTCTCGATGATAATTGTCCTCCACTCCTGATACTGTGTTTGATTACAGATGTTACTAAGATATCAAATATGAATCATGAATATGAACAAAAGACTATTTCTGTTTTAAGTGTCCATTTTGGACTAAGTTTGCATTAAACAAGTTAGATATCTTAATGTAAATTCAACATTCTTGTCAAGCATATGTAAACAAAGTCCCATTTCAACTTTAAAAGGAATTTTTTGTATAAGTAACTATTTATGGTTTGAGGTGTGTGTGTGTGTGTGTGTGTGTGTGTGTGTGTGTGTGTGGTGCATGTGCCCATGCATGTGTATTTCCATGGGAGACTGGTACATGTGTATCAATCCAAAGGTTACAGGAAAACACTGGGTGTTTTTCCTCAGGTTCTTCCTACCTTTTGTTTGAAACTGGGTCTTTCATTGATTTAGAACTGCTTCAAGCAGGCAAAGTTAGCTGGCCAGAGAGCTCCAAGGATCCACCAGTCTTCACCTCCCACTTTGCCTTGTAGGAGTATACCAGGCTTCTAAAAAAATTCTTAGTTTTTGAGAGCTTTGTACAACCTGGTTAGATCCTATTCCTGCAACATCATGTCTTTTCTTTTTGTCCCTTCTGGCTTTGAACTAACATTTGCGAATATTGATGATTGTTATGAAACTGGTTTACGCAGCGTTTGAAACCATCATATCTCAGGGCAATGGGGGTATCAGCAAAAACAGAAGATTTCAAGTGTGGAAACTGATATGTATCCCATCACAGCTTCTCATAACTGGTGGTGGTGGTTGTAAATGGCTTTTAATGTAGAAATATCAAATGTAAGGTATTTGCTATTTTATTTCTTTGTGGCTTCCTGTCAAATTCAGATTAGCCACCATTTCTTATGACTTATTATCAAGGCTAATACTAGGGGGAAAGAATCTGGATACCATTGGTGTGTGCCTGCTTGTAACACTGCTTGACTGCTTGGTAGACAAGCATTACCTTTAATTAAAGAAAACAGATTAAACGTAGACTTTTATTTGACAAGTTAATTTTAAACCTACTTTCAAATTATTTCAAGATCAGGACAGTTTTTGAGCAATTAAACTAATGAGATAGCATGTGATAATATACTCACTGGATTCTCATGTTCAATGAAGAATTGTGTTTTCATATACTTTTTAGGTAATGTTAATGTTTAGATTTTGGGTTTTTTGTTTTTCAGTTTTCTTTTCTTTTCTTTTCTTTCTTTCTTTTTTCTTGTTTGTTTGTTGGTTTGGTTAGGGTTTTGGTTTTAGTTGTAGTTTTGCAGAGGTGAGAAGTGGGAGGCACTGTTAGATAAAGCACTGTGTTGCTCCCGTCAAGCCTGGAGGACTACTATCTCTGAACTGCTCAGATGTTCTGTTACACTCCCACATATATTTGAAAAAGAAAAGTGTAGAATAGGAATCACACAAACCTGGATTCAAATCAAGAAACACAATATCGGCATAAAATCATGATGATGATTGGCAGCCCTAAAACTGCTTAGGACTTCTTTTTTGTTTGTGTGTTTGTTGTTTCATTTATCATAGGAGAATAGTAGTGTTCAAGTCATACAGGTTTTGAGAATATCATAATCATTAACGGAAAATACCCATCACTAATAAATGGTAGGTCAAACTAGGAGAATTAGGACTGCTGATATTTTAAATAGATTACTCGTTTTGGTCACACATTCTCTCAGCCTGAAATCCTTCTTGTGTCCTCTTGTGATGAATTGGTTTAAAACATAGAGACTCATCACTGAGATAAATATTTCGAGAGCTGTCTTAATGTTCTGTGTTTTTACAGAACTCCTTAGCAGCTGTCTAGGTCTTATCTCAAGACACATATTGCTGGGCGGTGGTGGTGCACACCTTTAATCTCAGCACTTGGGAGGCAGAGGTAGGCCAATTTCTGAGTTCAAGGCCAGCCTGGTCTACAGAGTGAGTTCTAGAACAGCCAGGACTACACAGAGAAACCCTGTCTTGTAAAACCAAAAAAAAAAAAAAAAAAAAAAAACCAGACACACATTCCTCATGCATCATCTATGGTCCTATGAAATAACACATACTCCAAGTTTATCAAAGCTCAATGAAAAAAAGAAACCAAAGCTAACAGATAGCAAACTTTTTTGGAATAAACTAATCTTCAACTAAGAAAATGCATGCAACAGCCACTACTTAAAGGTAGCATTGCTAGATTCTCATCTAGAAGGCAATGGCCATTCTCTTTCTGTTTGGCAAGTATTACAAACTAGTAATATATTCTTCACTTTTTTCCCAGATGGGAACTCCGTCTGTCCCTAGGTTTCCAACACTCTTTTTCCCTTCCCAAATCAGTTCACCCTGCACTCTTATTTTCCAAGAGCACTGAGCCTTTCTAATCTAATTTCTCTCTTTTTTTTTTTTTACCCTTGGGTTCTTTTCCTGTCCTGTCTTATTTTCTCATTTGCTTCAGGGGATCCTTTCAACACCTCTCAGAAAGGCCAGGTAGTCCAGGAACAAGGCTCACCTTTGTTTCCGTGAACTCCGTCCTCCATCCAAATAGTCAGTCCTAAAATACGTTGAAGTTCAGGTTTATGAGTGTTGCTGGAGGGGAGAAGGGAGAAGGGAGATTTGCCAGGGAGATTTCATAGGTAGAGGGAGCATGAAGGCAGACAGGGAAGGGAACCAGCCAGGGCTTCATGCCTCCCTCTGTATTGTAAGGACCCTGGCCTTCTGCTTCCTTGGTTCTAACTGCTGATTAAGTACTTCATTCAACAGTCCCACACTCTCCAGTTTATTTTCTTTGTCCCAATGTCTAACCTTGTCTTTGGGCCCACATGACTTTGAAATCCAAAGCTTTCTTATCTTTATTTATTTTTTTTATTTTTAGTTCACTTTACATCCTGCTCACTGCCCCCTCTCACTTCCTGGTCACCCACTCCCACAGTCCTTCCCTCCCTCTTCTCTCTTCCCCCCTTCTCTGGACAGGTGGGGCCCTATGGGTATTCCCTTTCCAGTGCTTCACATCTATTTGAGGCTGTGAGTGTCTCCCCCCATCCCCCCACCAGCCAGGACAGACAAGGCAGCCCAGCTAGTAGAACATATCCCATGTACAGGCAACAGCTTTTGGGATAGCCCTTGCTCCAGTTGTTCAGGACCTAAATGAAGACCAAGCTGCACATCTGCTACATACGAGTGGGATGCCTACATCCAACCTCTGCATGTTCTTTGGTTGGTAGTTCAGACTTAGAGAGCCCAAAGGGTCCAGGCTAGTTGACATTGTTGGTCTTTCTGTGATGTTCCTACCCCCTTTGCGACACAAAGTCTGTCTTCCTATTCTTCTGTAAGAATAACCAAGCTCCATCCATTGTTTGGCTGTGGGTATCTGTATCTGTCTGAGTCATCTGCTGGGTGGTGCCTTCCAAAGCCTTCTTACATAGGAAATAGATACAACACAAGAAGAATTTTACTTCTTTTAAGCAGTGTGTGCAAAAAGTCAGGTCATGATAGCCTTCCACATTTGTGCTTCACAACTCTCTCCCGCTCAGTTCTCTTCTGACATCTAGCTATAGTTCTTTGTTGCAACCTGAAGGATTTTTGTTTTGTCATGATTGTTTTGTTCCAAGCCTCACATCATTTCATCCTTTTCTAATAAGAAACATACTGAGAAGGCACAGTGTCTCAGCTGGTCAGATCTCCATGATGCATTTTCTGCACTAGATAGAAGCAGAGTAGCTGTTTTAAAGCTCTGAACACAAGGCCCCGAGCACAGGAAAGGTGCTACAAGTTGTAGTTAGATTGACTGGGACTGTTGTTTGTGTTCTGGTGGGAGATGAGGATAATAGAAAGTCCAAACCCAACAAATCACTCTTCATTTAAATTTGCATTTTCTTAATACCTCCCATTACATCCTCAAGACAGAAACAGTGTTAAAAACCTGTTCTTGGACTTGAGGGAAGGACTGTAAATGTCAGTAGTCAACAGAGGATGGCATCTCTGAGTCTGTGTAAAGAGGTCTGGAGTTCTATGTAAAAATTTGGTATAGATCAAAGGCTTTCATGTACTGACACATACCCCAATCCAAGAAGGATTTGTATTTAGAAGAGCAATTTGAGACAGCCTAATGTTTCACAATAGAGGAATAATTCAAAGACTGGGGTCTTATTCCAGCTGCTCCATGCCTTATTCCCCAGTTAAGCATGTGATTTCCCTGTAAATTATCTTTATGTAATTTGAGATTCTAATTGTAAGAAAACCAACTTAAGTTTTGTGGGACTATATTTCTCTACCAAGTAGGTCTAACACCTGCCTTAATTGAACACAATCCAAGAGTTCTTTTCCATGTTCTTTTTTTTTTCTGGTGGAGTGTGGGGGATGACTGGTTTTAGGTCAAAAGAATTGATGAAGTTTAGATCACAGAAAATAAGGCAAATTCCAATATTACTGCTTGCCCTTCTTGATTTTTAGGTAACGCCAAGAAATAACTAAAGGTATTTTATCCTAGGAATATATCATATCCAACTTGCTCATATAATTATTCAGCTTTCTGACAATGTTCTAAAGCAGCACCCTGTGACTTAGGTGAATTATGTTAGGGCGGCGACAGCAGGGTCAATTCTCAGCAATACCCATTTACCACAACTACAAGGATGCTATGCAACCGCTTTTATTGTTACAACTTGATAATTAAAATCCTGTTAGTTATTTGCCATGTGTTCTAATTGTCCGGAGATGCTCTTCAAACTCCAGAGTATATCAAAATGATGGCAAAGATATTCTTTGTTAGAGCAAAGTATACATTAATGCGCAGACAAGCTCTCCATTCACAAGGTCTCTCTCAGAATGTAATTCATTGTTCAGGGTTTCTACATATAATACAGGAACAATAGAAACTGTAAATACAGTTTATGTCTTGAATTTGTAAATAACTCATTAAAATTATTTGAAAAGACAGATTTGCAGTGTCTTTAATGAGCTTGGAAATTTGAAGTAATTTGAGGCAGAAGGTTCTTTATATATGTTCCAGGACAGATGCTGAAAAGATCGTTAAAGAAACTAGTAATAGACCACATTCTGCCTGTTGGTAATTTACACCACAGACACATTGAGGTGTAAGAAATCCTATTTGCTTTGCATGCCTTCTTTCTATTGGAAAAGTATTCAGACTATTTACAGGCCCTCCACGTTCATTATAGCTGCACTGAAAATTGGGCTGAATGATTTTGAATTTGTGTTTCCTAAGAATTTCTCTGTCTAATATAAATATGTTTAATGATTTCTTTATATTTATTTTATGTATATGACTATCTTTCCTGAATGTATGTCTGTGTACCATGTGTACAGTGCCTGTGGAGACCAAAGAGGGTGTTGGATGGATTCCCTAGGACTGAAGTTATAGAATGTTGAGAAGTGCCACGAAGGTGTTGGGAACTGAATTCAGGTCTTCTGCCCAAGAGCAGCAAGTGCTCTTAACCACTGAGACATCTCTCCAGCCCCCAGTTTAAAGTCCTTAAAACATCAAGTTTTCTAAAGTAAATGGATTAGGGCATTGAAACAACCAATTCAAATACCATTACCATTCCAAAGCTCTAGTAACTGGGCAGAAATGTTTTCTGAGGTCACTGCTGAAGGAATTGGTTTTGCTTGTTTGTTTTACTGTTATTTCTTTGTTTGTTTTTGTTGTTTTGTTTGGGGTTGGGTTTGTTTGTTTCTCTCTCTCTCTCTTTCTCTCTCTATCTCTCCCTTCCTCCCTCCCCCCTCTGTCTTTCTTTCCCTCTTTCCCCCTCCTCCTTCCTCCCTCCCTCTCCCTCCCCCTTGCCCTCCTCCCTCTCTCTCTCTGCATCCTGCTCTGACCTGGGCTGCTCAGGAGTTTTCATTTTAAACATAGCACACTTACCAACTACGAGGTATGCCTCATACTTGCTGGAGATCAAGACAAAAGAATCATCATGAGTTGAACTGTAGCCCAGCCTACAAGCTGAGGCCCTATCTCAAAACAAAGACAAGCAACAAAGCATATGCTACATAATATGTATATTTTTAGTGATTGGTTTGAAATTCTTTTATTTAAAGATATAAATTTTTTCTCACTGAGACATTTCTTTCAAAATACACTTAAAAAGGGTTTGGAAATTGAAGATATGTGTGTTTGAGCATGTGTTTTTCTATGTATATTTGTAACTAATAAGCATGTGTGTGTGTTTATAACTAATAAGCTAAACAAATCTAATTTGTTGTGTCCGGAGCTTTCTGAGATTTATTAATACATAAGCACTAAAAGGAAACCTGAGGTCATTTGGTGTTTCTGAACAGCAGACGGCTTGCTATCGAGTCTCCATCCTTTCAGACGTTTCTTTTAATTACTTTGAAAGTAAGCGCAGATCCCTTTTGAGCTGTGTGCCTTCAATTAGCGAGATAACGGAGGTAGTGTTTACCGGACATCAGCTGCTGTTCGGTGATAGCAAGCAAATTGCAGAAGTTACACCTGGAATTAGTTTTCTGATACAAAGTGAGCACACAAGCGGATGGGTGAGGTTCACGGAAAGGAGAAACGGATTTGGTTACCTTCACAAGCTACCTTCAAAGTGCGCTTCATTTTGTTTCTTATAGAAGCCTCCCTTCCCTCAGCCCATTATAGTGCCTTGATTTATGTCACAGAAGTTGTAACATTCCCAGTAATGACCATATTTTTTTTCCTGATCGAGTGTGTGGCTCCCTCATGAAGCTGCCTTGTGAGAGAAAATGTGATTCCAAATAGTTATGGGTTATTACTAAAGGCATGGTCCGAAAATAACTTTGATAATTTTATATTATCCATACTTAAAAATGCATGTTGTCGACTAACACACTGATTTGTGGTTTATAGTTTGAAATATAGTAAGGAGGCTCAGGAGAAATGTTTCCTGGTAATGTCACTTTTCTATAATATTTGAACCATTTAAGGTACATGGTTTGTTATAATTAGACATGCACATTACTTATCATGGTCAAAATAAAATTTAAAGATTCCAGAGGCCATTTTTTTTTTGTTTTGATGATGTAACATGTGTGATATTCTTTGAGTAAGGCACAGACTGTTTCAATGTAGTATACAGCCCAGATAAGCGTACCAACAGAACAGATTTGAGCAATACAGTGTGCTGTGTTGTATAATCCACTCTCTGAACATTCGTCATTACATTGCCTGAATGAGTGATCTGAGCATCCTCAGTATATATGTATATGTACATACATATAATATATACACATATACACATATACACTACATATATATACAGATACACATATACATATATGCATTACATATATATGCATACATACAATATATATATATACATAGAATATTCTATTATATATACATATATATATACACACACACACACACACACACACACACACACACACACATACATACTGTCAGAGTTCACATAAAACACTCAGATGCCTTCTGCAGGCAGTGGGCCTAGAAACAAAAGGTCAGCTTTCTGCTGCTGAGGGGAAAAAAGACATAAGACTAACCCTTCATATGTGCCTCAGTGATGTCCACTTCTGATTTGACTACAAGAATGGCCCTGAGTCTTGTGAATCGTCATATTTTTAATCAAAGGTATATATAACTCTTCAATCAGTCCTCAACGTTCTGCCCCATTGTGCATTGGAGAAATTGATAAGCTCTTCCCCAGATTTAGTGCAGATGATATTTCTAAGTTCCTATGATGAATTTCTTTCTTTTCATGAGATAATCCTTCTACATACCCACTCACTGATGCATTGTTTCTAATAGCTAAGAGGCAGCAGGGGCCCAATAATAAAGATGACTTAATTTGGAAACAAAATATGGTTTATACTTTCAATGGAGCATTACTTGGCCTCAAAAGTGGGCATGTCCTGTCGTATGCTGTAAAATGAATAGAATTTGAATACATTCAGCTGCATGAAGTAAATCAGCCCCCACAATACAAATATTCTATGCTTATTCTTATATGAGTTATCTGAAGCCATTAGTTCAGAGGGGCAGAAAGCAGGAAAAGTTACCAGGCACTGAAGGTGGGGTGAAGAGAGCTGTTGCTGAATGCTTTTACAAGACAAAATTGTCCAGAACATCTATTTTTATAGACATGTGAATATGCTTAACACTTCTCAACTGAGCTTTAAAAAAAGAGTGGAGATAATCAATTTTATATTACATGATTTTTACCACCATGAAAGGGTGAAAATAGTAAATTTACTTTTTGTTTTTTAATTTTAAAACATCATTATATGAGAAGTCTCACCTAGAGGAATTCATAATATATGTAGATTTACTTCAGGAGAATCAGAATATCAAATAATGGTGCCTTGAACAGATTTTCACCATGCAATCTTAAACTGATATACAGAAAAGACAGTGCAAACAGATACAATATAATAACTTTACCCTGACCTGGAAAATGGCAGAACTCTCAAGACACCTTCTTTCTGTGATTAAAAAACCTTGAAAACCTATTTTAAGGAAAATATCAGCTTAGCAAGGCATAGGAAAATCCTTTATCCAATAAATCACATCTTGTAATTTTATCTGGGGAGAAATGAAGGAAGAGGAAAATTACCACGGGGAGAGAAGGTGGGAATAGGAATAAATGTGGAAATCAGGTCTCAATACACAGCCCAGTTCCTGAAGTCAACCTGGCAACGTTCTTGTTATTCTCACACAACCTGGCACCTGAAAAACCTGTACTGCAAATGATGTGTAAGTTAAGACGATAAAGCAAGAAACAAACTTTGTGAGGCCTGAAGGTTGGCTCCAGAAGCCTATGCATTTCTTTCCCTACAAATGAGAACCTGGCAGTTTCTGATTCATGCCACACTTCCCCAGAGATTTACTTGGCTCCAAAGAATGAGTATTGTGTATGGTAAAGAGGATTGGAATTAATGTTAACTCTCAGACAGGCAAAGAAGCTGGAGAAGCAATAGGAAGAAGTGCCATGCCTCACACACCAAGAGCATTATATTTACCATTACATTTGGGTGACATAGGTACATTTGGTTTGGAATGCAAATCACTAATGTGAAACCTGGGGAAATGTCTCAAGTCAATCTTTGAACATAAGCTTATGATATCTGTTGGAAAGGCTCTAGAGTAAGAGAATTTAAGGGAGCTGCTCCAAAAGTAAGTCTGTGAGTACCTGACATGCTCAGACACATTTGGTTCCCCTGGTGACCAATCTTGTCCATGGAAACTGCTTCGAAATTGAGGAAGCAAGCATCAATAATAAAGTCGGCTGCAACAGGTTGGTTGTTAATAAGGATAACAGAATGTTGTCCCAGCACAAAGCATATCTTTAATTTGAAAATGATAGCTCCGTACATTCTTATGATGGATGCTGAGATCAGAGGGTTAAAAAAATACTTTCCTGAGAGTTTATGATCTGTAGAAGCATCTTCAAATCTTTGTGCGTTTTTTTTTTTTCTTCTTCCATAGTTCAGTAAATAATTTTGTTATCCATTCTCCTGTCAAATGTAGAAATGATGTTTTCTCTTTGTTAAAAGAAAACTGTCAAATGTTAGTTTGGTTGGTTTTCATTTTGATCTAAAGACCTGCTGTGCCTACTTGAGAAAGCAGTCTTCATTACACAATCTCATATTAAAGACTTAAATGTTTGGTTTTGGTTGCCAGAATATCCTTAAAAGACCATAACTTTCATAGCTAAGGAACCCAAACTATTAAATCATGGCTATATCTGAGAAAAATATTTTATCCATTTCTTACACCTAGAGCTTTCATGAACTTTGCCTGGATTTATTACATGCTTTACTTGACTGTATTGTCCTTGAAAATATCATTTGTATTTCATATTTGTCTCATAAAATACATGTTAGCAATTCATTCCTAAAGTATTTGGTAAAATAAACATCACGATATAGAGGTGGTTTTGTGGGTTGATCAGTTTGTTGTCATTGTCATATATCCCTGGAATAACCAACTTTTACAAAAGATTTATTCTGTATCGCAGTGTTAGAGCTTTTGGTTATGATATGGCAAAAGTAATGCTTTCAGGTCTCAAGTTGTGGGAAGAATATCTCAGGATAACTAATGGCATATAAGATGCTTATCTCATGGCTATGAAACTAAAGATAGAAGAGGAACCACCTCTAGGACCCTAATTCTTTCAAGTACCCCTTTGCCATGACTTCCAGACACCTCTACTTCTTAGAGACAACATCACCTACAAATAGCACCCAGTCAGGGTAATTCATTAATATTTGGGCCTTTGGTTAACACCTAAGATATAAATTATACCACTTTGTTTTTTTATAAAATCTCTCTCTCTCTCTCTCTCTCTCTCTCTCTCTCTCTCTCTCTCTCTCTGCCCCTCCCATCTCAAGTGGTAGGAATATTACCTGGTATACATTCTTAAAATTACATAAGTTGGATATATGGTGAAATTTAAAATGTTTAAAAGCCTGAGATTGTACATGTGGTCAGTAGAGTATCCAGGACAAATAACTTGGAGTTAAGAAATTTATAGGTTATGTAGACTGGATAAGAGCAGACAAAGAAAAGTTACATGTTTACATGTGGGCACACAGCTTCCCAAGAGGTCTCTCCTGCATTTTCAAATTGGCTATATCCCTTGAAGTTCACATATACGCACTCCCATTTGTATTGCTGGAGTAGACCTCATTGGTTTTTTTTCCAGGTTTTATGGCCATCTTGTACCTACAGGAGTTGGTTTTGCCTTTTCTAATCAAGCTTGGTTTAGCCCAGAACTTTCCACTGGATAGTGGAGAAAAGATGGCTCCAGCTTGCTAGCTCTACACATCAGCCTTGAGAAGGATTTGCATGGCATGATATGTCCCTGTTGTTCCTTTGGTCTTAGATTGCCTGATGATACAAAGACTAAAAGACAAGCAGAAAGTATCTTCATCCAGTCTGAGGCTGGGAGCCAGATCCACAGAGCCCAGAGTAGATCAGTGGACCAGATCAGATCAGTGGACACAGATCAGAGTAGATCAGCTGATTCCGGCTGTGTGGCAGAAAATACCAAGTACTGCTGGAGATATCTAAATTTGAAGCAGTTTCATAGATTATTGTTTTACTAGCTGCCATTTTAAGGCCTCCCTGCTGTCATTCTTTTAATTGTATTTTTCATTGGTTATTTTATTTATTTACATTTCAACTGTTGCCCCCCTTCCCGGTCTCCCCTCTGCAAGCTCCCATTCAATTCCCCTTCCCTTTGGATCTATAAGGGTGTCTTTCCACCCACCTACCTACTACTGCCTCACCACTCTAGCATCCCCCTATGCTGGGTCATCAAGCCTCCACAGGACCAAGGGCCCACCCTTCCCATTGATGTCAATAAGGCTATCCTTTGCTACATGTGTAGCTGGAGGCATGGATCTTTGGTTGGTGGTTTAGTCCCTGAGAGCTCGGGATGGTGGTGGGGTGTTGTCCAGTTAGTTGATATTGTTGTTCTTCTTATGGGGTTGCAATCCCCTTCAGATCCTTCATTCCTTCCCCTAACTCTTCCATTGAGGTCCCTGGGCTCAGTCTGATGCTTGGCTGTGAGTTTCTGCATCTTTATTAGTCAGGCTCTGTAAGAGCCTCACAGGGGACAGCTATACCAGGCTCCTGTCAGCAAGTGCTCTTGGTATCAGCAATCATGTCATGGTTTGATGTTTGCAGATGGGATGGATCCCTAGGTGGGGTGGTCTCTGGATGGACTTTCATTTAGTCTCTGCTCCAAGTTTTGTCCCTTTGTTTCCTTTAGACAGGAACAATTCTGGGTTAAATTTTTTGAGGTGGGTGGTAGCCCCTTCCCTTAACTGAGGGACATGCATGTCTACTGGAGGTGGTCTCTACATGCTCTCTTTCTCTCCTTTACTGGGTATTTTGGCTAATGTCATCCCCATTGGGTCCTTGTCACACACTTTCTAATCTGATTTGAACTTTACATCTAGATATAAAAAGTTTTTTTTTTTTTTCTGTTTTCCATTCCTGGGCTCTATTAACCTGAAGCAGGCTCTTAGATTTAAATAAAATTAGCTTGATCATGTTCATTGTGTGCTCTGCTTAGAACTTGCCATCCTCATTTAATCATGCTACTGGTCTTCATTATTCTTTATCAAATAGAGGAGATAATAACTCTTCATTATTCCTCATGAAATTCATTTGTTCATTGACTGGCTTATTCAATTAACAGCTATTGAGAAACTTCTATTTTTCTAGATTGTACAAGGATGGACATGATAAAGTCTTTGCTGACAAAGGCTATTAATTTATTTGAATACAAAGAAAAAAATGGGACAATACTTTTCAAAATAATGAAGAATATAATAAGGGTCAATTCTTAGTAGTGCAGCTATAAATAAATACAAGAAGAAATATTTGAGGTTTAAAGACTGGAGGGAACAAAGAAAAGAGATGAGCATATATCCCTAGAAGCTCACTGCTCTACGTCTAACAAATACAAATAAGAATAACTTTACATTAATCTTTATAAGCAGTATTTACCAGTAGATGAAATTTAGTATGTCCAATAACTGGGACAAATGAAATTTCTTCTCATCATAGAAAGCTCTGAGAACTTGGGTTCACTTCTATAGTAGTATCTTTTGCTAACAATGCAGAACTTGAATCTACATACCAGGAAGGAATAGACAACTCTAAAGCGATAAATATTTGAAAAACTACCTTAGCCTGTTCTCTTAAACAATGTCAGTGCCATGGAAGAAAAAGAAATATTGAGACATTACTGCAGATTAAATAGGCATGATAACTATGATCACTGAATATGTTTGCTATAATGGACAGAACTGAATAGTTCATAGAGTATATAATAGCATGGTCCCAATGCTGCTATCCTCATTTTAGAAATTGTTTTGGGTTTAGCAAAGGAGCATTGTTGTTTTTGTGGTAAACACTGCAGTATCTGAGGCAAGTCTGCGCTCATAACTTTTCTTCCCATCACCTGGTTTTCTGGGAAAGGCTGGCAAGGCATTTCACTTTTAACTCAGTTCTGATGATAACTAGAGTCAATGTGTGTCATCAATTGAGGACTTAGTTCCAAAATACTGTCTCTTTACTTCAGGTACTTATCACAGAACCAGTTTGAGTCCCATACTTCAGACTGGCCAGCTATCGCTATAGGTTTTCACATCTCCTCTTTGATTTTAATGTCTTGTTTTCTAGCATACACCTCAAGGAAACACTATATGTGTGTTCATCTGTTTCCCATAAAAAGTATAGATGAATGACTAGATAGATAAGACACAAAGGACCAGAGGGATGGGAAACTTCGTTGAAGGTCTATATCTTATGAGGCCACCAACCTCCAGGCACTATCATGTATCAGGTACTTCTGGAGCTCCATGAACCTTGTGATTCAGTGACTGCTGCCTGTGCCCTGGACTACTTGCTGCCAACCCTACCTGTGCTTGGGGGTTGGAGGTGAGGTGGTACAGAGTCAAGGACACAGACTCTGGGAGCAGGTGAGAAAAGCCCATCTGAACACTGCTGTAAACTCCTTTAATACTCTCCACCTGTGCCCAATTGGTTTCAAGAAAGCATCTTTTCTAAACAGCATTTCCTGGTTGGCTGGCATTGTCTGTGCCAGCAGTCCTTGGTCTCTCAGCCAGTGCTCAATTAGGTCCTTCTGCAGGAACTGCTTTTGCAGCTGCGAGACCACCTCTATCAGGGCCTCGCCGTTCCTGCTGCAAGTGAACATTCAAAGGATTCTTCGTGTACACATGACAGTTATGGAATCTCCAGTCTTTCTTCCATTCCTGCATAGCAAGACTGAGTATCACAACCATCTAATCATCTGTTGATTTCCCTCATAGTTAGCCCATAACCTTCCTGGCAGGTGAAGGAGAGGTACTTAAGTTCCACTGGCTATTGCAATGATGAAACCCTCCTCCAACTTCCTCTTGCTAGGAAATTGGACTTTCCTCCAGCATCTTCTCCTAGGAGAAGGAAAAGGCTGAAGACCTATCTGTACCAGAGGTCTTTACCAGTCACTGTGATCTCCCCAAAAGAGATTTCACATAGTACTGGCAACCTAAAATTCTATGAACCTAAAGCTAATGCTAGCACTGGGACCATGGGTATAGGACTGAAGACCCGCTTCCTAGTGTGGCCCTTTTCACCATGGGCTCTGTTTTTAATTGTCCTGTTGAGGAGGAGAGGCACAACCTAGCTGGTAAGCTCTGGCAGTATCCAGGGCCACTCTACAAATTCTAGTAGTAATCTCATTACTACTAGAGTGTCATTGTTAGAATAAAAAGGCATTCTCCTAGGAGAATCCAATGTTTGGATACAGTAAACATTCCTTTTACTTAAGAAACAACCAGGCTTCTTAAAGTTCTATTCTATAAACTAAGAAGGAAAGGAAATATTTTTAACTTGTTACAATGAAAGTGTCTCTACGTGAGTGTAAATATGTTCATAGATGGGGTGGGTAAAACAGACATGAGAAAAAGTCACTATTTGGAGAATGAGTAAATTCCTTATAAGAATCCCATTGTAAATTTCTTGCAACCTTTTTGTCTTTTTTTGTTCATTTCTGAGATTGTAATTTAATTACAATATTTCCCACTTCTCTTGTCAACATCCAAACCCTTTTATATACCCATCCCTGTTCTCCTTTGAAGTCATGACCTCTTCTTCCACTAAGTGTATGTATATATATATTTATGCACACATACGAATTCCTGTAGTAAAATTCTTGTGCATTTTATGTGATTCTGAAATTATGTCGATGCAAAATGAAAAGAAAGTGATAGAAAAGAACAAGAAGAGAGATGAGCTTGGAATACAATGTGGAAGTGGTTGATCTCAACACAGTCTGATGGCAGGGTATACACCCAAGCTCACCCTGGAAAAATAATGACAAGTGGGTTCTTCTATGAGTTTTAGCAGTCAACTACCACCGTGGAATCAGTCTCAAGTTTCCTACAGAAACCTAAATCTTAACAGCAGTCACCATATGCTCTCTGGATTGTACCAATGTCACGTTCTTGGTTTTGAAATTTTATGGTTATTTCGGATGTTACCATTGAGAAAAGTTGGATGAACTGTGCATGAATACTTCCATGCGTTTCTTTGAAACTTCCTATGAGTCAATATTTATTTTAAAATAAAGATGATTTTAATTACCTTCCTAAAGTACCCAGAAAATAAAACTGTTGTTTCTCAAACTTGATGGAATGACTACATATGTTAAGAATTTTGCCTCTAAATAAAATCAAGAATGTTTATATTTATCTAAGCATGTTTATCATAAATCATCTGAGCAATTTTTCCAATATTTCTGTTTTAGAAGAGAAAGATGCTTGCTTGAGTGTAGTCTATTCAGTTCCTTTGAACCCTTTGCCCTGCTAGCCTCTAGCCTTGACCTATACAGATGCTGATAGGCAGGCATGGACACATCTTTTCGTAGCTTATGGCTATGTGACTCACATGAACTTATCCTCCCTTTAAGTGTATCTTTGAGAAGACCTAAATCTGCCAAAATAGCTTACTTTTCTGGAAAACACAGGACAGCTTCTGTCTCTATGTGAAAATAGGAGCCTAAAATTCAGTGAGTTCCAGCAAAGCCCGATGGTTTTTATTCAATGCCCCTGCTCCTGCTGTTTGTAAATTATAATTTTCCTGACTTAAAGTTGATTTCTGTTCTCTTGACTTTTGCCTTATCTCAATGATTAATTAAAATTACTGAGACATTTTGTTTTGTGGACCCTTGATGCAAGTTTCATTTCATTTTTATCCAATCTGGGATTATACACATTTGCCGTGAGTATCTATGGGTTTAACATGTCATGTCTGTAAATGTTCTGGGGTAATGACGGGACAGAGTTGGGGGAGTGGCCAACCAATGACTGATCTGACTTGTGTCCCATGCCACAAGAGGGAACCTATGCTTGACACTGTCTAGATGGTCATGAACGAGAGGCTGGAAAGCCCAGAGACCCAGAATAGAACCAAATACTACTGGCTAAAACAAAACACACAAACAAACAACAACAACAACAAAACAGTCAATGAAATGATTCCTAATGATTTTCAGCTATACTCATACATTAGTGCCTAGGCCAACTGTCATCAGTGCAGTGTCCTCTAGCAATTCATGGAAGAAGATGCAGAGACTCACAGACAAATACTATGTGGGCCTAGGGAAAATGCTATAGAAGGGATATGGGGAGGATTTTAGTAGCCAGGGGTTTCAAGAATACCACAAGAACACAGGCCATAGAATCAACAAATCAGGCCTCATTCAGGGGTCATAGAGACTGAAGTGACAATCAGATAGCCTAAATGGGTCTGAGCTAGATCCTCTGCATATATTTTATGGTTGTGTAGTTTGATGATTTTGAGAGACTCTTAACAGTGGAAGTACGTGTGAGGGTATCTCTGTTTTGCCTGCTCTTGGGACCTTTTTTTCTCCTGTTGGGTTGCTTTGTCCAGCCTTAATATAAGGGCAGGAACTCAGTATTACTGTAATCTGTTACGCCATGTTGGAGAGGCCTGTTCTTTCTTTTGAATGAAACAAAGGAGGAGGTAGAGGAGTAGATCTGGGGGAGAGGGCATGTGGGGGACTGGAAGCAGTGGAGGGAGGGAAAACTGAGGTTAGGATGTAATGTGTGAGTGAAGAATTTTTTAAAAAAAGGAAAGAAAATCTCAAGTCAAATACAGCAATAGCTACTCTTCCTCTGCTGGGTAGCAGACATTCTGCATTTTCACCATTCTGTCTTTCAATATAGATCTGAAAAATGTAATCAAATAATCAACAACAATCAAAGGAATTAAACATGTTCATAGGTGGCCAATGGAGAGTAGTGCTAGGAATATGAACTTATATTAACAACATAGGATATCCTATATCACTCTCCTTTGTCTATCGTGTTGACCTATAGTGAATGCATTATAGGAAACAACTACAATTCCCAAAGTCAACTCAGTAAGGAGAGATGAGTGTAAAGGTAATTGTATTAAATTTGCTTTAAATTTTATAGCTGGCCACTGTCTGTATTGATATATACATCTTTCTTCTCCCCTCTTTCCCCATATTTGGGTAGCTGTTAAGAAGTTTAGGTATTCTCTTTTTTGATATCAACAGGATGTTCTCCACACCAAAGTTCTCTGCCAACCTCAAGCATGTCTCCTTTTTCTACACACTCTCCTTGTTTGTCAATCTGCTTGAGGAATTCTTATCTCCTCGCAAGACATCTCATTCCTCAGAAGGTATATCATCCATTAGTCCCTACATGCAGGCTAAATTTCGTTTGTGAGGTCCACTGTATTTCTTGAAGTTGGCCATAATGATAATTCATTATTGAATGCTTAAATGTAAACACATATATTTTGAAGGCGATTTTTTCTTCATGTTAAAACACAATAATTTCTCTTTCAAAGGGAACACAAAGTGTATAAAGGCTTAAGACAAATACACCAGAATTAACTGTACACATTGATTCAAATATTTCCAACACAATCTAAAAGTGAGAAAGCCCAACTTCCATATTCAAACATGTAATAATTTCTAGTTTGTAAAAATGAATTGGAAAGTACTTCATGTGAAAATCACACATCTACAAAACCACATTTGGTATGTGTTTCTTTGAGAGGAAATGTATGTCTTCAGGGAGCTTGGAAATGCTTATAAAAACAATATAAAATTCTGTCAGTCTTCTATTATAGTCTACTTTTATAGCTTCATCCCTAATAAATATTTCACATTCATTACTGACTTTTGGCTTTGGGTGTCATATAAAGAAAACATAAAAGCATATAATGGTAGTTATAAATTTTAGTTTAAAAAAGTTGCTTTTATGTTACTTTGGAATAACATGTTTCCTAATGAAAAGAAATATTAAAGAACTTAATTTTATATTGTTAAAAATACATACTGCCAGAAAATGTCAAGATTCCTTCAAATTATATTAAAAATAACAAATTTTTATATATCCATTGGCTTGGCATTTTCATAATTACAGACCTATTTTCTTTTTAAGAGAAATAATCAGAAGGAATAAGAAATCACAAAGCAAAATTTTATATAGAAATATAGCACTTTTCTGTATTATCCAAAGATTTGTCATAAAATTTACTATGCCATATTCAAAAATTGAATCCAATAAAAATGTCAATGTTCAGAAACAATATGATAGTCACATGTTGTAAGTTTGCTTCTCAAAGAAGAAGGCAGTTTTTGGCTGTTCTTTGAGCATGTGGAATAGAAAATATGGCAACATGTCAAGAACAACAGCCTTGAATGTACAAGGGATGCGAGTGGAGTAGTTATCACCCTCCTGTTAGATGCTGAAGCACTCACGTATCTCATACCCATATCAAACAAACTGACCAGATTCAGTTTCTTCTCTCTGAGAGTTCATGAAAATATGTATGCATATACAAATGCATATGCTAGAAGAATGGTAGGCTCACATTAAAACATCCATGACATATACATAAATGTATTTATGAGGATACATAAATAGCTATTGCTGGACAATATTTTAAGCCAACAGGCATTTGTTATTTACAACTGGTTGGACAGTGAATTAAAGGAGACAGAGGTGTTATTATCAGAAGCCTCTTGTTGGACATTTATTACGTAATTGTCATTAGGGATTTTTTCTTTTTACATATTTGAGAGCAAATGGAATAGAAGGTGTTTGAGGTTAAGAAGTGATAGTCTAGGAGAGGTTAAGTCACATTTGAAATTCATGGCAAGAACATTAATGGAATTACATAGCAAATGCAATGGAAATAGTTTTTGCTTTAAGAGCTTCAAAAAACTGAAAACATTAGAATTGGGTGGAGAAGCAAAGGAGACAGGAAGAGTGGGAAAGTCGGTATAACATATTAAAGCATAAATGGCACAGCCAAGGCACAGGGATGTAGAAGGATAGATAGATTCTTAAAGGCATAATGAGGATGCATATGCTGGCAAAACTGAGATTGCAGAGCCTGTGAGAACCTGGTAAGAGAAACATGTCATGGAAGGTCCCACTAATTCATATTCTATAATATAAGCAATGAAGGGAATACATTAATCTGCATTCAGTGTAGGGGCCAGAAATAGCTCTAGGTGTTTTAAATAGATGAACGTTTATTATGGTAAATGAGATATTTTCCAGATCTGTAGATGATGCAGGACGTAGATTGGGTTTAAGTTTTGGAATTACATACAAAATGTCCAAGAATGATAGAGGTACTCGTAGTTACCTCAGGGGCCACCATGGTCGAGCACAAAATATGAAATAAGAAACTCAGATAGAATCCTCTGCTACCAGTGTCTAGGAGACTACAAACTGGGCACAGAGTGGCTACTGAAGAAAGTTGATTATGTATGAGTTTGCTTGTTAGCGAGTCCATCCTCAATTATCAGTGAGATGTAGTCTACTCACTGCTGCCTTCCAAATTTCTGAAATATACCAATGCAGAATCACCACACCAAGAGGCTACAGACGGTATAGCTTTTGAGCTTTCCAACTTCTATACAGAAAGAAAAGATAAAGAAAGTCAACTTAACCACCATAGACTGCTCAGAAGAAATATCCAAGAATCATATGCAAAAATATGTGCATTAGAAATCATGCACTATGCTTTGTTTAGTCATCATGGAAATCTATCCACACATGTATGCTATTAGGACAACAAAGGCATAAAACCAAGTAAGAAAAAGGTTTCTAAGTACATTTCCAACTTGTGTGGTTATTTGTGAGGTGGGAGTTGGTTGCTCAGGCAAGGAAAACACAGAGAGATGCATTTTATTAAATTTGGAAAGTTAAATATAAAAGACATTTCATGTCACCATATTTCACACAGCTTATGAAAGATAGGAGATTCTGAGGGTCTCTCCAAAGAGACAAGACAAGACGCTGAGCAAACAAAGAACTATGATTCATTTCAACCCTGGAGACTTGTATGTGGGAAGAAAGGAAAGAAGTTTAAACTTTGGAATAAAATGAAGGAGTCATAAAAATAACCTTCCCTGACTGATTATGAAAAAGCAAAAGTGTAAGAAGGGAAAAAAAGGACAACCCACTGTGTGTGAATTTCATAGTATTTGGAAGCAAGCATTCTTGTGGCTGAATATTATTTAAGGCTGTAGATAGGGGAAGATAGAACCCATCTCTTGGGGTTATGGGAACTGAGGCATAAAAAGAGTGTCAAGATCATTTATTGAAAGAATGTGTCAGCTGGAGAAAGATGGCCACCCTGTCCAAATAAGCACAAGTAAAGTGGGTTTTTGTTTTGTTTTGTTTTGTTTTGTTTTCTGTTTTTTTTTAAATTCCAGTAGAATCTAGGTAAAAGTGAATCTGCCAGTCTCACTGGAGACTCTCTGTGTAGCCAGAATGTTTCATGAACTTCCTTAACCCCTGACAATATGTACATGCATCACTTGTTTCTTATTAGGAAAGGACCATGAAAAGTCTTTGACAAACAGTTCGATAGGCAGCAGAGAGTATGCACCTTGGGTAGAGGTAAAAACAGAGGATGTGTGTGTGTGTGTGTGTGTGTACATGCTTACATCCTAATTCATACCTAATTTTCCCTGATGCTAATATTAAAATTTCTGTCTTTTAGATTATGTAATGTTTGAATATCCAGAAAAGGGAAGCTGAGATTTAGATAATGAGAGAGGACTCCTGAGGCTGCTGTTCTAAAGAATAATCTCGTTTGTCTCCCACAGCTATGAAGGAATCCAGAGAAGGTTTAGAGATTAAAAAAAAAAATACAAAAAGACCCTGAATAGCTTATAGCATTTTAAATTACTTCTATTTTAATACACACACACACACACACACACACACACACACACACACACACAGGGGTGTTTTGCCTACATGGTGATTGTGAAACATGAGTACGTGCCCATGGAAGTCAGTACGTGCCACTGTACTCTGAGGACTGGAATTATAGACTGTTAGGAGTTGCTGTGTGAGTGCTGGGAATCAAATATGGATCCTGTTGAGGGCAGCCAACGCCCTTAACCAATGAGACATCCCTTAAGCCCCTCTCCCAGAATAATATCCTATCCTCTGCTCGAATTTCCCTAAAGCCGGGATAAGAAGGAAAGACTGGGAATTGGAGTTGAAGGCTAACTAGCTGAGGAATCTCATCTCTCCAGGATAGCTTCCCAACATAACCCCAACCACGTTTACACGTTTTATCTCCCAAATGTTCCATGAAACCTTGCTTTATTTCTTCCCAGCTCATGAATCAAACTTTCAGATACTTCCACTGAAATGGATCCATATTGTTAAAAGCATCTCCACAAGGATTTGAGGAGTTTCACATGCATTTGGCAAAACTCTATGGAAATAAGCATCAAGAATTCAGTGTCACTTTTCTTGCTTTACAGACACAATGCCAAGTCACTCAGTTGTTTTATTACTGTTTCTTGTTATTGGCCTCTCCATAAAATCTTGTTGTTACTGCTCGATATCAACAGAGACTTCACACTCATCATGTTTTTATTTTTTTCAAAAGTGTGTTTACAGATTTCTACTGTGGGCAATGTAGTGTTTGGAATAGAAGACTATATTTAGAATGAAACATGCTGTTACGATCACAGTAAATAAAAGTAAGATAATAAAACTCTAAATCGGAAGGATAATAAATGACATATTGTTACTCCTACTTGGAAACAAGATAATCTTCCTTTATGCTTAGAGCAATAAAGAATTGGTGAAGTGGAAACTTAAGGGTTCTTTGGAAAGTCTGTTGTGTTGGATGATGTTTTGCTAAGGCCAACAGGTAAAGAAACGTTTCACTGAAGCAGACAGGAGAAAGGATGTTCTGCAAAGCAAGCACATGAAAAGACATGTGATAAAACATTTTTTGCTAATGACACATCTATTGGCCTGCCTTACATTTTGTTGTTGAGCTCCATTCTTCCAGACTCCATAGAAAGAAATGTATCACAAAAACTTCTGGCAGTGTGTTGCAGTTTCTTGTCACTTCCTCGGACTCTGACTGGCAGAGTGATGTCAGCTGAGACAGACACACGTGATGAAAACTCTTGATGTTTGGAGGGATTATGACCAGAGGCTTGGCTCGGCTTGCTTATAGAGTTAGCTGTGCAACACTTGTTGGGCTTTGGTTTGCTGAGAGAGGCACTGTTGAGAACTCCTGGCATTCTTCCTGGTCCTTCTTGCTGACCCTAGCTAAGGCTGAAACCTGGCTGTCTCTACTAGGTAGTGCCACCACTGCTGATTCCTGTTTTCTATCCAGACTCTACTGAACTGGACTGCTGGTGTATCTGTGAAGTGTTTGTGAGTGGATGGAGCTGCCACTGCTGACCTGTGAACTGAACTGCTGATTTCCAGACAACACAGATGGGAGTTGCTCCAAAGAACAAGTTCTAAACAGGTTCACTTCTTCCATATCCTTTCTTTTCCACTACATCTGGTGGGTGGTGGGATAAAAGGGAGGTTAAATCATCAAGAGTTAAGGGAAGACTGTGCCTTTTGTGGGTATAAAGAGGTTTCCTGGTTTTTGAGTAGGATACAGAAAGAGAGAATCACGGAGCTCTCAGGGACATTTGCAGGTAGGTGCTTTGGTTCGGGTGGATGCCAAGTTTCTAATGCTGTGGCATCATTTCTTTTGGAAAGAAATATTTTATATTTTTTAATTAGCACAGCAATTATATGTATTTATGAGGTACAGTGTGATATTTCAATGCACAGATAGAAAGTTTAATGATCAAATCAGTGGAACTGGTATATTTGTCTCAGATATTAATCATGTATTTGTATTGGCAACATTCAGAATCCTCTCTACTAGCTATTTTATATAATATATAATTAATTATTTTGACCATAAATATTCTATCATGATATAGGACAGCAGTTATTCCTCTTATCCAATGCCTGTGCTAATCAGTACTTTATCTATCCACTTCCCAGGCTTTATTAACCAGTATTCTATTCTATTTCCATGAGATCAACTCTTTTCTTGGTATCATTTTAGGATGCTTTGGTAAATTTTAAGTATCTCAGTTGAAAAAACTGAGTTCTCCACAAACAATATTATCCTACGTATTCTGAAAAGTATTTCCCATGCTAAATTCCTGAGCTAGTTTGTTGAAAGACCACATTGTGTTTGGGTTATCATATAGGTGAGTGTAAATCTGCCTGTGTAAAACCTGACCTTTGGATAGTGTTGTATCTGATGCTCAAATTTAGCCTTGAAAAGGAGTCTTAACATAGTGAATAAAACTAAGATCTTTAGAGTCAAGATGCCTATATTTCCCTTCTGGTTCAACCACTTTAAAACTACATGGTTCTGCAAAAATCACCTACTTTACTTACATTTCATTTGTTAAAAGAAGATAATAATGAACTCTCAAACCATGGTGATATGGCATATGCATAAACTAATACCTACAAAGCACTTGATCCTGGATAAAGCACAATGGTTAATGCTTATGGTGGTGACAATGTTGATGACAGTGTGATAGTGATGATGAAGATAAGGATGAAGAGATGTTCATAGTGAATGGTACTGATAGTACAGAAGACTCTTAAACATGAGAAGGCCCAGCCTAAAGAATTGCCTCAGCCTATTTGAAAACTCCCAATAGCAGAACAAAAATACATTCGTTTTACTGGAGAAGCTGCTCTCCCCATCTCTCTCAATCATGCATCTTTGTGACAAAGCATCCTAGTGTTTGTATGCATGAGCCTTATGTGAGACACAGACAGGCAAATCTAGAAAGTGCATTTTCTATTCATTTGTAATGCCTTTGGAAGAGATGGAAGATTTTGTCCTATGATGAAACTTGATGTTTGCCTTTACCTAAGAGCCGGATGATAATGAAGCTTGTATAGAATGAATAAGTAAACTTGAGGTCAAGAAAGGTCAGAAACAAATTTTGGATGAATTCCTGTATCATCCCGAGAGAATTTAATAATCAGAACCCTCATCCACCATTCCTTGCTCTTCTAAGTGTAGTTTTTGAACAGGGAGAGGAAAAGACAACTTGATTCTGCATCCTCCCTGTTGAATATGATGCTCAGCCATCCAGACGGCAGAATCATTAGGAACCGCAGCTCTTTTGTCCCTGAATTAGAAGATTTAATAACATCTCTTTTACCATTTGTCTACCTGTCATGTCCAATCTCTATAGTATTTTCTTTCGATGGCTATAAAACTGAGAATTATGGTGTACAGTATCAGGCTTAGTACCTTTTAAATGCAAAGTTTTATCAATGTTTATTACATGGGAGAAATAATAAAAAATTGCTTCATGTAAATGCTAAATTGAATCCAAGGACATTCAGAATTTATATGGCTCTCTTTGGTGACATTATTATTAATTTTTCTTTAGAAAGTGACATCTTATGATATGGTGATGGGTTTACTATTTCTTTAAAGTATTTTAAGTGAATGTTCAGGAGTTCTGATTCCTGGATGGGTTCCCTATGACAGAATTCTTTGCTATTTTCATCATATATTTGGTGTTTCTATGATCCTCATTTTGGAGAATCAAGGCATGTTAGGCCTAAAGGTGATCCAGTCTTTTAAGCAAGCCTTTGGTCCAGAAAAATATTAAGTTCTAGAAACACTTATAAGTGATAAAAGTATGTATTTTAATGTTATTTTATAGTGTTTTTATTGTAAGCTTAAGAGGAAGAGTTTGAATTATAATTCACCATTTACAGTCATAAGAATATAATAGAAGCTTAAATAGTACTTAATGTAAAGATAGACATGTAGAGAGGTCAGAAAGGAGTAAAGGGTGTCATTCGCATATCACTCTGCCTTCTTTCTTTAAGTCAGGGTCTCTGTATCTACCCAGAAGGCATATTTTCTTATTATACTGCATCCAGCAAGCCCCAATGAACTTTCTACTGTTCACCACAGAAGTGGGGTTTAAGGTACATGTGAAACCATAATCACACTGTGATGTAGGTGCTGGGATTCAATCTCCTGTCTTCACCAATGAACATCAAGTTCTCTTAACCACTGAGCCATGTCTTCTGAACTTATACAATATTTGATAAATGCAGATAACTCCATCAAAACCCACTTAGTGAGAAAATCTGAGGTTTGGTCATTTTCTCAGGCCAGTTTCCTTTCTTCTTTAACGTGAAGCAAAGATCTATGTTTTTGCTTACCATATAAAAAATTATGACTACTTCTTCAAACAACTGTTAACTGTGCTACTATAAATATTCTCTTCAAATTTCCTTGCAAATGTCATCTTACTAGAACTCAGGGGTTGCTAAATAAAAAGACAAGGGTCAACTGTGAGATATCTCCCGTTGAATTGGTCTACATGTCTCAGAATTTACTCAAAATACAGACTATTGCCATTGATTTGGTTTCACAGAAGACATTCATGATTGGAACTTATTGTGGAGAACAGCACAAACACTGGTCATAGCACATGGAGAAATGTAGTTGCTATGACCAAAAAATTTCCCCATGATTGCTGGCTTATATGGTAATGAATTCAGGTTGCTAAAGGAGATATGCGATGAACAGTCTTACCAATCTGGGAATGCTATGAGCAACCATAATGACTGACCTGGCAAGATAAGACCATGAGTATAAGAGTGGCATGATCATGGGGGTAGCCAACAGCTTTAGGGTTAGATTTAAGGCATACTCCATAGGATGAAAATGTAGAATGAATACTGTAAATCTGGATAAGAACCCATGGTTAGAGAACATACAGTCCCAAGAAGTGAAGCTACTATTGCTGTTCTGCAAAATGGGCATACTGTCAAACTACTCTCTAAATTCATGTCTTTCTACCAGTTGATTTATATAGCTCTCATACATCATCAGAGAAGTTCAATGGATGCTAATGCAGAAGCTCACAACTAGGTAAAGAACAGAGAATATGTGTCAGAATAAACTCCATCATAAATGGAGTATTTATAACACCTCCCCCCACACAGAGTCTTATGAGTCACTGCAGTAGAAGAAAGTGCAGAAGTATTGTAAGAAATAGAGGTCTAGAAGGATCAAAGGAAAGCAATGTTTCCTGAAACAACTATTATTATTAGTTATGATAATTTTAAATTAAGAGAAAAATATATTAAATATAACTAAAATAACTAATCAAAAATAATCTCAGCCTATACACTTAAGAGAAAGAGGTGGTCTTGAGAATTAAGAGAAAAATAGAGGAAAGAAAAACAGAACATGGAAACTTAATAAGGGGACTTTGCATTAACTAACTCCACTCTTTGGCAGGTAGTGTGGGGATATCAACAGAGTTATGGAAAAAGACCTCAGGGCTTCCCACCAAATTAGTATTTAGGTTGAATGCCAAGAGAATAAACTTATTCCAGCAACAGAACTTCAAAGAACAGGGAGAAATGGATTAACCAAAGATCTGTTCTTAGTTTAGCCTTGCCTTCCTTAAGTCTGCCTTTTCTAGCCTCAGTATGCATAAACCCATAGCTTTGAAGGAAAAGCAGGCAGTTCACAGGAGGAAAGAGAAGGATTTTGAGATTCCTAGTTTTATCTCAGGTGTATAAACAGCTTGAAAATTGTCATTCCTGCCCTTACAGTACAAAAAAGAAGAATAAACAGAAAATAAATGACTTGTTCAAACTTTCAGAAAATTGAGGTTGTAAGACCAAACAGACCACCAAAATTAAGAGGGATAGGCAGTAATAGATACTCATATCTAAAGGGAGAGGTAACCACAGAAACTCACAGAGGCAATCAGCTTACCTGGAGTGAAAGGCATTGGAACAAATTATATGAATACTGAATTATTAAATTAAAAACTTAATGGAGGCTGAGTGGGAGCTAGACTGTGAGAAACTCCTGGACATGACACTGGCCGGGAACTTCTCACTCTGGTGATTATGTCTTTGAAAACATTGCTCTAGTTTATCACTAGATTCTCAAAATGAAGAGTCAAAGATTCCCCACACCCCACACACATACACATTTTTGGATAGTAATGGGGAATCTGTCTTGAAATATATCCAAAGAATTCTTCACAGACAAAGAGATATTCTGTAAGGGACTAGACTCAACCAAAGGTTTCTCAGATTCCACGGGACAAACTATTGAGAAGTCTAGTACTTGAATCCTTAAAGTCTCATCTACAGAGAGGTTAGAAGAAAAAGTTAAAAACCATTCTAGGACACAAAGGGTACTGGTGGCCTATAGAGTGTTTTGCCTGTCCCAAACTTTCTCTGCATTCCAGCAAGTCTTCACTATACTATTCAATTCACTATACTATACAATTGTTTTAGCAGAAAGAATTGCAATACGCAGACTACATTAAAGCCTGTCTCAGCAAATCCCCAAGACAACAGGGGATACTTAAGTACAACTAGATGTGTTGAGAAGTCCCTGGAAGCTGAATGCATCTGAAATATTAAACACAGCTGAAATCCTATACAATATAAAATATTACTCTAAAGGATTATTTGCCTCACTTCTCATTTTCTAATATTTCATAAAAATCACAGGTCATGCAATGCTACATATTGTAATAAATAGCCTGTTAAGGAAAGCATTAAAATTAGATTGAGATGTGAGAGATTATGGTTATGATATAGAAATTTAAAAATATCTATGAATCCCATAGTAAAGGCTTTAATATGATGGACAACATAAAAACAGGTGGTAGCTGTGTATAGATATATGAAACATTTATGAAAATATTGGATGAGCCAGGGACCTGAGTTCAATACATAGAAACACATTTAAAACAATGCCAGGCTCTGGGAGATAGAGGCAGGATGATCTTTGATCTTGCTGATCAACCAGTCTAGACAAATCCATGAGCTCAGGTTTAGTGAGAGACCCTATTCAAAAAATAAGTTGTGAGGTATTAAAGAAGATAGATACTAGATGTCAATGTCTAACATTTGTATACACACACATACACACACAAACACAGGATCAGAAGAAACTGGTAGAAATCAAAGCATTTTAACAATGCTAATAATTTTTTTTTGCTGAGATTATCAATAAATTAGACTTGGCCAAGGAGAAGTGAATGAGTTTGAAATATGCCAATAGATATTTGGCAGAGCAGATTACAAAGAGAGAAAACATTTTTTGTTGTTGTGTTTTGTTTGTTTGCTTGCTTGCTTTCAATAAAACAGGGCTTCTTGGCATATCCAGAAGAACTGAAACTCACTTTATAGACCAAGCAGGCTGGCATTGGACTTAGAGATCTGCTTACCTCTGCTAATATGTCAGTTGAAAAACAACTATACAGCAATTTCTAATGTGTAATTTATATATAATTGGAATCCAAGAAAGAGAAGTAATAAAGAATATACAGGAATGATTTAACCCATTACTGCTTGAGAATTTTTCAAAATTAGTGATAGAATTAACAGGCTCCATATATAAGAACCTCACTGGCTAAAAAGGAATAATTACTAAGTAAAGAGTCTTCTCTCTCTCTCTCCTCTCCCCTCCTCCCCCTCCTTCCCCTTTCTCTCTCAAACACACACACTCACATACTCACATGCATTATGACATTCAAGTAAAAATTAATGACACAATAAAACATGAGAGAAATCAAGGGATAATGAAGGGGATATCTTACTTAAAACTGAGCAAGGGTAAGAAGTACAATAGATTCTATTTTCAAACTATGACAGGAGGAAAAAATAGAGAGACATATTTAATGTGTTAAAGTAAAACAAACCCAGGACACTAACACTGAAATTTGTAACCAGAAAACATTTTGTAAAACAAAGAAGAAAACTCACCTTTCACAGTCAAACAAAAGTCTTTTCTTTCGTGTATCAGTATTAACAAGAAACAATGAAGTGCACTTTTCCTAATACTAAGAAAAGTAAGTTACATATTTATATGTACCAAAATAAAGAGTATAAGAAGGAAAGCATTTTGAGATGTACTAATGAAGATGATATAAACTCTTATTTTTATTATTACTTAAACTAATAGAAATTTCTTGAAAATGTTAATATTAGGAATTGGTAAATGTTCTTGTCTTGCAAGTCTGATGACCTGAATTTGGCATATTTATATCATACACACGCACACACACAACATAGCACACACACACATATGTGCACACACACACACACACACCAACACAGAGATGGAAAGAAAGAGAACAAGAGAGTTACAGAGAAAGAGAAAGATACCAATGATATATTTAGTTCTGATAGTGTTAACATTAGTGAAGTGGATGTAATCATGTATCATTTTGATATTCCTAACAGTCACTTCTTCTTAAGCTATCATAACTATATATGATAATATAAGAAATATATAAATACCATAAATGTATAAGATAGAGAAATAACAATTTAGGATATTACACATACATTGTGTGTGTGTGTGTGTGTGTGTATTATTTTTTTTTTTCCGTAAAGCTTTAGTGTAAGTCAGGGTTTTGGAAAAATAAAGTATTTTCAGTGCTTAAGAAAAAATTTTTATTAAGAAAATCTTATGTTGACTTCTTTATAAAGTTAATGACAAAGTTATTGGTTTGTAGAAGAGAGCGAGAGGAAATAAAAATAATTGTAAGTATGTTGGTCGTTATTTGAATATATAAATAGCCACTTTAAATACAAATGATCTGAACATACCAACTTAAATACAAAGGTTTTATTTTCACATTTTTATTCACTTTACATCCTGATCACAGCCCCTCCCTCCTCTATTCCCGTCCAAACCTTATAAATCCCTTCTCTGAGAAGGGAGACTGTTGTGTTTATAATAGGATAAAGAGTTATAAAGTGTGTTCTATGGGTGTGTGGTGAAGTATGGGGGAAGGGGATGTCTTAGTAGGCCAATGTCAAGGCATCCCTTCCCCTTGAGGGACCAGCCAATGGTATAGTATACAATAGAGTTTATTCTTGGAATGGGGAGTGGGGATTAAGAAGATAGTAGAGGCAGAGAAAAGCAGAGAGAGAGAGAGAGAGAGAGAGAGAGAGAGAGAGAGAGAGAGAGAGAAGTAAAGGAGTAGAGGCCAGCCATGAGCACGTGGAGAAAGAGGGAAGGGTGGGGGAAGGGACAAGGGGACAGAGGGGAAGTAAGAAGGCAAGAGATCAAGAGAGAGAGGAGGGGCAAGCAGCCCCTTTTATAGTGGCCAGGCCTACCTGGCTATTGCCAGGTAACTATGGGGGTGGAGTTTCAACAAAATGCTAACAGAGACCACTTGGGTGCCATCCCACCCTGGGACATCCAGACCCAGCAGGACTAGACATATCCTTCCCCACTGAGGTCCAAACAGGCAATCCAGGTAGTGGGGAAAAGGGGATCCAATGGCAGGTAATGGAAACTGAAACAGCCACCACTCTTCTTGTGATGGAACACACAAGAAGACCAAGCTTCACATTTGCTTCAAATATATAGGAAGCTTAGGGCCAGCTCCTGCATGCTCTCTGGTTGTTAGCCCAGGCTCTGTGAGCCTACATGGACCAGATCAGTTGACTCTGTGGGTCTTTTTGTGATGTCCTTGACCCTTCCAGCTTGCTCACTTCTATCTCCCACTCTTCCCCAAGACTCGCTATGCACTGCTGATGCATTTGGAGTTGAGTATTGTACAGGGTGATAAATATGGATCTGTTTATATTCCTCTACGTGCAGATATCCAGCTTTACGAGCACCTGAAGATGTTTTTCTTCCAGTGTATATTTCTGACTTTTTTTTTGTCAAAGATTGGTGTTCATATATGTGTGGTTTTATGTCTGTGTCTTTGGTTTGATTCCATTGATCAACGTGTCTGTTTTTATGTCAATGCCATCCAGTTTTCATAACTACAGCTCTGTAGTTGAACTTGAAACATGGGGTGATACTTTCAATAGTTCCTTTATTGTTTAGGATTGTTTTAGCTATCCTGGTTTCTTTCTTTTTCCATATGAAGCTAGGAATTGCTATTTCAAGGTCAATAAATAATTGTGGTGACATTTTGATAGGAATTGCATTGAGGTGAGGAGGGGAACAGGGATGGCAATCAGGGATGGTGTGGTACAGGGGAAAACTGAGAGTGAGAATGGAAATCAGTGCTAGGGGGACATCTCTGGTGACTACTGGAGGCCTGGGACAGGAAGGATACATGAAGTCTATAGGGGGTGACCCTAGATGAGATTCCTATCAGAGGAGGATATGGAGACTGAACTGACAACCTCTGTTAGCAAGGCAGAACTCCCAGAGGAAGGAAGAGGACACCATTCCACTCACAAAACCTTCAACCCAAAACCAAGAACCAGAGACTAATAGCTAGGAGATTAAGGGTAAAACTAATCACTACTGATCTAAAAAAAAAAAAAAAAAAAAAAAAACCAATAAATTTATTCGTAAGAATCAGTGCCTTATCCAGTCATTGTGAGAGAGTCTTCCTCAGGTAGCAGTTGGAAACAAATGCAGAGACCCACAGTTAGACACTATCCAGAGACGGACTTGGTGGTCTCCATCAAATCCCTTACCTTAGAGCTCAGGGAACCTCATGAAAGAGAAGGCAGAAAGATTGCAAGACCAGGGGAACTGAGCACACCAGAGGAATACAGCCCTCTGAATCAACCAAGCAAGGCACACATGAGCTCACAGAGACTGAAGTAGAAAGCACAGTGCCTACTTGAGTCTGCACCAGGTTCTGTTCATATATATTATAGCTATTAGCTTAGTATCTATTATGACTCTTGCCTCTTAGGATAAATGGTTCTCTGACCTTTTTGGCTGCTCATGGACTCTTTTCCTTCTTTTGGATTGTCATGTTGAACTTTGATATGATACTTTTTCTTTTATCTTATTATTTTATTTTGTCATGTTTGGTTGGTATCTCTTAAAAGCCTATTCTTTTCTATTGAGACACAGAAAGGAAGTAGATCCAGAAGGCAGGGAAGATGGGGAAGAAATGAGGGGTGTGGAAGGAAGGGATACTATAATCAGGATATATTTTATAAGAAAAGAATCTAAATCTATTTTCAATTAAAAAGAAGAAAATACGTGGAATGTAGAAAAGTTGTGTTTTTTGTGGGAAATTAAAATGTTAGATTCATCCATGGAAAAGAAGAAAAGGGCAGCAAGTTATTCTTCTATACTAGCAAATCATGGTGGAGGGAGTAATGTAGCAAGCAAGAGGAAAATAATCAAATTAGAGCAAATTACAAAGAAAAATGACAAAGCAAAACAAAAACCAACCAATCATCCAATTCAAAAAGAAACCCCAAACAAATAAAACCAAAATCAAAAAAAAAAAAAAAAAAAAACACCCACATGAAATTAGAGAAAAGAAATCATCAAATGTAAAGAAAACACAGAAAATGATCAGCCTGACATCTGGTTCTTTAAAAAAAAATCAATAAATCTCATAAACTTTTGCCCAGGATAACTAATATAAAATTGAAAAAAATGAAGGTATCGATATGAATCCTCCTACTATATAGCTGTAATTGGACTTTTTGGACAAAGCTGCCATCTTAAGACTTGCAAAAGTAAAAGAAAGAAACAGCACTAAACAGTAACTTTTCAAGTATTTCACAGTATCTTTTGTTTGTTTTTGTCTTAAAGAAGAGAGAATAAAGTGTTCAAAATATATATATTTCTTTTGTCCATGACAATACAGAATAAGGGTAGAGAAGAGCATGTAGAAAGAACATCTAATAATTTGGGGGAAATTAATTTGATATAGATGAAATCAAATGCTATCTCAATGGGAAAGTCACAGTGAGCTTAAGCGATAAGAGGGGTTCCTATCATAATAAAAGTAAGGGAGGATAATATCCTTTCCTATTAAAAATAAAATAAGGTGGAAGGAAAGTAGGTTTGAGAAGGCCAAGTTATTAAATAAATTCAGAGGAAAATGACAAGAACATTTTTATTAGTCACTCTTTTGTTGCTGTGAAGAGATATTGTGACCAAAGCAACTTTGTTGTGGAAAATACCTAACTGGGCATGTCCTTACAGTTTCAAATGCTTAGTCCATTACCATCTTGGCAGGTGGCATAGTAGTACATATGACTCTGCAACAGTAGCTGAGAGCTACATCCTGATTCAGAGAGAGAGAGAGAGAGAGAGAGAGAGAGAGAAACAGAGAGAGAAAGACAGAGAGAGACAGAGAGAGAGAGAGAAGAGAGAGAGAGAGAGAGAGAGAGAGAGAGAGAATGGAAGATATTCTGAGCCAGGTGTGAGATTCCCCAAGCCCACTCCTAGTAAACATACTTCCTCCAACAAGGCCATACCTCCTAGTCCTTTTGATATTTCTCAATGGTTTCACTTCCTAGCGACTAACCATTTGGCCATTCTTACTCAAATCACTACCACATTGGATTAATTAGAGTTTTCTATCAAGTGGAGCACAGATGGGGACATGAAGAGTGAAGTTTGATGGTGTCAATGTGACAAATTATGTCACACATTTCAAAGAAATAATTTTAGATCTGTGGATAGATTCATTTGAAGAGTTTTAAAAGCAAGATCACACTGTTTAGGGGAAAAGTTAGTAGAGAAATGATAAGGATTTTAGTCATGTTATGAAATGTAATTGTTGAACCAAAACTTTAAGTAAATCCTGGCAGAAAATGTCCACATAATAGGGCAAAACTACTTTTACTGACTTTATATTAATAAGATCTTCAAAGTCAAAGAATTATAGAGGAACATATAATGATGTGCATTGAAGGATATACAAGGGAGTTAACCAGCTGTCTGTAAAGAACCTAGATATGAGAAGACCAAGGGATAGAAAACAAGCAACTTAAAAGGAGAAATAGTGAGCCAGGCGGTGGTGGCATGCTTTAATCCAGCACTTGGAGGCAGAGGCAGCGGATTTCTGAGTTCGAGGCAGCCTGTCTACAGAGTGAGTTCCAGACAGCCAGGACTTCACAGAGAAACCTGTCTCGAAAAACAAAACCAAAACCAAAAAAAAAAACAAACAAACAACAAAAAAATAAAAGGAGAAATATAGCCTGAAATGAGGTCCTACTGTTTTAAAACAGAAATAATATGATTAGATCATATAAGGGGATGAACTTACAAAATGAGATGATGAACTTAGGAAGATAGCATAAACAGAAACATTGAACAATCAAAGAAAACCAGTTTTTCATGTTCTACACATGCTGTCTATTGATCAGCTATGAATTGACTTTGTGTGCTTTTAAGTAATCCTACTGTTAGCATTCTGTTAAACTCCACCTCCACAGGTACCTGGCAAAAGCTAGGTATGCTCCTCCCCAAAGCTACTTGGCAATGGCCAGGTACCCTGCCCACTATTATAAGAGGGGCTGTCTGGCCCCTCCTCTCTCTCTTGCTCTCTTGCCCCTTGACCCAAGCCTGCAGGTTGTATCCCTTTCCCTCTCCCCTTCCCCTCCCCCTCTCCACGTGGTCATGGCGGCCACCTCTCTCTGCTCTCCCCTCTGCCCTAAATAAACTTCTCCTCCTAGAATCCTCTGCCACCATTTTTCTCTTTTTAAAATAACAACAATGATGCCAAAGCCTGGGAAAACGAAGACATCAGGGACCTCACAACGCCACCTCCACCACTGATACTCCTCATTGTCGGCAACCTGTTCATGCCGCTACCAGCCATCACCGGTACATCACCTGCACCCCTGCACCGTCACTCTGATGCTGTTCCTGCCACTGCTGACCGTGTAAATTTCCACCACGTGAACACCGACCGCTTTCCATCGCTGCCCCAGTACAAGTCCCATCCACTATGAAGCTCCGCACAGTTATTGGTAAGGAGCTTCCGGGTGGCAGAGGAACCCCAAATGTTTGCGCAGCGCCTGGCCAGCGCTCCCTGAACTAAGGGGTTGACTTTCTAGACATTGACATATTGTGTGATTTTCTCGAGCTTGATGGCTCCTGGCCGATTTGCTTCTGGTGAACTGAATCAGCCGGGTACTCGGGTTTTTTTGTGAGACTCAAAAACTCCGATTTGTGCCCGCTGCTTTTCATTATTAATATTTCAATTAGGACGCTGATTGAAAATTAATAACGACCGTCACACAATGGGTTCAGCTTCTTCTGTGCCGCCTCAAACTCCACTGGTTGTCTATCCCGCGGTCTATTCACTGTAGCTGCCTGCCAGGCAGAAGTCTGCCTGCTAGCAGGAAGTCCCGCCCTGCTAGCAGAAGTCCTGTCCTGCGCAGCGCCTCCGACACACCTGATTCACAGCGCCTGCCAGCAATACGATTGTTTGCCACTGTTATCAGTTTTCTTATCCTGGTCCTAGCCATGCTGACTGCTGAACTTCCACTGCTGCTACAAACTTCCACCACATGAGCTTTGCCCCTAACACAGTGCTGAACCACCGGCTGCCACTGGGCTGGGTATCCCAGACAGAGACCCTGCCTGTTCCCCCATTCCCCACTGATCCCCAAGAAAGATCTCTTGTGCTCAGAGCTAACCCTATAACCCTGTTCCCTCTAGGACGCCTCCCCTAGGCATGATACTTCCCCTCCTCTCGAACCTCCAGGCCAGGCCTGGACTGACTGTTCTGTCTGCATCAGGAGCACCGCCTTCGGTTCTCCACTGTTAATCCACACTGTGTGTCTCTCCCAACGGTTAGCCATTGCGCTGTTCTCCCCTCCTCTCCCCAGTCATCTGCAGCTGCCTGGACTTAGTTCCTAGACTTAGTCCCTGTCAGTTTGCCTGGAAAGCAGCTGGCCCGAGACCGTGTTTGCTCCCTTCTCCCTTCTGTGGTTCTTAGCTCTGCTCTACATTTTTTTTCAATTACCGGGGACCCTCTCTCCCTCTCTGCCTGGGACCTATAAAGTGAGTGTTAGCGGTGCCTTCCGCCACAAAAAACCATTAACTTAAAAGTTGCTGTGATTATGGGACATGCTTGGTTTTTTCTTATTCACCCAGCTGCCCGCCATGGCACTGGGCAGCGACTTCCTGCCGATAGCAGGAAGTCCCGCCCTTCTGCCACTGCGGCCTGCAGACCTGATTCGCAGCACCCACCAAAGTTACTGCTATTAAATTCTATTCAGTTACTTAAGACCAATCTTATGGCTCTCAGTTTTGTCAAAAGTCTGTTAATACTAACTTAGTTTATAGCTGACAGAATTCCCAAAGCCTCTAGCAGTTGAACCTAGATGGTTTCAGAAGACTTGAACACCGGACTCCTAGAAGATACAGCCTAGACTGTAAACTGGATACCCTGAGTCAAATGACTTAGCTAAATCAAACCAAGACTTCTGACTACATTGACAGCTAAGCTTTCACAGATGTAAATCTGTTACCTCATTATCTAAACTCAGCTGCCACCAATTAAATGCTTTATATTTCCTCTTCTTGCTACCTGAGTTCCTACGAACATGCTTTAACTATTTTATTAAACATTCCACTATACGATCCAGCAAACGTTCATCTTAAAGACTGCTTGTGTTGTTAAATCATGCTGTTATCTCTTTTATAAACTTATAAGCTACAGGAAACTCACTGAGATCTACCTCTTACGGACCAAGTAGATGCCATCCAGATAAGTACATCTGCCTAAAGGTCCCACTTACTATCACAAAGGGTGGATCCCTCTGGGTTTCAAATATACATCTTAAAAAAAAAATTCTTTCTCCCAAGTGGCTTAATCTTATTCCCTACATCTTGTCAAGTCCAGGTGCATCCAAGACATCTCCAGAGAAGCAACCTTCAGATGCTCCATCTCCTGCCACACACACAGCTGCTTCCATTGGACCTGTTCCTTCTGGCCTATCTGGATGGCTCCACAGACCTGGACAGCAAGACCAGACAAACATCACCCCAGGTTCTCCCTAAAGACATGTTGCCCCCAGTGCCAGCAGGAAGTAGCCAGATATCACGACGACCCTATTCCTGCTACGCCATCACCTCTTTCTCCCCTTTTTTTTCCTTTCTTTTTATGATAAGAAGAAGGGAGGTATGTTAGAATTCTGTTAAACTCCACCTCCAGAGTTACCTGGTCAAAGCTAGGTATGCTCCTCCCCAAAGCTACTTGGCAACGGCCAGGTAGCCCTGCCCACTATTATAAGAGGGGCTGTCTGCCCCCTCCTCTCTCTCTTGCTCTCTTGCTCCTGTGACCCAAACCTGCAGGTGTATCTGACCCTCTCCCTTTCCCCTCCCCTCTCCACGTGGTCATGGCCTGGCCACCTCTCTCTCTCCCTCCTCTGCCCTAAATAAACTCCCTTCATGGAACCTCTGCGCCATTTTTCTTTTTTTTAAATAACAACACCTACTATCCATTTTAAATGTCTATAGAAATTTGGAAGACTTATACTGGCTTATGTTCTTATTATCACACAGTCTTTGTTTTAAACTGTTTGCATGTCTCTAAATTCATCTGTGCATTTTCTTTGTCAAAATGATTTGAAGCCGAGGACAACACAATAGAAAAGAAAACAAAAACAACTTGAGAAATCTATAACTGTCCCTGTTTCAAAACAGGTACAAAACTTCTGTTCCCGAATAAAATGATTCCTAGCTTGGTTTTTGTTTGTTGGTTGGTTGTTTGTTTTTTTTTGTTCTCTCTCTCTTTCTCTCTCTCTCTCTCTCTTTTGTGTGTGTGTGTGTGTGTGTGTGTGTGTGTATTCACAATCCAGGCTGGGATAGCTACTTTGGGTATTTCACTCTGCAGCAACTCAGGGTTTAAAACTCTGCAGATCATTGCTAGCTAAGAACCAGTTTACTTTCCTGATTTTTAATACTATCAAATGTGAGCTATGACACCATTGTTGAATCCCACATGTCTCGCTCCCAGTAGACAATCCCTGTACATTCTTAGCATGAATACAGACTAGCAAGAGAAAGCAAGACTAGCCAGTAGATATTTCAAACCTTTACATTTTGCTTTCGCTTACCTTGTACTCTAGCTAAAGTAATCAAGATGAACCCAGAGTTAGAGCAGGAGAATGCCCTCTCTTGTTGTACACTAAATGTATCCAAGTATATAAAAATGTAAAGAATCAAGGCCACTAAAAAACATATTTTTCTTATTAATATTCTAGCTACTTTTCAAATAAGTTTCTATCAACCAATACATCTAATTACCTATTTAAAATCCATAATCATCTATCTTAGCATGAGTAAATTATTCCTAAATGACTATCTGGTTTAACTTAAGTTAATCATTCTTAAATTAATTTATATACTGAAGGCACTTCAATGCACAATGTAACATCAAGGCCAATATTATTTAAATCTTAGCATTAAAATTCAATTCTTGAATGATGTCACTAGTAGATCCCTGGATTCCAAATATTATTATAAGTGCTAAAATTGTTTTTATCTAGTGGTTTAAATTTCTATTTTTTTATAAAGACATGTAGAATATTACAAAAATTATTCAAATATATCAATTAATAAAACATCAAAACAAGTCCCAGTAGAAATAATGCACATCTAAAAGTTAACAACATATAATATAAGGTTTTTGGTTTTCAATAAATATTATAATGTGTGTGTAGAAGTAGGAAAATGAGCTTTATGTAGAGGTGAGATTAGGAAATAAATATAGCCTATGAATTTCATAGAAGAGATTAACAGATTTGAGTTACTTGTGAGTGTGTGGTGTGTGTGTTTTATAAATGTTATATGTTTCTCTGTGTGAATACAAGCACCCTGTGCCAAGATACACATGTGGAGCTCTGAGGACAGCCTCAGATGTCCATGTTCACTTTCTAACTTACACAAAGAAGAACTTCTTATTATTTATTGTTGGGGTGATAAGTTACCTGCCCTATGAACATCTGGGATTTCTTTTGTCTCTGGTTCCTTATCACTATACAAACATTGTGATTAGAGACAGGCTCTACTATACCTGGCTTTTCTTCTTCTTTTTTTTTTTTCTCTGTCATTTCTATATTTTTCATTGGATATTTTCTTTATTCACATTTCAAATGTTATCCACTTTCCTGGTTCCCTACCTCCCTGAAACCTCCTATCCCATCCCCTTCCCCTGCTTCTATGAGGGTGTTCCCTCACCCACCTATCCACTCCTGCCTCCCTGCTGTCACCTTCCCCTGCACTGGGGCATCAGCCTTCACAGGACCTCTGCCAGAGCTTGATAAATACAGAGGCAGATGCTCACAGCCAACCATTTTACTGACCACGGGTTTCCCAATGGAGCAGTTAGAGAAGGGACTGAAGGAGCTGAAGGGGTTTGCAATCCATAGGAAGAACAACAATATCAACAACAAGACTCCCTAGAGCTTCCAGGGACTAAACCACAAACCATGGAGGGACCCATGGCTCCAGACGATACATCTGGCTTGTCATGTAGTCTCTGGATCTAAGCTTGTGTCCTCCTGTGTCAAGTATTTTATCTAGTATATCCATGAACCTTCTCCCATCTATTTGATCATAAATTGAAAGTGTGTACTTCATTCCAAAAAAGAGTAATGAGGTAATACTGAAGAAATAGTATTTTAAAAAGTCTCCCAAACTTGATTAAATCACAGATGTTCATATCTAAGATGCACAGAAAACTCCAAGAAGAATAAAAATAGTTACTTTACCATTGTGTAAGTAAACCACATTTTCTTTATCCATTCTTCAGTTAAGAAACATCTAGATTGTTTCTTATTTCTGGCTATTACAAATAAAGCAGCAAAGAAAGAATTTAGCAAGTTTTCTTGTGGGATGGTATACCATCTTTTGACATAGACCTAGAGTGGTATAACTGGGTCTTGAGGTAGAACTATTCCCACTTTCCTGAGAAACTGCCCAATTGATTTCCAGGTAATAGTTATACAAGTGGATTGGACAAGTATTCACTAACATTAGCAGTGGAGGAGTGTTTCCATTGCTCTACAACCTTACCAGCATGTTGCTGTACCTTGAGTTTTTGACCTTAGTCCATTCTGATGGATATAAGGTGGAATTTCAGACATTTTGATTTGCATAATGGAATACTACTCAGCTGTTTTTTTTTTTTTTTTAAGATTTTATTTATTTATTTTATCTATACAATGATTACACTGTCTCTGTCTTCAGACACACCAGAAGAGGGTATTGGATCCCATTATGGATGGTTGTGAGCCACCATGTGGTTGCTGGGAATTGAAATCAGGACCTCTGGAAGAACAGTCAGTGCTTTTAACCACTGAGCCATCTCTCCAGCCCCTTACTATTCAGCTGTTAAAAACAAGGACATCATGAATTTTGCAGGCAAATGGATGAGACTGAAAAATATCATGTTGACTGAGTTATCCCAGATTCAAACGGGCATTCATGGTATTTGTACTTACTTATAAGTGGAATTTTATCCATAAAGTACAGGACACATAAAGTACATGCTACAAACCACAGAACCAAAAAAGCAAATATCAAAAAAGGTGCAAGGGAGGAGGGTTGATTCCTTCTCAAAGAGGAAATAAAATTAGGTATGGAAGGTGGATGAAGGGAGAGAACTAGGTGGGAGAGAAGAGTGGGAAGAAAGTGGGGCGGGAATCAGGTGTAGGGAGAGCAGGGAGAGAGAACAGAAATTGGTGGCGGGCAGGCATCTCCAGGACTTGCTAGTATGCTATAGCAGCTACTATAGCTGAGACTCCTTGTATGTGCGGATATGCATTCTAACTGGCTGTTTCCTGTAGCCAGGCAGGACTCCAAGAGGATGGATAAAGATAGAAATCCACCCACAAAACCTTTGGCCCAAAATGGTCCTACATACAAGATGTACAGGGATAACGACAGAGCAGAGATGGAGGGAATGGCCAACCAATTACTAGCCAAAATAGAGACCCACCCCATGTGCAATAACCAACCCCTGACACAATTACTGATACTTTGTTATGCTTGCAGATAGGAGCCTAGCATAACTCTCTTCTGAGAAGCTCCATTCAGCAGCTAATGGAAACAGATAAAGACACAGCCAAAGTTTAGTTGGAGCTCGGGAAATCTTGTGGAAGAGTTGGAGGAAGGACTGAGGACCCAAAGAGGACAAGTACTCCACATAAAGACCAACAGAGTCAACTAACTTTAACCATTCAGCACTCCCAGAGACTGAACTATCAACCAAAGAATAAGCATGGTCTGGACCTAGGCGCCCTGCACATATGTAGCAGAAGGGCAGCTTGGTCTTTGTGTCATTGCCCCCAAACCTGAAATGGGGGCTGTCTCTAAATCTGTTGGCTGCCTGTGGATCTTGTTCCTCTAGCAGGGCAGTCTTGTCTGGCCTCAGTGGGAGAGGATGGATCTAGTCCTGCAGTGAGGTGATGTGCCAGGGGGAGGCGGGCTTCTCCTTCTCACAGGAGAAGTGGGGAAATGAAGCAAGGATCTGTGTGAGGAAGTACTGAGAAGAAGGGAGCTGATATTCCTATATAAAGTGAATAAATAAAGTAATATTTTTTTTTTAAAAAAAGTAGAAACACAGAGAAATGTACAAATGTAAAAAGATAAAGAAAAAAATCTTAAAAGACATATTGAGAACAACTAATCAGATATTCTGCAAATTTGTTAAGATTAACAATCATTTACTACTATAAACAATGAAAGCTAAAATGTAGTGTTTATAAGCATTAAGAAAGTAGTTGTGCAACACAATCTTTTGTCAAATCACCAGTAGATTCTTCCATAGGGTCAGTGAACTCTCCACTCATGGGCTTTGACAAGGTTCAAAGTATCAGATATGTAATCCCTTCAGTGGAACAGGCTCACATCCACCCAGAAACTAGTTAGTTATCCCCAAACCATCCCTCAACTATTACACATGGCCACAGCTTGCCTAGCAAGGCAGATGTAGCAAGACTGATGATTCTCGATAAGACTATTGATGTCTTTTCTCCCCCAAGCAATCTGCATGGTTACTTCCAGAACTATGACAGCTAGCCAGCAGGAAAGAGGTTCCTGTAAAGTTGAGATTGATTTGTTGATGTCTTACAATGAAAATGGATAGTGTTTTTAGCAATATGGTCTTACCACTTAGTTATGATGAGCAAACAAGGGATATAAAAATAGACTGCATTATTTTGAAAGTGGGGAAAAGAACTTTGAAAGGCTGTCTTTTGGAAACTTCTTGGCAGATATACAAATCACTTCAGTGCATATGATTAGCACTAAGTTGGGTTAGTGGACTAATAATAGGAATAATAATATTATAATAGATAATACATAATAATAATACAATATTAATTTGGGAGGAAGGTAGGGTGATGTGTCTTGGGGTGAGTTTGAGGATGTCATGGAAGATGGATGAGATAAAAATAGTTGTACCTATGTATGAAATATTATTTTTTTAAAAAATGAAGGATTTATAAGATATTTTAAGATAAGCAGATAACAGGGATATTTATTGGTTATAATATAACCTCATAAAAAATTTCAAAGAAAGTGCTTTAGGTTAAAAGTACCCCAGCACAGTAACCTGAATCTGTACAAAGAGCAATATAAACACAAGGAAATAAAATTAAATTAAAGGCATTGTTATATCATCCTATGTCTCTATAAATCTCCCAATAACAAGTTTCTTATAAAAACATAGAACAGACAACGACAGCAAGCCAAAACAGGTAACAAGTCAACTGTGAAGACTGTTAGAGAAAGGTGACATAAGGAAATGACTTCTGTTTGGTCAACAATAAAGTCCTTGTTAGCCAAAAATACACAAGAGATGCTAGATTAAAAAAAAGTTGCTCCAGAAAAGCTAATCAGCATTGCATATGACAAATTGAAGATAAAATATCAACCAAAATTCTTATCCAGATAGAGATATTTTATAATGATTAATAGTTAAAACTGTGAGAAAACATGAGGATAAACATGATATTTATTTTTGTTTTGGTTGAATCTCTCCTTGCTTGATTTCTGAGAGTCATTAAATGCTTATATTTGAATAATCATTCCTGATAATTTTTGAGGTCATCAAAACCTGGAGAAAAATAATGTTCCCTTTATTGTGATGTGTAATCCCTCATTGTCAGCTTCAGAGAAAATACACATTGAGAATCACATCTAAATTGCAGATAGAGTCCAGAAGCCTCATCTGAGTGGAAGCAGGCTGCTGTTCTCTAGCTCTCTGTTGCCTTTGAAACTCCAGCCAGAGATTCCATATGCTGCTGCCTTCATAACTCGACATGGAGCTCCCAGACCTGTGTACCAAATTTCTCACAGTGATTTGACGACTACAAAGCACATTTGTTTGAAAACTTTCTTGGTGGTAATTATTAAGAGTGAATTATAGATTCATATCATTTAAAACCCTTTTACTCCTTGAGAGAATCTTCATGACTTTGTGAATACAGTCAGACTTCTCTGTCTACTCTTTCTCACTTCAGCCTTTGCATCTTTTGCGCATAACAAGAATTTTTCTCTGCTCTGTGGATGCTTGTTTTGTAAATGCACATTTTAATTCTCTTGGAAGAGTCAAGAGTCAGTGACTGATCCCGTCAGACCTACTAATGAGGAACACTTCGTTCACGTCTGTGTTTGATTATGTCATGTGCTAGAAGTTAGCCAAGGTTCTTAGAGAGGAGCAGCCAACAGCTTCTTTAAAGCTGAGAAGAAACATAAACGGAAAATGGCTACTATGTACATACTTAAGCAACTTTGGTCTGTCCATCAAGAGAATGCACATTTTTGGAAGAGTCTTCCTAAATTAAAAAGAGAAATTGAATTTAGAATCATACTTACATATGCACAATGGCTTCTCACAGTGGGAGTGGGGGTTGTAGGATTCTGTGAGTCCTGAGTCTCTCTGTTATAGCATCAGCTTGAAGCAGCTTACCTTTGCTCTTTTTCTACTAGTTTTCTTGTGAGTGCAAATTTCTATCCAAATGACAGATCTGTTCCGATAACTGATAAAGCAACATGTAAAGACTAACAAGAACCATAATAATAAACATGAAATGATTTTACTAGTAAAATTAAGGTTGTACAATGTCATTTTAAAAAAGCAATATAATTATCTTCTGAAGTTCTGTTTCTTTGATATTCTAACTCTGTTTCGTGATTCTTCATAAGTCAAATCTAACTTCATATTGGTCGACATTATAAATGACATACCTTACATTGTTTTTTTGAGCATGAAATTTGCACGTTTGATGATGAAGAGGATAGCTTATTTTTCAATGTAAATTTCAGATAGACACACTTATATCCAAACAGTGAATTTTCAGCAAAGTTTAAGATAATTTGAAAACATGAGAAATGATAATAGTTTCACAGATTGACATGCAATTTGCAAATTACAGAGCATTCACAGTTGTATTAATCACTGTTCTGTTGCTGTGAAGAGACACTATGACCATGGTAACTATTATAAAAGAAAACATTTCAATGGGGCATGCTTTTAATTTCAGAGGCTTAGTCCTTTATCATGCCAGGAAGCATGATGGCACATCGGAAGACATGATGCTGGAGAGGTAGCTGAGAGTTCTGTACCCTGATTTGTAGGCAGTTGGAAGAGAGAGACACTGGTCTTGACATGAGCCTTAGAAAACCCAAAGCCGACCTTAGTGAGACACTTTTTCCAGCAAGCCACACCTATACTAACAAGCATACACTCATAATCCTTCTAATCCTTTCAAATAGTTCTATGCTCTAGTGACTAAGCATCCAAATATATGAGGCTATAGGGACCACTCTTATTCAAACCACCTCAACAATTCATAGTGGGGCTACAATTAAGCCTCACAATGATAAAAACTGGGAGTTGAATATGTATTAAAGAGAGAGATTTAAAAGACTGAATCTAAATTTTAATAGAGTTATTATCATAAACTGACTGAGCTGGAATATAGAAAGGATGGTCAGAAAATGTTATCATAAAATATAGAAGATATTTGTGGTTTGTAGTCATTGGTAATCACAAGGTTTGGTCTTTTGCTAAGTTGGAGTGGAAAACAAGATTATTCAAGAAGTCAGGAATTTGAGAAGCCAAACAGCTGGAAAGAATAGTATCAGATATATTGAAACAATTAACATTTAAACCAGGAGTGGACAGGGAAAATAAATAGAAGTAGTAGGTAGAAGAAGAAATGTGAACAGTTAAGTACTTTTCACTTTTCATGTAGAATTCATACAAAATTCCAGTAAAACAATTTATACCATCCCTCAGAAAACTAAATACTGTTTCATCAAGTTACAAATAGTTTTTAACCAAAATTCAATTATCACTGACAAGATTGTTCATGATACATTTTATGTCTTCCTGAATACACAGGCATAATATATGCACCTGGGGATCACTAATGCATACATGAGTTTGTCATCTGGATGAGAGATAATGATGCCCCAAAGCCTACCAAGGTGTCTGCAAATGTTTATTTTTACTTTTGCTCTAGACAGCTGTGTTTTTTAAGGCTTATGTCTTCTATTTATATTTTCTGTCACCTTTTGTGTTGTTGGGCTGTCATCTGTCATTTAATCTTGTTGTTAGTGTGCTTTTAGGCTCTTATGTTCCAATTTGTAGTTTATAAGATGTGTTAGGTAGGGCAAACAGAGACAAGCTAATTATGATTGTGTTCTAAAGATGAGAAAAGTGACTCCAAGTGAGACGCTGTGCATCTGAATAAAGTTTATAGACTACAAGTGATTGCCAACATACTTATTTTGCAGGGCTAGCTCTCATTTTTACTTGCGGTATAGGTCTCAGCAAATGCATTATGGGATGTCTATTCAGATGCCATATGCATGAACACTAATAAATATCCATAAAAATTAAAGGACCGTGTGATGGTGTTTATGGACAATGTGCAGAAAAGTGCATGTCTTGGTTAAGGTCCTGTCTGGAAACAGATGGCTCATTCAAATTGGTTGTTTTAAGGGATCCTTATAGATGATTATTTCCAAAGGTGAAAACTGTTTGAAAATAATTTGTAAAGAGCTGGTACAATAGGTTGGAGTTGACAACCCAGAGTTATTTCCAAGCAAGTAATTGTTGTCCAACTTTGAAGAGACCTTAGTCTATAGGAAACCACTTGCAATGAGTCACAGGCTCTCTTGAATTGGCAATCAGATAATGGGCATCTGTTAGGGAGAATGGAAGAATAAAAGTTTGCTTCCACCTCACTTTCACCTTGATTTCCTTCCCATGCTCCTCACTGATCACACAGACTAGGATGCCAGAGAAAAGGAATTTGTATTTAGTTTGTGTCAGTTAGACTCTTTGGGGGAAGAAAGCTAGCACTGATGAGTAGATATGGAAGAGTAAATATGAAGGTAGATACCACAGGATATAAATGAAACCCAAGAGGGACTCAAAAAAAGAGCAATCTACGGAAACACCACAGAGAGCAAGCCACATGTGTTTTTAGCTTAGCTTCTTTGCCTGTGGTTGTGATGAAATACTCTGTCAAAAGCAACTTAAAAGAGAAGGGGCTGGTACTGGTCCACAGCTCCAGTTTATAGCATGGCATGGCAGCTAAGGCAGAACAGCAGGAGTTTGTGGGAGTTAGCCACATACACTCACAGTGAAGAAGCAAAGAGAGACAGGTGCAGGCATCCCTGTGCTCAGAACCTCTTCTTATTTTAGTCAGTCGAGAATGATTCAACCCAAGGAATATTTCCACCCTTTTCAGACATTCTACAGACCTATCACCCAAATGACTCTAGATTTTGTCAAGTTGACAAATAACACTAACTCTCACAATACTATTGTCTATTAATTGTAAAATAAGTGTATGACTAACACCATTATGACAGAATGCCATTTTTCTTTGGCAAATTCTAGCAAACAAATCATATTTTAGTTCTAGAGGCTATCTCAAAAATTAATGTTGTAAGAAAATATTCTAATGACATTAATTCTTAATTCAATGTAAAAAAATGAAGATTTTTTTATTTTCAATAAAATAAAGATAATATCAAATTGTACAAACTGCCTTTGTTTAAAAACTATGAACTCTTATTTTGGTTAGTTATTCAACATAAGGAATTTATTGAATATAGTGCTGAGTAAGATATGGGTTCTTCGGGAGAAATTGTTATCTGTATTTTCAGAAAATTATTTTCCTTCAATTCTTTTGGAAAAAAAACATGCAATTCATTTTCACCATTAAATTACCCCATAAAGTATCATATTTGTCTATAGAGTATGCTTATATTGAAGTTAATTTTAAAGTAGAAAAATTTAATGCAACAATTTTATAAATGTAGTGATAAAATGTCTTGAATAATAAACATTTAAGCAAAACAAAACAATTAATTTTTAAATAATTAAAGAAAGTCTTATTAAAATATACGAAATTTCATTTCATTATGAATCCCGTTTGTTTCCCTATTATTTTTTATTTTCTAATGTTTGAAAGCATAGTCGATATTCTATAATCTCAGGGGTGCTTTTTAAGGAAATAATCTTTATTCTTATAAACAGAAAGGAAAAGGTTCTACATTCATTTTCAATTTAAGGAATGAAAATGCTTCAGAATGCATGGCCCAGTGACCTAGAAAGAATACTTAACTGCAGGCTAAGAAAAAGAAGATTTAAAAAAAATAAATCTCACTATCTCTGAAAAATGCACTGCTATTGCTGTAACTCCCCAGCTCTCCCCTCTTCTCTCTCTCTCTCTCTCTCTCTCTCTCTCTCTCTCTCTCTCTCTCTTTATACACACACACACACACACAACACACATATGTATAAAACAAGAAGTCACTGGTGTTAAGTTATGTACATAGCTACACATTTTCCTGCAAAAATAATATCTCACATCTCATCTGCAATTGCAAGTCATGTTGAGTAGATGAGAAGATAAAAGAGAATGTGACACAATTTGCCAGCTGAACACACAGCATTTACCAAGTTGAATAACAGACCGTTAAGTGTTAAGAATAGGTCAGTCCTGTCCCAGAGAATCTTGGATCCCAGAAGGAGCAATGGCTACGATTAATCTGCACACAATATGCTAATGGTGTCAAGGAAAACCATGCAGTTGCATTCATGAAAGGACGAATCATACTGGCTTATTTGGCAGAGATTGTAGGCAAAGTACTAAGGTACACGAGAGCAAGCCATTCCAGGTAAGAGAGCTAAGTGTCATGCTTGGGAAACAATGGATAATTGTATGTGATAAGCAAGAACTGTGGAGTTAAACAGTATTTCCTTGTGATTATTAATCAAGCTCAAACGTTGTCAATTAAGTATGCCTGAAAGCAAGGTTGTTTTGGAAAAAAAAATCAGTTTTCTTGAGCAGATATCAACATTACTTTAGTGATAAGAAAAAAACAGAAGCTCCCCATGCTGCTTTATATTCTGATAGTATTGACTAGAAATGGCAGAGTAGAGAATATAGAAAAGATACTTTATCTACATATGGTAGGGGGCAGAGACAGTGAAATATCTGTGAGTTCCACGACAGCTAAGCCTATACAGTGAGATCTTGTCTCAAAAACAAAAACTAAAGAATTTATAACAAACATGCACAACTGTATATAGTACTGCTTATTCTATGTATTTGTGGGGTAAGGATCAAGAAACATATTTATACTTGCTACTATAATAATAAAGTAAAATTTTAATTTTAGTTAAATGCAAATAGTCTAACTATATAAACTAACATTGAACAATGTCTAATATAGTTCTGTGTTATATGAATATATGTTCACCATTTATATTATTATATATATATGTATATGATATATATTAACAATTATTCTTAAAAAAGGGTCAGTAACCACCTAAAGAGAGAGAGGGGAAATGGTATAAAGTCTGTAAGACAAGATGGAAATTCTGCTCCTCTGAATACACCTTGTTTTATGTTTGGAAATATAAAATTATGGAGATAGTTTATATTATTAATAAAAGTTTATATCAAGAAAAGGAGATATTTAAATGAAAAACATGGTTCTTATTTTTCATAATTTTACAATAATACTAAAATGCATGGATAAAATACTTCTCTGGAGAGATGACTTGGTGACATTCTCTTTTACCCCTCTGTATGTGGCTACTTAAAGCCATTGCAACAACTCTAATGTGAGAATTGCTCCATCATAAGACTCATCATTCTCACAAGTGATTGAAATTCCTTTCCTATAAAAACAAGTTTCAGTTGAATTTCTCTCACTTCTTACCACAACAACTGAATGAGCCGGAGAACAATAGTGTGGGGCCAGAGATGGCTCAGTAGGCAAAACACTTGCTGTGGGCAAAACACTGATGGCCTGATTTCAATCTGTGGGTCCTACAAGTTGTCCTCTGACCTATTCCTACCTGCTGTGGTGATCACACACACACACACACACACACACACACACACACGCACACATATATATGTGTGTGTACATGTATGTATATATATATGAGCAAATCTATGTATCTAATATCTGTAGATATGAATAAATGTAATAATAGTAACTAAAGAAAGGATCATGAATTTTGTAGAGTGTAGAAAGAGTTGAAGGGGAAAGGGATAGGGAGGAGTGATGTAGATTCAGTGCTTATGTATAAAGTTCTGAGGAAAAAACAACTATTAGCACTGGAGGAAGGGCTCAGTGTTTAAGGGCACTTGTAGTTCTTGCAGAGGACCTGGGTTCAATCTTGATATCCCACATGGTAGCTCACAACTGCATCTAATTCCAATTCTAGAGAATCCAGTGGATGCCCTCTTCTGACAACCTGGTCAGCAGGCAAACATCCAGTATATATACATGCAGGCAAAATACTGATATGCATAAAATAATAAAATGAGAACTGTTAAAATTATACCAAATTCTAACTGGCAATAAAGTGAGAATGCCAAAATAAAACAACAGTGGAAAAATTGGGCTTAAATACAAATGCTGACATTAACAACTGCAACAACAACAACAAGAACAAACAGAATCAATTGAGAGCTTTGTGACAGAAAGAATAAATTTAACAGGATAGGAAGGGCAATACATAAATGAAACGTGTTGCAGTGTCTTGCCAAGCATATTATTATAGGAAATCAGTGGGTTGTGATTGTTGAAAATTACATGATTGACAACAATTTAGAAGCAGCATGATGTATCAAGATACTACAAACCACAATATAATACTTAGTATTACTTTGGGTTTGTAACATAGATAATAGTAATGAACCCACATTAACACACAGTCCTGGAATCAGGCAGTAGAGAGAAATTATGCAAAGAGTGGAAGGTACTCATTTTAAAGAATATCTTGAAATGTAGAAAACTTAGTGGGAAACAAAAATGCCTGTGTTGGCCACTTTTCCATTGTTGTAGCAGAATACCCCAAACAACTAAAGGGAACAAGAAATATTCTTGGTAACAGTTTCAAAAACTTGAGAACATGATGGTGGGGAGGATGGTGTGGACAAGCTGACCCTCTCAAGAGGGAAGGTAGAGTGCCTTATGTACATGTCTTCTTTTCCTACATTGAACTTCATCTGCGTCCTCAGCTTATGGAATAGTGTCAACCACAAGGCAGATCTTCCTCTTTTGCTTAACCTTCTCCAGAAACATCCACGTAGGCAGGCACAAAGATATGATTCATTGATTTCCTCTGTGTTTCTCAAGTCGCTTAAATGGCGAAATAGTATTCACCTTTATTAATCCACATCCTGTCAATTGAGGCCCAAGCAAATCTCCTTAAAGAATAACTTTCCACAGTAACAAGTGTCCTCACAAGGCTTGTGTCTATCTTATAATGAGAAACATAGGTAATCCATTTCCAGGATTCTCAATATTACCTTTTCTTTTATTGGGCATTTTCTTTATTTACATTTTAAATATTATCCCCTTTCCAGGTCTCCCTTCTGGAATCCCCTATCCCATCACCCCTCCCCCTGTCTCTATGAGGGTACTCGCTCACCCACCTACCCACTTCCACTTCCGTCTTCCCTCCCTGGTCATCCCCTACACTGGGGCATCGAACGCCCTCAGGCCCAAGGGCTTCTCCTCCCATTTATGACCAACAAGGCCATCCTCTGCCACATATGCGGCTGGAGCCATGGGTCCCTCCATGACAGGACTCTCAATATTCTTAGCATTATAAGAAAGTTGAAGTATGAAATGCTTACTGAGACACAAGGCAAATATTTTTCATTAGGCCCTATAAAATCAAAAGGAAAGATATATGCTCCCCAAATACAATGGTGTAGAGCAAAAATTACCATTCCACAAGGGAGAAATCAGGGAACAAGAGGGAGGAATGACAGAAAAGTAACACTAAAATTCGGCAACAAGATAATATACCCTATGTGTCCAGGCTGGCATCCAGGCATGTGTCAACATTGTATAAATTTCTAAGGCTTTAAAACCCTCCTGTTATCTTGCTCACCCTATGGAGGATGGTGTCACACATGCTTAGGGTGGGGCTTTCATCCTCAGTTATTGCCTTCTGTGAAGAAAATAGAGTCAGGTTGACAATGAGCACTCAAACCACAGAGGCCTTGTAAAGCCAGCTGGCAATGACGGAGATGAAGCAACTAGCAAGGGTTCTAGAAATCAGGTTCTTGGAAATTGAGTGCCTTACCTCTGCACCATAAACACATGGTAATCCACAACCACACACATGCACACACACATGCCACACACACAATGCACACACACATGCACACACACATGCACACACACATGCACACACACATGCACACACACATGGAGAAGTGCATGGAACTCATTAAGTAGACAGAGCAACATAAAGTAGTTGTATCTAGGGAAATCTGGAAACAAAAGGACTTTGTACACAGATACTGACAGAATTTCTGTGACAATCAGAGCCATCCTTCCATCATTCACTCTTTCCTGACATCACTGCACCCCCACATCTGTCTTACACACAATTAGCTTAACAATTGCAATGCATCTTTTCCTTGAACAACAACAAAAAATAATGATTCATGCAATGTCATGATGGCTTTCACACAATCTTTTGGCACTCCCCAGTATTAACACATTTTTAGAAATAAATAGAAGAAGCAGTAACGAAAGAGATATTCAATAGAAAAGTCTCTTAGGATCCAATTTGTATGGTACTGGGGAAAATGCCCACAAGATCTGCCAACAAACAATGGGCAATATAGGCAGTGTTCAGAATAATACAGCAGACTCAAAAGGGAATGGAGTCTATAAAAAGACCATTGTGTACAGAATACCAAATCCTAACATAAGGACCCCAACAAAATCACTGAAAAGAAATCTCTATATTGAGGTACCAGCAAATTTCATTTGATAAGAGAAAATGCAGTATACAGAAAATGAGTCTTCTGAATGGGAAAAATATCTCACCAAAGACATCCAATATCTTTTTTCCTCTCCTGGGTCCATTTTTAGGGGGTCAGAGGAGTAGAATGGAAAATGATTTCGGTGTTCCTGTTGCCTTTTTATGTGCAATCTTTTTGCAGCCATGTTTTGTACAGGAATAAAGATTTTGCTGTCATTTCATGGACAAATAAGTGGCTTACTTTCCAACTTTACAAGCGAGAAAGACAAACTAGCAAACATGATTATCACATCATTTATGGCTCTATAGAAATAATGTCTTTGGTATTTTATAAAAGAGATCTTAATAAGTGGTTTGGAAAATTATATTACAAGCCATTCCGTATTGATTTATTATCTCCCACTGCTCATTTCTGCCATGCACACAATGCCGCCAAAGATTAACAGTGGTAACTACTGTAGTTTGATGCCTACTCTGAAGTTTAAATAGCAAATAAATTTTTGTATTAACGGTAATGATGTGAAACCGAGAATTTATTGGATTTATTCATAAAACTTCAGTATGTACTCACAATGAGTTTTATGCTTTAAAGAAACTAGTAAAAAAAAAAAAAAAAAAAAAGCACCGTTATGTTTGTCTAATATGCTCACGAAGTTATTTTTTGGCTGATTTGGTTGAGGCACAGAGGTCTGTTCAGGACAATGACACATAAAGAGGGATAAATTGTATGCCATGTGTAAGCCGGAGAGGACCTTTTCTCTGCTGTGAAACGCAAACAAAACATACTGGGAAATAAGTAAGACAAATCTGACCTCAGCAGAGCACTGAGAAAGGACACACACAGGTGCTTGACGTCGATTTAGACAACAAGAGCAACATTTTATGCACAATTTTGGAAGGTTTTAAAGCATTTCTTCATACTGATTTGGAAAATGTGACTTATTTAGAACCAGAAGCAGGTTGACATTTACTCTGAGTTAGGACCAAAAAGAACTGTATTAAACTAATTTAAATGTCAAAACATATTGCTTGGGATGATGTGAATGCACCCAAACTCAACTTCTCAAAACCTTTTGTTTTGGAAAGGTCATGGTGAATACCAGTTATCAGTCACTTCACATGGCCTTCACAGCATCACTAGAACCTTAGAGTTGGTGAACTCGAGAACCTGTCACTGTCATTTTCCATCATATACCTATATAATCTGCACTTTATAAGTAGATTCTAAAACTCAGGCTAGAGGTAAGAATTCATATCCTTTTGAAAAGGTGGAATATTTTTAGTTCATAGATACTTTAAGGGATGGTAGAACGCAGGACATGCAGGCCTAAATATAACACCATGTTACACACATTTCAACATGTTAAAATAAACCAGGACTGTCCCAACTGTTTCAAAACTCACAGGACATGAAAAGAATACAAAGCTTTAGACCACTATCCAAACCTCACAGTCTTACTTTGTCCAAAACCTGTCTTCTGTCATGATTGTGCAGAGTATGGAAGACATTAGAAAATTTCAGAAACAGATGGCCAAAGCCTGAAACACCTAGGCTTTATAAACTCTCCCTCTTTAAATTAGCATGTATGCTCTAAGCCAGCCAGGAGCCTGGCTGAAACCCGCCCTTGCCTTTCTCATCCTTCCTTTCTCATGTTCTCAGCCTTAATTAGAGTAATGTGATTTTTTTCATGGCACATCGCATTGAATAAAAAAATGCTGAATTATTTAAATGTAACTCTAAAGCAAAACAACTATAACCTCATAATTTTTCCCCAGTGGAAGTTGGCTCAGTGGACAAAGTCACTAGTCCAAATCTATATTCAAACCCAGGCCTCGGATTTGAAATTCTGCCTGGTGCTTTGTACAATCGTGTTATCGTTCATTTCTCTTGCCCCCTGGTTCTTATAAGGATGCTATCATCATGGGTTTCCCTTGTTTTCTGTTTCCACACTGTTCCACCATTTCTCTTCTCTTCATCACTTCACAACTTGCTGGGTTCCCGAAACACCCATGCTATCTCTTTTACTTTGAGTTGGGGCAGTTTGGAGACAATTCCTGGAGACACATTTGTCACTATTTAGGGGGATGATGATCAGATCATGCTGAGATCAAAAGACACCAAAAACTAGCCTTGAACTCTTTAGCTCTGAAAGCCAATGATCTTAAGGTCAAGAGACCACACTCTAGCTAGAACACAAGTTTAACATGTTAAGAGCACATGAACTTCTGCATCATTCAATCTTGACCTTGGTTAACATGGCCCTCAGTATTCTTTAGCTGGTTGTCATTTTGTAAGTTGCACTAACACACTTAAAGGAGCTAGAAGCTCTTCTCCAGGAAGCATCTTCTTGGTCTGCATGTGCCCAGTAACGTCCCCCAAGACAGAGAAGTGTGGTCATATGCTTCACTTGGTCAACAGAACCCTTTAAATTCTGTCCAAAATGACATTCTGAACCCTTTCTGGGTCCTATCTCCCTCCCTTCCAGTCCTTTGTCTTCTGTATCCTCTAAGTCTACAAGACAATGTACCTCTCAGTTTTATATTGATATCTCCTAAACTTAATCTTCAGTATCTACAAATATACAAAGAGCTTTCAAGAATCAATCCCAGAGGCTTGTTTGCCACAGCTCTTAACTGTTAGCTTTATATTTTTGTGGGACTCCTATAACAGTGGGAGCTGCTATGTCTCTGACTCTTTTGCCTGCTCCTGGGACTCTTCCTCCTGCTGGGTTGCCTTGTTGAGCTTCAGTGTAAGTGCTTTTGCCTTCTCTTACTGTATTGTATTTTTGTCATGTTTGATTGTTGTCTCTTGGGGCCTACTCTTTTCTAAAAAGGGAGAGTGGATCCCAAGAATGGAAAGATGGGAGGGGAGGGTGGGTGCTGGGAAGGAGGGAATGGAGGGGGAACTGTGGTCATGATGTATTTTATAAGAGAAGGATCTATTTCCACTAATGAATAAATTCTGCTACAAAGGTTTTATGTATTTCTATGATTGTTAAGTACAGAATAATTACCAATATCATTCTTTAAGATGTGCAGTGAGAATTGTTTTGTAACTTAGTGGGTTTGCCAAGTTTCAACAACTACATCTCATTTCTAAAATGGGTCTGTCTTATGAACTTCATATTTTAAAAGATATTTTTATTTCCTTAGTGGATATTTTTTCTCTTTTATTCAACTCTATGTCATCTAAGATTTTGTTATTACCTTAGGCTACCTTTGACCTTTACACCTTCTTCATTTCTCCTCTAATAGACTTTCCAGTGAGGATCCAATATCCTAGTCCAAATTTTCTATCTGCCTTATGAATCAATGCCATAACCTTTTCTCTTGAAGTTCTCTCTCAGCTCAATGAAATTATCTCAGAATATTTTCTCCTGTTAAGCTACTAATTCTTGAAATTTGTTTCCTATTGGCAACTACCACCACTCTTGTGTATGCATTCTTCTATATAAAATAATTTAATATGCAAATTCTATGGGAAAAGTACAGTAATTATGCACAGTTGCAAAAGAGAAGGAAGCTCAGGCTAAGAATTCCTTTAAAATTCTTCTGCTGGTAAAACAGCAGAGCCAAGACTTGAACAGGCTATTTTGTCACAAGAGCCCATGCTTATTATCCACAGTATCACATTTCTCTATTTAGGCAAGACACATAAAACCTATTTCCTATAATTGGGTGCATGGTAAGGAACAAGGGTTCTATAGAATTGTTATTATGACTACAGAAAGTAAGGTAATGGTTCCTAGAAAAATACTTTTAAATCCAAACCTCCAGAACCTGTGAACATGATGTTGGTTGAAAACAAGTCTTTAAAGATTTAACAAGGATAAAGATCTTGTGAGTGTATCCTGGATTTAGAGTAAGGCCTGATGCAATTATAGGTATTCTAATTAGAGGAGAGGACACAGAGTTTCAGAAAGGGTGAAGCAGAAATAGAGTCATAACAAGGAGTAGAGTGTTAGTAAGCCAAGAGTTTCCAGACATTTTACACACATCCAACGTCAGGACAGAGGCATGAAACATTCATCTTTAGAAGAAACCCAGTCACCTAACACTTTGATTTCTAACTTTTAGCCTGGTTAACTGAGAAAAGACATGTTTGGTGCGTTGAAGCACTGAGTCTATGCTACCTTCTTAGGCTCTCCTGGAAAATAAACACTGTGGGAGAGACCACAATTCCAAGCTACAAAAAGAATGAATAATGTCTAAGGAACCCCAGGAACTCTTAGTAAAGCATTATCTCATCATCAGATTGAAGGTTTACTTTCTGTTACATGCATTTCTAGTAGTGGGTTTTAACAGTCAAGAGTAACTGACTGAGGTAAAAATTAAATGTGAGCACTTATTTCTCATTATTTACAATGTACAAAAGTTGGATATAACATTTGTACTAGTTTAGTCCACTTAAATATGGACATTATTGAATATCAGTTTGACTCCATTTATTTTATCAAGAATTCTAGAGTATTTATATACATTAGGAAATAATCTGCTTATCTGATTTATTATATTTTATTGTAAATAGTTACAAGTCTTATACTAATAGGAAAGTATCAGGATTTTGCACAATCTTCATCACAGCCAGACATGGCGATACAGTCTCACCTAGCATTCCAGAGACTAAGATAGGAGTGCCCTGAGTTTAAGGACAGCCTGGGCTATGTAGTGAGACTCGGTCTTGATAAACAGAACAAATAAAACAAATAAAATTTCAAAAACCTCCTTAAAACCTGTATTTTATGTGTTTTAAGGAGGTCGGTTGTTTTCTCAAATCATCTCGTTCTATTTTTCCAATGTGACTAATATCTTTTTTTTTTTTTTTTTCTGTTTGTAATTTTGTTTGGTACGTGAGTGAGTGTATGCACGTGAGTGTATGCACGTGAGTGTATGCACGTGAGTGTATGCACGTGAGTGTAGGTGCCTGAAGTGTTCAGAAGAGGGCATCACATCTCCTGGAGCTGGAGTTACTGGCTTGTGAGTTTCCCAACATGATGAAGGAACATGCAGTTGGACCCTCTGCCGGAGTGTACTTATTCAGATGCACCCAGCTGTTAGGCCCTATCTCCAGCCCCATCCATCCAATTTGTGAGAACGCAGTTGAGAGTGTTGGAGTTTTGCTACTCAAACTTTGTTTTATATGAGGCTAATCCTTGCTAGAGTAGTACACTTATATAATACTGTACAGAACATGTGTCTCAAAACCAAATTGTTAACAAAATTAGCCACATAAACAGATAACAATGAATAAATATTAAATGAAGTATTGGTCAGTAGAGAGCTTGGAGTCTAAGATTCTGAATTATTAAATAATATGCTTAGATAAAACTTCTGGAAACAACTAGATATTGTATTTTCTTCCTCATTTCATGGTCAGTCTCCTAAAAAAGTAGATGTAATACTTAAAAATGTAAATATAATGAAAATTATGTTTATCATTATTTATATAATCATATATTATAATGATATAATGATTAGTAATTTTAAATTAAAAATAAATATTTATAATCTTGATACACATACTCAGGTAAAAAACTTCATATCTTCACTGACTTGTTTTCAGATATATACATTCATGTACTTTTTTTTTTTTATTTTATTTTCAGCAATCAAAAATTTAAAAAGCATTCAAACAGAATAAAATGAAAATAAACAAACAAGCAAAATACCAAGGGTCAGATATACTTATATAAGAATTCTATAGAGCCTTCAAACAAGCAACACTTTTTGAGTTATATTTAAAAAAATTCAGCACCACAATAAACTCCTTCACAAAGCAAATAATATTGAAATAGTGAAATCAAGTGTAGACCCAACAAAAATATATAAATTATAGTCCAATATCCCTCATGAATATACATACAAAAATTCTCATTGAAGTAGTTGCAAACTGAATACAAGAGATATAAAAAAATAATATTCCATGAATAACTGAACAAACTGTTTTTTTTTTTGAAGACCGTACTCCATATACAGGCTGCATGTTTGGGATAGCCCCCACTCCAGATGTTTGAGACCTACATGAAAACCAAGCTGCACATTTACAACATATGTGCAGGGAGGCCTAGGTTCAGCCCATGGAGGTAGATCTGTGTAGACTAGGTATGCTCCACGGTTGAAATGCAAATGAAAACAACACTGAGATTCCACCTCACACCAGTCAGATTGGCTAAGATCCAAAACACAGGTGACAGCAGATGTTGGCGAGGATGTGGAGAAAGAGGAACACTCCTCCATTGTTGGTGGGATTGCAAGCTGGTACAACCACTATGGAAAGCAGTCTGGCGATACCTCAGAAAATTGAACATGGTGTTACCTGAGGACCCAGCTATACCCCTCCTGGGTATATACCCAGAAGATATTTCAACATGCAACAGGGCCACATGCTCCACTATGTTTATAGCGGCCTTATTCATAATAGCCAGAAGCTGGAAAGAACCCAGATGTCCTTCAACAGAAGAATGGATACAGAAAATGTGGTACATTTACACAATGGAGTACTACTCAGCCATTAAAAATAATGAGCTCATGAAATTCTTAGACAAATGGATGGAGCTAGAAAATATCATCCTGAGTGAGATGACCCAATCACAAAAGAACACACATGGTATGCACTCACTGATAAGCGGATATTAGCCCCAAAACACACAATACCTAAGATGCAACGCATAAACCTCATGAAACTCAAGAAGAAGGAGGAAGACCAAAGTGAGGGTTTTTTGTCCTTTTTAGAACGAGTATCAAAAGATTCAACCAGACTCCCAGGAGCTAAACCTCCAGCCTGAGAACAGACCGGCAAGCTGTCCTCTGAGAGGCTCTAACCAGCAGCTGACTCAGACAGATACAGACATCCAGAGCCAAACAGTGGATGGAGCTTGAGGACTCTTAAAGAAGAATAGGTGGAAGGATTGTGGGCCCTAAGGAGATAGGAACTGCACAGGAAGATCAACAGAGTAAATGAACCTGAACCCTTCATGTACTTTTTACTGATTCACATAATACATATGCACATAATTTTTTATTTAAAATGCATTTTAATTATTAACTTAGAAATGATACATTGAAGTTTTATTTTGAGACATGTTCATTATTTTACAGAAATGGTCATAAACAGTACATGTAGGACTTTACTAAAAGCAATTGTGATAAATGCATTTCTAAGAACATAATTTATTTAAGTAGCATAGCAAGGCTTTTTATTTCTAAGCAACAGAAAGTAAGATTTAGTCATTCACTAACTGAGTTAATTAGTTTTTGCCCTAATAGAGATCTCAAGTAATGTTAAGAAAGAATCATTTAGAGTAAGAGGCACTAAAAATTTGGAAATATGCAGAAATGGATGAATTTATTTTAAAGACATATTTTATTATTTTAATGTGTGTTTGTGTGTGTGTGTTTGTTCTGTTCATGAAGATGCTTGTACAGTCCAGAAGAAGGGCCTGATATCTTGGATTTGTAGTTGCAGTAGATGTGCATCCTCTCTTTCCATGGGTGTGGAAAATAAAACTCAGGTCCTCTTCAAGAATAGCAGGTACTCTTTACTGCTGTGATATCTCCAACTTAATGTTTGATAAGTTTTGATACCTAGATTTTGTGCTTTATCTTTGCCTATATATGATAAGCCACGCATTACAATGTCAGAATTTTGACTCATAAAATGTTGCTGAAGATATATACTTGAATTTCATGGGAAATCCAAAAAGGAAAATCAGCACACAGTGGATCAGGAGACATTGCTGTAGTCTTCTCTGTTCCAGTGTTCTGATCCTGAGATGCTCTGTTACTGTTGCCATGCCACATCTGTTCTTCCCACTACCACCCACACACATAAGTTACAGTTCTTCACTAGATAAAACTTGTATTTCTTCTTCATTCAAAATATCTGTGAGTCTATGTAAGCACCAATCTTAACATACAGATAGTACTTCTACGAGATCCTGCCTTAGGTTTGCTCAGTAATTAGTCTGTAGACTTTCCAGTATTATTTAACAATACTTTCACAACATTCTCAATGCAAGAGGAAATATGAACAGAAGTAGGGGATATGAGGTTAATAATGTACATTTATTCAAATTGAATACAAGTTAAGAAAATATTTTATCATTTGTTTGAGAATTTCATATATATTTTTTTAAACATATAATCAGCTCCCCAAACTCCTCCCATAAACAACCTCTCGATTCATCCATCCTTTTGCACCCAAGTTTGAATAATCTACTTCCATACACATTGAGTCCTTTGTGTGTTACCTATCTAATTTTGAGAATGGTGCCTGTCCTAAAATTGGACCAACCTACCAGGAGTCACAGAATAAAAGAAAACAGACTCTCGCCAAGCAGCAGTGATGACACAAGCCTTAAATCACAGCACCTGGGAGACAGAAGCAAGTCAGTGTCTGAGTTTGAAGACATATGGTCTACAGAGTAGGTTCCAAGATAGCCAGGATTACACATAGAAACTTTGTCTCAAAAAATTGAAAAGAAAGAAAGGAAGGAAGGGGGGAGGGAGGGAGAGAGGGAGGAAGGAAGAAAAGAAGGAAAGAAGGAAAAATCTTTTCCATTACTGGTGGAATTTTGCATTACCTTCCATCTTTTATCTGGAATTTTGTTTTAGCCTGAATTTGCTCAGGTCTTACACAGGCTATCACAATCACCTTGAGTTCCTATGTGCAATTATCCTATTCTGTCTGAAAAATACTATTTTCTTGAAATGTCCCACCACTTATGGCTCTTCAAATTTTTTTTGTTGTTTCTTCTAGGAATATCCTTAAAGTTTGGGGGAAGTTATGTGATATGGGTGTCATATTTAGGGAGAATGTCACAGTCTCTTATTTTTTTTTTTTTGTATGTTGATCAGTTGAAGGTCTCTGAGTTAATTTATTTCTACTGCAATAACTATGAGAGTTGAGATATGCTCTGAGCTGTAGGTAATCCAACAAGTCATTAGTAGTCATGCTAGTACTATATCCATTATAATATAATTGTAATACATAATCCCAGATTCTTGGCACAGTATCTGGAATGGCTTCCATTTCATGGAGCAGTAATACCTTGTCCCAGGTTCTTAGTACAGTGTCAGGAATGATTCCATCTCATGGAGATGAGATGTGGTTGGCTTGCCCTATAATATTTATGCCACTTTTACACAAATGAGTATTTATCTTAAGCCAGTTATTATAGTTTGCAAGACTCATAACTGGATAAGAGTGATGGTTGCTTTTATGCTCTGTTGGACTAATTAACACCTTTCAGAATCATAAAAGTTAGCCAGGAAGAAGGAAGCTTCTAGGAAAGGACCAGGTAGAATTTTTTATGTTCTGTGACTCAAGTATGTATTATCTTCAACAATAGAATCATACTCTCAAGTTATGGAAAGTACCTATGAATATTGGCAATAACCTATAATCTTGGGGGTGCGGCTCTATGTAAGCCCCATGGCCAACAATTCAAAAAGTGGTAATCTGTGCCTGGTACTTGTGTTTTATTCACTAGCATAAGATATTTAACCAGTAAATTGTGCCCTACCCTCATTGTAAGATAACTCTATTAAACCTCTTTTAGATTTGAAGTAAAATGTTGATTGGGTAGGAAGTAGAGTAGCATTATAAATTAGATCTGAGTGAACATCATAAAATATGACTAATTTATTAAGCTTAATCTTGAGTGCCCCAACTAATGCTTTTAGCTTTTAAAGTAAATTATATCAACTGGTTAAATTCAGTATTGAAAAGAATATTCTGTTCCACATTTGCATACTTATAATTCATATATACAAGTCAGCATAGACGTGGGTGGTGAGTTTCGGTATTATATAAAAGGTCTTTTAATTAGATGCATCATTATGGACACATTCGGAAGTGATTTCTGTAGCACTGAAAATCTAAATGGAAGCTGAAATACGTAGATAAGTAAGACTGGAAGAACTTTTAAGCCCTGGTCCTATACCAGTAGTATGAGGATGAGAATACTGAAGGTTCTCTTTGTGTTAGTTTTTAAGATGCTAGAATGAGTGAGCAATAAATCATATTACTATTTTTATTAGTATTGTATATATTTACATCACTTCCAAGTCTTTAAAAATAAAGGATATACAAAGACTGATACAGTAAATAAATGGTGTATATTTTTAGTTACTGATACTATAGACTGAAAAATGTGCTTTATAGCTTAAAAGAACATTAATTGGTAATCTTACTTTTTATTTAGGTTACAGGGTTATTGCTTTTTTCTCAGGGCTAAAGTCAAAGTCAAAATGGTCAGTTCCTATCTGGAGTTCCTATCACAGAATCTTTTATTTTCTCGCATCTTTGTGGTTGTAAGTCAGAAGTACCTGCTTTCATGGCAATCTCAGAATTAACGTCATTCTTGACATTGAAAGGCTGCTACATTTCTTGTCTCTGATTTTTGTAACTGAAAAATTCATCAGCATACACAGTATTATATTTCACTCTCGTATTTTAAAACATAATTTGCTTTTGTTGATTACTGCCTTCTTTTTTCCCCGTCTCACTGAGCCTGTGGTACTCTCCCAGTCATCCCTCACAGCTCCTCCACTCATCCCTCACATTCTCTCTTCATGTCAACCATCCTGTTCTTGCCATTCTTCTTCTACATGGTTTTCTCTTATAATGTCCTTTCTGGTTTCATAGTCTATAACTGCACTTATCCCAATAGCATAACTAGCCTAGATGTCCATCAATAGATGAATGAAATTTGTGTAAGGATAAGAACTACCTATGACATTGTCATATATGTATATGTAATGTATATTTTGTATATATAAAATTGTATTATATATTGTATTAAAGATAATAAAATATTATTAAACTTGCCATAAAACATACAAATTAGGAAAAGTATTGTGTTAAGTAATGTAAGTCATACTCAGAGAAACATTACTCTTGCCTCTCATTCCTTGTCCCTTAACCAGTTCCTTTGTCAACAGAACCAGCTGTAACAGTTTTATAATCTCTCCTACATTGAATCTAATTCACTTACTTAGGTTTATTTTGTTCTGTTTTGAGATGGGATCTTATGCAGATCAAATTGACCTCAAACTTACATTGTGGCCACTGCTAACCTAGAATGATATAACCTCCTGCCTGCATTTCCAAAGTGCAGGGATTGTGGGAGCAGCCACCACCCTCTGCAAGTGCTGGGACTTTATGATTTCATTTATTATATTATACCCAACAGGGAGAATCCAGGATCCATTCTCTATCTGAAGTCTATATCCATAAACACACCTGCAACAGTCCTTCAAATGTGACAGACTGGTTTTACATGTTCCAAGATGGAGCATAGACATGTTTTGTAGAGAAATTCTTATCCTTACACAAACTCAATCAATCAATATTAATATAAGAAAGTAATTAAACAAGAAATAAATAACAGCCATAAGATGAAGACTACACAGGGATATCAGAAGATACAAATTCAATGTTTAATATCTAATTGCAAGAACAATAAAGGTCGCTTTCTCATGAATAAAAACTTCCATAAAAGGAACTTTCCTCCTCATGCTTAGGGCTGCTTCCACTCACCCTGCTTCACTTCGCAGGCTATATTCTTTCTCCTAAGATGCAACAAGAGATGAAATGGGAAAGCCATGGACAGAACAACCACTTCCCAAACTCTAGAAAAACAGCTCCCAGTGTGAGAGACTGGAGCATCCTCGGGGCAGATGCAGATAATAAATTTTATTCTTTTAAAAGGGATGTTACTTTGTGGAATATTTTATCCAGAAAACCCTTAAGAGATTAAGATCGGAGGTTATTTATGTGGCCTTGGCTCACCCTCTGAGGCAGAATTCTTGATGAAATTGCCAATATTATCAGACCATATTGCACCTCTCCTATCTTGTTTATTTTTTTCCTTTTCATATCTTTATCATTATTATCTGCCTACCCTTCACTACAACCTAATTCTCTCCTTCAGCTCAGTCATTTCAGAGTTGCAAGCTCCTTTTGAGTGGTTTTTTTTTTTCCTCCTGACCTTTAGCTGTAGGGAGTGCTGCAATAACTACAAAAAGAATTTACTTTCTAGGCTTCCGAATGTAAACTATGGTTTTATTTCCATCTCTTCTTTTCTGAAAGGATTTCGGTATATAGCAATTTTAAAAACTGTGACTGGATTGTACTGGTTTACATCTTGTTGATTTTTGTATGCATGAAGTAATTTTAAAGACTGGTGAAGTGCTAACTAACCTTGTAAACATAAATTCAAGAAACAGTTACTTTAGCATAGGACAAGATAGTCTTAACATTCTCAAGGCATAGGCTAAAAACACTGGCCAAAGGACATTGCAGAACAGAGCACAATTAATAGGATTATAAAGACAAAATGAACTAAACAAAAGAAATAAAGAATGCCTTGCTTAAAGGCATGAACTTATCAGTTAAACAGCCTGGATATAATTACTGTTTGATTTTAGATGAAAACTTGAACAATATGGAGTACATCTTTCTCTAGAAAACATTCATCTTACATAGAAGATTTGAAGATACAAAACATGTGTAATAGTTGGCATGGCCTAGTTATCAAAGACCTGAGTGCTCAGTATTTACTCAGTCCTTTGGTTTGACTAGACCTAGGTCTGAATTAACTAAACAACCAAAGAGTGGCCCCATGTTCAGTCTCTGGCATGTTCACACTGGCTGAGTAGAGAAAAACTTGTAGTGTGGGCCATTTGTTTATCTTCTAAAGAGTTTGCTGTTAGAAACAGGGAAAGATACTGCAAGCATGATCTTTAATTCACCATAGCATCTGAACATAATTCACCATAGCACATAGAAACAAAGTCATATGTTTGACAAAGATAGGGACTAAGAGGATTGAAATAGGGGCTAAAAAAAATGGCTTAGTGGATAAGAACACTGATTGTTTTTCCAGAGGTCCCGAGTTCAATTCCCAACAACCACATGGTGGCTCACAGCCATCTATAATGGGATCTGATGCCCTCTTCTGTCTTGCAGGCATACATGCAAGTAGAGCACTCATATGTATAAATAAATAAATCTTTCTGTCCGTTAATAAAATGAGGCAAGATCACTTCTGACAGACTGCAATTGAATGAAAACTCAATACTATGAATGTAGGTTTCTGCCCTAAAGCCTTTTAGTTAAAAGGCAAAGGAACCTGTTTTCCGGGAAGGAGCCTCTTCTGATGCCTACTCTGTGCAATTCAGTAAAGTTCTTCTTATAACTTTTGGTTTTAAAGGCAGTATCACAAAATATGCAAATGTCATAGATGCTTTCACAGTAGAGCAGTATGGTGTTGTTTTCACCAGTGGTACTATAACTGAAAAGTGAAGGCATCAACAGCTGCCTGCCCACATTCTGCTCATTCGGATGCCTCTCTGCTGCTTTTAGGTAGACTTCCATGGAAAGATATGCTGTTGCTGCTGTTGTTCAATTACTGATTCCTGTATTTTTTCTCAATATTTTCTCTCTCCCTCTCTTATATCTTCCCCTTCTCTATCCCTTCCCCTCCATCTCTTTCCTCTTGTGTTCTTCCTTGGTTTCTTCCTGTATACAGTTAAAGGTTTTACATGTGCACAATGTTTTTTTTTTTTTTTAATCGTATCTGCCCATATTTTCTCCCTCCAACTACCCTTAACTCCCCCAACATCTAACTCAAACCTTCCTCATTCTCATGCCTTTTAAAAATAATCCACTGAATCCAATTTGTGCTCTCAGGATATGTGTGGGTGTAGTGCCATCCGCTGATCATGAGCAACCTGCTAGTAGCCGCAGAACCAATGATAAAGAAGTAACTGCTATGAACTCATGTGTGCAATGGTCCTGCCATGTCCAGTAAACAGTGTTCTACAACTTTCGTCCCAGCCTCTAGTTTTACAATTTTCTAACATGGCATCTTGCTCTCCCCAGAGTACTGAAGGTATTGATCTGTCTCCTTTAGAGATGAGCACTCAATCACTTATTCTCAGCCCTTTGATCATGCAAGAACTTCTGTATTAACGAATACACACTGCAGAGAAAATCTCCTCTGACCAAGATTGAGAGCAGTTTAGATCTATGAGCAGAGGCAGCCATATTTAAAAGGAAACGTGACAACATGACAGTTTAGCAGGTTCTCCTTTCTGGCCTGTGAACTCCAAAGCATTAGGCATTTGACCAGGTTTTATAAATCTGACATGAATTTCATTCTGGATATTAGGCATGAAGTCTAATGAGAAAACAGTTGATTGCCTCCATAATGTCATGCCATTATTGTACCCATGGGTACATCTTCCCTGGAAGTACTGAAGCATTTAGAGACTTGTGCATGGAACATCATTGCTGTCTTCTACCCCTGCAGTCTGAATAGTACCTTTCTGCACTATGAAATCTAGCCATCATGGAGAAAGCTTTCCTCTCAGTCCCAGATTCATTTGTTTAATTATTCTACAACCCTATGTAGTGTCTTGAGCCATAAAGTCATATTATCTAGCTATGGAGGATAACCAAGAACAATTGTAGTAGCCTGAGTAATGGTAGAGAGCTCTGGGACCTCCCTGAGCTAAGACTCAAAAGGACATATCCCATTTCTACCACTGTGATATTTATTTAATAACATGTCTTCTGGGAGCAGCATTTCCTACCTTTTGAGGCACCTGCTTCAACACCTCATTTTTAAATTCTTTTTTAAAGCCACGCACAAGGTAGTTTCCACAAAGCTTTTTCATAATCCTTCATTTTGATTAACTTAAACCCATCTCCTTTCTTTTCCTTATTCCCTCGCCTCCCCGCTCTTTAACCTGTAACAGTCAGCATCCCCTCCCTCTTCTTTTCTATCACTTGTGTTTTATTATCTATTCACCCCCATTTGTAACTGGGTTTTGAGATAAGAACTTTCCATGTGCTTTTTCATAAACAATTGATTTTGATTAATCATATCTGCCTCTACCCATAGTCTCTCACATACTACCTCCCTCCATAATTAAACCTTTGGATCGCCAATATTTTTCTCCCCTACTTTTCTTTTATGTGTATCGTGCTACCTCCTCTGCCTTAAGGCATCTGCTCCATCCAATGGCTCCTTTTCAGATTTCTGGCTTTCAAATGTATTCCAAATTGAACATACAAAACAAAAAAATATAGTAAACTAGGGTTCACATATGAGAGAGAGAGAAAAGAGAGAGAGAGAGACAGAGAGAGAGAGAGAGAGAGAGAGAGAGAGAGAGAGAGAGAGAGAGAGAGAACCTGTAATGTTATTTTTCTGTGTTTAGGTTGCTTCACTGGGTATTACTTTGTCAAGTTTTAGCCATTTATCTGTAAATTCTATTATTTAATTTTTGTGAACAAACTTTGATTGTTTATAGCTACTCATTTCTGTTGTCTATTGGTCAGTTGAAGGATGTCTAAGTTGAGTCCATTTCCTATCAACTTGAAATAGAACAGTCATGAACACAGTTGTACAAGTATCTCTATAGTGAGATATAAAATCTGTTGGTATATGTCAGGATCCAGTACATTCTAGATCATATGATAGCTCTACTCTTAGGGTGTTTTTGTTTGTTTGTTTTTGTAAAACCCCCAGACAGCTTTCTAACATGGTTGTACTACTTCCTTACTGCTCCGTAAACTAGATAAAGGTTTATTCCCTTAGCACACATCCATTACTGCATTTGCTGTGATTTGTATTCTGGAAGATGACTGGACTAATATGGAATCTTAAAGTAGTTTTAATGCCCACTTTTCTAATGGCTAAGGACCTGTGGCATAGTTTCTTTTTTTTAAATAGTTACTGGCCATTCTTCTTCCTTCTTTTGAGAACTCTGTTCAGTTCCATAAGCTGTCTTTTTTTTTTTCTTAATTGCATTTTCTGTTTTACTACTATTTAGTCCTTTGACTTCATTATATATTTTAGACATTAATCCTCTGTTAGATATTATCTTATTTAAGGTTTTAATTTCTGGGGCAAAACATCCAAACAGCAAGTTGAGGAGAAAATAACTTTTGTGGCTTATACTTCCATATTGTTCATTACTGAAGGAACTCAGGACAGAACTCAAACTGGAACCAGGAGCTGATGCAGAAGCCATGGAGGGGTGCTTCTTACTGGTTTACTTCCTGTGGCTTACCCAGCCTGCCTTCTTATAGAACTTAGCACTACCAGCCTAGGGATGGCACCACCCCAATGTGCTAGGACCTCCCCCATTGATCATCAATTGAGAAAATACCTTACAGTTTGTTCTTATGGAAGCATTCCTTCAACGCAGGCTCCTGTCTCTGTGATGACTCTAGCTTGTGTCAAGTTGATGCACAAAGTCTGTCAGTACTGATATAGAGCTGCCAAAAATTAGCTACCATTCTGTGAAAAGCCTCTTCACTCATTGTCTTCTTCCCCGTACAGAAACTTTTCAGATTCATTAGATCTTATTTGTCAACTGTTGACCTTATTTACCGGGCAACTAGAGTTCTTGTATTAGGTACTAGTTCCTGTTTTGTTGATGTAATAAAAACTCGTAACCAAAGGCAACTTATAGAATAAGGAGTTTATTTCCTCTTCTATACCAATTAGAGAACCCAAATGGTAGTGGGGGGGGGGGTGGAATGGCAGGAGGTGGGAACACTGGCATAGTTAGGAGCTGAGTGGTCACCTCTTCAATCATAAACATGAAACTGACAAGAGTAGGATTGAAGAACAGCTAAGCCATAAATACTCAAAGCCTATGCCCACTGATACACTTTCTCTGGTAAGGCTCCACCAATAAAGTTCCATAACCTTCTCAAATAGCACCATCAAATAAGAACCAAGTCCAAATATCTGAGTCTATGGGGAATGTTTCTGTGGTGTTTTGGATACACCACAGTCCTAAAAAGAAACTCCTTACATAAACCTATATCTAATAAAAATAAATAATACCTGTCTCTCTTACCTAATAGTTTTAAAGTCTCAGGACTTACTTTGAGCTCTTTAATCTCTTTAGAGTTCTGTTTTTAATTGAAATAGAATTACATCACTTTATACTCCTCCTTTTCCCCTTCTAGACTATCCCACATATCTTCTCTGAAACTCTAACTAAATCCCCTTTATCCACTTTTGCTGACCTAATCAGATTTTGTCTGTTGGACTGAGAATCTGAGTACCTGAAAGAATGGGACATACTCCAGTATGATGCTGTAGACAATCTTACTTCAGTTGCAATGTATTTTTATACATGAATGTAATAAAGAACGCAATCAGTCATGGATAGTTGTTTGGGTTCTGAAAAACATGTCAGAAAACATGTAAATAAGTGCCAGTAAATCACCTACTAAATATTAACATAAGAACAGCCCTTTTTAAAAGTTTTTTTCAGAACAGACCAATTAAACACAGTTGTCTGAAATGTAGTACAGACTTTATCTAGGATAGCAGGAAGGCAAAGGCAGAAGGTCATGTCTAGATTCAGGGTACATTGACCAGATTGGGTTCTCTAGCTATGTTTTAAAATCTAACAAGAATAAACTTGTCTTATAAATTGAATGTAAATTTTAACACAGGAAGCACAAAACCATGTCCAAGAACAACCCAGGAAACAAAATGTACCTGAGGTAAAGGCCTCTGCTTTTTTTCCTGGAGACTCTCTCATAGTTCCTCAAGGCATTGTTCATCGTGCATTAGTCTTTTGACCATGTTCCAACAATCTTGTGCTCAAGTTGATAGTCTCTTTTTCTTTAAAGTTGTTAGATGTATGTTTGTAAATATATGTATATAATTATTTGTGTATATAAACATATAAATGGGGTTGGAGACATGGCTCAGTGGTTAAGAGCACTGGATGCTCTTTCAGAGGTCCTGAGTTCAATTCCCAGCAACCACATAGTGGCTTACAACCATCTATAATGAGTTCTGATGCCCTCTTCTGGCAAGCAAGTATACATGCAGAGAGACCACTATATATTATAATAAATAAATATAATATATATATATTCATATCATGTATAAGTATATACATATACATTATATAAATAGATATAAATAGATACATATATTTGTGTGTGTGTGTATATATATATATATATATAGACCACAATTAAGGAGGTTCATGTCTGGGAGAGATTAATTCTCCTTCTAGCAGCTATTAGTTGCCAGTAGTTTCTTGTAGGAGTTGGACTCTGTATAACTCTCCCCTTCCATCTTAACATGTCCATTGATATTGCCGTTGTTCTGCTCTGGGTGTATGCAGCCTTTTCTAGAAGAGATTGCTTGACAGAAGATTTCTTGGTATTCTACCTCTTAAGATCCTTTCACCTCCTCTCTTCCAATGTTTCAGTGCCATAAATGCAAGAACTGTGTTGTAAGTTCCCTCATTTGGGCTGGAATCACCCTGCTCGATCTCTGCCTTGTGTCTAGTTGTGGGTTTCTGCAATGGTCTCCATTTACTGTAAAGAGATGCATCTTTGATTAGGGTTCATAGCTAGACTTAACTGAGGGCATACACATAAGATTTAGAATGTACTAAGGAATTATGCAGGGCTAGCAAGATCAATGCTAAGATCAATGACATCACTAGTGTCACTAGCCCCAGAAATTTGGCTAGCTATCCATTGTGAGACATCATATCCTATCTTAAGTCCGATTATACAGCTGTTTGTTTCCACTGACATGTGAGTCCCACTTATTGTACAAGGTGAGAAACACAGATCTAGCTGCATTCATCTGTATGTACACATACAGTTATCCTAATATCATTTGTTGAAGATGCTGTCATTTCTCAAGTGTATGGTATTGTTATCTTTTGGGAACTTTTTCAAAAGTGAGGAATTTGTAATTGCACAGCTTTATATCTGGGTTCTTTGCTCTATTCTGTTGACCTGCATGTCTGGTTTTGTTTCAGTACTATGCTGATTTTACTGCTATGGCTTTGGAGAATAACTACAAACCAGGTACAGTAGTAACTTCTGTAGTATTCTTTCTGGTCAACATTGCTTTGAATACCCTTGAGCGTCCATATAAGTTTTGAGGGGTTTTTTTTCTTTTTCTTTTTCTTTTTTTTATATCTTTGAAGAAACATCCTCATGTTTTGACTGAGGTTGCATTTAATCTATAGATTGGTTTTCTTAGAACAGACATTTTATAATTTTAATCTTGCTTACAAACATCAGAGAACTTCCATATTTCACTGATTCTTCACTTTCTTTTTCAGTATATTAAAATTTTCATTGTTTCAGTGTAGAACTCTTTTCTTTCTTTATGTTTCCTCCTAGGTAGTGTGTGTGTGTGTGTGTGTGTGTGTGTGTGTGTGTGTGTGTGTGTGTGTGTGTTGTGTGTGTGTGTGTGTGTGTGTGTGTATGCACTGTGAATGGAATTGTTTGCCTGATTGCTGTTGCTTTTTCATTGTGTTTGTCATTGGTATATAAGATACTTACTTCTTGTGTAAAGTTAATTTTATATTCTTCTATATTGCTGAAAGTGTCTCTCAAGTATAAAAGACTATATAGAGTCTTAATTATATCTTGCATATGGAATCATATTAACCTTCAAATATGACTACTTTGACTTCTTTCCTATTGGTATCTTTTTGTTTCCTTCTTTTTGTAATCACTCTTGGACTTCAAGCACTGCATTGAATAGAAGTGGAGAAAATGGACATGTCCTAATTTAAATATATATTCTGCATGGACCTAAAAATGTTTAATATGCCATGTAATATATGCGGTGATTTTTCTTTGTCAAGTATAACTTGTATGCATATTTTAAATAAGATTCATAAATTCTATGACAAATTTTACCACAAAATCGAGAACTTTGGCTGTCTTTGGATTCTAAGCTCTCCCTGGACTCATAAATGGAAGCTCTCATAACATTGACAGCACAGCCCAAATTTTATACTTTGCAGACACTAGACTTATTTTTAAATGATATGAATTAAATCTTTGTTGAGAGACCAATTTTGAAATGTAAAAGAAAAATTGAAAATGGAAGGATTTTACTGGTTTGGCTGAAGTGACATGTTCTGTAGGATTCGTTCTTGGACCTATTCTACTGTGAATAGTTTCCCTATAGTAATTCTCTTTGGCTTGCCAGAAGGGAATTACGAATTCAAGTCAATGTTGCAAGAAATGTTACCTGTCCTTTGAAAGATAAATCAAAATGGCTTTGTTCACTGTGTTTAAAAGAAAGAAAGGAAAGAGAGGGGGTGGGGGAGGGAGAAGAAGAACGGAAGAAAGAACCTCTCAATCCACATTAGATGGCCTCTCATTTCTTGACAAAATTTCATTGCAGTTTTTATGTAAGGCCTTTCTAATCTCCTTACATAAGGCAAAATCTCTTCTATGCAAATAGGTATGAAAATAAAAAGAAAGATAAATAAATGAGAATTTTATCATAACCCTGTAGGTAAAATTCTTCACATAAGAAGTCAAAGGATTCTATATTTAAATTATTTTTTTTTTTTTACTTTCCATAGATATCAAAATCTAAGAATCTAATAAAGCTACAATCAAACTTGACAATGACTCTGCAAAAATTCTAAGTACATTTAGATTGTGCCTTAAGCAGATGGAAACAAATCAGAACCAAGCAGAGCAGAACTTGAAATTCTCTGTATTCTTTGCTGTTGGCATATTTCCAGAGATTTTAGCAATAGCTTTCCCATGACGAATTCTTTGTGCTTCAGAGGAACAAAGCAATGCCTGTGGTTTATTATGTAAACACCATGCCTATGCTGTTCCCATTTATTAAAAAAAGAGAGAAACATGATAATACTACTTAGCCTGCATCAATCTTAATGATATAGATCATTTTAGCTGTTAATATCACCAGCACCAACTCCAGTTGTTGTTGTTGATTTTAATCATTTTCTTTTTTTGTTTTGTTTTTTTAATATGAAACAGCAATCCATTTTTTATATCATTTATTTTATTTTATTTTTTGGAAATTTTATTTCCATTTCAGTTGTTCTCCCCTTTCCTCCCCTCCCTCCCAGGAACTCCCTATCTCATCCCCCTCTAATGATAACCGATGAGAATGTGAAGACAAACTTAGAATCCTGCATATGACTTGTGCGTGTTAATACTGTACTGAGGTGATTTGCGAAGTGAAATATACAAATAAATACAAATGTAGTGAACTCTTTACAGAGATACACAGAGTTCTAATACAGTATTATGTTATTTCCTGTGCATTTCCAGTAGGATTTGATATTGTTCACACTTTTTGTAGATGTGGCTTCAAAAACAAGTTGTATTGCATTTTAGATTTTATTATTGATTTTAAAATGTCTAGAGTCAAATATGTAAAATAAAACTATAACTATAGAAATTTTACAGTGAGTAATATAGCAAAATACAAAAAAATATTCTGTTTTTAATAAAGCAATGTTCAACATGATGACTCTCAAACAGATACTCACATACGAGGATAGTGTAGTGCATAGCCTTATAGTTTTTCTATGTCCATGCTACTGAAGACTGGGGAATGTGTGTTTGTTGGGGAGGGGGGCAAAGTTGTATACATGTGGGTTGCATCTCTATGATGCTCAAAGTTGATGTCTCATGTCATTAATCATGTGCTACTTTGCTTATTGAGACAGAGTCTCTTACTGAACCCAGAGCTCATCAATTTTTGCTAATCTACCTAACCGAGTAGGACAAGTTGTCCCAGAAATCCCCTGTTTCTCTGCCTCTAGAGCAATTGTTCTCAATCTATGGGTCTTGACCATCTGAGGGATCAAATGGCCCTTTCACAAGGGTTACATATCAGATATTTATATTTATAGATTCGCAACAGCAGCAAAATTACAGTTATGAAGTAGCAATGATGTAATTTTATGTTTGAGAGGCACCAAAACCTAAGGAACTGTTTTAAATTGTCCAAGCAGCATTAGGAAGGTTGAGAACCACTGCTCTAGAGTGTTATGATCATATGTGGACCACAATACATGTGTTCTGATTGTTCCAATTTCAATTTTCATGATGTGCAGTAATCATGTTATCTACTGAGACTTCTCTCCACCCCTAGAATAACTTCCTTAGACTATTATTACTATTTGTTGTATTCAGATAATCCTCTTAAGTCATAAGGCTGAGATAAAAATATCACTGTACTTAGATTCTGATTGTGAATCAAAGAAATTTAATAGCTACTTGATAAATAGGAAAGTATATATGTAGATAGAACCCCTCCTCCTAAATCACATAATTTCTCAGAGCTAATGTCTCTCTCTCTTTTTTTTTTCTCTGACTTAGATTTCTGGATGCAGGGAACAAAGTTTATTTTTACTTTTACTTTTTACTAATCAGCACCATGTTAATTAAGTTAGGTATTATCTGTTTGCACTTTTGCATTAGCTATGAGTGTTTTGTAAATTTCTCACCTCTCATCCTGTCCTAGTTTTCACTGACATCTAAAGGACTATGCCCTTTGTGAAAGAATCAGCTATTCTAGACTGCTTGCATGTGCAAGTGTTTTCAACACTTTCCCATATGATCTATCCCCAATACTCTAAGAGCTCAATAAATGTTGTTGATTGACAATTTCCCTTCTAACTCAATTGGGAAAACTTAAGATGCTTTTGGTATATTTCTAAGCTTAGATATTTTAACTTCTTGATATAGGTAGAAACAGTATAAATCCTTTCAGTATGCTCCCAAGAGAGTCTAAGACCATAAGACTTCTGAGAAATATTGAAAATGCACAGGGCCCTGTTTTTCTTAAATGTCTCTCTTGAGAGAGATATCATCTCCCACATTTAAAGTTCTACCTCTAGTTTTTAGAATCTGACTACAAGCAAAAGTGCCAGGGGTAACTATTCCTGATCAAAGTAACATTAGGCAAAGGACACATCAAATTTTGTTCAAAACAAGAAGTTAATTGTAAAATACACATGAATAAAATATGTAAAATACAAAAGCTTTTAAAACAGAACATTTTTAAGTCAATATATTTTGAAATTATGTTCCTTTCAAAATTCAATCACTTCAGACTCTAGAGTCTTATTTAGCTAATAAGTATGCTTCCTCAACAGCTGTAAAATGCCAGATCTTAATCAATATTTAAGCATAGCATAAAAGATATATTTAGTTCTAGCTTTAGCAGATGATAGGGCAAAATATGGAGGAATTATAGTCCTATATAATATATGTCAATTTTCTTGTCAGAAACAATTTAAACTTAAAAACTTTTAAAATTGAAGAATTATATTCAATCGGTAATATGCCATCACATTTAGGAATAAATATAAGTCTGTTCCTGAAAGACTTTATTTACACCTTCTCAGTTCTTTTTCATAGTCCTTTATTGGGGCAAGGTGAAGAATCCAGTTACAAATTTCATAATCACAAAGATATACTGTATTCAATTCCATGTGCCCCTGGAAGGGTACTGCATTCAAAGGAATAATATATTTTAACAATTGATTTAGGTTGTGAAAACGAGCCACACTGGTCAGGGAAGGATGTACTCTAACTGCAGATTTTATCTCTTCCTACTTTCCTCCATATCCCCCAGTGGTATGACCAGCTCTGTAGCAGACCACCTGTTATGGTCTCCCTTTTCTCTCTGCCCCCACCTCTAGTGAATCACTCAAATCTTACCCTACAAACTAGCTCTTCACTTCTTATCCGGTTATCTGAGACTTTAACTCCTGTAGATTATCCATGGGAACTCACAAGCCATTCCTGCCAGGAAAGCAGGTATTCTTACTGTAGATCTTCAGATCTCTGGCCTCTCTTGTAAATTCAATCCCTCAATGTTATCCACAACTCTGTGCTATACTGTACATGCTGTGGCCTTCCCCTCCTCTCTGTCCCCATTTCCAGTGGATGATGAAAATCTTCTCCTTCAAATTTCTTCTCCACTCATTCTGTTATCCCAGCCATGAAGTCCATCCCCTCGGAACCCACCAGCCAACACAGCCAGAAAAGTAAGTAGACCAGTGAATCTTTGTGCCTATTTGCAGAGAACTAAGTAAATCCTGACGCAACACTTTGCTTTCCTCACACCTGTAGATCCTCTAAGGTTCTCTCCTAGTCCATCCACAATCTTAAGTGCTAGGCCTTAATACATATACGTTTTGTTTTATCAAAAACCCCAAGTAGTCACACCTACCAAGGTTCTAGAAGAATTCCTTACTAGGCAACACATTCTGCTAAGAGTCAAAAGTAACAAAAAATAAGTAAAAATACATAACAAAGACAAGACCAGATATAAGGATCTAGAATTATAATTACAAAACCAGATGCCTAAATACCAGTGTGAAACACAATCAATATTCTGGGCAATATGTCTCCATTAGAGCCCAGCAACGTTACCACAGAAGGTCCTGAGAATTGCAATATAGCTGAAGAACAAGACAAAGACCTTAATATAACTTTATGGACATGATAGAGGTGTTTTAAAGATTAAATAAATAAATATAGTAAAGAAAACTATAAAATCACAAAGAAAGGAAATGAGTGGATAACATTCAAGACCTGAAATGCAATCAACAGAGAAAACATAAACTGAGGGAAATCTTGAAATGAAAAATTTAGGAACTTGTACAGAACCACAGAAGCAAGCCTCACCAACAGAATACAAGAGAAGAAAAAAAATTTCAGTTATTAAAGACCTGAGAGAGGAAATGGACAACTTGTACAAAGAAAATGCTAAACTTAAAAAAAATCATCGCACAGAATATCCAGGAAATCTGGGACACTATGAAAAGACCAAATCTAAGAGTAATCAGAATAGAGGAAGAAAGCCAGGGCAGAAGCACAGAAAACATTTTCAACAAAAACACAAAAGGAAACCTTCTGTAACTTAAAGAAGGAGGTGCTTAGTAAGTCACAAAACGGATGCGCAATACAAAATGTATTATACCAGAAAATAAATTGCTTTTGGCACATAATAATCAAAACAAAAATTGTATATAACAAAGGAAGAATATTAAAAGCCCAAAAGGGAACAGACCAAGGAACATAAAGGCTGATCTCTTATAATAATATCTGAATTCTCAATGGAGACTGTAAAGGCCAGAGGAGCCTGCATAGATGTTCTACAAATTCTGGGAAGCCACAGATGCTAGCCCAGACTACTATATTCTGGAAAAATTCCAATCACAATAAATGGAGAAAATAAGATAATTCATGATAAAATCAAATTTAAGCAATATGCATCTACAAATCCAGCCCCACAGAAGTCACTAGAAGAAAAATTCCAACTCAAAGAGGGAAACCCACCCAAGAAAACACAAAAAATATGTATTCGTAGACTAGCAAGTCAAAAAGAAAAACACAGACACACACACAAACACACAAACACGCACACACACACACACACACACACACACACACCATTACTGCTAAATAACAGGAACCAGAACACAATGCACATTGACATCTCTCAGCATCAATGGTTGTTATTCCCCAATAAAAAAGGAAAGACTAACAGAATGGATTAAAAAACAGAATCCAACTTTGTGCTGCATCAAAAAAACACACTTTAACATCAAGGACAGATATCACCCCTGGGTAAAAGGATGTGCAAAGATATTCCAATGTGCTTAAGTAGCAAGCTAGTAGCCATTTTAATACCTAACAGAATAGACTTTAAACCAAAACTAATCAGAAGAGATAGGTAAGGACACCACATACTCATCAAAGAAAAATATCCATCAAGAGGACACTGCAATTCTTAGCATCTATATATCAAACACAAATGTACCCAACTCATTAAAGAAAGAATTCTATAGTTTAAATAACATATTGACCCTCAAATACTGAGAAACTTCAATACTTTACTTTTGCATACATGAAAAAAATTGGCGTGATCTTATACTAGGAACTTAAAAGTATACCTGAAACCCTAGTACAAAAAGAAGAAATCATCCCCAAAAAGCATAGAAGAAAACAAATAATCAAACTCAGGCTTGAAATAAATAAAATTCCATACAAAGAATCACTGAACGAGTCATTGTTTCCTTGAGAAAATTATTCAACTTAACAAACCCTTATTCAAATTAATTAAAAGGTGGAGAAAAACATTAAAATTAATAACATTAGAGATGAAAAGGGAGATATAGAAACACACACTGAGGAAATCTAGAAAATCATAAATGCATACTTTAAAAAAAAGTACTCAACCAAATGAAAATCTAAAGCAAATAGCTAATCTTCTCAATAGGTACCACTATGCAAAGTTAAGTCAGTATCAGATAAACAACTTAAATAGGTCTATAAACTGTAGTGCAGTAAAACAGTCATTAAAACTCTCCCAACCAGAAAAGGCCCAGGGCCAGATGTTTCAAAAAAGAGTTAATACCAATGCTTTTAAAATTATCCCACAAAATAGATAGTAAACGTTGCCTAATTCATTGTATGAGACCGCAGTTATCCCAATACTCAAACCACATAAAAACCCAACAAAGAAAGAGAATTACAGACCAAATTTTCTTATACACATCTATGCAAAAATACTGAATAAAATATTTGCAAACCAAATTCAAGAACTCATCAAAAAGATCTTCTACTATGACCAAGTGAGCTCCATCCCAGAGAGTCAGGAGTGGCACAGTAAAAAAAAAATCAATAAATTGAATCTACCAAATGCAAAGTGAAAGACAAAAACCACGTGATCATCTCATAAGATGTAGAAAAGACCTTCTTTTGACAAAATCCAATACAATTCATGATAAAAGTCCTGGAGAAGGATTAGGGGTAAAGGTGATGTACCTACATATAATAAAGGTAATTTACAGCAAGCCCATAGCCAACATTAACTTAAATGAAGAGAAAGTCAAAAGAATTCTGCCAAGGTAAGAAATAAGGCAAGGTTGTTCATTCTCTCAATGACTATGTAATATAGTACTAGAAGTCTTATCCAGGGCAATAAGAAAACTGAAGGAAACTTGGAAGTATACAAATTGGAAAGAAGTTGTAGTATCTTTATTTGATGATGATATGATAGTATACATAAGTCACCCTAAAATTCCACTGGGAACTCCTATAGCTGATAAACATTTTCAGCCAAAAAGCTGGACAAAAAAAATTAACTCACAAATATTAATGTTCAATTCTCTATGCAAATGTCAATCAACTGAGAAAGACGTTGAGAAACAATACCTTTCACAATAGCATCAAATAATATGAAATACATTGGGGTAACTCTAACCAAGCAAGTGAAAGACATTTATGATAAAATCTTAGAGGCACTGAAGAAGAAATTGAGGAATAATCAGAAGATGTAGAGATCTCCTATTCTCATAGAACTGTAAGATTAATCTAGGAAAAATGTTCATCTTGCCAAAAGCAATCTACAGATTCAGTGTAACCAATACACATCAAAATAATAAAACAATACTTTACATAACCTGAACAGACAATTTTCAGTTTCATATGATAACAAAAAACCTAGTAGAGTGACAATACTACTGAATAATGGAGGAATTGCTGGAGGTATTATCACTCAAGACCTCAAATATTATAGAGCCATAGTAATAAAAACAGTATATTGCCACAAAACCAATGAAAACCTTATTTTATTTATAAAGAAGCCAGAATACACACTCTGGAACACAAACAATGTCTTCATAAAAGGGTGATTGTCCAACTGGGTGGCAATATGTAGAAGAATCCAAATAGATCCATTCTTATCACCATACACAAAACTCAACTCCTAATGGGTCAAGGACCTCAACATAAAATCAAGCAAATTGAACCTAATAGAAGAGAAAGTGGGAAAGAGTCTTGAACTCAGTGGCACAGGAAAAATAAATTTTCTGAACAGAACACTGTTAGCACACACAGTAAGATCAACAATTAACAAATGGGACCCCATAACACTGAGAAGCTTCTCCATGACAAATGACACCATCACTTGTATAAATCAGTAATCAATAGAAATGAAAAATACAGCTATACATCTATATCCTCATGTCAAATATGTTATTAAAAATGTAAAAAGCTAGATAACAAGAAAACAAATAACCCAATTTTAAAATGGGGTATAGATCTAAATGGAAAATTCTCAAAAGAGAAAAGTCAAATGGCTGAGAAACACTTAAAGAAATGTTCAATATCCTTAGCCACAAGGGAAATACAAATGACTCTGTGAGGTCATTTTACAGCATGAGAATGATCAAGTTCAATAAAACAAATGACAGCTCATGATAGCAAGGGTATCGGTACGGGAAACACACATCAGTTGCTGGTGAGTCTGGAAGCTTGTGTAGCAACTGTGGAAATCAATGTTGTGCTTCCTCAAGACGCTAGAAATAGACCTAACCTCAAGATCAAGCTACACTACTCTTGAACAAATACTGAAGGAACACTTTATTCTATTACAGAGACACTTGTTTAGCCATGCTCATTGGTGTTCTATTAATATGTTCATTGGTATTCTATTAATATTGCCAGAAACTGGAAACAACCAGATCTCCCTCTATAAAAGAAATGTGGTACATTTATACAATAGAACATTTATTATTTAGTTGTTTAAAAATGGAATCATGCAATTCACTGGTAAATAGATGGAACTAGAAAACTATCACCCCAAGTGAGGTAAAATGGACCCAGAAAGACAAATAAAGCATATAGTCACATATATGTGGATATTAGCTGTTAAGTCAATGATAACCAAGCTGTAATCAAAAAATCCACAGAGGTTAGATATAGAGTAAGTGACTAGGATGGGGCAGATAGAACTCACTAGGAACAGCTAATAATTAAGGATGGATAGAAGGTGGGAGGGATTGGAATGGAAGGATCAAGTAGGGAGAAGGACAGGGGATGAGGAAGGGAAAATAAAAAGAGATATCTAAAACTAAGGTCATTTGAGGGGTGGTATGAAAACAAAATAAATAGAAGTTTTATAAAATATATGCATATGTAAAAGGGCTCTAAATGAAACTGACAAATAATAAGGAAACAGAACCCCAACTGGGTAACTCCTATCACTCAATGGGGATTTTAGTAGCACCATGAGGTCACATTTAATTAAATTTTTAGCCAGAGGGTTGCCACGGGAATCTCCAAACAACGCAGACTGCTGTCAAGACTCTTAGATGTAGCTCTCCACAAACTGGCAACAAGGCCCATTGCTGAAGATAACATCTATACACTTCATGGGACACACAGAAGTTTTGCTAGAGCCTACCTAGAGCCTACATCCCTACATCCTAGCATCCTTGGTACAGGAAGGTACTTGGCATACTACCAAAGGAGAAATATAAACACTATTCCAGCCAGAAATTCTTTGACCTACAATGGTGTACTGCCTTCAACATATGCTAGTGCAATGGTGGCATAAAACTTAAGGGAAAAAGCAACCAATATCAGACTTAATGCTCACTCCGAGAAATACAATCTATACCCAACACTGCTTGGGTAACCAAGAACTTGAGACTAAATAGCAAAGAGGCCTGGAGTAAAACTAAAGATTACTGTTCTAAATCAAACAAACAAACAAACAATTGACTCAATAAAATGACTCCTAATAACATTCTTCGATATTCATAGACCAGCGCCTTGCTCAGCCATCATCAGAGAAGCTTTCTCTTGCAGCAGATGGGAACAATTACAGAGACCCATAGCCAGATATTATGCAGAGAGTTAGAGATTTTTGGAATTCTCAGCCCTAAACTGGTTATCTCCATCAGATTCCTCCCCTTGGGCATCAGAGAATCCTGGAAAATAAATGGCAGAAAGAGTGTCCTTTGCATGCATATCATGGCTTCAGAATTTAGTGTTTTATGGAATTTCTTGAACAGTTGTGTATGTCGCCTATATCTGCTTCATGTGTCTTTTCTTACACTCTTCTGTTGTTTTGTACATTCTGTTTCCAATGTATTAGTTTTTTAAAATCCCATTGTATATATTTTAATTTTATTATTATCCCTTAGAAGCTGTTTGTTTTCTAGTGAGAGACAGAAGGAGGAGGCCATCTAAAAGGGAGAGAAGGTGGGGAGGAATTAGGAGGAGTAGAGGAAGAGGAAGCTAATGAGACTATGTTACTATGTTGTGCAAGAAAAGAAGCATAAATAAGAAAAATATAGAGAAAAGTATAATTTTTAAAAATCTGAAGAATAAAATATATATATTTCCTTTTTCTTTGATTGCCTTTATCATTTTGTACATAACCAAATTCACTATTCTTTTTTCTTGGTTGAGATAGTGTCTCACTATGGAGCCTCAGCTGGCATGGAAGTCATTGCATAAATCAGGCTTGTGTATAAATTACAGCAATTATAGTAATTATACTGCCTCTGCCTCTTGAGGGCTGGCATTATAGGTGTGCACCATCATGTCCAATGTGAATCAGTATAAAATGTGTTTTCTATGAATGGTTTTTATAAATACAGCAATAGTCTAAGCATTGTCTATATCCACAGGAGAGAGCTTTTTCCTAAACTTAAGATCTGGAATGTGCTATCATTTTATTGGAAGGATTTCCCCAAATGGAATTTCCTTGTCCTAATATCAGTAGGTATTATCAAGCTTGAAGTGAAAAACAATTCATATTTTGGATGTTCTGTTCAACAGTAAGTAGAGTATAAACTAGCATGGAACTCAATTTCTGTACAGACTCATTGTTGATTCATGTTAAAACAAATACATGAAAGCTCTGCTCAGACAAAAGGGCTCTGGCTAACTCTCTATAATCCCTTTTCACTCTGTTAAACCTAACACCTCATAACATATGGAGCAATGGTTTGATTTACACAGTCAATGTTGACTGGATATTTCAGTGTTTCATTGGCCTTTGCTAAAACTAACTCCCTTATTATGAGGAATTTCATATGTGTGTGTTTCTGTACAATGTGATTATGACACTGACTGTATTCAGTATTTCAAGTTTGGTTAAAATCATGTTTACTGATTATTTTGTTTTGGTTTGGTTTTATGCCTTCTAGATCTTCCTCTAGCTATATGTTTCTCTTATGTTGCCACCTTAATCTTCTTGTTTTCTTTTATTAGATATTTTCTTTATTTACATTTCAAATGTTATACCCTTTCCTGTCCTCCCCTCAAAATTCTGCTATCCCATTCCCCTCCCGCTGCTTCTATGAGGGTGTTCCCCCACCCACCTACCCACTCTCACTTCCCTTCCCTGGCATTCCCCTACACTGGGGCATTAAGTCTTCACAGGACCAAGGCCTCTGCTCCCGTTGATGCCTGACAAGGCCATCCTGTGCTACATATGTGGCATGAGCCATGAGTTCTTCCATGTGTACTCTTTGGTTGGTGGTTTAGTCCCTGGGAGCTTTGAGGGGTGGTGTCTGGTTGGTTGATATTGTTGTTCTTCCTATGGGGTTAAAACACCTTCAACTCCTTCAGTCCTTTCTCTAATTCCTCCATTGGGGACCACTGTGCTCAGTCCAATGGTTGGCTGCAAGCATCCACCTCTGTATTTGTCTGTCAGACTTTGGCAGAGCCTCTCAGGAGACAGCTATATCAGGTTCCTGTCAACATGCACTTCTTGGCATCCGCAGTAGTGTCTTGGTTTAGTAATTGTATATGGGATGGATTCCCAGGTGGGCCAGTCTCTAGGTGTCCTTTCCTTCAGTCTCTGCTCCAAAATCAGTCTGGTGGTTCCTCAGAAAATTGGACATAGTATTTCCTGAAGAACCAGCTATACCACTCCTGGGAATGTACCCAAAAGATGCTCCAACATATAACAAGGACACATGTTCCACTATTTCTTTCAGCCTTATTTATACTAGCCAGAAGCTGGAAACAACCCAGATGTCCTTCAACAGAGAAATGGATACAGAAAATGTGGTACATTTACACAATGGAGTATTACTCAGCTATAAAAAACAATGATTCATGAAAATTTTAGGCAAATGGATGGACTGGAAAATATCATCCTGAGTGAGGTAATCCATCACAAAAGCACACACATGGTATCACTCACTGATAAGTGGATATTAACCCAAAAGCTCAGAATACCCAAGATACAATTCACAGACCACATGAAGCTCAAGAAGACGGAAGACCACAGTGTGGATGCTTTGGTCCTTCTTAGGACGAATCGGGAGGAAATACAGACACAAAGTGTGGAACTTAATCTGCTTATTAAGGGCCATTGAAACACTCCATATCTATCTCAGAAATAAATGTTCAAGAAGTTAGTTGCACCAACTTTTGAAATGATGTAAATGTCAGTCAGGAAAGAAGCTATTAGTTAAAAAATATACTCAATGGTATACTTTGAAACTGGAAAAAAAATGAGGTAAAATGTATTTCAGGGTTTGTAGAGACGCCAAAACATGTTGTTAACTTTAAAACAAAAATGATAATTCAAGAGCTGACTGTGTAATGATTTCATATCTTAAAAAAATCCTCATTAGCCTAAAACAAATGGCATTTTATCAGTAACCACATATTAAAAGATGCATGGATAGACTTAATGATGAGCTGATAAATGGGTGAACACACATAGTACAAAAGTAGAGATGGAGACAACCCTGGGACTTTTTGAAAAGAAATAAACATTAATAGTTGATGTCATTACTGAGGACTACAGATACGATGTAAGAAATGTAGCTTCTATTTTCTTTTTATTTGGTGTTTGAGTTTTATTAACGTACATTTTATTTAAATCTTTCTGATTACATATTTATAGAGGCAGTGTATTATGTTTCCATCACAAATTTTCTGCCTGTATCAATGCTAGACAGTCATGTTAATGTCACTTATTCTCTACTTAGAATGTATCTGCTTGTTGTCCTCTGTCTGCAGCACTCTCCTGCTTCAAATTCTGTCTGACTTCATTTTTTCCCCTTATTATTCACTTTACAGCCCTTCCTTCCCTTCCCCTCCTCTTTTCCTCAGAGAATAGATAGCTGGCCTCCCCCACCTCTACCTCCTGGGTATCAACCCATCCTGGCACATCAAGTCTCTGCAGGGCTAGGCACATCTTTTTCCTCTGGGCTAGAAGGCTGTCTATTTAGGAAAAAAGGATCAACAGACAGACAAGGGAGTCAGGGTCAGCAGGGGAACCTTATAAAAGACCAAGCTGCACTCTGCTATGTAATTATGAGGGGGCTTTAGGTCCAGCTGTTGTATGCTCTTTAGATGGTGGTTCCATCTCTGGAAGATTCCAAGGGTCCAGGTTAATCAACTCTGTTTGTCTTCTTGTGGAGTCTCTATCTCCTTTGTGTCCCATAATAATTTCCCTAACTCTTCCATAAGACTCCCCCATTTCTGTCTAATGTTTTACTGTGTCCCTGCATCTGTTTCAGTCAGCTGCTGGTTGGAGCCTCTCAGAGGACAGTTATGGTAGGCTCCTGTCTGCAAGCATAGTGGCAAATCATTAATATTGTCAGGGATTGGTGCTTGTTTCAGTTTTAAACTTTAAACCTTTTTTTCTTCCAGAAGAAAAATGTATCACATGGGCAGCTGTACCTGAACACCATTTGAAGAATTTTCTCTTTTAGGAAAGAGGACAATAATTTTTTTAAGTGAATATACTTGTTTATTCACACCTAGAGAATTATATTGTGGTTGAATATTAGATACTAGAGGACAAAATATCTTCAAGTTTTTCAGAATTGATTGATATTTTGATTTTATAATCACCAATGCTAAGAATTTCATTTCACACAAAAAATGTTTCTAACTACTTAATCAAATATTTCCAAGAGGGGTATAACTTCAGGTAAGTTGTTTGTGGTTATCAACTGTGAATACGTGCTACACATTTGAAAGATAGAAAGAAATTACTGCATATAAGACTAGAACAAATTAGAAATGTAAACCTAATTCAGAAACATTTTTCCAAGACAATTGCTTCTATACTTAAGCAGTCGCTGACATGGCACACAACCTAATTAGTGAGTCTTCAGACTTCCTAGATAATTCCTGGAACTTCTAAAATTCAACGGTTTTAACAAAATTGGTTTTTACTCACTAAAAAGGGTTAACAGTTTCCATGAGATCAAAACTGCCATTTCCTAGAAGTATCGTGTTTGGTGATGCATTGCTGACCTGTAGAACCAGCCCCTGCACTCCCATGTTCACCGTATGCCGTCTTTCAACGTTAATACACTCGGTGTTTTCAGTAGTATCTGCCTCACCTGTGGTTGCTTCGCTTCCATTCCATTAGCTTAGTATCTAATGCTGTTTCACACAGAGGTGGGTTCTTAATAAATGCTGCCAGCCACAGGAAGATAATGAGCCCAGCAAACAAGCAGGTGAGCCCATTCAGCCAGCAAGCAGACAAGCACATCCATGGGTACATTGTGTCCGACATTAATGTGCAGCTGTAAAGTGATTTCACCACTCATCACCAAATGAAGCCACTGAACTGGATGATGATAAAGGAGAACTGTGATCTGACTCAGATTCCAGATTAAATTTCTAACTGCGAAAGCAAAGTCTTTCTTCTTGACTTCCTTTATGTACAGGCAATACAATATCTACTGTAAAAAATATTAGAAATTTAGAAATTAAGAAAATTTGACTAGGGTGGAGAAGTGGTAATGCCACCTAATTTGAAGGATAACAGAAAATTTTTTTTTTATATATAAAATCTTCAGAAGGTGTTTTTAAGGAGCTGAGGAAGAACAACGGTAAACTTGAGTGAATTCCAAGTTAAATTTGAGAAGTTCTCACTCTGTCCTTCACACTCCCGTCCACATTCTTAAGTAAAACCACATCCTCTGGTTGGTGGAAGAACAAAAAGGCTGATTTGCATTTATAGAGAGCATATGCAGACAAGGTCTGACTTCCACAACAAAGTCAACGTGAATCTCCATTCCTGGATTTAAAATTAAGAGACAACCAATAGCATGGAGAGTAAATTAAAACAAAAAGAGGAATGGGAGTGGAATTTCAGAGGGTTCATGGGAGGCTAGTACTGTTAAAGTCCTTGGCGTTTCATGCTGCAGTGACAGAATTTAAGCACCTCAATTATAGCTTTTTGCATTTCCAAAATCTGACAGATGACAGATTGAGAATTACAAAAGAGATGAGTTTTTTTTTCATCTTCAATTAAACTCTACAACTGAGAATTACAAAAGATAAGTTGAGTTTAAAATTCTTTGAAATTCTTTTTTTCTTTTTTTTTTTATTGTAAATTTTTTATTGTAAATTTTTTATACATTTCAGATGTTCTCTCCTTACCCCATTTCCCCCCCTCCCTCCCAGGAACTCACTATCCCTTCCCCCCTCCTCCTATCTCCACGTTGTGTACCCCCTTCCACCCTCCCCTGTACCTCACCTCCCCACCCTCGAGTATCCCCCCCCCCACGACGTCCAGTCTTCATGGGACCAAGGATCTCTTCTCCCACTTATATATAGCTCCCTTGCATATATAGCTGGAGCCATGGTCCCTCCCTAAGCGCTCCCAGGCTTGTGGTTTAGACCATGGGGGCTCTGGTTGGTTGGGATTGTTGCTTTCCTCATGGTGTCTCGAATCCTCTCAACACCTTCAGCCTTCACTCTATCTTCTCCATTGGGAACCCGTGATCAGTTTAATGGTTAGCTGTGGGCTTCTGCCTCTGAGTATGTCGGACTCTTGCAGACTTCTAAGGAGACAGCTATATCAGGCTCCTGTCAGCATGTACATCCTGACATCCACATCAACCTCTACCTTTGGTGACTGCACATAGGATGGATATCCAGGTGGAATGGTCTGTCTCTTCTTCAGTTTCTGTCCTGCACTGTGTCTCCATATTTGCACCCTTGAGTATTTTGTTACTCCTTCTAAGAAGGACTGAAGCCCCCCTACTTGGTCATCATTCTTCTTGAGCTTTTTGTGGTCTGTGAGTTGTATCTTGGGTATTTCAGGCTTCTGGGCTAAAATCCAATAATCAGTGAGTGAATACCATGTATGTTCTTTTGTGATTGGGTTACTTCACTCAGGATGATATTTTCTAGTTCCATCCATTTATATATGAATTTATCAAATTCATTGTTTTTAATAGCTGAGTAATATTCCATTGTATAAATGTACCACATTTTTTGTATCCATTCCTCTGTTGAGGGGCATCTGGGTTCTTTCCAGTTTCTGGCTATTATAAATAATGCTGCTATGAACATAGTGGAGCATATGTCCTTGTTATGTGTTAGAGCATCTTCTGGATATATACCCAGGAGTGGTATAGCTGGGTCCTCAGGTAGTGATATGTCCAATTTTTTGAGGAACCGCCAGACTGATTTCCATAGTGGTTGCACCATCTTGCAATCCCACCAACAATAGAGGAGTGTTCCTCTTTCTCCACATCCTCGCCAGCATCTGCTATCACCTGAGTTTTTATTTTAGCCATTCTGACTGGTGTGAAGTGGAATCTCAGGGTTGTTTTGATTTGCATTTCCCTGATGACCAAGGATGCTGAACATTTCTTTAGGTGCTTCTCGGCCATTCGCATTTCCTCAGTTGAGAATTCTTTGTTTAGCTCCTTACTCCATTTTTTAATAGGGTTATTTGGTTTTCTAGAGTCTAATTTCTTGAGTTCTTTGTATATATTGGATATTAGTCCTCTATCGGATGTGGGATTGGTAAAGATTTTTTCCCAATCTGTTGGTTGCCCTTTTGTCCTATTGACAGTGTCCTTTGCCTTACAGAAACTTTGCAATTTTATGAGGTCCCATTTGTCAATTCTTGATCTTAGAGCATAGGCCATTGGTGTTCTGTTCAGGAACTTTTCCCTGTGCCTAGGTATTCGAGGTGCTTCCCCACTTTCTCTTCTATTAGTTTCAGTGTGTCTGGTTTTATGTGAAGGTCCTTTATCCACCTGGACTTGAGCTTTGTACGAGGAGATAGGAATGGATCAATTTGCATTCTTCTGCATGCTGTCCTCCAGTTGAACCAGCACCATTTGTTGAAAATGCTGTCCTTGTTCCACTGGATGGTTTTAGCTCCTTTGTCAAAGATTAAATGACCATAGTTGTGTGGGTTCATTTCTAGGTCTTCAACTCTATTCCACTGATCTTCCTGCCTGTCTCTGTACCAATACCAGGCCGTTTTTATCACTACTGCTCTGTAGTAAAGCTTGAGGTCAGGGATGGCGATTACTCCAGAAGTTCTTTTATTGTTGAGAATGGTTTTCGCTATCCTGGGTTTTTTGTTGTTCCAAATAAATTTCAGAATTTCTCTTTCTAGTTCTGTAAAGAATTGAGTTGGTATTTTAATGGGGATTGCATTGAATCTGTAGATTGCTTTTGGCAAGATGGCCATTTTTACTATATTAATCCTGCCAATCCATGAGCATGGGAGATCTTTCCATTTCCTGAGATCTTCTTCAATTTCTTTCTTCAGAGACTTGTAGTTCTTGTCATACAGATCTTTCACTTGCTTGGTTAGATTCACCCCGAGGTATTTTATATTATGTGTGACTATTGTGAAGTGTGACATTTCCCTAATTTCTTTTTCAGCCTGTTTATCTTTCATGTAGAGGAAGGCTACTGATTTATTTGAGTTGATTTTATAACCTGCCACCTTGCTGAAGTTGTTTATCAGGTTTAGGAGTTCTCTGGTGGAGTTTTTGGTGTCACTTAAGTATACTATCATATCATCTGCAAATAGTGATATTTTGACTTCTTCCTTTCCTATTTGTATTGCTTTGATTTCTTTTTGTTGTCTAATTGCTCTGGCTACGACTTCCAGTACTATATTGAATAGGTAGGGAGAGAGTGGGCAGCCTTGTCTAGTCCCTGATTTTAGTGGGAATGCTTCAAGTTCCTCTCCATTAAGTTTGATGTTAGCTACTGGTTTGCTGTATATTGCTTTTACTATGTTTAGGTATGGTCCTTGAATTCCTGTTCTTTCCAAGACTTTTACCATGAAGGGATGTTGAATTTTGTCAAATGCTTTCTCAGCATCTAATGAGATGATCATGTGGTTTTTTTCCTTGAGTTTGTTTATGTAGTGGATTACATTGATGGATTTCCGAATATTGAACCATCCCTGCATTCCTGGGATAAAGCCCACTTGATCATGATGAATGATTGTTTCGATGTGTTCTTGGATTCGGTTTGCTAGAATTTTATTGAGTATTTTTGCATCGATATTCATAAGAGAGATTGGTCTGAAGTTCTCTTTCTTTGTTGGGTCTTTGTGAGGTTTAGGTATGAGTGTGATTGTAGCTTCATAGAACGAATTGGGTAGTGTTCCTTCTGTTTCTATTTGTGTGGAATAGTTTGAAGAGAATTGGTATTAGGTCTTCCTTGAAGGTCTGATAGAATTCTGCACTAAAACCATCTGGTCCTGGGCTTTTTTTGGTGGGGAGACTTTTAATGACTGCTGCTATTTCTTTAGGGGTTATGTGACTGTTTAGATGGTTTATTTGCTCCTCATTTAACTTTGGTACCTGGTATCTGTCTAGAAAATTGTCCATTTCATCCAGATTTTCCAGTTTTGTTGAGTATAGGCCTTTGTAGTAGGATCTGATGATTTTTTGAATTTCCTCAGTTTCTGTTGTTATGTCTCCCTTTTCAGATCTGATTTTATTAATTTGGGTACTGTCTCTGTGCCCTCTGGTTAATCTGGCTAAGGGTTTATCTATCTTGTTGATTTTCTCAAAGAATCAACTCCTGGTTTTGTTGATATTTTGTATAGTTCTTTCTGTTTCTACTCGGTTGATTTCAGCCCTGAGTTTGATTATTTCCTGACGCCTACTCCTCTTGGGTGTATTTGCTTCTTTTTGTTCTAGAGCTTTCAGGTGTGCTGTCAAGTTGTTAATGTGTGCTCTCTCCAATTTCTTTTTGTAGGCACTTAGAGCTATGAGTTTTCCTCTTAGCACTGCTTTCATGGAGTCCCACAAGTTCTGGTATGATGTTTCCTCATTTTCATTAAATTCTAGAAAGTCTTTAATTTCTTTCTTTATTTCTTCCTTGACAAAGCCATCATTGAGTAGAGCATTGTTCAGTTTCCACATGGATGTGGGTTTTCCCTTGGTTCTGTCATTATTAAAGACCAGCCTTAGTCTGTGGTGATCTGATAGGATGCAGGGGATTATTTCAATCTTTTTGTATCTGTTGAGGACTGTTTTGTGACCAATTATATGGTCTATTTTGGAGAAGGTACCATGAGGTGCTGAGAAAAAGGTATATTCTTTTACTTTAGGATGAAATGTTCTATAGATATCTGTTAAATCCATTTGGTCCATAACTTCTGCTAATTTCAATGTGTCTTTGTTTAGTTTCTGTTTCCACGATCTGTCCATTGGAGAGAGCGGGGTGTTAAAATCCCCCACTATTATTGTGTGAGGTGCAATGTGTGCTTTGAGCTTTAGTAAAGTTTCTTTTATGTATGTAGGTGCCCTTGCATTTGGAGCATAGATGTTCAGAATTGAGAGTTCATCTTGGTAGATTTTTCCTTTGATGAGTATGAAGTGTCCTTCCTTATCTTTTTTGATTACTTTTGGTTGAAAGTCGATTTTATTTGATATTAGAATGGCTACTCCAGCTTGTTTCTTGGGACCATTTGCTTGGAAAATTTTTCCAGCCTTTTACTCTGAGGTAATGTCTGTCTTTGTCACTGAGGTGCGTTTCTTGTATGCAACAAAATTTTGGGTCCTGTTTATGTATCCAGTCTGATAGTCTACGTCTTTTTATTGGAGAATTGAGTCCATTGATGTTAAGGGATATTAAGGAAAAATGATTGTTGCTTCCTGTTATTTTTGTTATTAGAGGTGGAATTATGCTTGTGTAGCTACCTTTTTTTGGGGGGTTGTTGGAAGATTACTTCCATGCTTCTTCTCGGTTGTAGTTTCCTTCCTTGTGTTGGCGTTTTCCATCAATTATCCTTTGAAGTGCTGGGTTTGTGGGAAGATATTGTGCAAATTTGGTTTTGTCATGGAATATCTTGGTTTCTCCATCTATAGTGATTGAGAGTTTTGCTGGGTATAGCAGTCTGGGCTGGCAGTTGTGTTCCCTTAGGGTCTGTATAATAGAAGACCAGGATCTTCTGGCTTTTATAGTCTCTGGTGAAAAGTCTGATGTAATTCTTATTGGTCTGCCTTTATATGTTACTTGACCTTTTTCCCTTACTGCTTTTAGTATTTTTTCTTTGTTTTGTGCATTTGGTGTTTTGATTATTATGTGACGGGAGGTATTTCTTTTCTGGTCTAGTCTGTTTGGTGTTCTGTAGGCTTCTTGTATGTTTATGAGTGTCTCGTTCTTTAGGTTGGGGAAATTTTCCTCTATAATTTTGTTGAAAATATTTACTGGCCCTTTAGATTGAGAATCTTCACTCTCATCTATACCTATTATCCTTAGGTTTGGTCTCCTGATTGCATCTTGGATTTCCTGGATGTTCTGTGTTAGGAGCTTTGTGCATTTTGCATTTTCTTTGACTGTTGTGTCGAGGTTTTCCATGGTATCTTCTGTGCATGAGATTCTCTCTTCTATCTCTTGTATTCTGTTGGTGATGCTTGCATCTATGACTCCTGATCTCTTTCCTACGTTTTCTATCTCCAGAGTAGTCTCCCTTTGAGATTTCTTTATTGTTTCTATTTCCAGTTTTAGATCCTGGATGGTTTTGTTCAATTCCTTCACCTGTTTGGTTGTGTTTTCTTGAAATTCTTTAAAGGATTTTTGTGTTTCCTCTTTAAGGGCTTCTACCTGTTTACCTGTGTTCTCTTTCAATTCTTTCAAGGATTTTTGTGTTTCCTCTTTGAGGGCTTCTACCTGTTTACCTGTGTTCTCCTGTATTTCTTTAAGGGAGTTACTTATGTCCTTCTTAAAATCCTCCATCATCATCATGAGAAGTGATTTTAATTCTGAGTCCTGTTTTTCCTGTGTGATGGAGTATCCAGGGCTTGCTATGGTGGGAGAACTGGGTTCTGATGATGTCAGGTAACTTTGGTTTCTGTTGCTTGTGTTCTTGTGCTTGCCTTTCGCCATCTGGTTGGCTCTAGTATTACCTGTGCTCACTGTGTCTGACTGGAGTCTGTCTTTCCAGTTATCTTGCTTGTGTCAGATCTCCTCGGATTCCAGATGTCTCTGTGTTCCTGTGATCCTAAGCTCCCTCTGCTCTGGATGCAGTAGGTCTTTTAGGATGTCTCAGGATCAGATGTTTTCCACAGGCGTAGACCCGTTAAGTGTCCTCTGCTCCTCTGCTATGGGTGCAGTGTGTCCCTCTAGGATGTCTCAGGATCTGGTGTTTCCACAGGAGCAGACCAGCTGCAGGTCCACCCCAGCCCAAAGGACCAGGCTCCCGGCGCAAGGGAAGTTACAGTCCTGAGGGGCGGGCCTTGGGTGCCTGCTAGTTCCTTAAGCCCCACCTGGCTCCCAGTTGTAACTCTGAGCTTTGGGGTATTGGGCAAGGTGTTTTTACCCTCTGCTCTAGGTGCAGTGAGTCCCTCTAGGATGTCTCAGGATTCGGTGTTTCCACAGGAGCAGACCAGCTGCAGGTCCGCCCCAGGCCAAAGGACCAGGCTCCCGGCGCAAGGGCGAAATTCTTTTTTTCTACATGGATTGTCTAAGGAAGAATCTACACACGAAGTTGGGAAGCATCAACTCCGGTGGTAACTAGTTCGTAATACTTAATAAATATGCCCTCCCGATAATAAACTAAGAGAAAGGAAGTCAGCTGATTTACTGTGCTCTGCAAGACTCTTCTAACATCTCCACACTGATGCATGAGGCTAAAGTCAGGAAAAGAAATTCGATATCTTGAAAAAGTACCTGAACACATGAGTCCATTTTGAAGAGTTTTTCTATGGTGGTCCACATAGCTTTCAAAGTTGATACAGGCTAATTGAAATATCTTCAACTGCTTGTCACAATATTAGTCCTTGTTACCATTACCTGGAAGCAGGAGTTAGATGGTTTTCTTTATACTGGATAAGTAAACATTGTTACTTTTGAGAGACAACTAGAACAGAACCTCAGCTATAAAATCTTGAATTTTCTGCTGTGTGCCATCTTGTCTGTATTTTAAATCTCCTAAAGGTTTATTTCAAAGATTTATTTGTTCATGGGCTTGTCTCCAAAAGTGATTTATAAGAAGCGTCTGGAGCCAGGTTACCAACTAATCAAGTAAACTAGGAATCAGACATAGTTGATATTGCTAAATGTCTAACTATCATAAACACCATATTTTGCAATGACTACATTTTTTTTAATTATCAACTAGAGATCTAGTACATGGTTCATTTTCAAATACCATGTGATTTATACATACTTGGCACTCTGAAAAATTTTGCAACATAAACCATACAAAGTTGAACACTTATGTGAACATTGTAGGTATGGATAGAGTTTAATTGTTCTATGAATGAAAATGGTTTCTTTTTAACATTAATCTTAAAATTATACTTGATGCGCCTCTCCTGTCAAATGAATATGAGTTACTCTTCCATATAAGAAAAATCTTGTTTGATGAATATACACCAGATTGTTTCTTCTAAATAGCCACAATACATAAAATATGTCCGTGTCAACTAATTCAGCAAGCATGTGACATTGGATTGCTTACAAACTCAAGATTTTAGTTACTTATTTTTCATGTCTACAATTCTCGTGGACACCCACACAATGGCTGTGATTTGCAAATGCTTTTTTCACCTGTGTAATTTAATCAACCTGAACTTGCCAGCCTCTCAAGACCTTTAGAAAAAGCTGATGTAATATCCCCCTAGCCAAGCTTTTGAGCAGAAGAAATACTTGATACTGTCCATTTGTAGCTGTTCTGTGTCCCTTAATTATATCAGACTTAGGGGAAGCTGGTTTGGCAGGTTATAAAACTATGGAGAGGATGGAATATGTTGATGTAGATTGAAAAAAATGAGAATAGGCATCTAGAATTTTCACAGGGAGGTGAAAATATGTGTATATGTGCACACATTCATAAAAGTATGAGTAAAATATACACATATGTAAACTTAATCTGTAAAATTATATACTGATACATTTGCCTTTATTTCATCTGTAACATTATGTACAAACAGTATTTTAAATTACTGAAATCAAAATTGCTATTGCATCTTATGAATTATTTCTATGATGTAAATGTTAGGTCTAAATATCTGATCTTCAGTGTCTGGTTTCAAAAATACTTACTTGAGTTTTATGCTTGTCAGATTTATTTGCATTTTTTTACCCAAACCAATATATTCTAGTTTGGCTTAATAATGCTCTTATATTTTAATTAAGAGCTTAGTGAAGTGATAGGATAGGCCTAGGAAAAGGAGTCATTCCTCCATCAGAATTGCTTTGAAATACATAATAATATAAGTATTAAATTTAACTAATTATATCTAAGAAAGACAAACAGACTAGTGTCGGGGGAAAATTAATGTATTTAACCCTCAAATATTAGAACTCTGGTGGGTTTTATGAAAAAAAAATGGCTGTCTAGTCTGTAAACCCACACTGAGGAACTGAACTTCAAATATTAACAATTAAGTAAATTGATGCATAAAATATTAAGATATACAAGTATCAATTCTAATAACTTTATACTGTATTAATTTTTTTTGAATAATTAGTCAGTGGTAAGTGTTGATGGACAAGATAGGAGAACATGAAGTCCTTCTACTTTAGTAGGTACTTCCTGAGTCTCTGACTGGGTACTAATGATTATACAGGAGCAGAAGTAGGAAGTTGTTCAAAACCAGAGTCTTCCGTCTTTTCTGTTTTCTAGATAGTAGGGTAGATATGAAAAATGGAGTGGATGAAAGATTTTAGAAGCAACATCTCTTTGGTTCCAGGGACATTCTGAGGAACAAAACTCCCCTTCATTCTTGGAAAGTTGATCATTTAACAAAAGTCATAAAATCTATCCAGAAGCCTTAGGAGAAAGGGAAAGTTGTATAGCCATTGAGGACACAAGAGCTGGTAATTCTGTAAGCTGTAGTATTAATTGACTCCTAGGTCAAATTAAAAAAGAGTGTTCTGCTCTAATACAAGAAAATACATTTAAGGAGAGAATAGCTATTAAGAATTTTACTTTGTAGAGTCTTTATTTGCAGGGTACTTTAATGAAGACTCGTGCTAATTAATGCTTAAATGACTTACTTCATCTAGTATTATAATTCAGTTCCTTTATACACACACTCAAGTGGAGCAGGGGAGAAATTTTGCAGAAAGAATCATCAATTAATTTTCCGACAAATTAAGGAGGAAATTTTTTCTTTGATTTAGTGTAAATATTGCAAGCCCATGTAATTGCAGTATTGTTCAGCCAGACTATCATATTTCATAACAAAAGTTTAGATGTAAAATTTATTAGAGTCTTGATTGCATCTATGGAAATAAGCTAAAATAAAATATTAAACAAGGATGTTCTGCAAATAACAGAGACATTTTAATGTATTATATTATATTTCTGGTATTATGGGGAAACACTCTTGCTCTTTAACTTGTTTACTCTAATTCCATTATATTTTTTTGTCAGGAATGCTATAATCTTTGTCAATTTAAGTACATTGCATTTTTTTATGAATTGGTAGAGCTATTTGTCTATTTTTATTAACATTAAGCTATTATATGCCCCTTCAATTGGCACTTTATGTGTGAATTAATCAATAGTGCTGAATTGTCTATGCAGTGTTTTATTTAGAGATTGCAATTTCTAATTGTCTGGCTAATTGATGTTTCTTTTATCTTCCAATCCATATAGCACATATTCTTATGAATATGTAGCTCTGGCTTGTTTTATTCTGCATTAAAGTCTCATTAACTAACCCACTGACCCCAGAGGGCTGATTGGCGTTTAATGAAATCTGCTACTAAGAAACTGGAGCCTGTCTTCTACGCCTTTCACACCCTCTAAGTTCTAACTAGTCTGTTTCAGTTTGAATATCTCATATTCTCTGAACTTGAACACAATATCTCTGCCCTCCTCTGCTGTCCACACTGTGAATTCTATAGTTTATTTGAACAGCAGATCTGAAAAACTCTTTCAATTCTAAACTCAGGAACAAAATTTTAAGGTCATGTGTATCTTCAAAGGGGAAACAAATGGTTCCTGTTGAATATTTTGTGTAAGTGACTTGCTCTCCTTCTACAGTATGTGAGTCTGCAGAGTTACTGATGGCCCGTGTGTGTGTGTGTGTGTGTGTGTGTGTGTGTGTGTGTGTGTGTGTGTTTAGATAGTTGAATGTTGTTCTAGCTTGAATTCTTACTAAAGACTATAAAAATGTGTTCTTTAAGAAGTCATCAAGGATTCATTAAACATGTGAGAGAAGTTTAGGTGAAATAGAAACCTTATACCAATTGTGTATAACTGAGTCAAAGATTTAAATGAGAAAAGAACTAAAGGACAATTTGATCTGTCTCTAGTTAACGAGAATGTTCAGATAGAGAGCGTGGAAAGATTTGTATGTAATCCTATATCGCAGACGCAATGAGAGAGTGAAATTTTGAGTAGCTTTTAAGATGTAGCCACTGCGATTACGCTTTCTTAACTTGCTCATTTTCACAATCATATCCTCAATCAAGTCATGGGCTCAAATAACTGTAGACAAGAGTCTTAGGCTCACCATTCTACAGCTAATCAAGCCCTGCCCCCATTACTATCCTCAGAACAGTGGGTTAGTGGGTTGTTGTTTCTTTTCTATCTTCTTTTTAAAAAGTTTTTATTTTGACCCACGGGTAGTACTGTAATATGGTGATGTGTAAAGAGCAAGTGCCTTGTAGTCAAGTATATCTGGGTGTTATCCTCACCCAGTTTACTTTCTAATTGCCTATTTTGCAGCTCTTTCAAGGGCTTTTTCTGATCCTTGGCTTGCTTATTTGCAAAGTCTGAATATTGAAAAATCTAACAATTTTATTACTTAATCTTAACACGATTAAGACACTGATCATTGCATGTTGGTCTAAATGCTTTACACGTATTCTCTTTAAGCCCAGCAGCTCTGTGAAGCAGTTGCTGTTATCACACATACACTTATGCAGTGAGGTAGGTACTATAATTATTCTCCCATTACAGATAAAATGTAGGCTTGGACACACTAATTGATGTTTAGAGGCACATAATTACTGGGAAGTAGGACTTAATAGAAACTTGGCTCTTGTGACTTCAAAGTTCTTGCACAAGTTGACACTGGGAGGATTAGTCATAGAGGAGACCACTACTATTTGTTCTGAAGGTGCTTCTCAGACTTTTGATTGAACCTGGTTAACACAGAATATACTGAACCATAAATTAATTTTACCCTGGCTGGTGGTGACATTTCAGGGTCATGTCCAAACCCCTCCTATTAATAATAAAAGTCACTGACTACTTTGTTTTATAAAGTTGTAATTTTTAAAATTCCACCAAGCCTGGAGTTTTGGGGGAAAAAAACTGGTAGAATTCATCAGTTTTCTAAAGCAAAACATCCCGCTAATGCCTTTGGCACAGTCACTATTTCTGACAGTTTTTGCTACAGTCATTTCTGACTTCTCTGAATCAGAATGAGGAATTTTCTACAAGGTACAATTACTGGATTGTATAAAACATATTTTTCCTAAAAGTTAGCATGAATTTCTGAAATACACATCACAGGGGACTCATTCATTTCTTAAAATTTTAATTTAACCATTCATGATAATGTTTTAGTTTATGGGAATTACATTGTTCTTTGACTATTTGTATTTATTGTCTTGCTTGTCCCTTGACTATTTGCATCTATTGTATTGCTAGTCATTCAACCTAGAACTGACCTTAATACTTACATGTAATTAAAATAGTATAAAAGCAAAAAGGAGGAGGGAGGATGGGATGGGGGATTCTAAGGAGGAGAAATGGGGAAAGGGGATGACATCTGAAATGTAAATAAATAAAATATCCAATAAAAAATAAAAAACCTCAAGGCTTTTCCTAGACCATAACTCATTTTAAGGGTAAATGACCCAAGATTTATTAATTTACATGATATAAGCAATAAATGAAAATAAAATACTAAATTATAAAAATGTATATAGTCATTTTATATGGCACTATGGTTCAGAGGGACATTTTGGTCTGAGTGGATATGATACATTGAACATATCCCTCCATCCTCCTTACCCTCTTATTAGATCTTTTCATTCCTCTAGACAGTTTCTCTCCTGTCTCCACCAATATGTCTGCTGTAAGAGAATAAACCAGCTTTAAATATCATCGAAGAGAGAACAGAATTAACAAATATACCTGCATTACTTTTCTGTTGCTATGATAAACACTATGACTAAGACACTTTACAAAAGGAAGAGATTATATGGGCTTAGGGTTCCAGAAGACTAAAATTTCATCATGGCAGGAAAGCAGAAGGTAGATGCTGGAGTAGCAAACTGGGAGATCACATCTTGAACTGGATGTAGGAAGCAAAGAAAGCAACCTGGTAATGGTGTGTCTTAGGTGGGGTTACTATTTGCTATGATGAAATGCAATGAGAGGCAAAGGATTTGTTTTCTTCGACTTTGACATCAGAATTAATCATTAAAGGAAGTCATGACAGAAATTCAAGTAGAGACAGAACTTAGAAACAGGAACTGATGGAGAGGCCATGGAAGGGTGCTGCTTACTGGATTGCTCATCCTGGGTTGCTCATCCTGCTTTCTTATAGAACTACCTTCCCAGGAATGCCACAAACCACAATGGAGTGGGCCTTCTCCCATCAATCACTAATTAAGAAAATGCCCTACAGGTTTGCCTGCAGCCTAATCTTATGTTGGCATTTTCTAAATTGATGTTCCTTTCTCTCAGATTACTTCATCTGTGTCAAGTTGACGCAAAACTATCCAGAATATGTTGTGATTCATTGATTGAACTCTGAAAGCACAGCTTCTAGTGCTTACTTCCTCCGATAATGCCACACCTCTTAAGCCTCACAAACAGCTCCATCAACTGTGAGCTAAGTGTGAAAATGCATGAGACTATTGGAGGCATCTTACTCAACCCACCATGATAGCATTTGCTCACATTTTCACAGATATTAGTGTAATCTCTTTGAAACTTTAAAACAAAAGCTAACAAGGAAAATGACACATCCAGGCACTTCACTGGATTATTTATGCTGTGGTTTGTCTACTTGAGCCCTATAATAAATTGGCTGTAATACTGTTGAGTTTTAATTGTCAGTATCTTAGGATAGGATTTTATAGATACTTATTTTCCAGCCATACTATTTGTTCTTTTATCTATAAATGTGATTTTCATGTGTATATTTCATATATATATATATAATCATATGATTTTAATATATACATATATCTATATACATATATTTATATACATGAAAATATAAGTAATTGCATATATATAAATATATAAATATATGTGCAATTGTTTCTGTTTTGAGAGTTCATCAAACCTTATAATTATAAGACTATAAACCTATGATGGAGAAGTCAATGGATCCACAGACCAGTGAATCTCTTCATCCAGGCATCTCAAGGCCTTACCCCAAACACTGGAGATGATAAAGAAGATGTGGGGAGAGTAATCTGAGCATGATATCCATGCTCATGTTCACTTGTGTCTTGGCCTATTGCATCTATGTTCATCTGGTTGGCTAAGAGATTCTGTGTCTTGTTTGTAAGAAAAGCAGGAAAGAGGCATCACTGGCATGACAAGTCCACAAACCCATGAACTCACATTCTCAAAGGATAGCTGGACTGAGAGCAAAAAACCCAGAATCATTCAATTAAAAGCTTAAGTTTTGGAGTTTCCAAGAATGGTAGAAAAAGTCTTGGAAGTAGAACATGACATACTTTTGAAACTGCAAGAAAATTCAACTGAATGTGAACTTCTGGATCATCTGGTGGGCAAGGATGGGGTGCTCTCTGCTCTTCGTTTGGCACACACATAAATCAAAGAGGCATATACCTGTTTCAATAAGATTAAATTGTAAATGACTGTTGGTTGTTATTCCTTTTAATATTATTTATCAAAACCATATTTTAATTTTGCATAACTCATTAGACTTAAAAAGATTTTTCATTATCTCATTTGATCAATGGCCCATCAGTATGAAAGTTATTATCTATTCATCTTTTCATAGAAATATTTTTAATACTCAGCAACAAGCTATAGAAATGACTGAAACATCAGTTTAACAATATTTTAAAATATCACTAAATATTTTGTTTTAATATGAAAAGTTAAAGAGTGCCTTTTGAGACCTTACCCATTGCTGTTCCTTCACTGTGCTGGGTGTGAGACACAGTGGTGCTTTAGAGTCAACAACAGTAGCAGAAGCAGCAGTACTTTTGCATAATAATTTACATATTTCTACAACTGTAAGAATAACTGACTTCACAGCATGTTAAAAAAGAATCATCACTACATTTTTATGAAGTATAAAACTAAATCTCACCTCCCGTCATTCTATCATTTGCTTTGGTTGACGATAGTGATAAAAGAAATGGGATCCCATGATGATGCTGGAATCAGGGACTCAGGCAATGGACTCTGCCTTTGCACAGGTCTTCCCAGGTACCACTAATGAGCTTGGCAGTCCCCACCTGAAGACATATAATTGACCACAAAAGCTTTATTGACTTAGCTGTGAAGTAAGGTTGGTCTATTTAAAGCAATTACGAATGAATGGGTCAGTGCTTTTGGTAAAGAGAGCTTTTTGTAACTTCATGCCTTATTTGTCTCCTTATCTGAGATTCCTAATGATTCTGGGCAAGTGCTCGTCTAGAAAGCCTGATTTCTCTCTGCACCCACTCTCATTGTGTTTCTTGGCCACTGTATTTGCTTACATTGCAGTATTCTTACCATCCTCGGTCTCATCCTCACTCTTCATTTTCCATACAGAGTCATCCTTTCCCAGAAGTGCTCGATGCCTTAGGTATCATATAACTAAATACATTTCCTGTTAGCTGAATGAGTCCAATTCAGTACGAATAAAAAGAAATAACCAACTATCTTAGCATCATGAGTCCCATTGAAAGTCTGAAAAACACTCAAGAGCATAGTTATGCCTTTAGAAATATGATTTGGACAAATCTATGAATATTAAATGTTTGCTGTATGCAGAAATGTTGTATTGACACTGTTACAGTGGATCTCATTTTCCCATAGCTTTGGTAATTTTACTTCACACCACATTTAAATTATTGTTTAACTGAGTCTTTCCCTGTTTCTCTTATAGGCACCTTACCAAAGCTGATATACAATAGAAAGGAAATAGTTGCCAGAGTGCAAAGAAGAGAGAAAATTCCATAGCTTTGCATGTTCACAAGGAAATTAGAGAACTCCTAGGAGCCTGTGAGATTTCTTTACTCCCCTCATATAGAGAATATTTACTAAAACTTTTACATCCTGCCTATGGAAGTTAAGTAGTATTTGTATCACTGAATTGGCCTTGAAAAAACATGACACATATGATGGTAAAAGTCCTCAGGCTACAGACCTGAAAACTGACTCAACAGAGTTGCTTAATAATTAGGGAACTTTATGTACTGAGCGGCTCCCTAGCCTGTTTATCTATTGTAGGTAGGCTTCACAAAGTAACATATTTGCATTATCAGACAAAAGGATAGCTATATTTTATTAATTATGTGTATACATGAGCAGAGGCATTGCAAGTATGAGTTGACAGTACATCTGGAGTCCAGAAGAGGGTGCTAGATCCCATGGGACTGACATTATAGGTGGAGAAGGTGCTGACTCATGCTGGGAACTAAACATAGGTCCTCTGAAGTGTAACAGGTGCCCTGACTTACTGACCTATTTCTCCAGCCCAAATATGTGTATTTTATACATACATACATACATACATACATACACACTATTTCCTATTATATTCAGTATATAAAATACAACAAATAAATACATCAATGAAATGTGTAAAATCAAATTGACACTATTGATCTGAGGCACATTAAATGAAGTTTGAAAGATACTGTTAATCAGATCTCAGACATGGCCACAGTGGAACTTTTGAACCGAGCCAAATCTATAGTCATTAAGCTCTGTAGTGACCTTTGTTAACTTTCTATGTAATAGACTCTTTTCCACAGAGATTGAGATGACACTCAATACCTTTCTTGCTAGAAAACTTAGTTGTAGCTAGCATCAAATCATGTAACTTCCAAGCCTCATGCAGGGAAGAGCTGAAAGCATGCTCTGCCCCCCCCTTTGAAACCACAGCACACATTTTCATAGATTGCTGGGCAGTATGCTGTCTTGGGTTAGGATTCTAAATGGTCTCAAATAACTGTAGCTTTATTGTTCTTAACTAAAGTTGGTTTTGTTCTCAATATAAAGTTAAAAATTTTTGTAGTTTCTTTGTTTGGATAAATTTGGATTCCTTCTGTTCTTACATGTATGGTTTTGTTGGTTACCTGGAGCAGGTGTGAGCTGACAGTGCTGGTGATAGTTACTGTTTAGAAATAGAACTTTTTAAACTACTTCCGTCCAGATGTTATCAGTCATTACTGATGCCACAGCATGACTTCATTGTAAAAGTTTAAGCACCAAGAAGCAGATAGGAAGAACGTAGACCCACCCTCTACACCTCCACCTCTGACAAAATGAGTACTAGCCTGAGATTACCTAACATACTGAACATACTTAACAAAATAGAACACCCAGGGTGAGTTTCTGCTCATAAAAAGTGTTCTAGAATAAAATTAATTCTAAATAAAGACCAAAAATAACCAAGAGCAACATGGTTTGGATATGGTTGCAAAAGAAGTATGCTGTCGAGGTTGGAAGGCAACCTCAAAACTCCGTCTTTGCTTCCTAACTTGTCTCATGTAGGATTTCTTGTTTGCTACTGGGATGGCAGGTTATTCACCTTGAGCATGCATGGGCTTTCTCTTGGCTCTGGCCTCCAAATCACTAGTGGTAAAAGCACTGGAATTAGAGATGAGCACTACCACATCTGGCTTTAGACAGATTATGGAAATCGAAACTTGGGTCCTTGTGTTTATGTGGCAAGGGAATTATCCACTTAGATATATCCCCAGACATTTGACCATAAATTGAAATCGGGCACAATATTTAAAAAAATATTGAGGTAATATTTAAGGAATAATGTGTGAGCCAGAGGGCAGCCTTGGGTATTGTTTCCCAGAATACTGCTCACCTTACTTTTAAATCAGCATCTCTAGTTGAACTGCAGCCTGCTCATTAGGCAAGGTAGACTGGTCAGAAGTCCAAAGATCTGTCTCCACACCTCCAGCACTGGGTACAAAGGACTTGGTGTCACATCTGGCTTGGGAGGCTTATGGGAATTAAGAGAACTAAGGTCCTCTTACTTCACAGTAGCTGTTTTCCCAGACCTATGATAATTTTTTAATCCTAAAGTTACATGAAAAGATCACAAATGAAACAGAATTAGAAAATGTGCATTAAAAAAAGTCAGAGATATAAGACACTGGCACTTGCTTCTCTTGATTTTTCCCTGTAGGTTGGTTTTATGAAAATTTCAATGAATTAGAAGAAGAACGTGATTCGCCTTGAATAGTTGTATCCAGTTTAGATTATAGTATCCACTCTTTGTTCAGAAACCGTTATTTGTATTTATATTCATGTTTAATTATTATACAGTGATTAGCATTTTTGTCTATCAGGTAAATGCGACCTTCAGCTTGCTGATCTTGCTTTTGCTGTTTCCAGTGTTCACTTATGAATAATTTACGTGCAGCCCATGGGCATTTTACAATACACAAAGACATGGATACCTTGATAAGCTCCTAATTAATGATTTTTATCAGCAACCTTTCCCCAGTACAGAACAGACACCATGCCTTATGAATTTTATGACTTAAACTTTGTCTAATATTTTATGGTACCTTGAAATGGGTAGCAAAGGATTAAAAATGAAGGAATCAGGTGTTTCCAGAAACTGTGTGATGAATGTCTTTCAGGTCATTTCAAGTACTTTTTTTCATAGAGGTGATGTCAGTACTTTTCAAAGAGGTGATGTCCATGGTTCCCTGTTTTCTCTCTCTCTCTCTCTCTCTCTCTCTCTCTCTCTCTCTCTCTCTCTCTCTCTCTTACCTGCTGTCTCTAGGGTCAACATCTGGTGATAATTTCAAGGATCTGAAAGCTTACCAACTATAACCAGTTTACTTTTTTTTTGTTTGTTTGTTTTGTTTTTTCGAGACAGGTAGCCCTAGTTTTCCTGGAACTCACTCTGTAGACCAGGCTGGCCTCGAACTCAGAAATCCGCCTGCCTCTACCTCCCAAGTGCTGGGATTAAAGGCGTGCGCCACCACCGCCCAGCTCTAACCAGTTTTCTTATGATAGCAGCATAGTGAGAATCATACACACAAAAGTAAGTGCAGTCCAGTCTTAAAACTGTATAGAAAATATTTGTCATGAGGCAAATAGAGTTTTTCTTCCCTAAATTGAAACATGGTTTCTATTACATAGCAAAAAAAGTAATTTAAACATTCAGGAAATCCAGTCTTAGAAAGACTACACAGGGATGGGCAGTAGCTGAGTCTTCTAGAAAAAGTGTTTTGGAGTTTTAATCTTAATGTAAAGACCTGATGTTATATAGAACTTACTCCCAAAATTGTAATTTTGAACTAGAGTATACACAACCAGGAAATAGCAGCTGAACCTACTACCTGAACATAATTTACAACAGAAAAAGTCAAAATATGATTTATATCAAAAGAAAATATTATGATGTGTCTTAATGACAGATTGTCATAGATTTAGTACCATGGTTGTGGTAGTGTATAAAAGAACTGTGATGTCATAGGTTATCATAAGTAAATAGTACTGAATTCTTCCTGGAATGACATTACAGGCTTTTATCCCTCTTTTTAACCTTTGTATATTTACATGTTCCTTTTAGTCACTACATATAAATTTTATAAACCAAGAAAAATAAACTACCAAACTTACTATAATAGTTATTTTGTAGATTATGAACTTAGTCTACGTCATATCCCTGAAAAGTGTGTCATCCAAACCAAGAGAGCAGAGTTGGGTATCTAGGATTCTCAGCATTATAACAGCCCTGAGAGAATTTCTTTCTCTCACCAGCTCGAAGTGGAGGAGAATGCATTTGCGAACCCCATATTCCTGCTCATAAGTTGGTATGTCTGTAGAAGTACAAATGGAAACAGGCTGAAGAACATGGCAAGGTGTCAGTGTATGTGATGGACACAGAGCGGGGGAAGCTCACAGTCCCTCTCCTTTTGTTCAGAAGTCAAATAAAAATATGTTTTGAGATAATTGGAAAGAATAGGGTCAGATTCCAATTTACACACCCTTGTGGATATTGAGCGTAGAAAGAAATGAATTGGACAAGTCTAGAGAATGTGCCTATGAAAGATATAAGGGCCTGATTAGAGACAATGGCAGGAGAGAGGAGCTGCTATGTTTGAAATGTATTGTGAAAATGAAATTGCCAACACATATAGTCTAAAGTTGTCCATACGATTCAGGCATTGGAACTTCATAATCTGTGCAATATTTAAAAAATTCATCTTTAGAATAGTAAATACTACAAATGGATTTCCCATGAATGGGTTTATCAAAGGTCTTTTAGAGGAACTTGAGGTGTTCAGTATAGATAGGCGTATTATGGAATCAGCTTGTTAGTAGATGAGTTGTTAGAGAAAATACCATCTGCACACAAATGAAGTATTAGTAAATTGTAAGTCATTAAATAATTCCATTTGAAAGGAAGTAGCCGTAGACGGCACAAAATAATTCAAATATAAGAACACAGGTATCACATGCTTCCTGTCATCAGAAGAAAATAAAACCACAACAATAAAAGTACAAGTACGAAGGAGGAGTAAGAGGACTGAGGGAAGAGAGGAAAGAAAAAGAAGGATAAGAGGCAGTTATGAGAAGTGATATGGGCAAAGCGTGCTAAGTGGATATATGGAAATGTCACAGTTAAAACTCATTTTATGTACAAAGCATATTCATTCATTGTATTCCTAGTTTTTTAAAGAGGTTGAGTGGTCTAATACAATGCACAAGGTCTATTTTGAAAGCAGAGACTGCACTACCCGCAACCCTCATCTTGGACTTTCAAATTTCCAGAACTATGAAAAAAATGGATTTCGGTCATATAAAAACTTCTCCTCTGGTATGTTGTTTAGAATCACAAAAGGACTATGATCAGAAAATTGCATAATGAATTGAGTGTGGGAACGTGGGAGAATGAGATAAGTAAGCTCCCTTTGATTTTCAGCTGATTAAGAGTTTCATTGATTGTTAAACTAAATGAGTACTGAACTTGATTGAATCTGTTTCAACATCTATCATAAGATCGTATAATCTTATGATTTTTTTCTGCTAGCATGACATGTCATACGTATATGAATTTAACTGTTAATCCACTATTGAAATTCTAAGACAAATGCACTTGGCTTCAATGAGACCCGTGAGAAATTAAAACATGTGCACACACATGTTTGTTAGATGAATGTTCATAGCACCATTTTCCAAAGCCATATGAAATTTGTATAAATATTCCTTAAATACATGTACAAATAAAATATGACATATCCATAGAATAGATTACCCCTTGACAGATAAAAGGAGGAATTGCTGTTACAGGCTATGATGTGGATGGACCTTGAAAACATGTTAAATTAAAGGAGCCATTCACAAATGTCTGCACATTGTACAGCTTCATTTACATAAAAGATTTTAAATAGACAAATTTATTAAGGCAGAAAATGTGTAGCATAGAGAACAAGATTCTGAGAGATGGAGAGGACAGATGTGGAGTGGATACTTAGGATTTGGGTTTGTTTCAAATTGTTTTTTCTGAGCTGGATAATGCCTGTACAAACCAGTGAAGTTACTTAAATTCTACTTTAAACTTTGTGTGCTTAATTTTATGGTATATCAATTATAAAATAATGATGCTGGTAAAGCATTGCAAAAAAAATACAGCAATTGTCACATTGGAATGTAGAAACATGACAGGCATGAAACACATCAGACCAAGTGAATTACAGGTAGTAATTGCTATTGCTTTCTGAATTGTTCAGTCACCCTCTTTATCTACCCTTTGAATTTTAAAATTTAAGACACTTGTGATTCACTCTAGTGTGAAACATTAAATGGCAATTTGAGAAATAAGCACTTAATGGATTTAAAATAAATGCTATTATAATATATTGTTAGATTTCTTCCAGTTTTGGTAGTTTTCCATATTTTACTTTGATGAGCAGATAAGTTGAATTTCAACATATATGTATCTATACAGGAGTGAACATAATATATGGTGGATTTATTATTATCTTTAGATTCAGGTCCCATTTGAAATCTTTGAAAACATCTTCTATGAATGAGGACAATCAGTTATACTACAACTTACTAGTGCTATGTTGTATATCCACACACACACAAACACACACACACACATACATACACATTCATGAGTCTGCTATTTGCATAGCAGTCTAAAGTTTCTGTTTCTGATATGAATGGAGTTTTATAGGAATTATAGGATTAGTATAATTATAGCTTTAAAACTGAACATGAAGAATGGACAGTTACATGATCAATAGTCTTCACAGGATTATGAACTTTTTCACTGCTTTATTACAGTTCCTAGTTTTCCTTACTTCCATGTAGCATATATTATGCTAACACCTCAGAATAAGTCTACTGATATACTCATGATAAATAAAACCTCCCAGAAACCAAACATGCTGCTTAAGGCTATAATTTTTTAAGTAATAAAAATAGACCTTAAAAAAAGATATCCTTAAATCAAATTATAATTTTTACTTATTTACACAGGGGTTATAAAAAATAAAATAATAATAAAAAAAAAAAAAGAAAAAAGAAAATCTCAAAAAATTTCAGGATAAATAAATATTTTTTAAAAAAATTTAAAAAAAAAAGATATCCTGAGTTAGGCCAGATTTAGGGCTTTGCTACCCACAACACTTGCTTTGTAAGTGTTAAGATCGATTTCTGGTTTCCATACCCATATAAAAGCCAGGTAGGTATGGAGGTCTGATTGCTGTCCCTGAACATAGAAGGCAGGAACATGTACTTCCAGAAACAAACTGGCTAGCCAGAATAGTTAAAATAACAAGCTCCTAGCTTCATGAGAGACTCTTCTCAACAGATAAAGTGGACAGTAATTTAGGGACACATGTGACATCAATATCAGGTCTCCATATGCAAGCATGTACCCACAGGCATGTAACTTAATATTTGCGCATCCACACTCTTTGTATACATACACAAAAGTATTCTAGCTAATAATGTATACATAGATATGCATATAACAAATGCAGTAGTTTCATAGGAGTGATAACTAATGTTGCATATCACTTTATAATTCAAGTAGTATATTCACCAAGGCCCAGAGATGGTCGAGATATCTAGCAAACTAGCTAAATATATTAAAACAGAAATTATACTTGAATGTAAATATTATGGTAAAATAAAAAAAAAAAAAACCCAAATATGTTTAGGAATCACAAGATGAGACCTAACCTTTGATAAACACTGAGATTCTTGTTCCAGATCAATGAGCTAACACCTTTTGTTAACTTCTTTCTTTTTGGATTCTGACATTTTGTCCCCATGGGTTTGAATTTTGAATTCTATTTTCAACATCCTGTTTCTTTACCTGTCCTATACAATTTTTTCTTATCTTCTATTCAAAAGTCAATCACTCAAATCTAAGCAGATATGCTGAGCTGGGCATAGTAAATTGACCTTTAATTCCATAAGATCTTTGTGGGATCAGGACCAGTGTGGTCTACACTGTAAGATATTGTCTCAAAACAAACACAAACTAGGTATGGACCACATGAAAAGGACTGGAAAATTTATACAGGAAAATAAGAATTGCATTTTGTTTCTGAGAGTAATAGCCATTGAATCTGGCCAATCAGCTTCTTTTCTAAATATGGACTGAGAAATGGTGTTCAACTCTCCCACACAAAAGAAATGTAGATGTGCCATAAGACACAGCTACCTCCCTACTTAGAAAGAATTCTTCTGTACAGATCAGATCCACAGTAATAGGAACTAATTTGCAGGCTATGCTCACGGAAATTATCTCTTCCAACTTAAAGGTGAAATACATGAGATGAGAAAAGCCAAGAAACTCTTAGCATCCATGAATTTGAGATTGAAGACTTCCATTGTTCTTTGTAAATAGGCTTGCTTCTTTCTTTCTCTATCTCTTGTCTCTCAAACAGCACAATGATGCATTGTTAACAGTTCGCTCCCATCTTTTTCACATTTATCACAGTAAAGCAACATACATCACTTCAAAACTATTCTTGAAAATGACATTCTTTTTGGTCCCATTACTTTGGCTTCATTTAACTTTGCTTCTTTTCATTACTCTTTAGCAACTTCACTATTGGATTCTAACAAAAGGAATATGGAGCTTGTGAATGTGAACACTGTCAAATTCAAGACCTTACTCCCATGGACATAAAAAATTGGTTGGGGCTGTATGGGTGTGGTATGACCCAAGCAAAGCTAATGTGAAAATCTTTTTAGGACTTTTCTTAGTAGAGTTAGCAGATAAGTAAACTAATCTGTGATTCTTTTCAATTATTAGCTCTCCCTTCATCTACCTTCCTTAACAAAATTATTTTGCTCTCTCTTTTCATTCATGGCCGTTTAATAGGTACTCATGGATGATCTATACCTGTGACTATGAAGAACACACAATAAAGGACCATTCTGTAGTAACTGATGTGGGAAGATATGATCCGCACTGTGGAATAATGCTTAGCAGAATCTAGCTTTCATTAGTAACTTTTCTTATGATACATTGACAAATATCATCGTGGAAGGACTTTAACCAATGTGAGAAACTAGTGTAAGTGAATTCTCTGTGGTCTTCTAAGCAAGCCTCATGTTGAATAGATTCTACTAGTTCTCTGCTTATTGATGATTCTTGCTTCATGGTCATTAATGGTTCCATAGACATCACGTCTACAGCAGTCACATTCACACTTTCTTGCTTCCTCCAAACTATCCCTTAATTCCTTTACCCTTTTCAAATCCCTAAACATTTCTTGTTTCCCTTTGTAGCAAAAATCTCTTGAAATTGTGCTCTATTAAATTTCCAATTCCTATTTTAAAAATCTACTCAAATCATAACGTACATTGCCACCCTAATAGAGACACTGGTATCCATGTCAGCAATGATCTCCCCACAAGGCCAACATCAATGAATAAGCCTTAGCTTTGTCTGCTAGACGTTTTAATTCTTAGGATAAAATTGGTGCACTCAACACATGATAAACACATATTCTAATACTGAAATTCAATCCCATTCACAGTTTAAATCCACTTTAAAATAAATACTTTAAAATTTTTAAGTATGTGTAAATGAATATGTATTGTGTGGGTTTGTGTGTGCATGTATGTTTGTGTAGGTGTATGTGTATGGATATTGCATGTGAGTGCAGATATCTGCAGAGGCCAGAGGCATCAGATATTCTGGAACTGAAGTTATAGTTGGTCATAAGTCACTGACATGGGTACTGTAGACCAAATTCATCCAAAGCCAACACCACCCAGTGAGCTTGGTTCCATCAATTGAAACGAATTTAGTAAAGCAAGAAAGAATCTGTGATTTTTTTTCCCTTAAAGTCACTCAGCTTTATTTCATAACAACCTAGAAAATTTAAGTAGAATGCAATTTCTGAATTTTCCTCATCAATCCTGATGAGAATTCCAGTCTTTTAATTTTTTGGGACATAAGTAGGAAAGAATCAATATCTTCCTCTCAAATCTTCCCCACACTATCAAGCATTTGCTTGTCTTTCAAAATATTTCTGTGATACACTCATGTTTCAGCTGTGTGAACCTTATGGAAGCTATCATCTCTTACTCTCCAGAGAATTGCTATAGCTGCTGAAGAGACTCCTGATTCCAGCTCTCCAGTCTCTTGTCAAGTTAGCTTATATACTTAAAGCCATGATACAGCAGGAAATTTATCTTGTTGAGTAAAAACCATTTCACTCTTCTGCTTAAAACGCTCTGGAAACTTCTTGCCTCATTTCAAGTCAGGGCTAAAATACTAACATTGGCCTACAGGCCTCATGAAGTTTGCCCTTATGCCTACACCACTCATCACTCTGATGTTGAGTTCTGTTTGTCATGTCTCATTCCAACCTCACTAATGAATTTTCTGTCTCAAGAGCATAACAGTACATGCATTGAGTTTTGGGGCATAGCTTTCTGCCTCTGGCACTATTTCCCACCAAGACAGACAAAAAATAAAAAACAAACAAAAAACAAAACAAAACAAAAATAACCCTTCATTATCAATGCTGCCATGGCTTTCAACTGCTATGTTCATAGCCACTCTCTCAGTACTAGTTACTGAGACCACTGCTACAGAGCCCACACTGGATGCATTAATTCTGGAGATTCAGGTCTGTTCTAGACTTTTCTCCTTGGCTTGCCAAGGGCCATATTCATGTTCTCCACATTATCTTCCTTGAAGTGTCTGCGTTGTCTCTTTGTAAAAAGGAAAAATGTCATATTGGACTAGAGCTCATTCTAATGTTCCCATTTTATTGATAAACTTTGTAAAGATCTTATCTTCAAGTTAGATCACATGTGAGGCTCAGTCCTAAGGATTTTAATATGGGTTTGGGAAATATAATTCATCCTAAAGAACCTTCTCCAAGAAACCTTACTACTAAGCCTAACTCTATTGTCTAATTATCTTATTTTTCCTCATTGTTTTTACTACACTTATCACCTGTTTTTAAAAAAAAATATATTTTAATTTATTCTTTCATTCTTCTCAGCAAGATAGTACTACCATATCCTCAAAATGTAGAACAGATAGCATTTAGATATGATTGACAGTGATTAATTGAATAAGCTCATCTCTCCACGTAGGAAATACAACGGAGCTGATCTTGTCCTAGGAACAAGCTGAATATAATGCAGCCATTGTAATGACAGTCTCTGAAATTGTGAACATGATTTCCTATTAAACTATCCTTTAAATACATTTTAACATTTCAAATCATTGTTAATATCCTCATAAATGGCATCTTATTTTTCCTCATAATCTTCTAAGGCTTAGTAAAGCCACATACACACTTCCTGGTGTATTCATAGGAAAGAAATCACTTAGGACCAAGCACACCACTCTGGGTCATCTGTCCTCGACTGTAGATGTTCTCTATGCTCTTTTGAATTATCTGTCAAATGAGCCACATCATAAAATCTCTCTTTCTCAATTCCATCTCTCTGGTTATGATTGCATATTTCTAAATCTCTTCCAAAATTATAGCAACATCTTATAGCAACACCTGTCTTTTTTAATTATTGAGGCTACATACTAATTTACTAAGTTTAATTGTTTAATTACTTAGTCTACATACATACGAAAAATAGTTCATATAATCCAATGAACTCCCTAGGAAATAATGTATACTTATATTAAAAAATCAACCCCTACAAAGCCCTAACCCACACTCATTGCTAAAACAACAGACTATGTCCCTGAAAAATCCTACTTCCCTCAACTCTGTCTTGCCTGGAGAGAAAGACATGGAAGGGAAGTATTCTACTAATTCAAAAAGAAACAAAGTCTGTTAATAAGCCACAAGGAATAATCTATATACTAGCAGCATATAATTTGAGTAAACCTTAAATAATTGTTTTTGTGGCCAGTAATTGACTGATTTTCACAGAGACAACTTCTACTGCACTTATATTTAACTACATGTGTCTTCTTTTATGCAGAGACACAGACAATATGAACTTAAAGTTAAAGTGTCTTTGTTTGCAGCTATAACAGCCACGGGCAGTATTAGTGCAGCAAACTTAATCGCCTTTCTGCCTTTTTCCTTAAATAGTATCATATCATTTAGGAACACTTTAAAAAAAAATAAATTTTATCAATCATTCATTATGTGAATGTACCCATACTAAAACTGCAAAGAGCAGTAAGACAGTGCGACACCACATAAATACAAGATCATCACTTAAAAAGAAAACTTGAATCTCATTTTAATCAAAACAAAAACATAGGTGCAATGGAAAAGAAGCTTTAACTTCATTTCTCCTGAAAGAATAAGACTGAAAGTGAGAGCCAAGGCTAATTACTTCTGATTTTGTAGTCATTGTTTTCATTTTATGGAAGCCAGAGTTTAAAAGGGAAAGACTATTTTTGTCAGAGTACTACATGTAATAGAGTCAGGCTTCTGGAGGAGCCCTTTTGTCTTCTTTTAGGATTAGAAGTTCTTTCCAGCCACAGCTGCTTTGGGAAGACCTGTGCTGCTATAATGGGAAGCTCCAGATGACTGAGTTTCTGCCAGGAACACCATGATCAAAGCTGCAGAGGCTGCTAGCTTCAGCCTCTTTATATTTGTACTTTATTTCCTGGGCCATAGTTTTAGAATGAGTGATATTAATTCAGTGAATAAATCCATTCTGCATGCCACTAAATATTTCCATTTGTTGTGTAATCATATAAAATGATAATTGTGCACCTGTACTCCTCATTGCTGATGAATCTTGAGCCATGCTCCTAGGGACATCCAGATGTGCTATAGAGAGGAAAGTCAGAATAACATTAGTTTTTCAAATATGCAGATAAAAAACAAAACAGGTTTATGACTAGTGATCTACAATTTCTTTGTTTTTCATACATTTCATTTTCATTTTGGAAAGATACATTTCTTAATTTCTCCATAATATGTGATCTACACACACACAAAACAATATCAGACAAAATGTCTACCTAAATATCATCAAGTCAATCTGGCCATCTACTGCTGGGATGGGGCCTTCTCTGTAGTGTGGTGAATATACCCAGTGTAACTGTATGGAGTGTTATAATAACAGGAATATGCCCCCATACCTAGCCTTCAGAAATTTCCATATCCTGAAAAAAAAAAAAGCAGACTAACACATTTTGAGTATCAGTTGAAAAGATATAGACTAATCATTTTGTATTTTATTTGCTTCCAAACATTTTAAGAAAGAAATGTGTTTCCCCAAATAGGAAAAGTTGTTGAAACTTGCCAAATGGATGAGATAAACTAGAAAAATTGTAGGAAAAACACTCTAGGTCTTCTTCATACATGAGTGACTTTCCAGCATTAAAGAGTTCTTACAGAATCATGGCTACAGTGCACAAGTAAAGACTGAAATGCAATCTAAATGGATATTTATCACAGTCCTGCTTCCTTACTGCTTTGAAATTTTTTACACTCTCAGTCTTAACATAATAAATTATTTTCTAAATATGATAAATGTAATACCATATTTAGTGTGATATTTACTAATAATTATCTTGAAAATTAATATCAATTTAACATCAATATAATTTTTCAAAGATTACTTTTCCCCTAACTTTATTTATGTAAAGCTTTAATCTGAATTTTTTAAAAACAGAAGACAAAATGGAAGAGAATGTATACACTATGATATTTGTAACAGCTAACGGCCTTTGGAGTATCACCTACGTGTGCCTTTTATATGCTTACTTACAATCACCTTAAACAGTATAATGTTCTAGAATTGTATAAGTTATATATTAATGACTTAATTTCACCCTGACCTTCAGTCCCTTCAGCATTCCAAAGTACTGTTTGAATGATCAAAGACATAGTTATGCTCCATTTAATTTTAATGCAAAGAAGGTTATTAATAGGAATTATGGTAAATTATCACATAAAACTAATAATATTCTATGCATTAGTAGTATATGTTAATAAGACTAATAAGTTCACAGATACTGTAATTTGTTATATGTTTGAAATTTTTGTTCTAAATATTCACAAATAATGTTCTAAGGATGTGTTTCTGAAACACACTCTTTTACAATGGTAGTTTTAGACTTTTTCATATAAAAATGAATCATTTTTCTCTGGAGTATCCTAAAACCCCCTTTTCCCTATATAGTATAGGGTAATTGTCCATTGATGAGCCCACCTCCCATTTAAGACTATCAATGCCGACAGGACCAGGATTCCTTTGTCTATACACAGAATGGTCTAGGGATGCTGGTTATGTGGTGGAACAGGAGAAAAGACAGTAATTACAATGCATGCGGATCAGTGTAGGGGTCAACAAGAATATATAGGAAGATACAGTATGGGAGCTTGTACAACGATGTGAATTCAAGAAAAGTCTCAGTAGTGTAGATTGTACAGAGGTCAATGGATCTGGATGGAAAAGCACACAAACGCCGGTAAGAGCTAAATAAGAAATCAGAATGCAGTAAGGGAAGACACTGAGCACTCTTTTCCCGTGGACTGAAGCTCATAGACAAGAATGGGGGAGGGGAGAGAATCAAGAGGGGGAGGTTGAGAAGCAAGGGAGAAATGGGGAAAGAAACATGTGGAAGCTCCTCAGATGAGTAGCTATCTTCTGGAGCATTAAGATACTGCCAGAATGCTTGTCAATTATATTAAGTTAGCCCTTACAGCAGCTCTGTGGATCAGGTCCTCAGTCACTACTTTCCACATTCAGGTGGCAAAAGCAAGGCTTTGTGATGCCCCTCAGTCACTCAACTGTGAAGCGAACCAATAATACAATGAGACTGCAAATCCTGAGCCACCTGTCTCAAAAGTGTGCACATAGTCTGCACATGAGCACCCATCTAAACCTTTTATATGGCTTTTCAATGGAAATGAATTGCTTAGAACATTATCAGAAAGGACTGGAAAACAGCAACCTAATGAACATATATCTACACCCTAGCTACTCTCATTGAACAGCTCACTATGCACTCAGCCCCCACTGCACCCAAGGGACCTTCTGCCATGCTACTGTGGTGACTGATCCACAGAATATAATAGTGGTTGCAGGGGGACCACAGCATTGGGTAATTAATTATAGAACTCATTGTACCAATGAAATACTTAAAGAATAAAAGTGAGGGAGAATTTGCATAGTGGAACCCCCAAACCACCAAACACCAAAGGAAAATATTCCCTCACCATTGAGGCGTCCTATTCCTGTGGACTGGAGGTCACAAATACTATGTGTGTTAGGTCACAAGAACTATGCACTCTTCCACCAAATCCACTAACCTCCTTGCTATTTTTATGTTCACTACAGTTTGCGTTGTTTGTTGTTGTTGTTGTTTTGTTTTTTGGTTTTGGGGGGTTTTTTGCCAGTGAAATTGACCTTGCAAATATTCTTTTCATTCTGCTTCAGCAGGTGTTCTAATTTACATTTACATTATAATTACATATACTAATACCATCATTGTAAGACATGCCCAAGATAAATCTCTATTACAGGCATACTGGTAAGCATGAAGTGCACATCACTTTTGAAATCTTCTGATTTAGACAGTGAGATACACCTAGAGTGGATGAAAGCCCCATTGTGTATGTGTGTGTGTGTGTGTGTGTTGACATTTCTTTTCATTTGCTTTGCTATTTCTACTACTACAAAGCAAGGCATAAATAAATGTAAAGGACTGGGAACAAGTTAGCTTACTAACTAGTTAGATAGATATTGACATCAGAAAATACAGAGGAGGTAAATGCACATTCTTGATAGGCTACGTACAGCTATCATTTTATTAGAAGGAATTTTAAAATGCTTCTGATTCAGCTCTTATATTTTTTAAATGAAACATCAGAAATACACAGCATTGGGCCTGCATTTAGTGCAACAACATTGTGGTTGCCAGAATTGTACTCATTTCTGTACATCCTATCTGATCCATCTTAACCAGAAGTAGACCGACTTGCTTCCACATGTGTCTAACCACCTCTCCTTACCGTTAGAAGAATTTGGATATTGAGTTGCTTTGAAAACCTTGATTATTTAAATGGTTTTATTTGTTATTGTCATGTGATTATGACCTATGTGTGTTTGAATAAAAGTGCATGTGTACCATAGCTCAAGTGTGGAGGATGGAGGGCATTTGAGGTGAGTTGGTTTTTCTGCCCTGGATCTCAGAATCAAACTTAGGATGCCAAGTTTTCATTTGTTTAAAAAGTGTGTTCTATTTATTTTTAGTGTACATGTGTGCTTGTAGCATGTGTTTGTGCTATGTGTGTGCTGTGTGCCTGTATACCTGTGTGTGTGGTGCATGTGTTGCGGGGTTGGGGGGTGTTTAAAGAATAACTTTCAGAACTGGACTCTGTCCTTGGTGTGACTTCAAAGCTACTGACTTCACGTTGTCCGGTTTCATTGGCAAGACGTTTTACCTGCTGAGCTATCTGGTTGCTTCTGTTTGAATACACCTGGAAGTTCAGTATTCTGACTCAGTGTGAATGGAAGTTGAAATATGACAGCAATAAAAGAGAAATGTGAGTGGAATTTTTACCCAGAAAAAATGATTTTAAAAAGCACATTTGTACATGGGAAGTGATGTCAATATCCACATCTCTTCTCAAGTTCTGAAATTCCCAATGAGTAAAAACAAAACAAGGACAAAACCAAAGGCAGCCCAGTGGTATATGACTTCAGTTCTGCACTCAGAAAGCTAACACAGGAGGATAACATTCTTGAGTGTGATCTATACAGTGAGTCTAAGCTACATAGTAAGTTTGGAGTCCAGTTTGGGTTATGCATCAATACTTTCTCACAGATAAGCAAGGGGTTCCCATCCCAAAAAGGTAAGGTAAAGAGCATACAAAAGAGTATAATAAGTACATTATATGTCTCTTGTCTTCTCTTGATGAAATGTAAATATAAATACACCGTGACCTAAATTTGAAGAGATTAGATATATGACTGGATATGAATACATGGAGTACAACATGTGTCGTAATCAGGACACTGCAGATATATTACTATTTTTTATTTATTTAATACTGTTCTTTTGAGAAAGTCAGGGAGTTTTATATTCTTTTATGAGATGAATTTGCCCATTGAAATTATGTTGTCTTTACAACAATCCTTGCCATGAAAAGCAAATTTGTATATAGAAATTAACTTATAGGATGATAAATAATTATAGGCTATTATTATCTTTCTTCCTAATATTGAAAAATCTCTATATCTTATGTATATACATATATCTAAATACCCACCTTCTATTATTCCCTGAATAAAGCTCATTTGTTGTTAAATGATACAGTTTTCTTATGATGTAATATTGCAATTAAAACCCATACTTGAAAAGGTGAAGCAAAATTAGCATCAACTAAAATTGGGAAACAGAAAACATTAGTGTAATAATATCTGAATTACCACTACATATGCAGGAATGTGAATAAGTTAATCACAGTTTATGATCCCTATGAGAACCATGTGTTAGAAGAATACTCTGTTTAGTCCATAAAAGCTACTCTCAGTATTACTTTACTTGGAATGAATATGACAAATACCATTTGTAAAAAAGGAAAACTGATGCAGTCATATGACTAATTCTATTGATATTAACTCAGTCCAAGTCTATTCTAGGGTAAACTTGGAGTCTGACTACCCAAGCCAATCTATGTAAAGAAAAAACATGTACTCAAGTTTGCCTAGGAATTAAGGGACAGATTGGTTGGATGAATAAATTACAGAAAACAAAATAAATGTAGTATACAGATTTATTATATCTATGTCTTTGACAGTTTTTTCATGTGTGTGTGCATGCATGGGAGTGTATGTGTGTGTGTGTGTGTCTGTGTGTGTTGTGTCTGTGTGTGTGTGCATGCATGGGAGTTTCATGTGTGTGCATGTGTGTGTGTCTGTGTGTGCGTGTGCATACATGGGAGTATGTATGTGTGTGTGCATGTGTGTGTGCATGTGTGTGTGCATGTGTGTGTGCATGTGTGTGTGCATGTGTGTGTGTGTTTGTAGGTAGTATATGTCAGTGTATGTGCATATGTAATTATGTGTGTGAGGAAGGGAAACCAGAGATCAACATCAGGTATTTTCCTTGATTGTTCCCCTTCTGCCCTGATTATTTGAGACAAGGTCTCTCACTGAACTGGAACTGAATCTGAATAGGCTGGTTGGGCAGAGTCATAGATGATTTTTTTCTACCTATTCAGCACCTAGATTATAGTAGACAGCTACCATGCCTGCATTTTTTTTTTTAACATGGGTGCTGTGTATTTGAACTCAGGTCTTCAGGATTGTAGACAAACATTTTACTGACTAAACAACTCCTCAGCTTCAAACTTTTCCAACTTAAAATTTTTTTCTAGTCTTAAAAGTCTCAACAGACATTAAAACTTGCTCATGATCAACAGAATAGTTAAGTTGCCTGAATTAGACAGCAGTATATGCTATGAGGGCAGGCCAATACTTAAGGGATCATACGGAAGCATGTCTTTGGGGACAGGGCCTATTAAACGAAGCTTTTAATCACAGAATGTAGAGAATTGCATCAGTCGTGGTTTATACATTGGCATCACTTTAAGACCTTGCTTGTTCCAAGACTATTGGATCTCACCAGGGAGTGTTTGGTCTATTCAAACAAGGTATTTGAGGGCAGTTTAATAAAGAATCTATTTGTGGAGTTGAGGACAGCGATATGTATAGAAACCAGTGAGGAATGCTGGAGAATTCTGACTACAGCAAAAAGCCATCACCATTTCTAGGTTAAGCAGAATACAGGTAAGGAATTTATACCTGAAGGAGAGGGAGATTGAAAGGGCACTGTGGCTTTAGTAGGAGACCATATCTATGTCCTTCTTATTGATTTGAAAGAAAACGAGTATGCAGATCATTATTCTACTCATCATTCTGTGTCCTTCAATAATCTGCATACATTTCCTATTAGCTGAATCCAATTTCAAAACCCCAGAACAAGAGAGCATTAAAGCAAGTCCCTACAACTTAGCTTCCCAGGACACAAACGGAGTTGGGAGAATGGAGTCTAAATCAGGTTGGACACACAGATAATATCTAGAACACCTGCCCTGCTACAGTTAATTACAGTGCTGTGCTGAGCCAGGCCAAAGCCTACAGCAAAGGAAGTGAATGTGATAATATGATTCTGTTGGCTTAAAATATTACTATTTGATCCCAGTGGGATTTTTGCAGTCTTTTATTTTGAAAATATGGAGTACTGTAATATCACTCATCTTGATTTACAACATTTTGAATTGTTCACTCTTCAAAATTCTACCCTCTGCCCACGTTATCCATTGACAGAGGCCTAGATTTTACATTCTGACAATTACACTGTAACTTACTGCATGTTTTGTTATGTTTTCTTCCTTCACAAATTCATTGAAAAGTACTGTTCTTAAACCTAATAGGAAAAATATAAGCTGATTTTACACATATAAAATACGAATAGATTTTTATTCTTTGGAGCAATCAAGAGTATGTATATTGGTTTCTCTATCAGAAAGCTTTTTGTGTTTGATTGTCTTAGAAATCAGCACATATTTAAATGAATGCTGCTGTAGCTAAATAACTGGTGGTAGTTGTTCCTAGATTGCCCAACTGGCCTATCATTTAATTTTGACATTAGTATCATTCTATTGCACTGAAAGTTTTATGAGTACACAGGAGAAGTTTTTATCTTTATCTGCTTTCTTGCTATTACTTCAGTAACCTTCAAATATAAAATCTACAAATATTGGTTGAATAAAATGAATGAATTGAGCAATGCTCATATAGCATAAGAATCATTGATTTCAGATTTTGCATTCCTGGCCAACAGGTTTAAATAAAACTATAGTTACAACCTCGATGATGCGATGAAAAAAAAATTGTATTATGAGACAAATTAAAGTCGGAAGACTTAACATCAAAAGAGTGTAAGTTCTGTCACAGTGGCCTGATCCCACTTCTTCACAACCGATTTCCACTGTCATGTGCATTCCGCAAATGACAGAATCAAAATATTGCTAAGGTGTCGGAGAAGTAGGCATGAGTTTGAGGTTAATGAATGTGATAGTTAGTTTTTTCATTATTTACAGGTAGTCTATTTTAAACAATAATCTACTTTAATTGCATTTGTAAAGTTACATCCATATAAATCCAAGTAATAGTCCTGCAAAGAATTATTATGACATCCAAAATAAAACTTGGATTTACCTAATGTATGCCAAACTAAGCATGAATGTGTCTTACTTGAGTTTACTGGTATATACATATGTACATATACATATATAATTACTAACAAACAGTTACTGTATTTACTCCGTAGTACTATAATAATTACTAACGAATAAAAGTATTTCAACATTATTTGGTTTTGTCATGACTGGTTGGAGCCTTATGAGACTGGATGACTTTTAAGTTTTCAATTGAAATTATTTTCCTTTTGGGCAATTCTTATAGTGAGATTATTAAGGAAAAAAATAGTTCTGATTAAGACGAGAGAAGGTAACGAAAATCAGAAGTCATTAATAAACTATCATCTTACTCTAGACCATCATCAAACTTACCCTATAGAAACATAAAATGGAAGAACTTACTTCTCTACATATTCACACTTAGTGTGTTTTTGTCATTTATAGTGACACGTGTTAAGTCAGCTTTGTCTAATACAGTTAGCAAATACAACCAGAATTTCGATGACATTGTTTCTTTATCCAGACCATTAAACTGCAACCATAGCCCATATAATCCTCCCTGTGTATGACCAATGCACATTTCAAGGGGTCTCCACATATCCTATGTCTATAATACTGCTTATCAGACACGCAACTTAAAATTCTCAATTGTGGTGGGACGATGGCAATGTCAACACCGGAGATCCAGCCCCAGATCCCATATAAAAAGTCCAAATCTTATCTGAAGAGATGGTTCAGTGATTAAGATCAGTGTTTACTCTTACAGAAGAATTGAATTTGATTCCGAACACCTACATGGTGGTTTATAATCCCCCCCAACTCCAATTCCACTTGATGTGTAACAGCAAAAATTGCTCTTAACCGATGCAATGGTTAATCTTGAATGCCAACTTGAAAGAAGCTGAGGATGAGGGCAACCCTGTAGTAGGACCAGCAGTTTCAATTAATCTGGAACCCCCTTCCTCGAAGATCTCTCAAACACTAGACTACCCACCAGGCAGCGTACACCAACTGATATGAGGCCCGCAACACATATACAGCAGAGGACTGCCTGGTCTGGGTTTAATCAGAGAAGATGCACCTAACCCTCAAGAGATTGGAGGCCGCAGGGAGTTTAGAGATCAGGTGGTGTGGGGGCAAAGGGGAGAGGAACATCCTCGTGGAGACAAGGGTGTGGGTTGGAAATATGGGACGTAGAACAGTTGGAGGGTGGACAGATGGGGGTGGGGGGAAAGAATCTCTGTGGAAATGCATTTCAGCATCTCTGTGAGGGCTTTTCTACAATAGGTTAATTGAGGAGAAAAGACCCACCCTAATATGCGTACATGATCCATGGACTGGGGTCTTAGATGAGTATTAGGGAGAAATGGAGCTGAGTGCCAGCATCATCTCCTGCTTGCAAGCTGTAAATGTCATGTGACCAGATTCCCCAAGCTCTAACCCCTGTGATTTCTCCACCGAAAACCACTGTACTTGGGCCCTCCTCCCTCCCTCCCTCCTTCCCTCCCTCCCTCCCTCCCTCCCTCCCTCCTTCCCTCCTTCCCTCCCTCCCTCCCTCCCTTCCTTCCTTCCTTCCTTCCCTAAGTTTATTTGTTCAGAGCAGTGTATCACAAAAAAAAAACCATGAGTAATTGTGTAACAGAGTAGAGTTTTGATTTTACAAAATGAAATAAGTCCCAGGGACAGATGACGGTGATGGTTACACAGGACTGTAGACTTATTTAATTCATTTTTCAAATGGCTAAAAGGTACATTTATGTTATGTATAATTCACTGCAATTTTAAAACGTGATACATGAAAAGGAAACATGAATGAGACCATTCCCTGGGCATCGCCCTATAAGAAGCTGATGCAATGAAGAATTCTTGGTGATGTCACTAAAATAGACAATGTGAAGTTTGGCTTCTTATATTTTCTAAGCGTTAGAAAGCACTGAAGTTGTTCAAAGGTCAAAATACTTTTTTATTTTGAATGTCACATACTGTTTTACCTTTGCTGAGTATGTTCATAATGAATGTGAATTAATCAGATGAGCTATTATTTGACAGCTAGAATTTTTTTACATTTAGATTTGAAGGCATTAAGGAAAAAATGTGAATAAACATTTGACTTGAACTAATGAATTCCAGTTGAATTTGTAGATTGAAAGTTAAATGGTGTGTGTGGTATGTGTGTTGTGTGTGTTTGTGTGGTAGTGTGTGTAGTCTTATTGTAATAAAAATATTTTTGTTGGAGAGGAATTAAATAGTCTCTATATTCTAAATTTCTTCTGGTTCTAATATGATGTTAATATATTGATGATGATGGTGATATGAGGAGGGGAGGAGGATAGTAACTGTTTTGTGTGTGGTGTGTGAGGTTGAGATGGTGGTCTTCAATCGTTAATAGGAAAGATAGTCCCAAACAAAAGAGGGCATATTCCTGGAGCGTTTAAGAACAGGAAGCAGAAAATTGAACCAAGAGTACTCAGGTTGTAAATATAAACCCAATCATAACTCATCTCTAGCCATATTTGATATTAGATTGTCAAGTGAGAATTGCCACTACTCAGAAATATTGGCTATAACTGTCTCTAGAGCATTTAAAGGTATTAATCTGAATGTTGGAAAGTTCGAAATTATAATTGGGTAAAGATTCTTTTTACTGTGAAGTTCCAGATACTGGAATATAATTGAAAATGACAAGGATAGCTAACGCTGTCTTGTTGTTGGGCATTTGTGGTGTGTTGGTTGTGTTGTGTGCACATCTGTGATATAATAAGTGTCCACAAACTACAGAAAGGCATCCAATTCCTGGGAAGCTGTAATTAAGAACGTGGCAAGCCACCTGAAATTGGTACCGAGAAGTAAACTCAGGTCCTTGTAAATAGTAAACACTCGTAATCATAAACTCATCTCTCCAGCCCCATGATTTGAATTTTAATTGTCTAAGGTGGACATGCCACACTCCACAAAATATTTGGCTATACTACTTTTTGTCTCAGAGCATTTCATAAGGTTATTAATGCTAAGAAAATGTTGAAAATTCTGAAAAATAATTTATGAAATTGGAGTAAAAGTATTTTCTGTTTTTGTACTGTTGAAGATTTTCATTTGATTTGAGAATACAATAATTATTAGAAAATGAGCATATGTGATATGTCATTTTAATCTGCATTTCTTGCTTTTCAGTTTTAGGGACTGATCTCTTACTGTTTGCTTTAAGATTCATTTTCAGATGGAAATTATGTTAACTAAAAGCAAATTCAAGGGATCTTATTCAATTTCAAAATGAGTCCTAAAGTAGCCAAGAAAGACTTGCAGGTAACACTAATTGACTCACTTGAACAATTTAATGAATGAACAGTGCCTTGGTGGTTCAAGAAGATTTGCAGAGCAGACAAGTCTTTAGAGGAGGGACACAGTGGTGGGCTAGCAGGAGCTAATACTAACCAATCAAGAGTAATCTCCCAAGCTGATCCTCTGACAACTACATAAGAAGTTACCAAGGACCTAAGCACAGCCCATTCAAAGGCCACTCAACACTTGAGACAAACTGAAAAGACGACACATGTTATGTGGGGGTTTGTGAGCTGAGCGAGAACTAAGGGCTTACTAAAGTAATGCTGGAGAAATGGCTCAGCAATGAAAAGTACTGGGTGCTCTTCATGGGACTTAGGTTCAGTTGCCAGATCCATGTGGTACCTTACAAGTGTCTATAACTCTAGTTCGGGGAACTTAGGACCATCTTCTAACCACTACGGGTACCAGGAACACTCAAAGTACCCTTACATAACCAGGCAAAACACTCATACACATAAAATAACTATTTTTCAAAACTCATCCTTTTGAAGTATTGTTCTGCTTTATTCTACACAATAGCATACTATTTCTCATCAGATTTTGATGTGCAACAAAAAGTATACTCCAGAACACAACTGGAATTGATCAGATCAGTAGTAGAACCCAGAAGAAGCTCCAAAACACTTTCTAAAACATAATTTGAACCAAAAGAAGCTCATGGTCACTAATGCTCTGATCTTCATAGCCTTCTGAATTTCACCAAAACCGTTATACATGGTTAGTATGTCAGAATCTCATGTGGTGTACTGAGAACGTAGTTCAGGCAGCTCTCAAGTAATGAACAGAGAGCTCAGTTCTCTCCATTCCACCTGACCATGTCTGTTGGCGTGAATTAAAATGGCTTCCCTAGACTCATCTATTTGAATGATAAGGAGTGGCATTGGAGATGTGGTCTAGTTGATAGAAGTGTGTCACTGGAAGACAGCTTTGAGTTTCAAATGCTCAAGGCAGGCCCAGTGTTTTCTCTTCCTGCTACCTGGATGCAGACATCTCAGTCCCTCTCCAGCACTATGTGGCCTGCATGCCCATTCTCCAGACCCTGATGACAATGGACCAACCTCTGAACTGTGAGCAGCCCCAGTTAAATGTTTTCCTTTATAAGAGTCGTCATGGTTGTTGTGTTTCTCCATAGCAATAGAATATTGATTAAGATACCACATGTTCATACCCAAGTGAATAAACTGGTTTAGGAAATTTTGTCTCGTCTACCACATTCACCTTACCTCTTGTGTATCAACTGTAGCTTCTTCAAGCAACTCAGCATCTCTGCAGGGAAACCCTTTAAACAACCAGCAGAAAGTAGAAAAAACATTCCATGAGTTTGCCAAAGGCTTTTTTTTTTCTTTTGCTTTTCTTTCAAGACAGGGTTTCTCTTTGCAGCCCTGCCCATTCTGGAACTTGCTTTGTAGACTGGGCTGGTTTCAAACTTCAAGAATCACCTGCCTATGCCTCCAGAATGCTGTGATTAAAAGTGTGTATCACCATTGCTATGCTAAAGTATGGGTTTTACACTACAGGAATAAGCAAACTGATTTCCCATAGGCAAAAATGCATTGACTATAATGATTCCTATTTTGATTAATAAAGATGTATTTGAATGTATTTATGAAGTTTAAATTTCAAAATTCAAAACTGAAATTTCTTTTGAACCAACCTAACATTTCTGCATTCGTATTAGTTTCTGATTGATGCTGATATGAAACATCAAAAATCCACGTGCTTTAAACAATATGAACTAACTTTCCTATTATTCTAGAGGCCAAAATTCAGAACCAGCTTCATGGAACTAAACTCAGCATTGGCAGGGGTGCTTCTTCTGGAATTTCTGAGGGACAATCTTTCTCCTTGATATTGCTACAGGCACCTGAATTTGTTGTCTTTACCACACAAACTTCATTTGTCCTCAGATATTCCCTCACCTTCTTTGTCTTGGTAAGGATTCTGAAAGAATTATATTTAATTATGTCTTATTAACTATACAGGATTTTTTCTTTTAGTATGCCTATTTTCTTAATGTCTCTTCTGTATATTGCACCCATCCATACTATGTAAGGGGCTTATCTGAGCAAGACACAACTGCTGCAAAGAAATAAGTAATCCTTCATATTTAGATGTGGAACTAATTCCAGCCATGTGCATTTCAGAGAGGAATATAAACAGCCTGAAATAGATTATTAAAGTTCATAAGGTTGGCCTGGTGTAACTCAAAGAATTTGCAGGTTTGACACCAGTTGATGCATGGTCCATGATGCAAACAAAGAATTTAAAAACAAAACAAAAACAAAAAGAGAGAACAACTGAAATGTTGCAAGATGAACGCCATGCACATGTTAAAACATTATGGTTAAATGTATATGTTTGGTTTTTGAAGTATAGCTAAGAGCCAAGTTTGTTAGAAAATATAATATTTGTAAAGGGAAGTGAATAAACAAGACTAAAAAAGGAGATCGAGGCCAGATGACATTTATTTCTTAACATATTAATAACCTGGTATGTGTTCCTTTTAATTATCTTTTTTAGAGCTAAAATTACAAGGTTACTAATACACAATAGAGAATAATTAAATATACCATTTAGATAAAACTTTTTATACAAAATAATGTACACTTTACTTCCTGTATCCAATTTTACAATATACTTCCCCCTCAAAACAATAATCTATAAGCAAAAGTCTTATAAGTTTAAAGAAAAACAAAAGCCAAGACAGAATTATGAGGGATAAAAGTGTTCAAAAATACCATTGAGTTTCTTTTTGTATTGGCCATCTACAGCTGGGATGGGGATTATGCAACTAAATGTGGTTTATACACAGTGACACTTGACTGGAGAAAACTTTTTTGATCTGAGAGTGATTATAAACTGCTGATACTTTCTGGGTTAGGCTTGGAGGCTTGGATCCATTTTGCATCTCAGTGCTGAGACCCCATCTGGCTTAGACCCGTACAGGCCCTATGGATGATGCCACAGTCTGTGAGTTCACATGTGTGGCAGTCCTATTCTGTCTATGCCTCGTTTCCTTGGTGTCTTACATCCCTACTGGCTCTTAGAATCTATCTGCTCCCTCTTCTGCAGATTTCCCTGAGCACTAAAAAGATGGAGACATTCCATTTAGGACTAAATATTACAGTCTTTTACTCTATGCACAATGTCCAGTTGTGGGTCTCTGCATTTGCTCCCACCTACTGGAAGAGGAAGTTTCTTGGAAGACAGCTGAGCAGGATACTGATTTATGGATATCATAGGCTTATATTCTTTTTTTTAAAAACTACTTTTAATAAGTTTTTTTCAAATGATTCGATTCCCTTCTAGCCCACTGTCCAAAAGTAGGGGAGAAAAGAAGGTAAATAGGACAAGGGGATGTGGACCTGTTTAGAAGTAGGTCTTTGAGGCGATTCTAATTTCCATTTGTCAAGACACCATCAAGTCCAGTTTAGTAGTGTCAAGACACCAAATAGGAATCAATAGTGGTGGCATGATCCAGCAGAAACAGTCAGGTCTCTGCCAAATTGACATGTATCAATGACAAAGAGAGCAAACAGAACTTATTGGGATGGCAGGAGAAGTTCCCTGCCATGCTTATTGCAATGAAGCAAAGCTAAGCAAAGATGCAAGATCAACTAAGCTTTGCAAAGCTAGCTATGCAAGCCAAGAACACCTTAACTGTCTGTTGAGTCCTATTTATACTCTCTCCAAACATCATGTGTCCTCCCACGGGTCTTGCCTCAGCAAAACACCACATGAGTCTGTATCAGCAAAACACCATGTGAGTCTGTATCACCTGACATATCCAGAAACTTCCACTTTAGAGTAAAGCAAGACTTATTAGGAGCGAAGTTTCTTTAGCACAGCAGTTGTATTTTGTTTTCCCTTAGGTCCGTGGCCTTTTTAGTCTCAGGTTGTTGGTTACCTAGTGTTGGGATGAGTTTCATCTCATGGAGTGTACTTTAATCCAGTCAGATATTGATTAGTTACTATCACATTTGTGCCGCTATCGAAGCAGTGTATCTGCAGGCAGGTCATCATTGTAGATCAAAGAGTTTGCAGCTGAGTTGGTATTTACCTTTCTCCTCTGGTTGAGTTCAGAGTACCTTCCAGTACCATGAACCGCATACAAAAGGAGTGAAGGCTCTACGTAACTCAGTTTCCCATTTTCAGTGAGTTATGTAGGTGTTATTTTCAGCAGTAAGGCCTTAGCAGCAATTGTGGAGACCAAACAATAGCTGTGTCACTATCCTGAATTGTTTCAGGGTTCCTCTGGGACCTCTACGGAAAGAATTCAATTCACTGTAACCCATTTCTGACACTGAAGATTTCAATTGGTGGTGAGAGATGTCTAGTTGGGACTTTGTTTAACCCATTAGTTGGTGTTTTCATTTAGATTGTTTTTAGTATATATGTAAGAAGCTTTTACTCTATAGTAGGTTTCCCTAAGATCCTTCAAATGGTCCTCGGATTTAGTTATCCCTCCAAATATTTATCACCTAACTCCCTCTTCCCTCTCTTTCTTTGTTTAATTGTTTTGGTCAAGTCTCCACCCCTGTCATCCCCAGTTCATCTACAACTATATATCCTACTATCCTTTTCTTGGAAGATGTTTTTCTCCATTCCCTTACTCTATACCTAATCTTTGTGGTGCTATGGGTTCTATCCTGCCTATCATGGGCTTACCAACTAATATCCACATATAAGTGATTCCATGGCATATTTGTCTTTATGGGTCTGAGTTTCCTCATGCAGGTTTTTTTTCCTACTTCCATCTACTTACCTGTGAATTTTACGATTTTATTTTTTAACAACTGAGTAATGTTTCATTGTATAAATACACCACCTTTACTTATCCATTCAACCATAGACAGATATCTAGGCTGTTTTCAGTTTCTGGCTATTCTGCATAGAGCAGCAATGAACATGGATGAACAGGTGTCTTTGTAGTAGACTATAGGGGTATTAGGGGAATTTAAGCTAATGTCATAGTTGGGTCTTGAGGTAGATCTATTCCCAGCTTCCTGGGAAAAAGCCACACTGATTTCCATAATTATTCTACAAATTTGCATTCCCTTGAGCAATTGGATGAATATTCCCTTTATAACATAATCTCTCCAGCATGAATTGCTATTTGTTTTATTGACCTTGGCTATTCTGACACATATACGATGAAATCTGCAAGCAGTTTTAAGTTGCATTCCCCTGTTGACCAAGGATGTTAAACATTTCTTTAAGTGTTTCTCGGCCAGTTGTGTTTTATCTTTTGAGAATTCTCTGTGTAGATCTGTAACCCATTTTTAAGCTGAGATTTCTGTTTGTTTGTTTGTTTGTTTGTTTTCAGTCTGGTGGGGTTTTTTGTTTGTTTGTTTATTTGTTTGTTTTTTGTTTTGGGGTTTGTTCTTTTTTTTTTTTTTTAGATATTAGCTCTCTATGGAATGTATAGTTGTTAAAAAATCTTTTTTCATTCTTAGTCTACTGCTTTGTCCAAATGGTAGTGTTCTTTGCAACACAAAACCTTCAGTTTCAAGAGTCCCATTTATTGTGTTCTTAGTGCCTATGCTATTGGTGCCTTGTTGAAATTTTTTTCTGTGCCAACAAGTTCAAGACTATTCCTCACTTCTATCTGATTCAGTGTTTCTGAACTTATATCAAGGTACTTGATACATTTGGAATTAAAATTTTTAAAGGGTGATAAGTATGGTTCTATTTGTATTCTTCTATATGCCGTCATCTATTTTACCAAGCATACTTATTGGAGATGTCTTTTTCTAGAGTGTATTTCTGGCTTCTTTATCAAAAACCAGCTGTCTGTAAGTATGTGGAATTATGTCAAGATCTTCAATTAAATTCCATTGATGAGTATCTCTGTTTTTATGGCAGTACAATACATTTTGGGCTATATCTCCATAGTACAATTTGAGATCAGGAATGGTGTAATGAGAAGCCCGTAACTATGCTAAGCAGAGTCTTATTGCTTGAGGAGTTGAACATCAAATGTTCACAGGGAAAATGGCAAAACCACACAGGGCTTTAGAGAGCCAGTGCAGACAGATAGTAAAGTGGCATAGTTGGAAGACTGTATTAGTTTGCTATGCCTACTGTAAAAAGATTGCCAAAAGTAATAAATGTCCTAATTTTACGGTCAAAGTTGTAGAGAAGAGAATTCCAGTATAAGGTTGGTATTGAAGAACCATCCTTCTGCCTTCTTACGGTTCTTTGGCTCTTTATCACTCTGGATTTCATCCTGTGTTCTATGGATGTCTATGTGTCTTTGTATACCTTAGTGTCCTTTTTTTTACAAAGCCACAATCATATTGGCTGCAGACCTATCCTAATAATCTCATCTTTCTGTAATACGAGACAGCATAGACACCACCACTAATGAGAAACATAACCTATCAAGACATTAATCTCCTGGCATCTTGAACTTAAAATGCACTAGCTAGCTTCCAGAACAATCAACACTTTTATGACATACAATTGACCTAGGGTAAGATATTTTGTTTCAGTAAGATTGGACCGAAACAGGCATTATTTCCAAACAACGACATGTTCCCATGGACTAGAGGTTAGGACTGAAGAAAGAAAAGCACACTTTAGCTAACCATAAACAGAAAACTGGAAAGTGAAGAATTGCGGGCTTTGTGAAAATGGTTTTGGCGAAAGTGCTGGACTTAGGAATCTGTGGTACTGTAGAAAAAATAAAGGTGTGAAGGGAAACTGCACCAAATACATTGTGGGTCTTAAATGCCACAGGATTTATTTATAATAAATCATCTTAAAGTTTTAAAGTAAGCAACGCAACTGCTCATTAATGTGTGCTAAGATGCAGTGGGACTGCGCATGTGCTGCGAAGTTCAGTCTCCCATCCGTGTGCATCAGTATTCCTTTTCTACTGCGGGCCAGAAAAATGGAATCTCAGCAGTATCTTCACAACACAGAGGTTTGCCTTTCTATTCAACTGAATATGCTTTTTGTTAAAGAAACAAGATAAACATTATATAATTTAAATAATTTGTTCCCTCTCTCTACAGACTCCATGTTTTGGACTAAACTCTGGGAAAGTAAAGGACTTCAATTTTATTTTAACTTAATCAAATGCAAATTCATTTATTTTTATTCCCCAATCTAAGTGAATTGCGATCATATGCTGGTAGATGTTTTAAGATCCACACAGCACTTCATCTTCCTTAAAAGGATTGTCCTGCCTAGGATCTTTGATAGAGTGTTCTTGCCGCACTGACTTTCAAACTGAATGCTCTGAGAAGACTTCAAAAAGACAAATTAAAAGTTTAAATAAATTCATTTAAGGATGAGCAGGGGTCAAAATATGTGTATGCCAATTCTTAGAACTGAGAGATTTTCATTTATGTTAATGTGGGCGGAAATAACAATTTCATTGCTGAAACTGTTTCTGAAAAATAAAAATTAAAATGAGATGTCACGTATAGTATTAGGGACACTAGTGGCATGCCTGTATATTAAAATTCAACATAATATGTGCAGTTGATCTTTTTGTCTCTGAAGAGTGTTCACAGTTCGGCTTGAAAAATGAGATGACGCTTTCTCTACTCATCCCCTTCTTTTGCCTCCAATTTCCAATTTTTTTTTCCTTCTGAAACTGCCCAAGGTCACTCCCTAGCCAGTCAGCCAGCAGTAGAAAATCAAAGTAGTCATTTTACAAGGCTTAGCTTGTAATTATATTAGCAAACTGTTTCTGTGGTCTGTGTTTCCCTCACGTATGCATCTCAGAAGAATGAACTGACTCCTAGGTATACATATGTCTGTGTTTGCAGAAATTAGTGTTCATGAATAATTGCCTTCTGTTTAGAATGATTGGGTAAGATTCTTATCAAGCTCCTAATTAGGACTAGGAGAATGCATCTTGCTATTCCAATGTAAAGAACAAACCCCACATCTCTCATGACACAGGCGTCACTGAGAGCTAGAAATTCTGAAATTCATACTTCAAATGAAAGAACCTGATGGAAATCTAGATGAAAAATCCTAAGCAATTAGAAGTAATATTTGTGTTGAGTTTTGTTGAGTTATTGTTTCTGAGTGAGTGACATTTCATTACAATATACAATAGCTTTCAAATTCTAAATGAAAATATTTCTTGTGCACACACTTATGAGACCTCCCTCTCTCTGAACCCCTTTAACAAATTCTGTAGGGAATAAAATGCAAGTTTGCCTACTTTGTAATTTCGTCTGTGCCCAAGCTCAGCCTACTACTTTTAAATGCTTCCAGCTTTCCTGAGAAGGTGATAACAAGGCTGTGTTGACATTTCGTACAGACTCATCCCTCTGCTGGGAAACCATCTCAACCTGGGGCTTCCTAATGGCGCATCAATAATCTTTGTGTCATAGGTGAAGACTAGTAAAATTAGCACTTAACGCAGACAAGTCTACCCAGACTTCCTGAGTTAATTTATGAGAGGAAGTGGATGACTCTTTCTTCATTCTGGTCTTCTGTTTTCAGGCTTACTTTATTCCTTGAAGACATTATTCATTTCCATGGATTTCATATCAGCCTCTTTATGGTTGGCTTCTATCTCACTCGTTGGCAAGGCCTAAATCATTTGACCCCAATTTAACATTCTACTCTCACATCCTCCCCTGTTGTGATTTTCTAGCATTGACTTCCTCACATTGCATGGAAATTGTTCATGTATATTGCTGCTCTACAAGATCCTGGAGGGTATAGCCAGAACTATACTAATGTTCTGTATTCCCAGAATCCATCACAGTGATAAGGACAAAGGAATTTCTCAGTATGCACTGGGTGAGTGAATGAATGAACTCACGGGCAAGCTTATGTTATTGCAGGCTTTCTGACTATCATGAGCTTCCTCCTCTGTAAATGAAAGACTAGATTTCTCACTGTGGCACATGACATAATCTACTTCATATTTTCCTATCTGTAAATTGTCTGCTCACTGAGCTGTTGTGCCATTGTATTAGTTGTCTCCAGAAAAACAGAACCGAGAGCATACACAGAAATATACAAAACGAAGTGCATATTGGTCATGGACAGTGAGTCCCAAGAGCTATCATCTGAACTCTAAGTGGTTCAAATAAACCTTGAAATCCTGAAAGCCGAGCAGTTCAGCTTCATATATCCCAAAGAGAAAAGAAAATTAATATCTCCTCTGTCCATTCACTGAGTAGGCCTGATGTGGTTTACATAATGCCTATTCACTACTAATACATGAAAATACTTTCAGAGACCACATTAAAAATGCGTGTTTTATCAGCTATCTGCCTATCTATAGCTGTGCACAGCAGTTTTCTCAAGATTAAAACAGTCTTATCTTGCAGGGAAGCTTCTTAAACCACAGGTAACCAACATAAAATAACTTCCGGAAGTCCCTGAAACTGACCAGATTCACTAGGCCTCTCCCTGCCAGACTGACAATAAAGACTACTGACTGTCAATCTCAGACAAGTCACACTACAAAGAAGACTTAGACAAGATCAACTGCCTGGAAGATGCAGAAAACAGCTGAGCTTCATAGAAGAGGTTTAGGCCAAAGTAGACTCTTGGAAGGGACACTTTCCAACCTCTTGAACTACCTACAGGTTTTCTGGTGGGATCCAGATTCTCAGGTTTTATGACCTACAACAAAATTCTAGGATGAGCTTTGATGATGGAGCTGTCTTTGAGTCATTTCTGCTCCTGTAAATAACTCCTATCTCATACTCACTAAGTGACCCCAATAAAACTCATTTGTTCACCAAGTTGAACTTTGATGGTATCTGTACTTTGGTTTCTGTGGCCTTCTCATATGGGTTGAGAAGACATTTGTTGTGTTTCCCTAGGAAAACCCTTGCCATACAACACTAATCCAGTCAAACTAACATAGGAGATACGTTATTAAACATATGCTGACAAGAATGAGGTTCTGGATAGATAAGGATTATTTAAAAATCAACATTTTCTCTCATAAAAAATCTACTGTCAATCAATCCCAATTGTTACTGAGGATCTTCCAAAACACAGAGTCTGTGTTCAAGTAAACTGAATTTATTAAAAGAAACTTAAAATTTCAGTGAATATACTTTATTCTAAAACTACAATAGAAGAAACTTTTCTAACCTTTGCCTAAATAACTAAAGTTGTGATAAAGAATCTAAACTTATCTACTATTTGTAGTAAAGTTTCTCTACTTTATTGGAGACAAATATATAAATGTTCAGGAGACAAAAAACATTTTATCTCAATTATCTGTATTGATAATACAGGGGGTGATTTTTTAACCTTGAAATACATTAAGAATTCACCTTAGTATACTTTATTTAATTGAGCAGATTAAATTAGATATATAATTACCTTTTTTAAAACTTGTAATTAGTGGAAATTTAAATGAGGTAGTTAAGGATTTTGTTTTTGTGTAATTATCATTTATAATTAATCTTTACATGCAGAAACACTCCATTATTTCATGCTGACTTCGTTTGATGGTGACCACAATGGAGAAAATAATCATAAGTAAATAAAAGATAAAGCATCATAAATTACCTGACTTAGGCATTGGTAATATTTAGAATTGGAACATAGATGACATCTTTTTAGGGGAAAAGTTATTCTAGAAGATTTAAATAATGCTGATATCAATGTCTTGAAATTTTTAGGATATAATATTTTTGGTAATTTTTGATTAGTTATTCATGGAATAATTACTCTAAATTTAACATAATCCCACATTCAAGGCCCAGAATAAAAATAGTATTGGTATTATGATTCTCTGTGATATGATTCAACTAACAATTTCAGACCACATAACTTTCACTTTTTCTCTACCTGGATTACATGTAGACAGACATGACATTGTACTTGCTATAAGTTTTGTCTGTAGAGAACAACAAAAATCATTATGCTATACTCATTGATCAGTGTTCGCTCAGCCACCATCAGAGAAGCTTCATTCTATTGTAGATGAAAACAACAAATACAGAGACCCTTCCTTTGCAAAGTGAAGGCAGACTAAGAAACTTTGCAATGCTCAGTCCAAAATTGAATGTCTCTTAGAAATTTCTCACCTCAGGGCACAGGGAACCCTTCAGAAAAGAAGACAGAGAAATTGTAAGAGCCAGAGGGAATAGAGGATGCTAAGAAAGCAAGTCCCTAAACAAAGCAGGACCAACACATATGAACTCACTGAGACTGTGACAGCGTGCATGAGGGCTACATGAGTTGTCACCAGACAGAGTCCCAGTGCCTAAAGAAGTGAACACAAGACCCCATCCTGAACCCAAAAGCTATTTCCAATTGATAACCACTGTCAAATGAAAATTCAATCCTTGTCAGCAGATTTTCAATGGGGTTACAAACCACAGCAGTGAATGACCAACACAATATGAATTCAGTGCCATTTTGGGAGGTTGTCTGCAAAGGTTTTGACAGGGCTTTTGTTTTGTTTTGTTTTGGTTTGGTTTGTTTTGTTTTGGTTTGTTTTGGTTTGGTTTGGTTTGGTTTGGTTTTTGCACTGTTGATGTATGCCTTCTGAATATATAGCATAGCTTCTTGTTATGTTCTCAGAGGAGTCCAGTGTTTTTGAATATGTGTATTTCTCAGTCTACGTGTCTATCTCATGCTTTTTCTTTAGCTCCTTTCTTCTGTTTGATTTTTGTCCTATTATAGTTTGTTTGTTTTTGTTTATTATTTATTTTATTTTTATAATTTAGATGCCTGTTTATTGTCTAAGGGGAGACAGAAAGTGAGTAGATCCAGACATGAAGGGAGGTAATCTCAGAGGAACTGGGGGAAGGGAAACTAATCAAAATATAGGGTATAAAAACATATTTTCAATAAAAGAGAGAAAAAATAACTGGGAATAAAAAGAATCAAGGACTTTGTTGTGGGCAGAGAGTGAAATTGAATATTTAAGAGTGTTGTTAAAGACCCATAATCTGTCCATTATCCATCTTGATCTTGGGTTTTGGCTTTCTTCCTTATGATTTCCTTTATTGTTGTTGTTGTTGTTATTGGACATCTATATCCTAGCTGTATCCCAGAGAAATAAAACGAAAAAGAAAGCAAGACTGAAAAGTCTGCTTCAAAGATGGAATTGTTTTTCCTTCTTACATAGAAAAGTAATCATTTTTCATCAGACTTCAATTTTTTCTCATTAGGGAGCAGAAACATCCTTTTTCCTGGGGCTTTAGATCTTTACTATGACAGGAGTGTGTGTGTGTGTGTGTGTGTGTGTGTGTTGTGTGTGTGTGTGGTCTGTGTGTGTGTGTGTGTCTGTGTGTCTGTGTCTGTGTGTGATAATGTATTTGCTGGCCTACAGACAACTCTGTTAGGCTCTGCCTAACAACTACCTAGCAACAAGTTTCTTTATCAACAACCACCTTCACTGTGTTCCAGGTGCAGTAGTCTATCAAGTACTACTACTAAGTACTACTAGCAGTAGTTGTACTATTTCTACATTACTTTGTAATGTTATTAGTTTTTCATACGACCCCTCAAATGGACCCTAATTTTAGCTGTCTTTCCCCATATTCTCTCTTTCACCTCCCTTTTCCCTCTTCCTCCCAGTTTCCTCCACTTCTTCACTCTCTTTTTCTGTCCCCATTTGTTACCGGCTGGCATCTCTTCCTGTCTTCCTCTCTTCCCCTTTTTCTCTCTGTCCTTCTCTGCCCCTCTCTCTGTCTCTACTCATTTTCTAGGTCCCAACTCTCCTTCCTTCCCCTCAATAAATCTTTATACTAAATCTGTCCCATGGTGTGATTGCTCAGGGGTACACTTTGGCTACCTTCTTGTTCATGCCCACATTATACTGGTGTTAGTTTATAAAACATAACAGTATATATTAGGTGACATGCCAAAATGTCACTCACAGTCATATTCCAACAAGTTATTTTGTAATGTATAAGAAATCATTCCTCAAATGACAAATATAGCTAAAATGCTTTTATTTACTTTTGCATTTCATGGTGGGACATTTTATATGATAGTTCAATATCACAAAGAGTGTCAGAATGTGGTAGGGTCCTGAGTTGTATGTGTATATGATGCTTTTGTGTTACCAGTTCAGTGCTAAGATTTGAGTAAATTCCTTTATATATTGGGCATATTATTTTCTTCTTGTGTTCAAAGTGAAAGAACGATACAATGATACCTAATAGTTTGCAGGTCTTCTCTATGTGGTTTCAGTATTATCAAACATAATTTTTTTAGAAATAAGATATGAATATCTCTAGAAGCAGAATTACTTATCAGAAAATGCACTTTGGTTAAGACAGTCCTTTCAAAGTTTATTTGTTGCCCTTAGCTATATGCTGGGACAGTATAAAGCAGAAAACCAATTAAAAATACATCCCCTTCTCTTCACTTATGAACCAAAATACATAAGATGTGGCTGCTAGTCACTATTGGTGCAGAAGAGATGGCTAATATACCATAAGAAGTGGAAGGTGACTTCTCAGAGGGGAGTCGATTAAAACTCAATTGTACAGTATTTGGAAATACAGTGTGACATAAAATAGAAGGAAAGTGATAACTGAAGAATACATGATGATATCTCACAGGGAAAGTTGCAGCTCTGACCTATATACAGATTCAAAGTATGATTTGCATTTTGATACACAACAAGGGCTGTGTCCTAGTTAGAGAGAACCTCGCCCTTGTGATTTTTAAAACAAGGTTTCCCAGCATCTTAAAAAATTCAATTTATTTAACATTTATCTTTAAATTCTTTATGTGGATCTGGAAATAGAAGCCAAGGCCTTTGATAATTTGGGGTGAAGATTCTCCAATAGGATGTACTTTTTATTTGTATACAAATCGTAGCTATGATGGTATTTATACTACTTTATTTTTAAGTGCTTTCCTATTTTACAGAATACAAATATGTAGAATAAACACCTGGACACAGGTTTCAGTGACCTAGGGAGTTCAAAATATCTTTTAGTATCTACGAACAATCTCAAACTCAGATAGACTTTGTGTGACTATTTTAATAGTATATTGTGTCATCTGAATCCTGGTCCCTGGATCACAATCTGGACCACTCTCCTAAATATGTTTAAAGTTATCCTATGAATACTTTTAAACATCGTTAAGTACTGAGCTATCATAAAATATGAGCTCACTCTCTTTAGCCCTAGCTCAGCATGTCTCCTTTGAACTGTTACCATAGAGCTGTGATACCAGTTCATTGAGAAATACAGCACATGAGTCAGTTCTTGAAGCTACCAGCTACTGGTTTTACAGCTTTTATTCCTTGGAAGCATTCAAAATGAGAAATTATTTGGTATCTGGTAGATGAAACAAATCGCTGGGGTTTTTTGGTTTTGTGTTTTGTTTTGTTTTTTGTTTGTTTGTTTGTTTGTTTGCTTGTTTGTTTTGCCTAGGTTCATAAGCATCATGATTCTAGTTTCAGGGCATGCATATTTGAGTTGTGTGTGTAGGGGGAGGGGCGTGGTTACTGATAGCATTTGAGCTGTAGAATGGGAATAAGAATCAATCATAACACATGGTGTTTGTGGTAGATTTGTACTTGTCTGGTGTTGTCCCGTATTTTATCTCAGCACTATGCTCCAAAAGAGTCGGAATCTATGTCTCCAGCCGAGAAAATAAGGTAGAAGATCGATGTGATTGGGCGGGAGTTGAGAATAACCTTCTCTGTCAGCTTTCCTTCGCTGTAACAACTAGCTGAGACCACACAACAGAAGAGCCTGATTTGGGGACATCATTTTAGTGGTTCCTACTCTGGCTGATTGGCCTGGACACATTAGTGGCTGTGGATCTCATGGAGAGAGCATATGGCCAAGTAAAACTCCTCAGTCTACTCACTCCCTGAGCAGACAATAAAAAGAAAAAGAACAAGAAGCTCGCCAGGGTCTCACATTCCCACTTGAGGCCCACCCTAGGAACCTAAGGACTATCAAGTCTTACTTCTTAAAGGCACAATCATCTTTAATAGAACCGCCAGAGAAATCAAGCTTTTAACAGCCCTTAGGGAAACACTTACAACCAAGTTGAGGTGGTTGCTCATTTGACATTGATGCAGGCACTGACTGAGGACTCTGGGTAAACTGAAATGATGCTTTGTCATTTTAGACAGCTTGAAACGTTCACATTAGAAGATATTCTAATGATGATATATATACCTTTGGTCATCATGCTAAAAGTAACAAATGAAACAGACAAGACATCTTACAGAACACTACATTTTAATGCTCCAGAGCAGCTCAAATCTGCTTGTAAATCTGTATTCTCTTATCTATAAAATCTCTACTTATAGATGTAATCTGTCTGATATCTCCACAACCCGTTCAATTTATAAGCTAATTGTTAGAATTACACAACTTGCTCTATTATAATGATTTGTGCAACAATGACAAACTTTAATTTACCCCCTCCTATTTTAGTAAACATTTGAACAGATGAGTAAAGAGACATGTATTTTAAATGATTGTTCTGTATTTTTAGCCTAAGTTTATTAGTTAACATATACTTAGAGTATTTTTAATATCTTTCCCTAATCCAGTACAACATGGTAGTTTGAAGTACTTATTTTAAGAACTGACTAATTGGTATGTATAACTTTACATGGTCTAAATCTTGAAAATTAACCCCCCTTTTTCTTTCTGATTTTTTTTTTCATCATGATGCTATGGTTTTCCTTTGTAGCTAAAATAGCTTTACCTGTAAATTTCCAAGGGTTTATGTGTCATTTGTTAAACCAAATGTATTATCTTTTGGAGAATCATTAAAGATCATTGCATGAATTTCCTTGTTCTCTATACAGGCATAGTTAATGTTACAAGCGGCTTTCCCTCCATTTATGCGATTTTTTTAAAGATTGTATTGAAAAGCTCAGCTTTCACATTCAGATGTTAAAGTAAAGATGTAATTTATTTCAAACATCCCCAAAGCTGCTGAAAGAGATGAAGTGAAGAAAGCTCCAAAGTATATGATTAATTAGTAACAATATTGCAAAGAATCAGACACCATAATTTTAGCTAAAGGAGGGTTTAAGTTGGAATAAAGGTAAGAATATTCTCTAGCACTCCAAAGCATCTGTTCTGAAGGTGGTGATACATACTCTCCTTGGAGGGAAAACTATAGCTTTAACCACAGCAGTTGTGAGCCACTCTTACTGACAGGAGAGTGTCGAAACACACACCATGCACAGAAAATTCTGACCCTGTATTTACATTTACACACTTTCTTCATTTACCTGACTGGCACAGACCAGGAGCCTTTTATAAACAAGGTGTCCACTCCACAATCCATAGTCATTCACACTACAAATATTACCTGCCATCGCTAAGGTACTCGATCAAATCACAGCAAACCAAAACAAAACTTCTCCTGAGCTGTGGGAATTACCTTCTAATGTTAATGACAGAAAATAGCATTAACATGTTTAGAAAGTGATTGACATTTTGAAGAGGAAGTGAGTGTTAGCCAGTGTTACTGCAACGTTCTTTTCATTTAGTAACAGGCACTTGTCGGGTAAACTGATGGCAAAACTGTAATCCCAGCACTCCAGAACCAGGGGGAAGACGATTGCCACTTTCAGACCAGTCTAGTCTACAAGCAACTTTTAGGCCTGCACCAAATGATTAAATTGGGAGACCATTTTCAATCGGCTTGATCAGGGCTCTGGCAAGATCCACTAGGGAAAGCTATTTCTGTGGATTGGGTGGAGACCTAACATTCCAGTTGGGCAGGTCCATCAGTGGACTAAGGAACCACCCCTCAGGAAAACAAGAACACCTTAAGTCACACTAAAAAACTGAGAGGAATAACTATTCCTTTAATGGGACCATGAACTTTTCCTTTCTAGAACTCTTACCTTCTGCAATAGCTTCAGAGGTACTGACTCTGTTGGGTCTACCAGCCGTTCTGAGTCTGACTCAGAAAGGCATAACTGTCTCCTTCTCGTCTATTCTTTTTTCTTTCAGAACCATCTGTAGCCTAAATATATTTATTTTCGAGTATTTTGTTCTATTCTACTCTTTATTTACAGGTATGTCCTTTACCATGTAGCTGCCTCTCTGCCATGTGGCTGACCTCCGTACCAGGTGCACACAAACAGCATAACTTTTTCTTTCTGCTTCCTATCTCTTTCCTTTGGTCAGCTGCCAAAATTGCCAGCTTGCTTGATGTAGTGTTTTAACTGAGAATGACCCTCATACATTCATATAGCTGAATGCTTAGTCACCAGGAAGTGGAACTCTCTGAAAGGATTACTAGAAGGATTAGAAGATGTGGCTTTATTGAAAGTGTCATTGGAGATAGGCTCTAGGGTTCCTAGAGTCCATGAGAGGATCAAGTAAGTAGGTAAGGGAATGTCTCTGTCTCTGTCTCTTTCTGCCTGGGATGAGATCAGAATACAGCATCAAGCTACTTCTCCATGTCTGTGTGGCATCATGCTCCCTGCCATGATGAAACTCTGAAAATGTAATCAAACACCTGATTAAATGTGTTAGTTCTTAAGGTTGCCTTGCTTACGATGTCTCTTCATAGCAAAAGAACAGTGACTATGAAACCTGCTTTGGAATTTTTCTTTTAAATTCAAATAAAATTGACTATGACATTCACTTTGAATCCATTCTTTTTTTTTTTTTTTTTTTTAATTACTGAGACTAAGAACCCCACTTAGGGACTCCAACTTTTCCCAGTTAAATATAGCACCTTTAGTAGCACTATCTAAAATTTCAAGCAACAAAATATATTTCAATGACAGTAAAAATTATTTTTAAAATTACGTGGGGGGACGGTGCTGAAGTGGTATCTCATTGGTTAAGAATACTGATCTTTCAGAGTGTTAAATTATTTCTCAATAGCCAGTGAAATAAGCCAGTTGAAGCCAGATTACATTAAATGCAGGTTTATTGGGAAGCTTCTCTCAGGAGGATTCATTGGCCCCAAGGACCATGGGAAGCCAGGGAAGTCACCCTGGGATGAAGTGTAGAAAAAGAAAGGGTAAGCTGGAGAGAGAAGAGGAGAAGAGAGAGCAAGGAGACCAACATGTGTTGATTATACAGGGAATGCTTCTGGAGGAAGGGCAGCCCAACCCTGGGCTGGAAAGTTCAGGGTTGGGAACAGTGTATGCCAGGTAGGACTAAAGGATGCTGGGAGTACCTGGAAACCAGGTCTGCTTTGAGATGTAAAATAAGCACCTCAGTCCCCTGTCCCAGGAAACCAAACATAAAGGACTTGAATGGTTCCCTGTAGTCCTGTTGAGTGGTTCACAGCTACCTGTATCTCCAGGTCCATGAAAATTTGATACCATTGGCATTTTCCAGTGCTATAAATATCCACACAGAGGCATACAAATACATAAGAATGAAAAGAAATCTTTGTAAAAATTACAAAAATGGATTGATCTTTTTTTTTTTTTTTTTTTTTTGGTTTTTTTGAGACAGGGTTTCTCTATGTAGCCCTGCTTGTCCTGTCACTCTGTAGACCAGGCTGGCCTCGAACTCAGAAATTCGCCTGCCTCTGCCTCCCAAGTGCTGGGATTAAAGGCATGCGACACCACTGCCCAGCATGCCTGGTTTGATCTTAATGAATGAATACCAGGACAATTAAGTTGGCTGTTTTTTGTCCCTGAGCTGCCTTGTTATAAATCTGGACACTTGAGAGGAAATTCCTTGAGAAATATGTAAGAATTGTGTGGTGTCAAAGAGATGAGTCCACGGGATAGAAATATCTGCCTGTTGCTGATCTTGCAGAGAGCCAGAGTTTTGTTACCAGCACCTATATCACAGACAGTATAGAAATACCTGTAGATTCAGGTCCGGAACCTAGGAAGCCCTCTTCTGGCCTCTGCAGAAACATGTGGCATACAAACATACAAATAAATAAACATGTGACTGCTACTGTTTGGATCTTAAATGCCTCTAGGCACATAGATTCAGGGCTGGGACTTTAGCTTGTAATATTAGGAGGGAGTGGAACCTACAGAGGTGTGGAAACATCGGGCATGAGTTAGATTAGTGAAGCTACATCTGTGGAAAAAAATTGAACCCAAGCCATTTCATTCTCTCTTTTTCTAATCGCTGTGACATGAGAAGCTTCCTACATCATATCTCTCTGCTATCTTCTGTGGCATAGGAAGGATAAAGATATTTTAAGGAGACAATAGGCCCTTAACTGGGGCTGTTAGACCCATGAAACAGGACTTTCATGCTGGGAGAAGTAAAGGAGATTTACAATTTGTGAGACTATCACACAGAAGTCAAAACAGCTATGGGTCAAGAATGAGCATGACTATAACTTGACAGGAAATGGTTAAATATGTAGACCTCTGATCTGCTACTAAAACCTCGATTTTACTTCAAGTCTAAAATCTTGGATTTGAGGGAAAGGAGAGCACCAGACCGTTCAAAGTGGTCACATCGGTTAAATCTTTCGTCTACTTTTTACTATTAATTTGACTATTTTATTGGCTTCTGGAGGATAGGTAGATGAATCTGGTCTGTTGAGACTCAGGCTGTACTCCTAAATTTGGTTAAGCCATAATATTCTACTTTGAGGCAGATATAGAAGCAATAGAGCTAAGCAACTTTAAATAAAACTTTCGGAATGTGAAACACCAATAAACATTTCTTCCCTCAAATCTGGTAACGTCAGATATTTTGTCACAGTAGCTGAAAGCTGACTAATACATGTTCCTAGGCCTGTGAAGCATCCAGTTATCTCAGACACATTTATAATAATAAGAGAAATCCTTCTAAGAGTACGCAAATATACTCAGGTATGTTGAATTGTGACCAAGTTGACCTTAGTCAATGACGCAGAGAGAAAGAGAACACCAATACATGGTGTGTCCTAGTTTCTGGCTTGCTGATCATGAAAATTTTTTTAAAAATGGCTTCTATTTTAAGCCACTTATTTTGTAGTCTTGTTAGTCTGCAGTATATAACTAAAGCCACATCAACTGCCTACATACGAACATGAAACTGAAGGTTGTGTTCTGTCATTTAGTAATCTTATGTATTTTTCTTTGTGGAGTAGTCAGTGCCTTACAGGACTATTCTAGACCTTCCCCAACTTATCTACACCTAAATCACACCCCTCACTTTTTAAATAAATGTCATAGTTTGCCTGGCTATATGGGAACATATCTAAGCATCCTGGATTAATTTATCAATAACAAAATTCCAAATCTTTTTCTCCATACTCATTAAAACCTAGAGAAGTTACAAGTCTTCAAGGATTTTTCTCCATCTTTTTCCTCTTCTGTTTTTTAGGAAAAAAAAAAAACTCTACACCAATCACCAAAAGCATTTCAACTTTGGTTGTAATATTAAGCCAAGTTTTCTATTTAGTCTTGACAATATTTTCTTTCCTTGTCTTTACCTCGTACTTCACCTATGCCCACAGTGGCTCTAATCTCACATCTTTTCCAGTTTCACAGATGCAGCTTCATTTTCAAAGTATTCCTTCCCTTGAGTTCTTAAACCACTCATTGTATTTGAATCATCTTCCACATTGCTGTAACAATGACCTTCCTGAAGCACATATTATATCACTAAGTTCTCTGTCTCACGAGCTGCCAATGACTCCCCGTTGCCTTCTAAAGAGCACAATTCTTAGAAATTTTAAATCTCCATATACGCAGCCTCACTTTGTGTTTGGTCTCTTAATTTGAAGGGCTTTGCTCAATCAAACATCCCAGACACCATTCCTTCCCTTCTTGTTGAAAGATTGTCATCATGAAACACTTTAATTCAGAATCTGATGCAAGCTTCCAAGCTCCACTGAGATCTAGCTCTCCAACTCAAGCTTCAATGATGGCCATCACACTTGATGGCTTGTACTTCTCACCAACAACGTCTGATGAGGATTCGTTTCATTTGGTTTTTTGTTTGTTTGTTTCTTTTTTTGTTTTTGCTTTATTAAATGTTTTGACTTTACTAAGTTATTCCACAGAATTGTTAAGTACTATAGGATAAAGAGCTTGGAGACCCAGAGTGAAGTAGTCATCAATCTCAGGAGGCAGACACAGGTGGATCTCTGTGAGTTCAAGGCCAATCTGGTTCATATAGTGAGCTCTAGGCCAGCCAAGACTACATAATAAACAAACAAACAAACAAATGCAAGTAAATATTGCAAACCCCTAAAAGAAAGATGGCAAAATGGGAGTTTGGGAGAAACTCAGGAAGGGCTTCTAGAAGGATATTGAGTTGGAACCTTTAAAATGTGTTTACGTGGTGAAGAGGAAGGAGGGAACTGAAGAGATAGAAACTATGATGCCAGGATGAAGGAATGTGGGTGACAAAGAGTGGCCCTGAAGCATTGGAGTCTTGAAAGAGCAAAGAAAGAGAGAATGATGGAAGCGGTAGGTGGGCAGAGCTCAGGCAATCAGTGTTGTAGACAGAGTATCATTGGTGCCCAGAGAGAGGACTTTCATTGATGTATTGATGAGAAACAAAATGCTTAGACTGAGGCATTTGAAGGGAAACAGCTCTGTTAATCCTATATTCATACCACTTCTTGAAATTTATATACAAGGTCCTGTTCATGGGAGATACTTAATAACAGTTTTGTTTTTGTGAAAGAAGGGTTTTAGAGTTACTATGTCAAAAATAACACATTCAATAAATGTGTTGCTATCATCATTATTATTATTCAGCTGCTCTGAAAAGCCACTCATTTCCCTAGACCTGCTGACAGAGAGGCCTCCCAGGGCTGCGTGTTAGTAATCGTACCTTGCTGCAGCCTTTGCTGAGTGACTAATGTTTCTCTGCTTCTTTCTCATCTGTTTTATTCCAGCTTGTAAGTGGTGCTGAAAGGGAACACATCATGCCTGAATGCATACATTGGGAAAGAGACTTTTCCAGATCAAGAAAAAAAAAAAAAAAGATCTTTACAGAAGTGCAGACGGCATACATTTCAACAGCATGGAAGAGAATTAGGTCGACATGTGTGCTCAGTACTAGAGGTGGAAGACCCAGACTGACTTTCATGGCTTCTAAGAGCATAGGAATCCAAGGTCTTGGCTGACACTGTCATTTTAGCACCAGTAAGTTTGCAAGAATAGTTGAGCAAAGAGCCTGTTTCTTAGACCTGCTCTTTCTTGCCTATACCTGGGTAGATTCTGTTTCTATTGAGGTTCAGATTCCAGATGAAATAGGAATAACTAGCTTTATAGTTTGTCTTCTTGATCAGAAATTCCAGTGAGAGGGAATTGCAAACTTAGAGTCATTCAGATTGTAAAATCTAGCCTGAGGGCATGAGGAATGTGACAAAAAGAAAGGAACTTAATTCGGAGACAAAGAATGCTGATGACTTATAAAACATCATTTTATCAGCTCTTCTTGGCTATTTGAAGGGAAGCTGGGAATAGAAAAAATATCCAGATTTATTTTGGTGGACAATTTTCTGAGCATCTCTGTCTTGAGTCACCAGCTGCACCAAGACAGGCCTCTCTGGAGTTGTATAATAAAAACCCCACCTGGATTTCAATTCTCTGACTGTTAGATGACAGTTTTAATGTTTCACTACAGGAAGAGATACTTATGTTCTTGCTTATAACACTAATAGATAATCATTGCAAAGTAAGAAGAGTGTTAATGGACCCTGCTTTGAACTTTGCTTGTCTGAGGCAGTGGCCTTTGAGAAGTAACTGATGTTCTCTATGCCCAGTTTTTTATGTAAAAACAAATGTACAGTTAAATCTTTAGGGAAACGTTATGATGCCCCATTACACAATATATCACTAGAAGTTATCCCATTACTTTGATAACAAGAAGTAACTGTCATTATTATTTCATAAACTCATTTCTTGCACCACTAAATAACATCAGCATACACTTAAAGTGCATATGAAGTTCTTTTATTTTGAGAAGCTCGACATTCTTTGCATAATTAATTTTATCATTTTAAGAAGGATCAAACAAACTTGACTCTTTCAATGGCTTCTATCAGTCCTTTTTTTTAAAAAAAAAAATGACAACTAAGTATATGAATAATTTATAACCATTTTGATTCAAACCCATCCACTTATTCGACAAATATTTACAAAGCACATATCAATAGAGTGCATGTTACTGGCAGAAACTATTTGAAACAGCAAGGACAATGTAATAAATATATTTAAGCTGGTACATGCAGGAGCTTTCAGTTTGGCTCCATGATAGGGGCCACTGGAAACAATACAGCAGGACAAAGACAGAAAAAGTATGACTATTATTCCATAGCAGCAGGGCTGGAATACTGCGACCTTGCTATTTGCAGTGTGGTCATCAGAAATTGGTGCGAAAACAAAAACAATCTGCTGCCCTTATATCTGTTTCCCAGCTTCTCCACATGCTAACAGCCAGGGACGGGAAACCTCAGGATGGCAATGAGTCATGGTGGATAAAATTCCCAGTGTCTATATTTGTCTATGGTGGAATAAACTGTCTTTTCTAAATATATGCCTTCCCACTTCCCATTACCCAAATTCCACATCACATATTTCTGCTGGGAAAACAGAACGGAAACCATTTTGTCTAAAGAAAGTCAGTGTTCCTGTTTCACTTGGACCTAGAGCTGACCCAAAGACTAAAACTAGCTGTCTTGGTGACAGGATAGAAATTGACAAGTGCTTGCTTATGCTTCTATATTAGCAAGACTAACACAGTGTAATTAGGAGGGATTGAACATAGTTCAACATTTAGATTTTAGAAACTAACAGCATAGGTTTTTAAAGATGCTTTTGGTCAATGCCACAGCATCTAGTATTGATCCTCAGTTGCTTAAAAGCTGACAATATTCATTACTTAATGATCACGCTTAGCTTTTGTGTCAATTATAGACTTAGACAATATTGTTTGAGAAGATACTTTTAAGTTTGTTTTAGGTTTCTGTCTTCTTGGTGCAAATACAGTTTTACTTGTCTTTCCATTCTAACCCCTATTTGTTGCACATAGTCAAAAGATCTGTTCATTCACTGAATATAATGTAATATCTGGCTATAATAATGAAGTATTTTGTATGCATAAAGTAAAAAACTGCTTGTGGGCTGCAATGCTTGGGAATGTTTACAAAGTACTTTCACATTTAGGTATTGTACTGGAATGTGTCCATTAGACTATGACCAAGGAGAACTGAATGCTTTTAAGCCATGAGCCCACAAGGAATTATTCTATGAAACGGAGTGTTTCTAATCTTGGAGAAAAGGAGCTTTGTGGAAAAAGACCAGTGCACTGAAATCCACGAGAAGTTTTCATACAGAACACAATTAGATAGATTCCTTGTAGCTTTAGGAAGATAAAGCAGAGTCACTGGATACAGGCAGATTTTGGCTCAAACAATCCAAATAATCCAAAGTGAAATGGACTTCCTCCAAAATAAAGATGCCCATCACCAAAAGAGGTCAACTCAAATCTGGATCAGTATCCTTTTAGAAGTACTTTCATAGATGGCAAATTCTCATGTGTATGTGTGGGTTGGGGTTCTAATCTTTTACCCAATGCTGATCAGCTGATTCTGTTGCTGTGTGAGCCACAGCCTCTGGAAACAATTTTATTTTAAGAATTATTTCTCAGACCATTGTTTTTGGATATTTTCCCATCTGAACACTGTTCCTTTGACCTAACCATAACATTCCACTGAGTGATATTCATACTTGGATTTTGTTGCTGATTTTAGGAAATATGGTGAGCTGTCAGAATTTCTAGGTGAAATAAGAGGCTACTATGCCACCCTGTTCAAATTTCCCTAGTCATTTCCTGTCATAATGCTATCTAAGCATGTCAAATGAGACAGGGTTCTATGAATTCAACTTCTGTCCGCAGATAAGCTTCTTTGTCACAGACCATAACCTCTATCAGCAAAAATAATGTTCTTTTGGCATCTGTTAGTGTCTTATTTCTCAAGCATAGATTTATTCACACATTTCTTCAACAAAAAAATTCATTTGCTAATATTTATTGAGCTCAAATCTAAGCATATAATGCTAAATAAGATTCCCAACCCTCCATGAAATGCCAGCTTAGTCGAAGAAAGAAGTTTAGGTCCAAATCATTCCAACACACTGTGACATCCACTTAACATAATTTGTACAATATCCTAAAATAGCAAAATTAGTAAAGCTGCCCATTCCAGACAGAGTCAAAATGGTTCCACACCATAAGCCCTGAAATGAATCTTGAAGAATAACAATGCCATATTATATTCAGTTATTAAAGGTCATTTTGCATATAGGAAAAGGGATATGTTCATGGAAGGGTATTACCATAGAAGCTTCAATAAATATGGATTCAAAGGTTAAAGTCACAGAATTCATTGAGAGTTGGCAGGGGCCGTGATGTTCTGAGGGAGTTCCGTAGGTCTGCAGCAGTCCTTTGCTTTGCAGGGATTCTTGATAGAGATACACCACCACAACAGCCCTACATTCAAACCTCTGCTTCACCCCCTTGGGATCTCTTTATGCTCCAGTTTCCTTCACCTGTGGCTTTGAGAGATTTCTTGAGAGACTCCATCTGGAAAACTCATGCAATGTTGTCCTAATTGCCTTCCCAGTAGAACCTTTTCCCCAAGACAGTTTTTCTTCAGACAAAAAGAAATGCCTATTCCTGTTAAGGTAAATTAATATACAGACCAGGCCTGAAAAACCCCTGTGTAGTTAACAAGACCTTGCATGCAATCTTAACTTGGCTTAATTTGCAAAGACACACAAATTTTAACTTGAGTTATATGATGTCAGGACCTATATTAAAGAAAAACAAAGTTTACACTTGACCAATGTGAACCAGTCGACTGAGTTATGATTACATAACTAGAAACTTCCCAGAGGGTTGGACCAAGTGAATCAAATTTTAGAGTCAACCAAATGTTTTCTTGTGTGGCTTCCATATTTATCTTATAAAAATTTCCCCTCCCCAACCTTCAGGGTAGTTCAACTTCTGATTTGGAGTTTCTCAATTCAAGAGTTTCTATTTGCTCAGACAATATCTTTAACAATGTAGCATGACTCGGTTTACTTTTTAAATGCCAAAAGGAAGACATAGAAAGTAAGTGAGACAAGAAATGGAATACTTATCACTGAGGTAAGGTACCCAGTACATGCTTGAAGACTATCGAGCAGATGATTAGAGCTTCATTTTTACATAGGGCATTTTAATGTGAGAATGATGTGAAATTTTATGTGTAGAGAACTGTACCAGCCCATTCTGCACCACGTTTGGGGGCCACTATGTCCCGACCCGAGCTGCTGGGTATTCTTTGACTCTATTGACCCTATCAAAATAATTATTACATTCCTTAAATTCTAAGATAGGTCTTACTGGTACGATTAAAACTTTGAACAGTTTCAATTTGTAATTTTAGATTACTTTATTAATCCTCTAAGGGACTGTGCAAAGAAATAAAAATCCCTGAGAGGGAAGAATGAAAACCATGTTAACATTACTAAAATCAATATAGATTTGATTTCTAAAACCCAAGTTTACTGTAGTTATGGCAAACATGATGACTCCTATATGCTTCTTTGATATTCAATAGTTCTCTTTCCTTTTTTACCAGCAAGAGTCTTTTACTTTTCCCAGTGACCTTATAAAATGACAATTTTCATTTCGTTAAAATGTAGGTAGTGGTCTCAGGTGCATGAGTGGGGAAGAGAAGATGAGGCCGGTGTTGACCCAGGTGGGCAGAGGTGAATGCAGAGACTCAGGACTGCTGAGAATAAGGTATAAATGATTGAGAGCTTATCTGAACAGTCCTTTGAAGTATGGGGAATATCATGGAAGAGGACAGGGAAAGAATGCAAAACCCAGAAGATGGGGGAAAGGGTGTAAAGTGCCCTCCATTCTATGCATGATGCAATCATGAACCTTGAACTCATAAGAGCTGCTGTTACCTGTACTGGGCCTGTGCAAGTGTGGTTCTGTCAACAATTAGTTACACATGGGGGAGGAGCATATGGAGCCTCTCTGCTAAACTATTGGCTACTAAAAGATTCTCGGAGAGAAGGATTCACTGTTTACAGCTGTGTATCTACTGGTGAGTTCATCAGACACCAAAGGATAGTTTAAATGCCATAGTCAAGCAGCCTACCTTGGTTAAACTCATTGAGTCACAGAACAAACCAAAAGACCTTTGGAGAGGATGGGAGAGGAGGAGAAGGCAAGGGTGGGAGGTGAGAGTAATTAAAATGCATCTTATACATGTTTCAAAATTTCAAAGAACAAGTTTAATAGTAATAAAAACAATATGAATAAAGTATTGTAGAACCCCCTTCAAATACATGAATATTTGTCTAGAAAAACTGCTTGTTGCTTGGAACCTATCATACAGAAAGTAAAGACAATGGTATGTACTATGAATTTTAAGGACATTAAATTTAATGACACTCTCAGTTCATCTGTGACACCATGTTCATCTACATCTGCCCTTGGAATCCCAGCATCAGCATATAAACTGACCGAGCCAACAAGTACAGAAGGAACAAGGATACAAAGGAACCAGAAGGAAGTTTGCCACTCCCTTAATTCCTGGTCCTGTCTTTGATTTGTCTAAGTGTATGTCCAAAAATTCATATTAATAATGAGTAACATTCGGTTACTCTGTTATTTACTTTCAATAAAGTAAATAAATAAATCCTAATTGGAAAAAAAAATAAGTTTCTCTGGTGTCTCTCAAAGTGACAGTGCATGTACAGGAATTTGCTAACAAAATCAGAAGCAGCAGCAACAGCAGCAAAGACACATTAGTTTTGCTGGTTACAAATGAAAGAGCTCAGCATGTTTACTTTTACTGGATAAAATATACCTAAACATAACCTCTGCTAATAAGGAGCTTAAGCCTGTATTTAAAGATCTCAGCAACTGCAATGTCATCCCAGGAGCTGAAGCAGGGAGACTTTACAAATCTAATTATTTTTAAATGATTCTCACCAGATGCTTTACACTTTTATTCGGTGCCTCACGCTCCCTATGAAAGCAGGTTAGCTTAGCTCCGGTATAGCTCTCTTCATGGGTTAGCTGCACAAACCCACCTTCTAATTAATGGTAAGAAGTGACATTTGTGCAGTATAATCTGACACTCTGATACTCATGATGATGACTACTGTGCACCTCGGCCATTAAGAACCCATCTCTCATGAAGTCAACTATCCCTCTCTTTGCACGTTTACACCCTCTTGAAACAGCTTTCTTGACATTAAAAGAAAAGTGTATTTTACTCCACTGGCAAATGAATCTGAAGAGGATATGAGATTTGTTCTGTCTGTTATCCAGACTTTGTTCTTTAATTTAATGGGTGAAAATTCTCATTTGGGTGTTGGGAGCGATAGGATACACAAAAGGAGGAGGAAGCCAGGCAGTCTGCTCTGGGAGGAAGTGCCAAGTCAAGCCTAGCATCCTGTCCTTTTAATAACCAGTCCTGATATACTGAGTCTACAGCTTGAACTGGGTCTGCCAATAAGAGTACTATAGCCCTGGGATCACAGTGATCTCTAGGAGGGTGGAGATAATAAGCAGGATTCCTAATTAATCTCAGCTTCAATTCTTGTCTCAGTTTCCTGACTAAAGTTCCTGCCTTGGCCTTCCAAATGGACCATAACATGTAAGCCAAATCAATTCTTTCCTCCTGGATACTTTTGGTCATGGTGTTTATCAGATCAAGAAGAAGCTAAAAGAACACAGATAATCTGTAAATATTAAGCAAAGATCCATTCTGAGCAATGGGATTAAATTGCTGCTATCCTATTCAGGATGTGAATCATGGTTTTGTATCTATTGATCTTTGGATTACCTAGCAATATAACATAGAGACCTTGGAAACATTGAATGCTCACCACCCGATCTGAGGTAAGTGACAGGCTTCTACGATGTAAGTGGTTGTTCACATGCAATAAAGCAGATACTGTTGCCTAAAACTGTCTCTGGAGTGGTTTATCTCCAAGCCTTTTACCTATGGGCATTGTTGTTATATAGAGGATGCGCCAGTAACAGTGGCAGGTTGTGTCATGTTTTCTTGGATTAGATAATTTAAACCATTTTCACAAAATCCCTCAGGATTTTTTGCAACCCTTGGATAATTTGACATTGTCATTAACTTATACGAAGAAATGTCCATTCTTATAAATATTTAATATGTCTGTTGCAAAGGCAGTCAATGATACAATATTACATAAATACACGGATAACTTTAAGTCTAATGCAAATAAAATAAAGATGAAGCATTTGGGGATCGTGTTGACAGTAAAGAACACATTCTGATTTAGAGTTTCTCAGTGAGGACTGAGACTGTCAGCTGTCAGTCATCACTGATGATTCTGGTGTTACTAGTCTCAGTCACACACGCAGAAGCTCACAGATATCCCCTTGTAGAAACTTATTCTTTTCTTTTTCTACTTGTTTATTTACATCCCAGTATAAACAAATAATCTCTTCCCTCCCAGTTCCTTTATGCAGAGTTCTTTCCCCTCACACTCCCCTTTATCTTTGAGACAACAGTTCTCCATCCCACTCTGGTTCCTCAAGTCTCTGCAGAATTAGGCATAGCCTCTCCCACTGAGGCCAGATAACACAATCTTCTGCTACACATGTGCCAGGGTCCTCAGACTATCCCATGTATGCTCATTTGGTGGTGGCTTGATCTGTGGGAGCTCCCAGGGTTCTAGGTTAGTTGACACTGCTGATCTTCCTGTGGGACTGCCATCTTCTTGAGAGACTTTAATCCTTCCCCTAAATCTTCCATAGGGTCCCTGACGTCTGTCCAGTGTTTTTCCGTGGGTACTGGCATCCATCTCAGTCAGCTGCAGGTAGAGCCTTTTAGAGGGCTTCTATGCCAGCCTCCTATTTGCAAGCACAACATAACATCATAAATAGTGTGAGGGATTGGTGCCTGCCCATGGAATGGGACTCAAAATGGGCTGATCACTGGTCAGCCATTCCTTCAGTCTCTCCTCCATCTTTGTCCCTGCATTTCTTTTAGACAGGACCAATTTTGGCTCAAAACTTTTGAAGGTAGGTTGATATCCCTATCCCTCCACTGGGGGTCCTGTTTGGCTACTAGAGGTGATCTCTTCTGGTTCCATATCCCCACTGTCATCTGCATTGACTCCTGGGAGCCTCCCTCATCCCAGGACTCTGGGACTTCCTTTGCAAACCAAAATGGACTAAGTTCCACCTTACATCAATCAGAATGGTTAAGATCGAAACCTCAAGTGACAGCACATACTGACAAGGATGTGGAGAAATGGGAACATTCCTCCATTGCTGGTGGGATTGCATTCTGGAAATCACTGGCAAGTTTACAGAAAATTGGAAATAGTTCTACCTGAAGACTCATCTGTACTACTCCTGGATATATATCTAAAGGACTCTCCACCATACCCCAAGAACATATGCTCCACTAACTTCATAATAGCCAGAAACTGGAAGCAACCCAGATGTCCCTCAACCAAAGAATGGATAGAGAAAATGTGGTACATTTACCCAATGGAATACTATTCTGCTATTAAAACCAAGGATATCATGGATTTTGCAGGCAAATGGATGAAACTAGAAAATATCCTGGGTGAGATGACCCAGACACACTGATAAGTGAATATTAGCCAAAAATTCAGAATACCCATCATACATCTCTCACAGACTCAAAGACGTTAAACAAGAGAAAAGGCCCAAGTGAAGATGTTTAAATCCCATTTAGAAGGGAAACAAAATAGTGATGGGAGACAGAGGGAAGGAGGGACTTGGGTGGGAGATGGGAGGGCTAGGAAAATAGGGGCAGAATCAGGCATGGGAAGAGACCGGAGAGAGGTCCAGAGGGCCAGGAGAATGAATGGAAATATGCAGCTGCTGAGGTTAAGAGGTGGGAGGGGTTCTTTAGGAAGTTTATTCTTGAAAATGCTGTAATGGCTGAGCAAACTGCCTCTCTTACTTTACTTTGGTACTGTAAATTGTGTTAGTTGGGTCATAATGAAGTTACCAAGCTTTTTTAATTTGTGTGTGTGTGAGTGTGTGTGTGCACGTGCGCAAGCGCATGTGTGTGCATATGTGTAAATATATTTCTATTTGGCAATGTTCTGTTGTAAGGATAGAACATAGCCACCATATTGTAATTATATATTTTTTCAGTTGGAGATGATTGAGTTGATAGTTACGGGGCTTGCAACTAAGCATGCTGTCCAACTTTAGCAAAGTATGTATGGCTATTTACATGGTTAGCTTAGGTATTAGCTTTTCCCCCTTTACAAATAAAGACTCTGTGTACAATACCTACTGAGACTGATTCAGTGAAAGAGAAATACAGATGCAAAGAGATTGTAAATCCAGATGTAAACCTTTTGTGTCACAACCAGTTTCAAGAACTCAAATGAGGACATTGGGTTTTACCCGATTTGCTCAATCTCTTGTATTGTTCAACTCTATCATGGCCTCATATTTAGGTAAGCTCTCTTTAATTAGCTGTGCATAGAACTTCTAGATTAATGGATATCTTTTTAGCAAGTCTGAGAGATAAACAATTTCTCCTTCCAGGAAATTAATGTCATTGCTCTTGCTCTGGCCAATAGTGTAGACCCTTCTAGTTAGCTAAGCATACTGCTTCTGCTTTCTCTCAACTCATGCCAACTCTTTCAAATTAATCTTGGCTGTAAATTAGATAGGCATTGTTCTTGAAGGGAAAATTGAAGAACTATTACCAACAAAACAAAACACCTGCAGATCCTTTTCTGTGGTGCCTTCCCTCCCAGGACTACATTGGCATTGGTCTTGCTTTTAAAAAATGGCATGCTAGAGAAGTCACAGGTGTCATTTTTAAGTGGATACTTTAAGAAACTGGCCATATGCTGTCATACCTTCTGAGTAAGGCAGGATCAGAACTAACAACCAATATAAGAAGCAAGGTTTTGCTGTTAAAAACCATTGGCTACTGCATTTGTTCTTGAGGTAATTCTGTTTAAACACACCGACATAATGAGGAAAAACAACAGATGTTCACAATAGTCTATTTATCTCTTCCCAAATGCATATCTACTCTTGTTTTCTAACAAAACAGTTCCAAAACTGTCTCCTCCACATTTAATACTGCTTTAATTACATGTCTAAAGTCTGCTAACTTCCTGCCTGAGGAAGGGAAGCATAAACTCCTGTCCTGTTATGTCCTCCTATCTAGTTACAGCCTCTGTATACAAGTTCAGACGTATTGTCTGATGACAGTTTCTGTAGGTCAAGTATCCATTCAAGTTTACTGGTGAAACCAGCTATGCTTAAATCATATACTTAACAATACTGAAATGATATCTTTAATCATCCCTCATACAAGAAACATGTATGATAAAAAAGAGATGTTTCTATAACAACAAGGATTTTCCTTCCTTTCTTCCTTTTTCTTTCCTTCCTTCCTTCTTTCCTTCCTTCCTTCTTTCCTTTGAAAAAAAAAAAAAAGCAACCAGGTTTCTTAAGAAGTTCATGGCAAACAAATACTGGGTCCCTCCAGCACAATGAAGTACTTACTTTGTCTTCTCTGAATATTTCTCTATGTTTGTTTTTCTTGTCTCCATTTCATTCTCCATTGTCACATCTGAGATAGAATTGGCTAGGCTTCATCTTGCATTGGCCCCTTCCAACTAATACTAGATCCCATCATCACCTCAATCAGCTTTAGATAATCCTCAGGTGAAGAGTCCACAGATACGTATTTAATATCCATAGACTCTCTTGGCATTGAATCGTTGCAATAAAGTTTTTCCTGGAACTGGGCTTCATGGCACATGCCTTTAATGCCAGCATTCAGGAATTAGAGGTTAGTGGTTCTTTGTCAATTCCACTCTAGTGAGGGCTGTATAGTTAGATACTATATTTTCCACAAACAAACCAGCAAGGTTAGTTATGGGAAATGGAAGCAAGCATGTGGAGATATTACATATCATCCTTGAGGCTGTACCTTGGCTACCCACTTTGTTTTCTCTCTTACCATTTTGTGAACAATGTAGTTTAGCTCTCAGAGCCTGACCACACCTTCCAAGACTCCAGGCTCTCAGCTTTTGCTTATCTCCAGCCAAGGCAGGAGACATTCTGCTAATAAGCAGCTCTGTAGCAGAGGCTAGAAATTTCCACTGAATAGCCACAGAATGGGTTCAGATTTTGTCTCACATTTCTTAAGCTTCTCTGGTGATAAGTTGTGTGTTTTGTAACACTTCCTCACCAAGGAACTTTAAAAACTGGCTAGGATTCTTAGTTGAAAAGAGGAGTGGGGGTTGTGGGGGGGGGACTGTACACTATCTGAAGAGGAAAATAATTTTTTAGTGTCTAAATTAGCTCAGAAAGGTAAGATATGCAAACTTTTGCTGGAATGAGATCTAGAATTTCCAGGAATGTATGTAGCAGAAACTAATAACCATTACATTTGCAGAAAGAGTCCATAAGTATGGCATGTCGTCCTGATATCTTCATTTCTACTTTATTGTGTTTTATTCTCTGTGGCCTTGTAAGCTGCCAAAGCCCTCAAGGAGTAAAAACTTGAATAAAAAGCAAATATCTAAAATGTGTACAGAAGCAAGATGACAGAAGGTCTATTCTTTCCTCCAGTTAGAGATGCTCTCAGACTCTAATTTGAATTTAAAATCCACAACGGTTATAGCATCTTAAAGTCAGTGTATCTTAAGCAAACTGCATGCTTTTGTTCACCTTCTCTCCTCCCATTATTATTCTTGCCTTTGGTTAAACTTTTCTTACACCTGTTTCTCTTCTCCATCTTCAGATTTGATTCAGCAGAGCCAATAATCTTCCTAAAGATAAACGAATGGGGTACCTTCAATTGCTGTACAATCTATCCACTGCTGAACCAGCCTCCAAACTCTCTGTGAAGATGTCCCCTCCCTTTTGCCTTCCAGTTGCTATTGTTCTTGTCCAAGTAGTCTCCATTCCTCTTCTTAGAATGATTCCTTTTCTATATAGGAACCTTCTATGACACCTGCATTATGTGTCATCTACAGTGTGTCATGTGGAAGTCAAGACAGTGAATAAATGCCCTTTTCTGTTGCTCTTAAAGGTCTTTCAGAGAAGAGATCATTGCTGCCTTGCTTGGCCTAGCATAACACCTAACACAACACATCAGAAACAAATAATCATTAATAAACAAATCCACGGATGTGTGGAATCTTCTGCAGAATCAATAGCATCTATAGCATTCATATAGAATTTATAGCATTCACAGTGCATGCACATAGAGCCTTTTTCCAGTTTAGATATGAGTGTGCATGGTAACAAGGAAGCAAGAAAGAGACGGTATTCATGAAACTAGCCTTTGTGGTCCAGACCCACAATTTGAACATCCAGGAGGCGGAAGCATGTGATTTACCATTATTTCAGGGTCAGCTTGGGCTACACAGTGAGTTCCGGGCTTGTCAGAGATATATAGCAAGACCTTGTCTGGAAAGAGAAAGGAAAAAAAAAGACTCCTAACGTGGGAATACCTTTCTAAATTACAGAGTTCTATATATACTTTTAGGAAGGAAAGATAGATGTGAGGTCGACCCGAAGGGAAAGTAAAAACTGGAGGTTTCCTTTGTTGACATTTCCTGTTTTTCGTGTGTAATGGGGACTTTATCTGGACCAGAGGCTTTCTCTGTGTGAGGATTACTGCAAAAGAGGAGGATAGAAAAAGGGGAGAGCATGGCCATAGCACAGAGGGAGAACAGTGGCGACAGATATTTCCTGCTCTTGGCTTTGCTTCTTAGATGGGACTTTTTCCATCCACTCCCAGTAATTATTAGTCCAACAAATATATCATAAAGTTTTAGGGGAGATGTAGGAACATTTGGTACCAAATGCATTCACTAGTTATCCTTTGGGCCAAATCTCCTCTGAGTTAATTAAATTCAAATAAGTATCTTTCCATTCCTTGGGACTTCGAAGGAGGAGTCCAAAGCACTTCAGAAGTCACAAAACAGCCATTAGATGTTAATAACTAAGAACTGTTCCAACCTCTGCTGGTTTCAAATGAGAGGACCAGAGGCATAAAGCTCCACAGGGCATTACTAACTTCCTGAGGCATTCAGCTGCTGAAAATGAATTCCTCGAATAATAGTTTCCTTTTCCAAAATTTAGCTGGATCAGATATTTTTCGTAGGAAGGTCCTAACGAGACTCCACAGGAACATGAGCGGCAAGGGGGAACGCTGCACAATCAATCAGTGGAGGTGTGCCACCTTGCTGCTGGAGATTTGAATAAATAACTTTGGTGATTTATAGCAGATGTTTTTCCACTTAGTTGTAGCCCACCAAGGCACAGAGAACACTAGGCAGTGTACTCTGGGAAAATTAGAGTGACAGCCAGTTCTGTCTTTCTTGCTCTTGTCTAAAGGGTACCTAGCAATACCTCAGGGAGAGCAAGTATTTGAGAAAAGGCTTCTGAGTGGACATGGTTATTTGAGGATTTCTACCCTCCCTTGTATCATCTAGTTCCCAAATAAAAGACTCAAAACCTTTATATTTAAAATAAGCCTTAAATCATTAGAGGGCCAATATCGGCATTCTATGTTATTTTTATCTACTTCGCTGTCAATAATCCTGAGATACCACTAACCACCTGCATCATTCCTACTCCGACTGACTGGCCATCATGAACATCTGCTCAAGATTCACCTATCCCAAGGTGACTTCTTCCTTCCTCTCTCTCTCTTCTGTGGTCTCTCCCTGCAACCCCATCGCTTGATCCTTAAGTCCGATTGTGCTCCCTCTATTGCCCTGTCATAGGCTCTGCTCTCTTATTCACAAGTTAAGTTGGGGAGCAAGGGTTACACAGCATCACTTGGTGTACATGGGGATCTGCTGGTAAGGAACAGCCAGATCTTAAAAGCCAGTGTTTAGCATCAGAATCCATAGCAACAGACCAATCCTCAACACAACATCAAGTCCCTTGTAAATACAAGAGAGTTGTTTGTTATGGTCAATCCTACCAAAAACATATCAGTAAATAGTATTTTCAGTCTCTAAGCAGGAAGAACAGAGGGATCTATGGTGAAGTGATAAGTTGCTTTGGATCTGGGCAGCAGGGAGAGAGGGCAGGCTTTGCTTGCAGCTTCAATGATGAGGGAAAGAGCCCAGCTTCCCCAATACTGCAGCACTAGAGCATGTTTTCTCTGTGGAGAGAGCCATAGTAGGGAGTAGCCTTATTTCTGGGAGAAAGAAAGCATCAACTGGATGGGTCTATGATGAGACAAGGAATGATGCTCCTTCCTCGATTGCTTTGGCAGGGATAATGACTGGGAAAGGTGAGCAGCAGATAGTCCATATCATTAGACAAGATACAGACTGAAGTCTTCCAAGGCAAAACTCACCAAATTAAAGGAACTCCAACTAGGCCTCACATCCTACAGTGCCAAAATACCTTCCAATACTATTATCTAGGGAACAATTCTGCAGTGTAGCTTGACATTGGGAGAGACACCCCTCAGATAACAACAGTAATTCCACAGCATTCAATTCAAATTTTAAATTATGTGTATTTGTGTGTGTGTGTGTGTGTGTGTGTGTGTGTGCATTCGTGTGTGCATAGGCAGGGTGGGACTCTTCCCAAGTGTACATGAGTCCCTGTGTCCCATGTTTAGCACTGAAAAGAAAAAAATAAATTAATTAAAAGGAAGGAGAGGATTGCAATGATAATCCAAGCCAAAGTAACCTAGTAAGAATCTTTGATTCAGATCTCATGTTATATCTGGGTCAGAGAATAATAGAGAACTAATTGCTTGCATGTTGGAGGAGTGGGGATGGAGAGTTCTATAGAAGCCATTGCACAGCCTGGGCAGATACTAATAGGATTGTCAGAGAGAGAGAGAGGAAACTTAATAGCCAACATCAGATTCATAGTGGATGCTGAGATAGAACAGTGTGGATGGACAGATTTATTTTGAAATGGCGCAGTTTGAAGTGTCTCCAATGAGTGTAACAAGTTCTCCTTCCCCTTATACCATCGTTCTTTCCTCAGTTCATCCATACTTCAACTCATTTCATCTCAGTTTAAGCTCCAGCTGATCCAGTTAACAAGCTTTCTTAAGACTAGCAAGGAAAGCCAGTGTCTGGATTCAGGGTTCTGTCTTCTAACCTTCATTTTCCTTCTAAGTGTGTTCGTATACATTGAAGGTAAATGGGAATCTCCAGCTAAAGAGACCATCTAGCTAATTATCCAAATAAGAATCCTATACTGTATAATGAGCACTATAAGTTATGCTCCGTCCTTAAACCACGCAGAATGTTCGATCTCCAGAGTTAGGAATCTGTCAGGTCCTGAAATTGTCCTAGAATGGCTGAGTACTTTCTGAGAAAGGCAGGGCTTTCTAAAATGAATAATTCATTGTAATGGGATCAAGGGTGCAGTCATGTAACAACAGCAGTAGGTTTTAAGACTCCTTCAGGACTATGCATGTTCTGTGATGGCAGTTTTCCTGAGGAAGTTCTGAAGTATAGGTGATGGAGGAAGGGATGTAAGGAAGAAGGCCTAGGCATAGGGCCCAGACACATCCATACTAAAGCTCTTTAGAAGATAAAATGCAAAATATAGAGAGAACCTTTACACTCAATTGTTCTCCAGAGTTACCTGAGAGTAGAAAATCAGTCAGGTTAAATTGATAGCCGATGTATTTCACATATTGATGAATGAGAAAACGTGTGGGATTATGAAGCAGAAAGAATGCAATTTTGGACATCTCCCAATCTTTTATGTTTAAACCTATGTAGGAAATGATGAGAAGATAAACAACCAAATTGTGATGCCAAGGAACTCATGATGTCTAAGGTTGAGTGACAAGCTTAGACCAGTGCCAGACAAAAACCATGAATATGTTTGTTTATTTTTCATAAAGCTTCTTTTGCAGAAAGGAGAACACTTGGCTGCTAATATTATTTTAAAAACTTGTACTGTATCGTGGCATGGACTTGGAAACGCTGTGTGTATGAAGAACCAGTGACTTCATCTTGGGTTTGTATTGCCTTGCCCTCACCCTAAAGTTCCATTTTTATTCTTAAGTTAACCATCAAGGTGTTTGTCCTTCTAGTTTGCAGTTTTTAAATACCCAACTTCTGCAGACAAAATTGTTGTCTTGAAGCACTTCTAAAGTAATAGAACATCTGAAGAAGCTGTCTGAATGGGACTGAGAGCCACTTCACTGTCAAAAAGAGAAAATCATCCCACATGATATGAACTTTAGACTTTGAAAAAGTACATTTGATAAATACAGATAACACTGCCAAACGTTGTCTTGTGCTTTTAGTTTATGAGAGAGAATATTTCTTAAGAAGTAATACATACACCGCTGGTTAGTTTTCCTTCTATGCCATGCATTATATTATCTTTAAAGCTCTTGTTTTACTTGTATATTTATTTATGTATTTAGTCATTGATTATTTATATATGCATAAGCATTCTTGCCAGGCTGATGTGGGGAGGATGAGAGTGTGAGTGTATGTGTATCAGAGAAAAACTCATAGTTGTCAAATCTTTCCTTATGCTGAGTGGGTCCCAAGGATCAATCTAGCCAAGCTTGTTGACAAGCATCTTTACCCCCTGAACCATCTCATAGTCCTAAAGTCATTATTTTCAGTGTTATTTATTTACACACTTTGAAGCCAAAAGCACTTTGAAAGAATATATTTATTTGTATCATATATACGTGCCTATGTACAACATACTCTGAATGTCTAATAAAAAACAAACCCTTTAAAAAGGGGTATATCAGTTTTCTTGTTGCCATGACACAGCAACTGACAAAAACTCTTATTAGAGAAATGTTATATTTTAGTTCTGTCTTGGGATTTATATCGCTATGATAAAATATCATGATGTAAAGAAACTTGGAGAGGAAAGGGTTTATTTTAGTTTACAAATTTTGAGTCATACCCTACCAGTAAGGAAAGTCATGGCAGGAACTCAAACAGGGCAAGAACTCGGAGGCAGGAGCTGATGCAGAGGCTATAAAAGAGTGCTGCTTACTGTCTTGTTCCTTACTGCTTGTTCATCCTGATTTTTTTATAGTAACCAGGACTACCTTCCCAGTCATGGCACCACCCACAGTGAGCTGGATCTCTCCACATCAATCATCACTCAAGAAAATGCACTATGGGTTTTGTTTGTTCACAAGCTCATCGGGTGTTGGCATTTGCTAAAAATTGATATTCCCTCTTCTAGAAGGACTCTATCTTATGTCAAGCTACCCCTCATGGGCTCACTATTTGAGATATGAGCAATCATGGCAAGGAAGTCTTGGTGGAGTTTATGATATCTTGGAAATACAGTAACATGAGCATGGGACTGCTTGCTCATACTTGATGGATCAGAAATCCCTAGACTTTGGGTGGGATTTAACCTGTGGCCTCTCTTAAAATATTAAAATATTAAAATATTCCACAGTGTCACCAAATGGTAACCTTAAAAATGTTGAAACATGTGAATGTGTCTGAATATCTCCCATTTTTAAAAATAAGTACTTATTTTTGTTTTATGTGCATTGATGTTTTGCCTGCAGGTATATTTCTGTGAGGATGTTAGATTCTCCCGTCACTGATGATACAGACTGTTGTGAGGTTCCATGTGGGTGCTAGGACTTGAACCTGGTTCCTCTGGAAGAACAGAGGACCCTCTGTTCTTAACCACTGAGCTATCTCTCTAGTCCATATGTTACATTTAAACCTTATGAAATATCACTAGTATTTTCTGACCCATAAGAAGTTTGCTATTCTTTGTATTCCTTGTGGAAATAATAAACATAGTCATAGAAGGTGCATAGGCATAGCAGCTGATATGACAAAACAGTAGGATTAAATAGAGAAATGTTAACTAGAAGTTAACAACTGCTTGTGTTTGAATGAATATTTCACTATCTAGAAAAAGAAGATGTAAATCCCTAGTAAAGAACATGTTTAAGTCTATATTATGACTAGTCTGGCATTTGCTATAATCTGAGTTACTGACATACGAAATATGAAAGACCTAAGCTTTTAATTAGAGCAAGTAACATGGTAATTTGGATACCAAGAAAAAAAAGTTGATGATGAGTGTGGTAAGAACAAAAAGTCCATAACAACCTGGTTAGAGACATGTCTGAACAGTAAAAATAAAACAAAAACAAAAAAATCACAATATTTCTCTAACTTTTATCTAAATATAAGGGAATAGGCATCTGTTTTTCTTGGATGAGGTGAGCAGAAAAGTCCAGAACATTTTAGAAATTACAATTGAGTGAAATAAAATCATCTTTCTGATAAAACTAAGAACATTATTAACTACCATTAAAACTTCTGTGAAGCCCTCATGAAATGTGCAATAGGCCAGCTTCTAGGATTGTTGATATTCAGAGAGGAGATTTTTGGATTTTATCCTCTTTGACTCAACTTGAATTAGACAGTGATAGAAAACCAATGAACCACAAGAAGACACAGTAAACAAACTATAGATAAACCTTACTGGTGAACTACAGAATCTACAATGGCCTTGTCAGATTCTAGTATAATGCTACTCTCCATTTTTTGCTTATGGTAGGTGAAGTTTGCTTTTATTTTACATTTAGTACTTCAGTAAATATTGATTTAATAGAATAAACTTACCTGCAATTTAAAACAAATCTTTTCGGATCTAGCTATGTTGCTACCCTAAAGAATATACTTAGTGGATCCATAGAATTAGAACCTTAAGGTCATTTTCATAGGACAAATCTTAGCCAGTGATTCAAGAAGAGGGAGAGTGAATCTTCATAAATTTTACAGTGCTAATCCAAAACAGAAAATTGACCTAGACTAACCATAGAGAACATTTAATGTAAAAAATAATTATCTTTATTTTATCTATATTTTTATTCTCATTGGGTATTTCTGCAGTTTATGAATTGACTTCTTACATAAATGGAAAACAAAAGTCTGATCACAGGCAAACATATATTTTATTTGTATCTTCATATCACATGGAAGGAAAATTTGTTTCCTCAAGCTCCAAGCACCAAAATGATCCATTTTTTTTATTTTGTCATTTTCTTAGTTACTGTCCTATTGCTATGAAGAGACACCAAGAACTTATTACAGAAGACATTTAACTGGGGTCCTCAGTTAACTTTAATTAATTAATACATTTTCTGACAACTCATACATGATCATCATGGCAGGAAGTGTGGTGGTTGGCAGGCAGACATGGTACTAGAGCAGTAGCTAAGACCTTACATCTCAGACACAAACCTGAGGCAGAGAAATAGAGGGACAGACACACCTCTTATACCTTTCTAAACTGTCCACCAACCAGAACCAAATATTCAAATATGTGAGCCTATGGGGGCCATATTCCTTCAATCCACCAGGCTTTTTTAAGTACTATGGGATTTCCGGCTTTTTTAGTCTTCAAAATTTCCCATATTTCATATTTCATTTTTCATATTTTCCCATAATCATATTTCATTTATACTTCTATAATTCATCTTAGTTTGTTGTTGTTGATGTTGTTACTGTTTTGCTTTTGTTTTCTAATGAATAAAGCTATATATATATCCCAAACAATATGAGCATGTCATAAATTCAGCTGCCATCTGAACTTGTTGGATCTGATATCTGTCTAAAACAAGGGGCCGTGTGACACCCACAAATTACCCAAATTACCAATAAAGGTAATGAAAGCTATTTTCCTGAGCATACTGTGCCTGAGTCACTGAAGCAGTGTGGTCCATAATACATAGATCAAATTGATTTGTATGTTTAGAGAGCCTCAACTCATAGAAATCACCACACCATGTATCCCACAAGACAAAAAGAGCCTTGAATCTTTTCTGCAACAAGTTTTAATGTGTATGAACAGACCTTAGTGTTGTTTGCTTTGTTTCCTTTATTATTTATTGTTTCTGAGGCTCTGCTCACCCTGTTATTGCAAGTCTTCTTCAGAGAAATCTGAAGTTACATTAAACCATTCTTTCTCTTTTGGAAAGGTGATATTATTTTGAACCACATTTTTGTTTACAGTACCTACACATCCCCAAGGATGCATTAGTTCACAGAAGACTAGCAAACCTGCATGTGGACTTCTTTGCAGATAGCTCCTTGAGACTAATATGCCATGTGACCATGATTTATAACAAGATATACAGGTAATTAGTAGGCTGGAGGAGAGAAAAGAGATATATTTCAAAATTATACCCTTAAAGAATGGTAAATTTACTAGAGAAGGCACATATCGAAGAATTACAATTGTGAAGCGAAAGAGATGTCTTCTCTGTGGGTAATGTACAGAATTGAAACTTACATTTTCAGATTATCTAATATAGTCATGTCACAGGTATGTGGATGTGGCTATCATCTTCAGAATACAGGAATAAAGGTCTGGTCTGAGATGGAAAAATCCGAGAAGTGGTTTTGTGGGAAAGGGCTTCTGCTCTGTTCTTTCTCAAATTCCTCTGCTCACTTAACTAAAATTCAGAGACTAGGATGCCTCCTATATCCACATGAGCAGGGAGCTGGTCAGATCAGTCTGATCAGGTAAGCCACCTGCATCTGGTCCCACTACTCACCTACAAATGAATAAGGAAGTTCAATCCACAGTGAGCCACAACGTCCACATTACAAGCATTACTAACCTTCCTCAGAGAGGAAATAGTAAGATCCACCTATGTAGACACATGAATGGGAAAAACTAGTTTGGGTCACTCTTTTGGTGAATTTTGAGTCCCATAAGAAAAATAGCATGCTTAAATGTAGGCCCATTCTGGTTCAGTTACTCACTAACTTCATTGTACAAAGAGAGAGTAAAATCAGAAATAAATAAGACAATACTGAAGAGATTTCTACACAAATCATTTATTTGTAGACAAATACTTTCTTTTCATGAGTGAGCCAGTTATGTACAGAAAAACTCAAAGGACGTTAAACACATAAGGCACTTATGACTATTCATGACTGTCATCGGAGCTCTCAGGACAGAGTCAGAGGATTTCTGTGACTTCCAACCAGCCTGGAACCTGTCTAAAAACAAGCAACAGACAAATAGAACAATAAAGATAATAAATATGTATGAATGTACAGGAATTGCTTTTGTATTATTTTAATGCTGAGAAATTCAAAGAAGACTTAGTGATTTCCCTAAAATAACAAAACTAATCATCACCTCCTAAGACAGCAAATTTTGCAGAACAGTTATTTCACATGACAAATGCCTTGTAGAATCAGAAACTACTTAGCCTCCAGTCTTAGAAAAGAGTTTCATGTTTTTATGAGTGCCATCTTGCCATGCCTTTAACTTCTGCTTCAGATATAAATTACATTAAAAAAAAAATGTTTGTTGACCCAAGGAAATGTCTTTCCAATTAGAGACTATAAGCGGATCCCAGAAACTTGATATCAGGAAAAATTCTCTATAAACTTCTTTGCAGATCCCATGCATCTACTCATAAATAAATAAGTAAATAAAGAAAGAAATGCAAAGTTTTTCTCTATTATTTGACAAGTTAATTCTAAAGTGTATTTGGAATTGCAAAGGGTGAGCAAAGAGGGAGTTTGTCAATGGAGATATCTGACCTTGCTGCGAAACAAAAGTAATTAAGACGGAACAGGGTTTGACCAGAGAGACAAAAATAGGCTAAAGAAATGGAGAAACCCCGAGAAACTCACTGACATGTATAGAAATCAGTAATTAACAAGTCAGGTCTTGGAGTTCTGCACTGCAGAGCAGGCTTGCTTGTCAATGATGCCGGTGCATTGAATTACTGATCCCAAATAATGGAACTGGGATCCCCAGGTTGCATGCTGACAAATCTCAATTTAAGGTGGATTAAAGACTGGAATTTTTAGGTGCAGCTCTAAACTCTTAAAGGACAACATGAGGAATATCTCAATTACGTCAGGGTAGATCATTTTGAAAAGGCAACATAAAAGAACTAGCCATAAAAGATGGAGACTTTTACATTAATGTGAAGAATGTCTGATCATCAAAGCAACCTATTTATCATTAAACCTCAAATAGGAAGGACATGTCTTCCCAACCCAAAATCAACAAAGATTTGTACAAACTTCTGACAAATGAATTTAAAAAATGACAAGCAATGGATAAGCAGCAAACGACGTCAGAATTTGTCTGAAGACAGCTGACCACATTGTGGACATTATCTGAAAAAAAAATGCTCACGCTTTTCAGTAATCAGGAGAAATTCCAATAAAAATTATGATAAGACAGCATTACAGATTCACCTGAGAGATGTACACAATGACATAACACAACATATGCATACAACTGAAACCTTTGTGGCTTTGCTTTTTCTGAAGATGAGAACAATTCTTTTCATGCATGTTTTCAATGGTCTTGTGTCATTCTACATTCTTTCAAACTCTAGTACCTCGCCTTGCCATTTCATTCTTCTTTATATCAGTTCCTAATAGATTTAGCAGGAAGAAGAAATCGCTGTTCAACTTGTACAAACTCACGAAAACATAAAAGGACAGAAATGACAATGGAGACTTCAGACCACCAGATGTCTTCATGCACACACAGAAATAACGCTGCATAAAATTGACCCGAGCCCAGCTTTTATGTAGGAAAACACTCCTTTAATCCGACACAGGTAATGATGGATGGTTCACTTGCCATTAATTTCTGAAAACTCAAATCGGATAATGCAAACACCACATACACTAAACCTTTCATGAATGTATAACATTCAGCAGTGTCCTACACCCTGGTGCCTGACCTCTCAGAAAGTCTCCAGGCTTTTTCCTCATCAATGCAATTAGGTTTTTGGAATTGGTGGGCTATCTTGTTCCCGGTGGGTCTAAGGTTTCATCTCTGTGTTTTCACCTTAAAGGATTGTTTACTTCTGTAAAAACAGATTGAAGAGCTGTTATAAGCCCCCCTTTCTCTTTCTCTCTGTGTCTAATGAAGCACTTTCCCCCACCCCCAATCTATCATCTTCTCTTTCCTTCTTCCTCTAATCCTTACTCAAATGGATTGCTTGCTGTCTTGCTCATTAGAGAATTTAGAAAAGCTAATCAGATTAAAACTCACACCTTTATGAAATGTAATTCTGAACAATACTGAAAACACAGCTAGTACTCTTTATGACACATGTTTAAATATTAATAAAATATAGTAACTTATAACCCTACGTTTTATAAGGGTAATACAGAAGTCTATCACTCATTGAACAATTTTTGTTTTGGGGTTGGGTTTCTTTGTTTGTTTGCTTTTTTGAGACAAGATCTTCCTATGTATTCCTGGATGTCCTGGAACTCTTTATGTAAACTAGGCTGTCCTCGAACTCACAGAGATTTGCTTGTCTCTGCCTCCTGAGTTTAAAGGTATGTACCACTATGCCCTGACCTCATAAGGAACAATTGATCAACCTTCTCCTTATCAGAAATAAAGTCTCTAAAATTACCCAGAAATTTTCAAATAATATTTTTATTCAGTTTTTGAAAATATAATATATGTATATAATGTATTTTGATCATATCCATTTCCCAACTGCACCCTAATATTCACCTGGGGATACCCCCAGCACATTTCCCCACAACCTATGTCTTTGCCTTTCTCCATCCCTTCCTCCCTCTGTCTCCCTCTCCTTCTCCCTCTCTCATCTTTCTTTCTTTCAAGAATCTGATGAGTTCAATTAGTGCTAGAGTTTCCTTGGTCTTTTTTTAACAGAATTATTAATACATTATCTCAAAAGCTAGTCTGTCAGCAGACCTCCAACTAGGTTGTATTTTGTCTATCCTGCTCCTCTGGCTGCCATCTGACAGGTTCTCCTCTCATTTGCCCTTCATGAGTAGGTCATTAACCCCAGCGAAGATACTGATTCCAGATGTTGATGGACTTCTAGTATTATGGTGAAAGACTTAGAAGTGGGGAGAATGGGCTCCTTTCTAACACAGCCTTCCTCATTCCCAACTGGGTACCTATAGGCATTTTTGTTCTTCATGACAAAGATCACTGCTAAGTTTTGGCTGGGTGCGGAAAGCTCTGGGCTCATTTTCCATGAAGGTTCATGTATGAAAGAAATTTCTCTCATGGGGGATAAAGACTCATGTTGTTCTCCTAAATACTATCCCCTACTACCCTCCAACACTATTATTCTGTAGTCTGGTTCCTGTGTTATTTATTGTTAAACTTTATTTAGAGCTTAGAACTAGAACAGCTGGATCTTTGCCTCCCAGCCCTTCAAACTATCCCTCAGTCCCCGCAGCATCCTAGCTAAAAGCAATGACTTCTTGTGTGTTGAAGATGTATGTAGATTCTAGAAAAAGACAGTCACCTGGCAAGACTAGCTGTTCCTGGGGACCTTGCTAGTTGATTAGACTGACCCATTAAACCAAGAACTCAAACTTATTCTGTGATCCTAGTGGAGGATATTGTTCCCTTCATCCAAACAGAAGAGGAAAGCACATTTGCATTACTCCAAGTGCTAGCTTGCACTCTGTGGTCTGTCTGGGTATTCTGCTTTGCTATCTCCTTTATCTATAGACAAGTGCTCTATTTTGTTTTCATTATGTACAAGTATAATACAAAACATGCGACAACTGCAAAAAACTATAAAAAGCAAATAAATCGTTTTGAAATCTTATCTCCCTGAAGCAATTGCTATCAAGATTCTGGCAGCTCCATTTCATGCCTCTGTAATGAAAATGCAATGGCATAAATTGATAATACTTCTGTCTTCATCTCAAAAATTTAAATTGACTAATTTTTAAAATAATTGTCTTTCCGCAAATGCTTGTGTAAAGTTTCTTCATTCTAATATTGCTCTTTGAACATTGCTTATTGGGTTACAGTGGATATATTTTTCTTTTCATATATAATATATATATATATATATATATATATATATATGAATATATGTGACCCCATGAGTGTACCACAAACATGGTGTAGATAAAGGATGCTAGAAGAAGGAAAGGAAGCAGATGCACTGTAGAACTGGAGGTAAAGATGGTTATGTAACAACATGCAGGTTCTGGGAAATGAGCACAGGTTCTCAGAAAGAGCAGGAACAAATTCTAGTAACTCATGAGCCATCTCTCTATCCATTCTGTCTTTCTCCCTCTTTCTCCTTCCTTCCCTCTGTCCTTCCTTCATTCCTTCTGTCCTTCTGTCCTCCCTTCCATCCTTCCTTCTGTTTTTGTCACTCTGGCTCCAGAGTAGCCTTAATAACATATAACCTGCTTCCCCATGTACCCACATTACCTAATTAAACATAAAAAATTACCTTTTGCTTATTTTTGTTCTTTATTGACACTCAGATGACATACTTCCTTCATACACATATTAGTCACTTCCTTCATTTGGGGCTTGTCATTCCCACTGATATTTTCAGTGTATCATATATCTTTGTTGTAAATCAATATATTGCATATTTTTATAAGATTTTAAACTAGCATGTAAGTATTCATTGTATATACATACATATATAGGGAGGGAGATACAGATATATTATTCTGTAATTGCTTTTATTCACTTGATATATGTCAATATAGGTAAGTGAAATGTATTCATTTTGGGTATCATACAGTATTATCCTGTATGAATACAAATTGATTTTTCAATTCATCTTTCAAGAGAGTCTTATTAACCTTTTGTTTTCTAACAGAAACATAATTTTTCAAGTCAAAAGTCAATGTTGTAAGTAGCTGAGATTGTGAACTTTGGGTTCAGACTGATGAATGAAGGAGTTTGGCTGAGCATTAATTATAAAATTCATTTGGAGACTTATTGAGACTGTGACTCACCTTTTCATTCTAACGTGGTAATAATAACAATAAATAATAATAATAATAAATAATAAAATCATCTATCTCATAGGAATATTGAGAAAAGTATTAATTTTAGAGGACTAGCATGCTTCTTTTATGAAAATGGATGTCATTATTTTTTTCACAGGAATGACACTCTGCTAAGCTCTCTGGATGTTCAACCTGAGTTCTTGGACATTGTTTCTTAGTCTGCCCTATGCTTTACAGACACCACATGGCTTTACATCTGTCTTCTGCTCTTGTTTCAGCTTCATTTTCCAGTGCCTGTTTTGCTTTTTTGTTTGTTTTTTCTTTTATAAATAATTTCTCTACTTTCTATTGCCTCCAAACAAACTTCATTATTGTTTCTCTTCATTCTTCTGTGACATGTGGACTGTTGTCTGCTATCTTCTCCTAGATACAAGAATTCTCATCTATCTGATCACAGGTCCACCATAGGACAATTTCTATGTGTTGCTTAGATCCACAAGCTCTCATACCAGCCTCCATGTCTTTCCTACCAGAGACTGAGCACTTTCATGCTTACAGAAAGCTATAATCTATTTTCCACCTACTGTCACCTCTTCAGAATACTATTCTCTGCTTTTTCTCAATAAAGTCCATCTTTTTTTTTCATTTAAGTGAGAATTTTACAGATAAGTATTAATAATATTTTAGTCTTTCTCCTCCTGTATACTTTCTATGTTTCTCCCACAAGTCCTCCTTAAATTATTGACCTCTTCTTTAACTACTATTTTACACACACACACACACACACACACACACACACACACACAAACACACACTGTACAGAAATTTTAATCCAGCAACATGGCTGCTCTGGCAAGGGATTGTATCCAAAGAACTCCTAGGTTTGTGTGATCAGGCTGGAAGGACACCACTTTAGTCCCTCTGGATGGAATAATAGACATGCCCTTAGTATATATGTTTAATCCCAAATAATAAATGTAAAGTTAGTTTGTAGAAGGAAGCAGCCATGTTTGATCATCTAATTGAGGGGCAGACAAAGTGACAAATCAGAGGAAGATTTGACATAATGAGTCAGAGATAGAACATACCCAGTTCTCATAATAATAGATAGGAAAGAGAGGTAACAAGAAAGCAGTACAGAGAAATGAGGGGAGGCAGTCTTACTGGGACAGGTTTACAGGGAGAGGTTCCATGTGGAGACAGAACAATCTATAGAATGAGAAGGAACCAGAAGATTAGAATAGATTGCCAGAGTTAGTTTGAGGGCAGCCAAAATAAACTGAGAGAAGTTAGTTTGAATCAGTCAGTTTAGAAAGGAGTTTTAGCCAGAACAGCTGAGTTGAACTAGTCAGCCAGAATTCAGAAACAATTCAAAAGAGTGAGTTCATTCATTAGTAAGCCTCAGAGATGACAATTACATCCTGTGAATATAATTTACATTCACACACACACACACACACACACACACACCACACACACACACAAGAGGTGGGGGAGCAGGTGGGGAGACTGTTGAGACCATTTGCTCTTGCTTGGATATATGTGTTTAGGTTGACCACTTGGGATAGGATAACTTATCAAAAGTATGCCGTTCAGGAGAAAACTGATTCTTCCTCTCTCAGATCCATTAATTGACTTCAGCACTTTATTTAAAGAAGGGACCTTATGAGACTTCTCCCTTCCCCACTGGCATATCAGTTGGCATCATGGGGATCTTGTTTAGGGAACCACATTGTTGAGACTTCATGGGTGCAGCTTTCTGTCATGTATACAGGACATTATCTCATGGCAGATTGCCTGTTCTTCTGGATCTTAAAATCTCTGTGCCCCCTCTTCTGCAATATTCTCTAAGCCTTAGTTGTAGTAAGTTGTAGTGTTGTAAATGTCATTTGTAGTTGAACAACTCATACTCTGTTGTCCTTTGTATTTTGACCAGTTGTAGATTTCTGTAATGGCCTCTGATTGCTTCAGAAGAAAGTTCTTTGATGAGGGATGAGAAAAGTGAGTGTTTATTATGCACATAGAAATTCCATTGGTTTAGGAATGTGACAGTAGTAGGTTCACTTCTAGGGTCCATAATATCACTTGCAATAAGTAGTTGGCTAGGTTTAAAGTTATCTTGCACGAATTACCCCCTATTGAGTGACTCTAAAACCTAATTAGACAACCGTTCATTTCTCCAAAATATTAAGTGCTACTACTGCAGCATTGTGATAACCTCCAACCTTAAATACTGCTTTCTCAGGAGGTAGTCAATTATTCTTCAACCTCTATAGGTTCCCAGACAGTAACTGTCCTTCAGTTATCTATTTTCATACATCTGTTGAAACTTTATGCCTACTCCAAAACTACAAGCTCCATAAGAATCAGAAACAACAGGGGATTTTTTTGAGACAGTGTCTCACCGTATTGCCTAGGTTTGCTTAAAGCTTTATTCGAGTAGGCTTCAAATTTCATGATCTCCCTACTTCGGCTTTTTGAGTCCTGAGATTATAGGCATTGCCCAGCAAGAAGAATTTCTTACTCAATGCCACATTTACATAATTTTTATGTTAATTGAATACTCCATACAAATCCTAAAATATAACTTGCCAAAAGGGGACATATATGGTAGACCCAAAATAAATTTGTTTAGTGTACAGAACGATTCATTGGAAATTACATTTGCATTCATAGCACACTTAACTTTGAAGTAAATGGATCTTGAGTTTGTTGGTAGAGAGTAAATATAGTTATAATTTGCCTTGTAAATCATAGCATAAACTTTTAAAAATATTTCAACCCTCTGACATACATAAATGGAAATATTCTTTTTGAAATTGGCTATATTTCCTTGTAAGCACCAATATTCCTGAAGAAAAGATAAGATGTCTTCCCATTCAAATGATTTATTCTCTATATAACAATAAAAATTTATAAGATCAAAGCAAAAAAGCCAATATAGATTTAGTAGACTATTTAATGAAAGCTTCTTTATGTGTTATGGTTTCTAGGTCGCTAATGTTCATTTTTATTGTATGATGGAGAACACCCAGTCAGCTACTACAGGAATCTCAGCTTGAACTCCTAGTTCAAATTCCAGGAAATATAGATCCTGAATGAAGACTACAACTGTACTACAGGGCCATTTCCAGTTGGGGCTGTTCGAATCACTGAGAGAATTCTTAGGAAAAGTAATTACCTCAGAGAAAGTATTATATAACTTTGTAAATGTATTTCTCAAATTTAACTTCATATACACAGTAAAGAAAAGGCCCTGCATGTAGCCATTAGACAGGGTAAATAATTTTTATATTTGGTAATATTAGATGCTTAATAATCCTTAATAACAAGTTATAGAAAATGGATCAAAAGACATTAAAATTAGCACTGCAGGATAATAGGGTTTTTTTAAGTATGAGTTGACAGACAAGAAAAGTAATGAGAATGCAGTGTTCAATCATTAATGGAAGGTTTTAATATGGGTTCGAACATATTTAAGACAGATGTACAGACTTTTAATTTCATTTTTCTGTATGCATTTTCTACCGTTATGTGTTCCAGAGGCTCCAAACCTAAATTATCATCACTCTTGTTTCTACCTCTTTTTGGCTTGAGGGATCAAAAGTCCACTGTGCTTGACTGGGAGAAGCACTGCTCCATAGAGGGTATGGTACATGAATTGAGGTGAGGAACTGCCTGTAATAAGCTGCATGTCCTCTAAAGTGTTAATCCATTATTTTATTAGATTCACCTTTCAAAGGACTTAGAAAATCGTCACTGAGCCATCTCCTTACACAATAGCCCAGCAGGAGAGTAAATGTAAAATAGATTTCCAGACAGTTATCTGTCCTTCCTACCTTCCTTCATTCCTTTCTCCCTTCCTTCCACTTTACCTCCTTCTTCCTCCCTTTCTTCTATCATTCTGTTGTCTAGCCATTATTTTTCTTCCCATCCCTCCTTCTCTCTAACATCTTTCTAATGCAGCAGTCTCCTTTTTGTCATTCACTCGTAATAGCAGCTGTCCCACAGATGTCACATGATGCTGTTGATGCTCCCTGTCTGTTAACCAGTAGCCAAACATGAGCTCCTGAGCTCATGAAATACAATTTAGTCATTGCATTTAAATTGAACACATGTCTACATAGCTGCTTTTGGTTGGTGGTTATGACATACATGAACAAAATTCAGCTCTGATCTTTGGAATGTCCCAGTCCAGGACTCAAAGCAATGGCATTTTATACTGGACATTTAGAGAATTATTGAATTGAAGCATGTACTATTCTCTATCAAAAGCAATCTCAACGGACAAGTAAGACAATGTAAAGTCAAGTCAAATAGAGCAAATGTGTGAATAAATAATCCATGATACATGCAAGCTAGCCAAAATGATATCAGATACCAATACATCCACCAATTGTACTGAATGTAGTAGGGTTTAATCAAATGATTCATGCTCTTAATAATTTGTATTCTTGAAATCCATCAATGTAATCCACTATATAAACAAACTCAAAGAAAAAAACCACATGATCATCTCATTAGATGCTGAGAAAGCATTTGACAAAATCCAACATCCCTTCATGGTAAAAGTCTTGGAAAGATCAGGAAGTCAAGGCCCATACCTAAACATACTAAAAGCAATATACAGCAAACCAATAGCCAACATCAAACTAAATGGAGAGAAACTTGAAGCATTCCCACTAAGATCAGGGACTAGGCAAGGCTGCCCACTCTCTCCCTACCTATTCAATATAGTACTGGAAGTCCTAGCCAGAGCAATAGGACAACAAAAAGAAGTCAAAGGAATACAAATAGGAAAGGAAGAAGTCAAAATATCACTATTTGCTGATGATATGATAGTATACTTAAGTGACCCCAGAAACTCCACCAGAGAACTCCTAAACCTGATAAACAACTTCAGCAAGGTGGCAGGTTATAAAATCAACTCGAACAAATCAGTAGCCTTCCTCTACATGAAAGATAAACAGGCTGAAAAAGAAATTAGGGAAATGACACCCTTCACAATAGTCACAAATAATATAAAATACCTCGGGGTGAATCTAACCAAGCAAGTGAAAGATCTGTATGACAAGAACTTCAAGTCTCTGAAGAAAGAAATTGAAGAAGATCTCAGGAAATGGAAAGATCTCCCATGCTCATGGATTGGCAGGATTAATACAGTAAAAATGGCCATCTTGCCAAAAGCAATCTACAGATTCAATGCAATCCCCATTAAAATACCAACTCAATTCTTTACAGAACTAGAAAGAGAAATTCTCAAATTTATTTGGAACAACAAAAAACCCAGGATAGCGAAAACCATCCTCAACAATAAAAGAACTTCTGGAGGAATCGCCATCCCTGACCTCAAGCTGTACTACAGAGCAATAGTGATAAAAACGGCCTGGTATTGGTACAGAGACAGGCAGGAAGATCAGTGGAATAGAGTTGAAGACTCAGAAATGAACTCACACAACTATGGTCATTTAATCTTTGACAAAGGAGCTAAAACCATCCAGTGGAACAAGGACAGCATTTTCAACAAATGGTGTTGGTTCAACTGGAGGACAACATGCAGAAGAATGCAAATCGATCCTTTCCTATCTCCTTGTACAAAGCTCAAGTCCAAGTGGATAAAGGACCTTCACATAAAACCAGACACACTGAAACTAATAGAAGAGAAAGTGGGGAAGACCCTCGAATACCTAGGCACAGGGGAAAAGTTCCTGAACAGAACACCAATGGCCTATGCTCTAAGATCAAGAATTGACAAATGGGACTTCATAAAATTGCAAAGTTTCTGTAAGGCAAAGGACACTGTCAATAGGACAAAACGACAACCAACAGATTGGGAAAAGATCTTTACCAATCCCCACATCCGATAGAGGACTAATATCCAATATATACAAAGAACTCAAGAAATTAGACTCTAGACAACCAAATAACCCTATTAAAAAATGGAGTAAGGAACTAAACAAAGAATTCTCAACTGAGGAAATGTGAATGGCCGAGAAGCACCTAAAGAAATGTTCAGCATCCTTGGTCATCAGGGAAATGCAAATCAAAACAACCCTGAGATTCCACTTCACACCAGTCAGAATGGCTGAAATCAAAAACTCAGGTGATAGCAGATGCTGGCGAGGATGTGGAGAAAGAGGAACACTCCTTCATTGTTGGTGGGATTGCAAGATGGTGCAACCACTATGGAAAACAGTCTGGTGGTTCCTCAGAAAATTGGACATATCACTACCTGAGGACCCAGCTATACCACTCCTGGGTATATATCCAGAAGATGCTCTAACACATAACAAGGACATATGCTCCACTATGTTTATAGCAGCTTTATTTATAATAGCCAGAAACTGGAAAGAACCCAGATGCCCTTCAACAGAGGAATGGATACAAAAAATGTGGTACATTTATACAATGGAATATTACTCAGCTATTAAAAACAATGAATTTGATAAATTCTTATATAAATGGATGGAACTAGAAAATATCATCCTGAGTGAAGTAACCCAATCACAAAAGAACATACATGGTATTCACTCACTGATTATTGGATTTTAGCCCAGAAGCCTGAAATACCCAAGATTCAACTCACAGACCACATAAAGCTCATGAAGAATGATGACCAAGTAGGAGAGGCTTCAGTCCTTCTTAGAAGGAGTAACAAAATACTCAAGGGTGCAAATATGGAGACACAGTGCAGGACAGAAACTGAAGGAGAGACAGACCATTCCACCTGGATATCCATCCTATGTGCAGTCACCAAAGGTAGAGGTTGATGTGGATGTCAGGATGTACATGCTGACAGGAGCCTGATATAGCTGTCTCCTTAGAAGTCTGCAAGAGTCTGACATACTCAGAGGCAGAAGCTCACAGCTAACCATTAAACTGATCCAATGGAGAAGATAGAGTGAAGGCTGAAGGAGTTCAGAGGATTTGCGACACCATGAGGAAAGCAACAATTCCAACCAACCACAGCCCCCAGGGTCTAAACCACCAGCCTGGGAGCGCTTAGGGAGGGACCCATGGCTCCAGCTATATATGCAAGGGAGCTATATATAAGTGGGAGAAGAGATCCTTGGTCCCATGAAGGCTGGACATGGTGGGGGGGATATTCGAGGGTGAGGAGGTGAGGTACGGGGGAGGGTAGGTGGGGGTACACCAACGTGGAGGCAGGAGGATGGGGGAAGGGACAGTGAGTTCCTGGGAGGGAGGGGTGGAAACGGGGTAAGGAGAGATATTTGAAATGTAAAAAAAATTTCCAATAAAAAATAAATAAAAAAAATAATTTGTATTCTTTTATAAACTGCTATATTAGCAGAGTTTAGACTGACATTCTAGCTTGAACCTGTATATGTGTATATGATGTATATATCAACTGAAATAGATTGTTCTGTAAGAGGTATGGGTGTCTATGACCTAAAAATATTTTTGTTTCTACTAGATTCTAGAAGACAAGATTTTCTTCTAGGGGTTTTATTCAGTTTCATTTTAAATATTTTGAAAAAATAATGGTTTTCAACATTGGTGTGTGTGTGTGTGCACATGTATGTGTATTCATGGTTGTGTGATTATATTTTGATCTCATTTTCTCTGCTACAACCTTCCTCCACTAACATTTTCTCCCTGCAACAGACTCCCTTTGTTTTTTCCAGTTGGTTCTGCCATTTGCATTCTATTATGGTGGTTCTCTCTCTCTCTCTCTCTCTCTCTCTCTCTCTCTCTCTCTCTCTCTCTCTCTCTCTCTCTCTCTCTGTTGTGTGTTGTGTGTGTGTGTTGGGGTGTGTGTGTGTTTGGTGTTTACCCGTTGTTGTTCTATTGTATTCTTAATATTAATATCTTGTGTGTTGCATCAGTGGCAGATTTTTTCCCCAGGCATGTAGACTGATGTTTTACTGGGGTTACTATTTTGATTGCTACACAGAAGCTTCTTGCTTTCACATACTTCACATAATACCATTGATCAATTCATGAGAAATTTTTTGCACTATTTGAATCTTATTCAGAAAATTCTTGTCTATGAATACATCTTGAAATATTTTGTATTTGTAGCACTTTTAAAGTATCAAACCTTACTTTAGTATTTGAATATATAAATTGTTTTCAGCAATGAAACCAATTTCCCAGTGTAATTTCTGCCAATCCATGGGATTGGAAGCTTTCAAGTATCTTCTAATTTTTTTTTTTCTTCATGGTTATTCTTTTCATTGAAGAGGTCTTTCACCTTTTGGTTATGTTTATTCATGTTTTTAAGTGATTTTGTTTGGGAATTTCTTTTCTTCTGATTTATTTCTCATCAATATTTATATTTTATTTTTTATATTTCGGCATATAGAAAAGTTTCTGAATCTTTTTTGGTGGTATTGAATCCTGCTATTCATTTAAGGTGTTTATCAGACCTTAGATCTCAAGTGAGATTTCATGTCTCCTGTCAATAGGTGTAATTTGATTTCTTCCTTTACTATTTAAGTGCTTTATATTTCTTGTTAATAGGGCTTAAACTTCAAGCACTATACTGGAAAATACTGGAGATTATAAATAGTTGTCTCATTCCATATGTTAACAGAAATGCTCTTGCTTTCCTCCACTAAGTATAATATTTATTATATACTTATCATATATAGTCTTTATTGTTGTGAAATATATGTCTTTTTTGAAGTTTGTTGAAGATTTTTTTTCTCTATATCAGTTAAAATAATTATATGGTTTTGTCATAATGTTTAATTGTGTGGTGAATTGTCTTTACTGATTTGCTTTTGTTCAACTGACCTTAAAACTGTACAATGAAATTAAAATGGTCAGGATACACGATTGGATTAACGTGCTCTGAATTCTACTTGCAAGAATTTTATTGAGAACTTTTATCTCAATGTTCTTCAAGGAAATCTATTTACAGTTTTCATTCTTTATTCTGTTTTTATTCATTTATTACAAAATGAATAGTATATAACAAGAGTTTGTAGTATTACTTTTCTTTCCACTTTGCAAAATAGTTTAAAGAGCAATGGTTTGAATTTTTCAAATTTTGGTAGAATTCACCAGTACACAAATGATTTTTATTTGTTTGGTTGTTTGTTGTTGCTGCTGCTGCTAGGATGTAAAGGTTTTCTTGATCAGGTATTCCTCCCATGAAATGTGTTCACCTTGTGCTCTCATGATTGATACTGTCTTGCTTCTTCATCTGCAAGCAATATTCCTGCAAGTATTCTACAATTCTAGCTTAGTGGTCATGGATTCCTTGATGTTTTGTTTGCCTAGGGACAATTTTTTTCATGAATACATGACGATTCTTCCAGATCCTCACCCAACTCCATGTGCTTGCCTGCCCCCACTTCCCTCATTAGTAAACAAAAAGAAAAAAATAAGAACAAGAAACACAGGCATAAAAACTCACATAGGCAACACCAAAAACCCATGAAAATACAAAATCAGAAACAAGAATATAATACAAGCAAAAGACCATTGAGATAATAAAAAATGCCCAGACAAAGCAAGGTAAGACAAAACGTCTATAAAAATACCATTGAATTTGTTTTGGGTTGGCCTTCTCTCTCTGGGCATGGGACATACCCTTAAGTGTGTATCTACTCAAAGGAGGTGTCATTGGAGAAGACTAACTTTGTCTTTGTGGGCAGTTATGAACTTGAGATGGCTTACAGGTTACAGATGAGAGCTTGTGTCTACTTCCCAAAAATTGCTTTGGTGGATACAGTGCTCTTGCCTGGCACTTATTTTCTTTCAAAACTTGAGGTTTATTATTCTGTGCTTTGCTGGCTTTGAGGGTTGCTGATAAGAGCTCTGACATCATTCTGATATTTTTATCAGTTGATATTTTCTTCCTTTAAAACTTTTAAATTTTTTGTGTTTTCTACTTTTGACACCTGGACTGAAGAATGTCATGGAGACATTCTGCCCAAGTCAGAAGATGTGGGGTTCTAAATGGTTCTTGTATTTAAAGAGCTGCTTCTGTTTCTAGCCCTGGACCATTTGGGGCTATTATTTTATTAGTTTCTCTTTAAAACTCCCTCTCCTTCCCTTCTCTCTCTCTCTCTCTCTCTCTCTCTCTCTCTCTCTCTCTCTCTCTCTCTCTCTCCCTCCCTCTGTGTGTATGTGTGTGTGTGTGTGACACAACCATCACAAGACAGATAGATACAGGTAGAGGACAGATCTCTACAGTATGAAGGTATCCTGAGTATTAACTATCATTCTCAGAAGATTATGTAAACGGCATGAGCATCTCCGGAACTTCAGAGTTCTCTGGTTCAGAAGCCATGAAAGCCAGACAGGTGGCTGTAGAATTCAATCCAGCTGTTGGGCTTAAACTCAGCACTATCAAAATCTATTGCAAGTCTCAGATGGTAAGGCCACTGAGGATAGAGCTATGTCTCTCCATGCTCTTTCCACCTGTATAAGTATCATGACACCTACAACATTTGTCCAAGCCATGTTCTGATCGACACTGCTGATTTTCTGAGCCATCTTTTATCCAGGGGCTATGACAGGGCAAACAGGCACATAACCTATGGATGTTCTTTGATCTCAGACCTAGAATAGCGCACTTTAATTCCAAGGTGTTACCCAGCCAATCCCTGACTCACCAGGTCATCTACTGTTAAAAAAAAAAAAAAAAGGATTTTCTCTACTGCTGTCCAGGACACCTGCAACAGTTGTCCAAGCCATGGCCTTTCTGAACCTCCTTTTATCCAGGGTCTATGACTGGGCAAACTGGGGTATTCCTGATCTCAGACCCCTAAGGTAGCTCAGTTTTATTAATAGATTTCCCACAATATAGTACCCAGCCACTTCCCCCTAAGTCCCCTATTGTGAAAAAGGATTCTTTCTACTGCTCACCAGTCCTCCAGAGGAATTATTGTCTCATCAAAATCTTCAGTTAAATTTGAGGTTGTCAGTGCTGTTTGCTGTGCCGAAGGTGGGAATAATGGCTGTCCTCTCTGCCTCACCTATTGAAACCTGCTCTTGGGTCTCCACTCTCTGGCAAGGAGCTCCACGTTTAAGTAATGCTTCAGATGTTTGTTTGCTTCCCCTGTCTTCGTTTCTGCCTTTCTCTGGTATCTTTTCACCTTCTTGTGGATTTATGAAGCTTTGATGTTATTTCTCACTGTGAGACAAAGACTGTTTCCTTGCCCTGCATCTCCTGTTTGCCTTCCTTCACACAGGCAGCCATTAGCCTGCCTCCTTCAGAGGCATTTTACTCTTACAACATAGTTATGTCATAGTGTTATTAACTTTTAAACCTCAATCTAGACTATCACCTATGTTAGTATTGAACAGCCATCATACCATACTTTAGTCTTTGCGGTATTTTCCCTTGAGAAGCACACAATTAGAGGGAAGGAAAGATGGAAGCAGTTCAAGCTGAACTGTAGTTAGCCTGTCCTTATCTTTTACTCATATTTTTCTTCCTTAGAATGTTAATATTGAAAGACACTATACACATGGCCAGAATAGAGAGGTTGGTCACATAGCCTGTGTTTCTAAGAAATATTCAATTGTCTTGCCTTCTAGGTCACAGAATCTCTAAGTTTAGTTAATCGTTCTCACTAAAAAGATGTCCTTTTGAGATATGCTATAAATGTTTGCTCAGGCAGAATCTGTTTTTAATTTTTATACACATATAGGCTATAGATTGTGCTTCCTTAGAAAATGTTTCATAAATATTTAGAAGTTAAGTCCAGTCTGGGTGGCTTGACTACTGTTGTTTAGAAAATCTTTTGCTTGTTTAATGATACAAGTCAGTGAGTCTTTTACTTTTTTTCTTAAGAGTTCAATTTTGAATAATTGGTCTACTTTCTTCTCCTTTCTCGAATCATTCAGTACCTCAGAAAGCTGCTATTTATTCCTACCTACATTCAGCGAGGATTTATGGTGGCATTCAACACATTCAGTAACTGCGATAGTCACTTCTGGGGATGGAAAGCCTAACTCATCATTCCTGAATAGAAAGCAGTTTTCAGTCCATTCTCTATTACCCACACTAATGGATGGAAGCACTGGAGCAGATAATTTGAGATACTGAATGGGTCCAGATCCGTTTTATATTTTACTTTGGAATATGCTTGAGTATTTATATTTGAGTGCACGCATGATTGATGTTCAGCCATTCAATCTAGGTGGTGAAAGCAAACACGTAGAAAGTTTGTCCGAAGTGGTCAGAACACCTGGCTTCCGACCGGCTCCCTGTCCACAGCATTCCAACCCTTTTCACCACCATTCACCTTTGAAAACAAAACAACAACAAAAAAAAGCATCACTTAACATGCTGATGAGGAATGAGAGTGAAGGGCAGAATTTCCTTATCTCTAAGCTTCTGGCTCAGACCTTTCCTGGGACTGAGAAGCAATTAAGCTTTTTGGTTGAGGCCATTTCTCTTCTAGTTACTGCTTGAAGAGAAAGGTTTAATTAGTCGTGGGAGATGATAATGCTGCCGCGAGTCTGCCTGTACACTGTCTGAAAGGTACTTGCAGAATTTCCTATGCCGGAGTCAGTTTCCCCTTGGTGAATATTTCCCTTCCTGTGTTTCTTAGGGTAGATGCTTGTTTTCTTTCTTTCTTAGCCTATTGTAATAGATTAACCACGGTTGCAGGAATCTCACAGTCTCTGCAGAGGCAAGGCTAGTGAAATAAAACAACTCACATTTGAAAGAATATAGCTCGGTGAAATCAAGTTAAGAAAACAGGAAACCTGAAGATTGGTATGATATATATCACACCACAAGATACACGTGAACTCTCGCAGCAAAAAGTAAGGCATGTCTTTACATATCTGAATAAACATAACACAGATGCACACCAGACATACAAACATATATGGTTATTTTGCTAATGACAATCTTTGGGCTTTGACTACAGCAATCACAATTAGGTTAATAATCCTGATGTTTCAATAAAACAAAATTGTACACATTTTCCTTTGACAGAGATTGAACTCAGCGTATCTATTAAGATGTACTAAATAGTAAATTTTAAAATGATACTAAGGACAAGTTCACATGCAACATTTTAAAGGATTGTTTCATGACTTGATTTCAAGACATTCTACGTTTAAAAATAAGCTTCTTTGTTCATTATTTTTTTTAACTGCATTAGCCTAATTTTTTTTGTCTTGACTAAGTCATTGGTATACATCTCCTAACAATGTTAAATGCTGCAACTTTACTTATTACATGGGAAAGCTAGTAACCAAAGAGTTAGGTTTGTGTTTAATTCATAAATCACAATCCATTTCACTCCTTTGTAAAGCAGTGTGCTTCAGTGACTTCCCAGTTAAACTTTGCCCAAAGAGATGCAAAGATGAACTCATTGCTTTTAGCATTAGAGTACCTCCCCACCCCCCAAAAAATACAACGAAAATTCACATGTGCAATTTGAGTTCTATTTCTTAGTTTGATTTTGCTCCCATCTCTCAGTCTCTTTAATTCTTCATCTAAAGTACATCATTCTATCCTAACTAGACTGTTTTAATTATTAGAAATTATATTGTGAATTTAATATATAAATAGATTTGTGTACACACAGATAAAAATTGAGCTCTTTAAAATTAAAAAGCATTAAATCTTAGCTCATATACCAGATAAGTATCTGATGATTACTTGTTTTTGCTCTTAGAGTAGTCAAACTTTGGTCTTACTGAGTTAAAATGATATATTTTAAAAATGGATGAAAGGACAAACAGAGAAAAGATATCCTGCAGTATTGATGTGACTGGTTGTTGTAAATTAAGCACAGCTGACAGGCAACACCAAGGAAGTAACATTGTCTTCATTATAAATGTAACCAATAGTTACTGTTTATATGGAGAGGCAGATTTCACATAAGAAAAATCATCACAGTTATAAATAAATAAGAAACACCAAAAAATAGCTACTTTATACTGAAGGGTGAAATGCACATTCCAAATGTTGCCTTTTTTCAGATCCAAACTAGAATGAAGAGGAGGGTCACTTCTCTGCAGTGTATAGAGGGTTCGATTTCTCAAATCCTTACAAGCACAGCAAAGAAAATACACTTCACTACATAAAAGTGTTGGATTTCAATTTTGGATTGAACGCTATATTCTGTACCAACATAAAGGATGATTGACAGAACTGCCAATGACATTAATGGTTAGTGAAGTTAACTATCGTATGATGGTTTTCTGAAGCTTTAGTTTTCACTTCAGTGAGATTAGGGTCTAAGACAATTAGTGAAAAATTTAGTCTCAGTTCTGTGCATCTAATAGACTGCAAACAAATCTGACTCAGAAAGAAAATTAATCATAGGATATTAGAATAAGTCTAAGTATTATTATTTAAAGCCTTTGAAATCTAATTATTGGGGGTTTCTTATTACCGTGAATGATGAGAAAAGTATAAAGATTTTTCAAAATATGGTAATATAAGGTATTCTAATTACTAGAAGGTTTATAAAGTAAGCATGTCTGCATCATAAATATAAAACTAAGTGGTAATTATACTGTATATTCTCTATTTTATTTATCACTATATTGCCAGCCTGATTGTTGCAGGATATTTGACCACACTGTGAACCCCAAGATTGTGTTGTTTACTGAAAAAATCTGTTTCTAATTATGGTGTGGCTCAGTCTTAGCATACATCTTTAATCCCAAACAATGAAAGTAAAGTTAGTTTTAGAGAGAAGCACCTCTATTTGAAAGTGATATCTAATTGAGTAGCAAAGTCAGAGAAAGATTTGACAGAATAGGATATGCCCAACTCTCATGAGAACAGGGAACAAAGAAAGGCTACTTAAGAGGAAGCAGTAGAGAGAGGGGGGAGAGGGGGGAGGAGAGAGAGAGAGAGAGAGAGAGAGAGAGAGAGAGAGGAGAGAGAGAGAAGAGAAAAGAGAGAGCACTTTTAAAGTAAGAGTTGTACAGAAACAGTTGACAGAGAAAGAACAACCTAGACACAGGTGAACGAGACAGAAAATGAGAAGGGGCCAGAAAATTAGAACATACTGCCAAAATTAGTATGAGGCCAAGCAGAGCAATTCAGGAGAAGCTGAGAGAAGCCAGATTGAGTCAGTCAGCATGGAAAGGAGTTTGACCCAGAACAGCTGAATTGATTTAGTCAGTCAGACGTTAAAAAGATCTAGAAATGGTGATCTTATTCAGCAAGAAGTCCCAGAGTCTGAAAACATTCTAGGCCTAAGAGAATGAAAACATTCTGAAAACGCAGAGGCTAGAACCTTCCAGGACTAGACCTAGGTTAACAAACAGAGGCAGTAAGCCTTCAAAACAATAGTTACTTACAGCAAATAAGAGATACTTTTACACTTGATCCATTATTGGCTGCTTTTTTAAAAAGCAGGTATAATGCTCTGAATGGAACCCAGGGTTTTGTGTATGCTACACAAGCTCTACCAATAAGTTACTACCACTGATTATTGGATTTTAATATATAATTGTCTATTAAATAAAGAAATCACTCCCTATAACAGAATGCAAGATAAATTGAAACTCTTAAACTTCAGGAAGCATGGATTGGGTAAGAATACATTCTGTGAAAGCAGAAGAACTGAGTTCAAATCCCCAGCACCTACAGATAAGTGACAAGCATGGTATAATTGCCTGTTGCTCCAGCATAGAGGGGCAGAAGTAGACATAGCTTGTGACCCTGCTGGCCAGCTAGCCCACATGCCTAGCCAAAGCAGGAATCTTGAGTTTGCTGAGTGACTTTGTCTAGTAGCAGTAAGGTGGAGAGAGACAAGGAAGACAAATGTCACTCTCCTCTGTCCTCTGAACATGTGTTCACAGGCACCTGGATTCATAATAGAACTTGAGCAATTGAAGCGAAGTTAAGTTAAAAATACGTTTAGAATACATCCTTAAAGAAAGACTAGAGAAATATAGTAAATTCCAATGAAATATAAACTAATTCTTAAAGTGCTCATTCCTAAACTGGATATCTAGATTAACCCACCTACCAAAAGGCTCAGGAAACATCACTGGAGGGAAAAAGAAAAAGCCAGAGGATGGGCAAGAATACTGAAGGATACAGAGGACTACTCTGAAATGTTACCTGCAAGACATTAAATGGCTTGAACAATCATGAACCCACAGCAACTGTGGTTATTTCACAAGACCTACACAAGAACAAGCCAGCCAATATCCCAAGAAAAGTGGAATGAGTGGATGATTTCAAGGCCCCACCTAATATTGAGGAGCTTTTGACAGTGGATAGTTGCTAGAGGAGGAAAATTATGGTTTAGTGAGGCTATAGTCACTGTTGAGTTTCTCATGGTCCAGCGATTGCACCCACAACAATGTACATATAGGTAGCAATAACTAAATGTAATGAGTTGTTAAAGAAAAATATGAATCTGGAATGGGGTATGATATTGGAATATCATTGGAGGGGAAAGTATGGATGAGTATAAACATATTTCATTGTATATATGCATCAAATTCTCAAAATATAAATTTTTAAATACTTTAATCCACAAGTAACATCCTTATTCTGTAAATTTTGAGGGCAGTGGTTATTCTTTTAAATGTCATCAGAAAGGAAAGAATTTTATATATTATCTCATGTATTGTATTATCTTCTCTAAAAATACTAATTCTAGGTTGTTTTATATCTAGTCACACCCCAGAAAAATTGAACCACTTGCTCAACATGACATAGTAAATAGTGAGTCACAAATAAAATCTCAGGAATATGAATCCAAATTCAAGCCCTTTAGCCATGAAATCACAAAGAGAAGATTGGAGTTAAAAATAATTACTGAAAAATGATTCCTTTCTGTAAAACTAATTTGAATTATAATTATCATTGATAAAAAGTTTCAAAGTCTAATAAATGAATCTTGTACAAATTAGCCAAGACCAGGGAAAAGTGGAATTTGAGAGAATGTATTGTTATTAAATTTAAATATAATTACGATTTCAATTTTAAACGTTTATTTAAATGTAATTATCTTATACATGTATTGATTACCGAATGCACATTGAATATTCCCTGTGTGCTATATACTGTGATAGGAATGGTTGTACAATTATGAATGATACCAATTGTGTCCTTGAGAAATAATAATTTAGAACTTTTCGTATTTTCATATTAGGTATAATGGGAAATTTGTTGCTATGAAAATCCTTACAAAACATTTCTGTATATTTAGAAGCATGGCCTGTTTCTGAAGAAAGGACATGTTTCCATAAGCCAGGCAGGAGCGTTTATCTGATTGCTTTATCATCACATTGGGAAACTAATGATTTATTTTAATTTCATTCTGCTAACAGACTTTCTCCAAAACCCTTACTTATCACCCCTTATTTGTCTTTCTGTTTTCTCATCCCTCTTCTCAGTAACTATTTGTTTTTAATGAAACCTTTCATGACTATTTTCTGAAGTCATCTCTACTGCCTCCTTCAGACCTGTGTTAGAAATTCCTCATAAATATGCATAGATGATTCGACTGCTAACAACAAAATGAAAGATCACATACATATATGTGGTAGAAAGGATCATCATGAACATTCTAATTAAGAAATAATTTAACTTGTTTGAAAAGTTATTTTTGTTTACTAGCACATTATTATTATATGAATTTATGTCATTATTCCTTATTAGTCCCAAATGAACTCCTGTATCATCTTTTAATTTTCTACTCAGTATAGAAACTGAAGGAAAACAGGAATATGAATGAGGACTCACTGTCTCAAACTGGTCATGAACAGTGTCTTTCTGGAAGGTGTTTCTTGGCTGAGGAATACCTGTCCACATTTCACTATAGATGTCTCCAAAGGAGCACACAACCAGGGAGTGCCCACATATTTCATTTCACTCAGTTCACCAACTCAATTCTTCCGGGGTTTTTACAGGTCACTCTATTCTAGATCCTGCTTCTGTTTTTCCTGTCTACTTTAGAAACATATCATGTAGAAGCTCAGGACCAAGAGGTGAGTAAATGTAGGTATTTAACACAGATCTACACACAGGACTAGAAAAGGAAAATACTTGGCATCCATTTCCATTAAATTCAAACTGCTTAACTGTACCATAGGCACATAGTTTCTTACGTATCACACAAATGTCTAATGCTGCACATAAAGCATGCTTTCTATGTGAAGAATTACAATATTTCCCAATAAATCTTTGCAAAGATGAGGGAGAGATCAGATGATAAAGTATGGTTCTATAAAAAGCAAATATTTTATTTTATTTCTTCAGGTATTTAGGCCCATAAACTATTTCAAACAATCAATTTCTTGGAACCAATTTAGAAAAAAATCCAAATATAATAATTGTGTAAGCATAGAACAACTTCAATTCCAGTTTTCTTCCAGCATTGCTTTATGTGAATAAGCATTCACCCTTTTAGAACAGAGGAACTTCATCTTCCTCTTAATCATGTTTTATTTTACTGGAAAGGACAAATTCTAGACCACTTATCCTACTAGCCCTGATTCCACTGAGAAAAGAAAAAATTCAGAATTGTGAGAATAATGGAACCCCTTTTGACACGAGAGAAAATTGCCCTTAATGGAATATAATAATCTCTCTAAACATTACACATTAAAACTTTGGGACAGAAGTAAAATTAATATATTGTTACATTATGAAGTTAGTGATAAGCTCCTAGGACCTTCAAGATTCTTCTGGACCTCAAAGGACCCACTGACATTGTGTTAAGGACACAATTGCTGGTAATGTTGTTCTCTTCTGATCTGTCATTGGCTGTTCTTTTTTCTCTGGGTGGAATTTTTAACTATACTACCAACACCAACTTTAGATTATTTCTAGCAAAAAGGAACAAATTAAAAAATTTCACCTTCTGATCACATAATTGCATTTTAGATATTAAGAGATAGAGACCTTTAAGGTAGTTGGTAAAGCAGAATCAATTTGTAAGTTATTATGTTTGATTTCGTAGGTAACTTTTACGTAGCAGTACTTATTCAAATGAGGACTTGCTTCCTATTTAACAGAAACTCTTAAATTCTCATCCCTAATCTTATCTTATCTTAATCTCTCTCATCATAGAGACTTAATTTTGCTGTACTTTTATCTATCTATCTATCTATCTATCTATCTATCTATCTATCTATTTATCTATCATCTATCTATCATCTATCCTATATCTAGCACCTATCTACTCTATCTATCATCTATCTACACATCTATCACCTATCATCCCTTTATCTAGCTAGCTAGCTATCTTTCCTAAACAAGGAGAACTGATTCTTCTCTGATAATCTATTTTTATTTATTTAAAATATTTAGTTTTATGCATATGAGTGTGTACTTCCGTATATGTTGTGCACAATGTGGACACAAAAGCCCACAGAGGAAAGAAGAGGACTCTAGAATTAGAGTTACAGATGGTGGTAAACCACAGTGTGGCCACTGGCACACATATCTATGTCCTTTGCAAGAGTAGCAAATGATCTTAACCACCAAGCCATCTTTCTAAACCCTTATTTCATTTTAATTAATTAATTTTTTGTACATATGTGTGTGTACAGAGATATGTGTTCATGTAAATGTGTGTACCTGTAGTTGTGAATCCATGAGGATGTGCATGCATATTTAACCAAGTGGTAAACCTTGAGTTATCTTTTTGATCCTCTCTAGAGTTTTAAGCAGTCTTTCATTGGATTGAAAGACAATGGATTGGCTAGATTGTGGTCTGTGAGCTCCAGGAAACCACTTGTCCGTGCCCTAACCTACTCAGGAAATTACAGATAAGACTATGCAAGTGTTTACACGGTTAAAACTCAAGTACTAATGTTTGTGTAGAAGGCACTTTATTGACTGAGACATCTCCCTAGATTTGGTTTAGATTAAAATAACAATAAATAAAATTTGTAAGATAGATGTTCATCTAAGTTGGTGAGAGAGAGAATACAATGACCAATGTTAATAAGAAATGCCCAGATACTTGAGAGAAATATAAATGAGAGGAACAAGTAAAACTTGAGTGTGAGTGACATGTTTCCTTGAAAGAACTGAGATAATAATGGTTGCTGAGAAAATGCTGTCTGTCTTGAACTTGAATAAAGAGCAGTGATTTGAAATTATGCTGTTTTTTCCTTTAAAAATGATAAAATGGAAGTAATGATTCTTTGTCAAGAGTTGTTTTCAGTTAGAACGTGAATAGGAGATATCATTCTTTACAAGTGCACTAGTTATGAATCTTTACATGCCATGATAAATTAAACTCAATTGTCCTAAACAATGATGAAAAATTGCTAACTTAGAACCTTAGTGAAGAAATGATCAAAACAGTGATATTCAATATTACTGAAGACAAATTTTTATCCATCTCTTCTATCATCTACAGTATTTCTTCAATCCAAAGCAAATCTTAACTTTAATAGAACATTTTTTAGAGGGTAGTAAAATGGAAGACAATGTGTAGCAGTAAAGAAACAGATATATAGTTGTACCAAATAGAAGGAAGCTTGTTTGTTTGTTTGTTTGTTTGTACCTTCTAGCAGAATTCTTGGAAAAATAGTCCAACTTCTTTCCAAAAAGTAAATAGAAAATCTTTCTACAATTTCCATTAATCAAAATTGTGTCCCAGCGGGCCGTGGTGGTGCATGCCTTTAATCCCAGTACTTGGGAGGCAGAGGCAGGCAGATTTCTGAGTTTGAGGCCAGCCTGGTCTACAGAGTGAGTTCCAGGACAGCCAAGGCTACACAGAGAAACCCTGTCTCGAAAACAAACAAACAAACAAACAAAATTGTGTCCCATTGGTAGTAAGATAAGGCAGTTGTCAGCTTCTACAAAGCAGATTTGCTTCATAGACAAGGGGATACATTTAGCTGCAGTTTGTTTAAAACAAACAAACAAGAAATGTTCCTAAACAGACCAGTAGTCAAATATGTGCTAGTAGGAGGTTTGATTTGGCAGCAGATGGTGAAGATTGTCCTGGGTTTCCTGCCACTTCTGTGAACTTCAGAATGGGAAATGTTTAGCATCCAGAGTCACTCAGGGCAACTGGTCTACCTGAAATAAAGGAGAATAGTCAGATTATCTACTTATGACTAAGGAGTACAATTTCTTTAAAGTCATTTTGTTTTATGACTCCTTAGGCTTTTCCTTTCTAAGTTCTTGTCCCTGACACATATAACAAAGACCCAAAAGTAGAATACAAACCAAAATTTGGTAATTGTATAACATGGCCTTTCTAAATCCATGGAATTTTTCATATTATTTGTATCATTTTTTTATTCTATTGACTGGAATTCAAGAAATGTATAAATGTTCATCAAAATGCCTATGAGTGCTTGTTGTATATTTTAAACATATAGCTAATACACATGTCTCATTTTCTTGTGGTTAGATGAAAACAAAATTCTGAATAGAAACTCAGCTATGATTTTTCATTACTTTAACACCTATCTATGTTTCTAGTTTTCTATCCTTTCTTCAATATACTAAAGAGTGTTTGTCAGTTTTCTGATACCAAATAACCAAAACACTTCTGATGGTATAGTAATCTTAATTGCAATGTTAAATGAATTAGAAACTTTAGGTCAAGGAATCCAGGTATTAAACTCAAGACCCCATGCATGTTAGGCAAGTACACTACCACCAAGATACTACCTATCTCCAAATAATTTCTTGTTCAGTGAAAACTCTGAACTTTTCAGTCATCTCTGCATAAGTAATCAAGTGAATTTCTGTTGTGATCACACATGTATGATATATATAAATATGTCTGTGATTGGTACCGTAAAAATTGATTCCTTGAAAATCTAGAGTTTTCCCTTTACAAATCTAGCTCTTTAAGTGAAATGCCTGATCATAGAAAGTGTTCTTCCTACTCTGTGCCTCATTCTTCTACTCTGGCATAAATGTGATTATAAGAGATTATTAGTGAAATATCCTGTAATGGTATTGGACTGGGAAATTTTTTCTTTGTAAAGTCAAAAGCATAATTCTGGAAAAAGTAAGTTGATCAATAACATTTCTATTCTTAATTCCATGTTAATATACCTTTCTTCATGCTATGCAAATAGACTAATTATATTTACTATTTCCAAACAGCCCCATTTTGCTCATTAACACTCTTATATAATCACACCTTATTCAGAAAATATGATGAATATATATATTCAGTGTGTGTGTGTGTGTGTGTGTGTGTGTGTGTGTGTGTACATAAAATAATCTTAGAAGTATTATTGGGTATCTGTTTAATTTTATATAAATTGAAACCTTGTTATATGTGCCAAGGCTTACATATTAAACTGCCTTCCTCTGCAGCCTATGGCCTGAATGGAGTTAACAGATTTCTCAGGAGTTTACAACCGTGGAATGGACACTGCTATAGGACAAGTATGTGCAACTGAAGGACAGTGATTAAAAAAAAAAGGCAGTCGTGTTGGAAAAGATGCAATAGGACTATGTGGAGTGTGCTACTCAGACATTGAAAAAGTACAACATAGAAAAGGATACTGAAGTCCATATGAAAAGCAAGTTTGACAAATACCACCTGGCATTTCATTGTAGGATGGAGCTTCAGTATTTATGTGACACATGAAACCAAATACTTCATCCACTTCTTGTTGGATCAGGTAGCCATTATTGTGTTCAAATACAGCTAAAAGCATAGAGTGTGCAAACACCCAGAGATCCATCCTAAAACAAGGACTGCATCCTAAATTTCAGATACTAGAGCCTGAATCTTCAACCCTGCTAAGGGGAACACTTTGTTTTCACCTCCTTAGCAGCTTATGGTTATAAATTAATTACTAAAACAGTTTACATTTCTATTTAGTAAAAAATTAATATCATACCATACCATGAATATATTATCTATAAGTTTCATTGAGTTTCTATTAACATAAAATAAAAATATTTAATTTAAAGAGTCTCCAAATGCAGGAAATTGCATTGATTTTATCTTTTCTTTAATTGACTAAATAAACTTTATAACCAAGCAAATTACATGGTTAAAAGCATTCATATAATACTTGATTGCTATATCCTTATAGACATCATATTGGCCCCTAATGATTTTGACAATCTGTCAAAAAGGAAAGAAAATAGTCATTAGAATGTTACATTCCTTTTAAAATTTAGATTAGAATAATTTTGATGCTATAGAAGTAAGTGATTCAGTCCCAGAAGACAGTGTGCATGTATAATTTCAAATAATAGGCTATACTGCCTGACTTCGTCTAATTAGTGTGGAAAGTACTACACAACAACTGGGTTTGTGAGGATAATTTTAAGTGACTGTAGAGATTACAAAACATCATAAAATGATAAGCTAGGAGACATTTTCGAATTGGGACAGCTGCTAGAGATGTGCAAGGAAATGCGAAGTGGTTATCACAAACGTATCAGAGTTTACATATTCAATTAGACACACAAATGTATTTTTGCAAGTTTCACATCTGTCCATGATTTTTCAAACAGATACATTTGACAACACACCATGTACTAAGAACACATGAATTCCCTAATTTATTTGTCCTCTAAAACATCACTGTAGGTTATATGCATATGTGTGTGTATATGATTCATGAAATGCATGCATATGCGCATATATATATATATATATATGATTTGCAGATCTGAAATAAAGTCCATGAGCCTTTGAACAAAGAATTCTCCACTGTCGCTTTACCCATATAATGGCCTGTGTTCAAACACACTTGGCTGCCAGAAGTGGAGGTTACCTTGTTGCTCCCTATGCCTCTCTCACAGTTCCTTCTCTAGTTTCCTCATGTGTGATTCTTTCCAACATTGTTGAAATTATATACATATAATTTCATATATATTATATATGTTATATATTATTATGTTATATAATATTATATAACATTTATATTATATATATTTGCTAAAATATACATATATTAGTGTGAATTAAGTTCCATAGTATCTTATTCACAAATATGCGTCATCTTATATCATCAATTCTTATTCTCTGATACATGGGAGAGACTCCAGCTACCTTAATCAGGCCAGTCACTAGACTTTTATGTTCATTGTTATTTTATCCATCATGTCTTATTTGCTTTAGTAGAACATTTATTTATTCATATGTTTTTTCAACACCTCTATCAGATACTTTATCCTGTCCTCATTTAATATGTGGTGCATGACATTAAGTTAAAGACATAAACTTACTTTGGAAGGAATTATCAAATTCTGTTTCAGTAGACTTTATTGTAGACAGAAGGAAAAGGCATGGGAAGTTGCTACTAAATACCTTTTGGGAATCAAATTAATGATGTATGTTTTCAGGTGCGTATACTACAAATGGTTTGTTTAGGTTTTCAAAGTTTATATGTTAGAGTGTTCAATCTTTGGAATAGTTATTAAATTTCTAAATTGACATACTTGTTTATAGTCACTGATGTTTAAATGCACGTTGGCTTGAACAAATGCATGTTACTCCCACCAACCAGACAGTTGGGAGGAAGCGTTTCTAAATATTTATAAGCAGAAGAGGATAGGAAGTTAGCCAATGAACGCTTCTGATTATTGCAATCCAGACTCCTCCCTAGCAAGGATGGCCTGGGTTGCTTTGTAGCAGAATCTTGAGGACCTGGAGTGTGTGACATTATCTGGCTTTCTGCTGTGCTGAGAGGAATCATCTTGTATGTATAAGCATATGAACCATTTTGACACTGACAGTCCCTACTCTGTCTGTCTATAAACATGGTCTGTGTGGTCCTGCTATCTCCCTGTACCTATACATGTGGTCTATTCATAGCAATACATGAATTAGGTGAGCAGACTGTTTTGTTTGCCACAGGGGCTCACCTGAGAAAATGAGAGAAGGAATCCTGGGAGAGAGACACAGGGAACAGCAAGGTGCCCCTCAGCTTTTCTGCAGCAGAATGCACTCAGATGGAAGTCCATTATATGCTGAAAAATTATTTGTTCAAGGATTCCGCAAGTCATGGATTTTGCAAATCTTGTCTGTGATTTTTCCATCTGCAATAAAATATGAACAAAACTGTGGGTATAACCTTCACAATCCAGGTTAGAAGAATGCCAGGTCATCCTACAACATGAAAATTATGAACAAAACAGCACAAAGGGGTTCACTGATCCTAGTGGACACACCAGTGACAAAGCAAAATGTAAATAACTTTAAATAGTTCTACTGTTGTGAAATGATAGAATGTAACCATACAATAAGAGGTTGTGTTGTAGTAGTTATTTAAAAGCGGCCTCCAGCCAGGCTGACTATCTTAAGTTGTCGCCGCTTTGCCTAGCCCAGCCAACATGTTTCTCGGGTGGAGGCTACATGCACACTGCAGCTAGAACCCGCCACCAGAAACACCAACCCTGCCACCCACTAGATGCCAGCATGAGAGATGGCTCTTCCACGCTGTCTCTGCAAGGCAGGGCATTGCCCAGACCATCCCGCCATCCATGTGGGCCCAGTAAGAGAATGAGACTCTAATTCTTATAGATTAATCAAAGCTTATATATTTGGCAATGATCAGTAACAAGATACCCATACAGTCAGAAGTGTAACCCAATACCCAACCTAGGTATACCAACTACCTTTGACTGCTACAGACATGTGAGCATCTATCTCATGGACTTTATTTCATATGAAGCGGTGGTCATAGCAATGAAATATCAATTTGGCTGATCCAATAAAAGTCTAATTGAGCTTTCAAAAGGAGGCATTTGTGACAACTACATGATGTCTCTTTTCCAATAATAAAAGTTAAACAAAAGTTCTCATCCTAGCCTTACTGAGCTAACCTGGGTTATAAACTCATCTTTGCAGAAATTATTACAGCAGGGGCATGGAAGAAAAATAAAAAGCTATGCAATCATCTTCAAATGTTAAAACTTGCATGGTGATATGACAAGACCCAAAACATTTGAAAACATAATAGCAAACGATATCAATATTGACTACTAAGGACACAGCAAACAGAAGATAACAAAGAAAGCTGTGCTGGAAATACTTATAGAAGAATCTTAACAAAGACAGACCTCAGGAGATTTTTTTTTTTAATTCGTTAGGAGAAGAACTAGTGATTTATTTACATTATTCAGAGGAATGATAGTATCACCAGAAACACTGAATGAATTTTCACTTTAAGAAGGGAGATGGAGTCTGGGTTCAGTCAGAGAAGAAGCACCTAACCCTCAAGAGACTGGAGGCCCCAGGGAGTGGGGGGTCTGGTGGGGTGGGGGGCAGAGGAGTGGGGACATCCTCGTGGAGACAGGGAGTTGGGGAGGAGGTATGGGGTGAGGAACAGTCAGAGGGTGGACTGGGAGTGGGATAAAGTCTGGAGTGTAAAAAACAGATTAAACAAAATTTAAAAAAAAAGAAAAACTTCTAACTCAAAGAAGGAGGAGGAGGAGGAGGAGGAGGAGGAGGAGGGAGAGGAGGAGAGGAGGAGAGAGGAGAAGGAGGAGAAGGAGAAGGAGAAGGAGAAGGAGAAGGAGAAGGAGAAGGAGAAGGAGAAGGAGAAGGAGAGAAGGAGAAGGAGAAGGAGAAGGAAGAAGGAGAAGGAAGAAGGAGAAGGAGAGAGAAGAGAAGGAGAGAAGGAGAAGAGAAGAGAAGAAGAAGAAGAAGAAGAAGAAAGAAGAAAGAAGAAGAGAGAAGAAGAAGAAGAAGAAGAAGAAGAAGAAGAAGAAGAAGAAGAAGAAGAATTAGAAGGAAGATGGAGAAAGGAGCTAGGGTCAGGCCAACCCGCTCTTCTTCTATAGACATAAATCAAGAGTTAAACTCTAAGTTGATACATTGGGAATAAGATTACTATTTAGAATTACACTAAGGATCACTGGGAATTTAAAAGATAAAACATTAAATGTTAGCTCCAGAAAGTTGGTTTGGATTTTTGAAAGAATTTAAGTCTGTTAGTTTTTTCTGTCGAGTCTTTGTCCCTTTAAAAAGAAATGCACATATTATTATAATACATCCATGAACACAATGCTCAATTATAAGGGTGCGGGGTTAGAGAACATTTGTTTCATGGGTAGTCTTACAGTTTTAGCAGTATGTTCTTGAATACATTGCTACAAGTACATGTAAAACATTTATTGTATGACTTTGGGAAAAATGCATATTTTTGCATGTATAAGAACACACAGGAGCTGAAATCATGTCTTATTAATGTACATTACAAATGCCTTTATGTGAAGGAGCAGATGGTAAATATTTTAGATTTTGGTGGTAATGAGGAAAAGTGGAAGATTTACATATGTATAGGCACAAAAATGGAGAAATATTTTTGTAAATTTTTATTTGCTTAAACTCAATATGTAATATAGAAGTTAGCTACAATATTTGTTATACAGATCTGCTGAAAGCACTATTACTTTGCTATTTTACATGAGGAAGGGGGGAGTGATAAAATTTTGCTTAATTGGGGTCCAAGTCAGCGAGTGTATCCTTGCATCAATTCCATTGAAAATGTGCATCTGTGGAGATAAATTCATTTGTAGGCCATAAAAATTAAAATGCAAGTGATGTGCAAGGTTTAGCCCATAGTTTAGAGTTTACTGGCAATGGCTCAGTACAGTCTCCCTCCAGGTAGCTGGAATCTGAACTTAGATTCTGCCTCAATTGATGGTCCAATTGTTAAATTTTTCCCAGGTTATCGTAGAACCAATATGTTATTGAATAAAATAAAATCAATCTACAATAAAAAGAAAATATAAATATAGCACATACTTATTTTTAAATTCAATAAGCATAAAATTAATCTTGTTAAGTTACTGTGAATGCTTCTAAAGATTAATTTTCCATTTCATATTTAGCTTCTGGTAAAATGATAGCAAAGACAGACAGCTTGATAATAAGTAGTTCATCCTGTTTTCAAATCTGTGGGCATATTTTCATCACCATGACTTCTTGACTCCTCCAATTGAACCACAGATGGGTTCATTTCCTCTGCAGACCTAATTGGCAAGATTACAGATTCTAAGGTGGTGGAGGGAAATATCAAACCATCAACAGATTGCCTAGGACCTGTTTCTCATATTTTATTTGTGAATTTGTTCATTGGTTACACATCCTTGGAAAGAGCACCAATAAACAGATTGAGCCCTTACCTAGTTTCATAAGGTCAAATCACATTTTTTCTGCACATATTTTATAGAAGTCATCCTATAGAATTTGTTGCTGTAAAATGGCATTTGTTGTTAATGGCAGGTCTTACTGATGGAACTTTATCTAGTACATTATCCTTACAATTGATAATTTCATATTTAACCAACACTCAGAGTTCAATTGAATAAAGATATGTTTTATTCTCTACCTAAATGACTCAATTACTGTCTTCAGAAGTTTCCACAAATGTTGCAGGTACTAATAGAATACACATTTAAATTCATCTCCTCCAGCCATGCTCATCTGACTATGTTAGCTTAAAATGCAATAGTTAAAAAAAAATCATTTTTGGTGGTATTATTCCCAAGTGCAAGCTGTAAATTTCTTTGAAGAAGCGTCTTTTACATTTTTAAACACATTTTCCATCAGCTTTTGCTTTGTAAGGATAAAAGCAGAGCAGAGGTATAGCAGACTCTTAATTAACTTAAGGGAAAGAAGTTAAAAGTGCTCCCTCTCGCTTTGTGGGTTACAGAACTACATTCTTGAGTGAGGAAATGAAAGATTTACAGCATTTTCAACATAGCAACTTTTAATGAGATGCATCTGCCTTGTCTGGTGCAAGCATGCCTCCAGGGGTTCTGGGAACCAAGACAGAAGCATTTCTGGCTGTTCTACTTAATGGCTTACCGGTAAGTTCCTATGAAGGTTTTTCAGTTTAAGGATTGTCTCACTTTACTGTTTTGAGCTGTGAATACATCTTACCTGTGTAACCTTTTGAGTCATACATAGAACCTGAATCAACCAAGAGCTGTCCATGGCAACTGTCTGCCTAAGTATTTGGAACCTATTTGGTGAGCTATTTTCTCCAAATTCCTTCTGTCCTTCATTTAAAAAAATGTATAAGATGACTATTGCAAAATAATAATCTGATCTATAACTCTTAAGACTCTAGTTTGCTCACAGGGCTAGGGAGATGGCTCAGTCAATACGATTTTGCCATGCAAACATGAGGTCCTGAGTTTGGCTCTCCAGCATCCAAGTAAATAGCCAGTTTCTTAGGGCACATCTGTAATCCTGAAGATGGAAGCAAGAGGATCCCTTGACACTGCTGGGCAACTAGTATTAGGAAGTACCAAGTTCAACAAGAGACTGTCCCTAATCTAAAGTGAAGAAACACAAATGGAAAACATAATGCCCCATCTCTCCCTTGAGCCAAGAACCACTGTAGGCACACTCTACCACAGAGTTAAATCCCTAACCTCTAGACATAATAACATCATGTAAGATTAACTTCTGGCCTCCACATACATGTGCATGTGTGATGAACTGCAGATCAATACACTTAATACCACACATACTAAAATTTTTAAAACAAAGAAAGAAAATTAAAACAAACATCAAATCTCGAGCTAGGGACATACCTTGGTGTTGGATGGTGGTAGATCACTTACCTAATCAATCACTACTGTTGCAAAAACTAACTGAATAAAATAAAGCCCAAGAAGCTAATTAACCTCATGTGCATTGTCACTAAGGGTCTGCCATAAAATGAAACTCACTTTATGTAATGTCTTCAACTCCATTTCTGTCCAACCCAACCTAGGTAAAGTTGATCCCCTTCAAATACACATTTAGAGCTCTGATGTGGCTTTAAGTTCTTATGTTGCTGTTGGAAAAACAAAAGCGTTCTTTTAAAACCAATGGAAAACACAAGTTCCATCATTGGAGGTTTGATAATACTGCTTTTAAAATGTAGATTTTGATCTTAAAAGATTATTGACAGATTTGTACACTAAACTCTGTCAAAAAAAGCTGCACATATATGTATACATCAAATACACACACACACACCACACACACACACACACACACACACACACACACATAATATATATAATATATATATAATTATATATGATGCTGCATATCCTTATATTAGGATAATGGCTGTTCATCAGCTTATATTAAAAAAGCCAAGATTATTGCATGTTCACTAACTGCTTCATAAGGCTTTCAACCTTCTTCTAAGGGAGAAATGCATCTGATGTCAGTAAAGTCAACATTTATTCAACTGATATAATTTCTGATGAGGTAGCACAGCATAGAGTTAAAACACAGGGTTGAAAACATTTTATTTTATAATATCAGGACTCACAAATGGATTTTCAAACCTACCTCAATAATACCTCGAGTTCCTATCAGCACTGACAATAAGTTACCACCAGTACCAATACTATAAACAAAAAGATAAGGATAATCTCATATTCTTTGCCATAAAATGATACTATGCAATTTGAACTGCAAACAATTTTCAAAAATGAAAAGCAATTGGTCTCCATGGGCATTATTTTAAGCACCGTGCAAACATATGCTATTTCTACAATCAGATTGATCGTGGCTGGCCAGCAATCTCAGAATGCTGATAGAGTGTTCAGTGATGAATCCAATCAAACCAGTTAAGGGCAGAGACCTGTCAATTCCTGTGAGTTCCCCATTGAATGAAGAATATTGGCTAATCAGAATTGCAGCCAGTGGTTCCTGGCATTGAAACTGTAAACACTCTGAAATAGTCATGTTGTGAGGATAGCACCTGAGTTTTAAAAAATATCTTTAATAATAACAGGAACTAATATAGATTGAGTGCTTATTCAGTGAAAATACACACCCACACACAAACACACACTTGAGTCTATTGAATATACTAATATATTTCCATTTAAAAATAGGGAAGTAGAAACATATATATATATTATTAAGACCAAGGTCACACAGCATATACATTTTAAAATTAACATTCTAATCCTGGGCTAAAATGTTTTAAGAAAATGTAGTTCCTGGACCAGTGAGTTGACTCAACAGGCAAAGGTGCTTTCCCCACAAGCCTACCTTCCTGAGATCCATTTGATCACTGAATCCATGATGGAAGGAAAGAATTGACTTCAGAAAGTTGTCTTACGCAGACACATGTGCACATACACACCACAAAGTAATAGTAATTAAAATAGAAAAACATAATGATACAAAAATAAACTTAAAAAGAGAGGACACAAAGTTAGAAGGAAGATATGCTAAGGAAGTCCCGAAAAATGGCTCCACAAAATATTTCAAATAATGTGCTCAATCATTAAGCAAAGGTTGTTAGGGGATGAAGAAACAGCTCATCAGTTTAAAACACCTACAGCCCTTCCATAACACATGGGCTTGGTTCCCAACACCCATAACTTACAGCTGACTGTTATTCTAGCTCCAGGAATACCAGATTCCTCACCGCTGTGTTCAGCTGTACTTTATGTGCACACACACAGACATACACTCTTCCTTTCTGTGAACTTCTCTTGTAACCCATCAGCTCAGACTGTGCCTCCAGTTTCTCTCCACATTCACATTGCCTGGCTTCACAGACCAGGAAGTCAATGCCATCTTTCCAAGACCTGTGTTCCACGATACGCTAATGTTCCATGACAAGACATCATAAAGGATTTTATGGGGTAAAAGATCCCGTAAGATTCATAAACAGAGGGTATTACTTCTCACTTCCTCACCCATGGAAATGCACAAAATTTAATAGCCCGTTTAAGGGTTTTAGAATTTTGGATTGAAAAAGTTAATAATATAATCTCCCATAGTCTTTACATGGGATACCTAGCCATGTGTCAGGGACTCTAAGACAAGAAGGTGGTTGCAGAGAGTGATTTGCAAGAGTTTCCTCTAGGAAACATCTAAGGGCTCTAGAAATTCTATGTTAGAGATTATGTGTCAGGGAGATGGTTCCTTTTGAGACAGGAGAGACATTTCTACTTTAAAGATTAACATAGAACTGGCAGGATTGCTCAATGGGTAAAGCACGTGCTGCATAGCATGTAGACCTGAGGTTGGCTCTCTAAGACCCAAGTAACATTAAATACAGTGTAATGGTAATCCCAGGGTTCTAACAGTAAGAAAGAGGATGAAACAGGAGACTCTCTGGAAGCTTGTCCTTGTAATATGCAGCAGGAGTTGTCGTCTCAGACAGGGTAAAAAGTAAGAAACCCTGCCTGAAATCAACCTCTGACCTCCACACATGCACCCACATATATATGAATGTGCATACACAACACACACACACACACACACACACAAACACATACACATGCACATACGCAAGCACTTCATATACTAACACAAAGATTAAAGAACAATATTCAAGAAAAGGATAGTGAAGATATAAGAGAGAAAACAGGCCAACTGATCCCTTTTAATTTTCAGTACAAGTCTGGAAAGTCAGGAGAGATAAAGAGACTGGATAGTTTGTATACGCTTGGCCCAGAGCATATATACTTGAAGGAATAGCTTTGTTGGAATAGATGTGGCCTTGTTGGAGGAAGTGTGTTACTGTGGTCGTGAGCTTTAAGATCCTCATCTTAGCTGCCTGGAAGTCAGTCTTGTCTAGAAACTGTGTTGGAGATTATGTGTCAGGAAGATGGTTCTTTTTGAGATAGGAGAGACATTTCTACTTTAAAGATTAATACAGAAGTAGTAGAAGGGCTTAGTGTTGCATAGCATGAGGACCTCAGTATGGCTCAGAAAAAGATGTAGAACTTAGCTCCTCCTGCACATGCTACCTGGACCCTGCATCATGTTCCCACCTTGATGATAATGGACTGAAGCTCTCAACCTGTAATCCAGCTCAAATTAAATGCTGTCCTTTATGAGAGTTGACTTGGTCATGGTGTCTATTCACAGCAGTAAAACCCTAAGACAGAGATCCATCTTTTTGACAGAGAGATCAGCATGCAAGAAGCCAGCTAGATATGCCTCAGTACTCAAGGGCTGCTCCTGGAGGTGTGGTAAGTGTTGGAGAGTGCCAACACAGAGTTAACTGAAATGGTCTTCTTTCTTGCCTTTTCCATCTCTAAAGCCTCATAGGATGAGTTGTGAATGGAATGTTCTGACTTATTTGTAATTTTTGTAATTGTTTCAAATCCTGACCCATCCATTCCAGCTGCTTACTTCATTCAGTAAGGCCACTGAAGTTTAATGCTTTAATCCCATTTATTTCCAAAACCCCTACTTACTGATTTTCTGATGTATTTTCAATTTTATTTGTTCTTTTCGTATTTTCTCCTTCTCCTAGTTTAATAAAAAATATTTAAGAAAGACATTAAAGTTGAATAGAATTCTTTATATACTGACTTTCTTGGCAGTAGCTAACTCTTATTTGTCTAAAGAAGATGAGGATAAAGGCAAGGCCAGCTGGTTTTATGCAAACAACAATTAAATGAGGTGTTCCTAAATGGAACCAGTAAATAAGTAACCAAACCATATGGCTCAGAGACCTCCCTTCTGTCACCAGAAAATCTACCCTATTTACTTAATATGCTAACTCCTAAAAATCACCTCATCTCTTAAAGTACCCAGAGTAGGGGAAAAATCAATGTGGACAACCTGTGCTTCTTGCTTACAGGACGACTGAGACTCACTGGGCTGGGTCTTCATAGGCATAGGTAGCCACAGTCATTCTGAGTGTGGTAAGGACACAGGAAAGAAGATAGCTGTCACCAGGACATTTCACATCTGAAAGGGACCTTGAAGGAGCATGCTCTTCAGCACTAGGCATTAATAGAAAGAGAAACACGTTACTTAAACAGAAATCATCAACATGTGCTTAGTTTCATTCTCTCTGGGAGGTTTATTTTAACCCTTAACTGGAGGTAGTGTTTGTTTTAAAGTTAATACGTTATTCTCTTTTATGGCACTGGACGTCAAATTCAGGGCCTTGCTCATGCAAGGCAAGCACTCTGCCACCGAGAGCTCTATCGCCAATCAACCTATGTTGTCTGAAATAACAGAAGCTACTTATGCTGGCTACCTAAATAACAAACATCTTCTCCCAAGGCAGCAAATTAAAGACCGAGTAATCATTTTCTAATTTTAAGGTTCCTACTCTTTTAGTCATTTTGAATTCAGACTTTAAGCCAATCTATGAATGCCAGGTTTCTGCTAATTACAAATGATTCATCTTAATTAGCCAGAAAGAGTTTTCTAACAAGAAATAAATTATTGCATACACACACACAAAAACCCAACTTCTGTCAAATGTTTAATGTTCACTTAAAATCCCTTTCAAAACAAATGCCATTCGTGGAGGTGGAAGGTTAGAAAGGGAAGCATTAGGGACTGGATGGATTTCAGATATGCTGTGGCTGCTTGCAGGTGTAGCAGTGTTTGTTTTAGAAGTTATTATAGCATATCACAATCGTTATAATTATGATGGTAATCAATGTTCATTAGGGATACAACAGAAATTCCATGATTAAAGACCATTTGTTTTATCCTAGTAGGAGTGGTGATTTATAACTGTGTAAATTGTTACAAATTGCTTCTCTTAGGGACAGCAGGGGTGAGGGATATATGAATTTGGAGATTGCAGCAGAAAAGTGCCTTTATTGCATGAAATTATGGCAGGTCAGTGGTGTGTGGGACTCCCTCAAAAGGCAGGCATGCTTGTCACTCACCCACTCCTCTACAGTGGGATCTGATGGTGCTATTGATGGCTATTGTTCCATTGACATCTACATTTTTCATCTATCTGAATTACAACAGTTCTGGGCAAGCCAGGGTATCTTTGGGTTCCATTATCAACTGTTCTAAAAAGGATGCAAATTAAATGGCATCTTTTCCTTTTCTTTCTAGCTCCACAAGTACCGTCAGCTTCTCTTGAGGCAGTAAACATAGCTGGAGACATCCACTGCTTTTGCTTGTTTTGGTTACTCATCCAAACAGAACACTCAGATCCATTCTCAGAGGAAGAGTGGAAAGCCCATACAGAGAGGGAAATCATAAACACTTCACATGAAAAGATCTTTCCCTGAACTGATACCTCCTCTCTAACTATCTAATCCAGATAAACACTGTCACACTTCACAGCGACCAGCTGGATCCTCCCACTCCTGCTTCAGATCGGAAACAGTCAGTACAAACAAATAGAGTTTTGGAGACAGATTCAACTGTTCAGTGTAAAACTGTTTGGGGCTCATCTCCAGGCTAAACATGCTGTCTCCTGGAAATGTCTTTGCAGTCAGACAAAGGCTCGTATTGTGAGTCCCACTCAGAGATCTGCCTGGAGCCCGGCTCTATCAGATCACACAGAGGGACTCACACTATCTCAAGGAGAAAGGAAAGAAACACAAAGTCACTCACTCAATGCGAGTCCTGCTAGAGAAGCCCATTAGTGACCTTGAATCACGGCTGAAGAGCAATGGTACTTTCTTTTACAATTCACTGAGCAGGAGACAGGACTCCTGTTTCCTTATATGCTTTCTGATTCTGAACCTGGAACGTCGCCCAGGAATACCATATACGGCCAGATCAGCCTGTGCCCAGTAACGTTAACTAAGGGATCTCTGATATCTAGCAAGAAGGTAGCAGTCTTGAGTTGAGTGGAGTCGATAAAAGTGCAACCAGTCATGAGAATGCAAGCTGGAAATGTTGGACTCAAATTCACATACTGCTCCTATTGTGAACAAGAGATTTTGCTAACCAGAATGGAATGAAATATACTATTTGCATGTGATTTAAAATGAATATTACTTATGTCTAAAGAAAGAAAACTGAAATTTATTTTTGACCTAGAGGTTTAGTAAATAATCCCACTGTTACCTATTGTTTTCTTCAATAAGACATAAATGAATACAAACCAAGTAGAAAACAGAAAAAAGAGAGTCTCCCTAATCATGCAGACCTAGTGTTCTCTGTTACAGTATTGTGGTATATAATTTCCTGCACTTTTTCCTGTATAATTTTTTTACTCTTCATACACACACACACACACACACACACACACCACATCAAATGCCTATAATACTTTGTATGAATTTTTATTTGTATCTTTATCATGAACATTTTCCTGAATGGTATACAGTTATATTCACCCACATTATTAGTGTGTTTTATATGCATCCCTGAGAAGATTAACTGATGTATATTGGTAATATTGATTACCACCTTGACAGATCTAAAATCATCTAAGAAAGGAAGCCCTGAGATTGTCTCTAAAGGGTTTTGTGAATTGTTTTAAATGACATGGGACGATATAGCCTAAAGGTTGGCACCACCAGGCCACAGTCTGGGTCCTGGATTTCAACAAAAGAAAACTGAACTGAGTACCAATGTTCATTTGTCTCTGCTTTCTGACAACAGTGACCAATTGACTCAAGTCCTGTTGTCATGTCTTGCTTGCTATGACAGCCTGTACTCTTGAAAGTGTGAGCCAGAATAGAATCTTCCTTTGTTTGCATTTTGTCAGATATTTGTGAAATGAAGAATACTTTTGTATTAAATTAAGTAGTCCCACACATAAGTACAATACTTAAATTAAGTCAGTTCTAGCATTGTCCAAAGAAAGACCAGCTTTGGCTAACCTTCCAGAGCAGTAAGCACCCAGCCTTCCTAGCTTTAGTCCCATTTCAAACAGAGATGTTGACTTATCTACAATTAACATGGTAAGAGATTGGGTGCCTGTTGCCCCAAAGTAGGTATTAAAGAGACATAAGAAAATATCAGTCATGAGCCATTGTTCTCATATTCCTTGAAGCTTTAACCAAGAATTCAGCCAAACAGCCACTAATCAACATTTGTGGCCGAATCATTTGCCATTATTTGTCTTCTTTCGGATTCAATTAGAAAAAAAAAAGGAGGAGGGGGGAGAACATTACTAAGAAGTTAAAACTCCTTAAATATGTACAAAAAGAAAGGGTGAGCAAAATAGCTCAGTTAATAAATTGCTTGCCATTCGAGCATGGGGGCATGTGTTCAATCCCCATCATCTACATAAAAAATAAGCTTCAAAGGTTGAGCCTGTAATCCCAGCACTAGGAGATAAAGAGGTTGGAAATTCCTTGTACTCACTGAGAAGTCACTCTAGTTAAATGGTTGAGAAGGTTTAATGGGGTGGCCTAGTCTAAAAGCAGAGTAAAGAGTAACTGAGAAGACACATGACATAGCCCTCTGGCCCCTATGCTCATTTGCCCACATGTGTACACACATACACATGTATGTATATACTCATGTGTGCACAAATACATACATATGTGAAACACACAAATAAAATAATGGACGCTAGAGAAGCTTTTAAGGTCTACGTCTAAATCTTAACTGTCCACAGAAAAATGCTGAGCTAGTACAGAAATGAGTTGGTTTCATTTAACACAGTTTATACATATGACATGAACTATTTGACTTTTTAGTGTAAAGTTTGGGTCCCTACATTCCATTATGGACCATTGTTGATTCTGGTGTTTCTCTGGTACCAAATACACATGATTGCATGCAAGGGAATTACTCCCAGATCCTTATTTTATCCTTGTGAGGAATTCATAAGGCTGATTGAAAGTACAAGGTCACTTATTGACATATAAATGCAATTGTATTAATCATGGGATAATCAATTCTGCAGTTCAGGCAGCTGTGGCTGTGTCTCTAGTTAGGATGTACTTACCTTGATCTAACTTTAGTATGTTTGACACTATATCTGGAAACATTTATTTGTTGTCATAGATGCTCAACAATAGTGTGAGGTTCACCTATTCTAAGAGGTTACCAGTGACACAACCATGAATAGGGTCAGTGTCTGCTTCTAGTTCTACATACTCTACAGAACTGATGTGTGCTAAGACTGAGTTACAAGCAACTTCTGATAGTGGGCCTCACAGGAAACACCTCAGGGACCATTTGAATCTTTATGTTTCAAATGCATTTTCCACATAGATGCACTACCCAAGACTGAATCACACTTACTCATTCACCTCATTAAGTTTTTTCATGGATAATTTTTATGGTCATTCACACATCATTCACCTCCCTGATATCAGCAGATTCTGACATTTCTCTGTACCCTTCTAGGTCATAGAGCACCTTTCTCTTAGTGTGTTACATATACCTGTCAAATCCCAAGCTACTAGTTTTTAGAGAAATTCAGATGATGAGCCTGGTGAAGTTTCCCAAGATATATTGTGTAATAAATAATGATAATGCCATCAACCATTAAGGATTTTTTTTCTGATAAATGAATAGAAAAATATGTGTATGTCTGTTTGTGTGTGTATGTGCACACGTGCGCGAGTGCGCGTGCACACAAGCACACCTGCATGTGCTTATGTGCACTCACAAGCATAACATTTAGTCAATCCTGCCTCAAAACAAATAGAAATAGCAGCCAATATTTTTCTCATGATTATTGAGATAGCAGGACCACTGCAATCACTTCAGGGGGAAAAAATGTTGAAAATTACAAATATAAACCACAAATATACTATATTACCCAGCAATTCTCTTCCTAGGTGTTTACTCACGAAAAGTGAAATATTCATACCAAGTTTTGCACCTGAATGACCCTGATAACCCAAATCTGGAATTAAAGAGAGTGTCTCGTAGACAGCAAAGTGGGTATATCAGTCATTCAGAATAGTGTTAGGTACCAAAAATGAATGAAGTGCTCACACATGCTAAGACATGAGAAAATCTCAGAAGTATTTTGTTTACCAAATGAAGCCATAAATAAGAGGTGACAGGTTGTAGATCCTATGTATATAAAATGCCCAGAAATGGAAAATTTATAAAGACAGATATCATATTAGCAGTTGTCTGGGGCTTGCTGTAGAGTTAAGGACGGATTATAATGAGGCACTGGGGATCTTAGATAGAACATGAAAAATGTTTCGAGCCTGAGTAATGGTCACAGCATACCACACTGCAAAAGGATTAGAAATCACTGAATTGTGTACCCACACTAGTTCAACTTTAATGTTGCATAAACTATATTACAATAAGCTTTAAAAAATATGTCATCACCAAGGCCAATATGCACTAAAAATTCCTTTGCCTCCTTTATGTACATAAGGACCAATACCTGCAGAAATTGCATTTATTCAGTTGAAGGTGAAATTAAGCAAAGATATTTGAATAATTCAAGACTAAGAGTAATTTCATATTCTGCATAACATATTCATTTGTTAACAGCTTTTAGACCTTATAAGATATAATTCCACATTCTAATTCTGCAAACTCAGTGATAATGAAATCAGATTTCACTCTCTCAATATCTCTCTCTCTCTCTCTCTCACACACACACACATACATCACACACACACACACACACACACACACACACAAGCCATAGTGCCAATAAAGCAATGAATGGCCCATGAGTATTCACACAGCATCTTCTCCATGGGATCCTTCTACCTATAAAGGAAACAGTCCATACCTAGCTCAAACCCACAAACGTGAGAACACTGTTCAGTCTTTGTCACTGATTCTTAAGCATCTGTCTTTGCTTGTTTCCAAACTGCTCTGATTCCTCTCATTTGTCATTCTAGTCTCCCCAGCCATGAAATTCCAAATCTGTGACCTCAATCTTGTTTCATGATGTTAGATTTGGGAATTAGCATCAATCTTTCTGACATTAGATGGCTCATCTCCTGTATGCCTGTTTTGGTAAAAATCTATACTTTGGACCTCAACATACTCTGCTTCCCCTTTTCTGGTGCAATACCTACCCCTGCCTCATAGTCTGCTAACCTCTCAAAAGGGAAATTGTCTCACCTTCATACACATAAAATGTCTTATATCTGTTCGTTTGCTTATTCTTTCTAGTATGTGTTAAACAGAATTAGTGATGGAATTTTCATAGTGTTACTTTCAGTGCTACTTGCTCAAACTTCATCCTTAGTACCCAACACCGACTTGTTCATAAGGCTGTGTGTTTTGATGGCACATCGATGTATCAATGTCTGGGTCTCTGACAGGTTTGACAGTGCTGTAGTTCATTTCCTTATCCGTATAGCATATAGAGATGCTTGGCTTCCTGCTGGAAGTGTTCCCTTCCTGGCTCAAGTCATTTCCATAGGTGTGGAAAAAGCCTGAATTCGTTCCAAGTTTTAAACAAATCAGAGAAAAAAAATGTTAAAACATTAAGTGCTATTAACATTAACCTACTTAAAGCTACATATCATCTGGAAAGTTTATCCTTTTACAAGTCTGTGGTTACAAAAGTGATAGGAAAAGCCAGGCTCCTGCAGTTGGTGAACCTCTACCCCTACAGACAAGAGACCTTGTGCCATCCCCATTATGAATTTGTGTTCTTAATGCTGTATTTGGCATGACCAAGGAACTCTGGTGTTTCAAAAGTGAGTTGCAAAGTGGCCAAACCACTCAAGCGTCACCCGTGCTTTGCTCCCAGCTTCTTGTTTAACAATGCCATCAGTTTAATGTTAACTGAAAAGGTAATTATTCTCCAGTTTCACTGAGCTATTAAGGAAAAAAAAAAAACTTCATTGAAACTCCAGCAGATGAAATACTATGCTTTGGGGACCAGCTGGAAGTCTTTCAGCCTTCAGAGTAGGGAAGTATATATCTATTTTCAAGGAAGGAGATTAGGAACTTCGCTGGATTGGAAGTGGGAACAAGACAAGAAGTCTTGGATACCCTGGTTTTGTGGACTACTCTGAACATTGCTTTGCTATAATGCTTCACATTTTTGCAGGCACACTGTCAGTAGTTGTTACGAGATGCTGGCTTTAGGAGCATGCAACTTAAGCACTGCCAAGTCCTGTATACCAAATCAAACAAACAAAAATCAACAACAAAAAACCCAAACAAACAAATAACTAAAAAACAATCAGTTTGAAGTAGAAAATACTTCTGATGATATTAATGATAAATCATTTCTATCAACAAATACAGTTAGGCATAAAGAAAATATGGAGAAGAAAGGGGTTTAGGGTACAGGGCTGAGAAGCGAAGAACCAAGCAGCCTGTAAATACTCTATTTTCAATGACACTTCCACTTTGACTGTGAAGATGAAACATGTCACCTAGTCATCAGCTAAAGTCAATCCTCCTGTGGTGATGGTGGCTGAGCTGGAATTTGCATACATTTGATAGCAATAAGAAGTGCAGAAGCTATGTAAGTTTATGGAATTTGTAGGCAAATAAATAAATAAAACAAGTGAAGTTCAAAAACCAAAGGCAAGGTGAGCCTCTTCATTACATCTGCTGAGTAACGAAATAGTCACCTCCATGAAGGACAGGGAAACGAAGTGAGAGTCCTCTGCCAATTGCAAGAGACCATTCAAATCCAGACATCCTCATGTGTCTTACATCTCAGTAGTTGTATTAACTTCTTCACTGTGATGCTATAATACACCTTCTGCCTACGATTTCTAAAAGATTAATATGAAAAAAACTCATCAAAGAAGGTTTTCATTTATTATCAACACTCTTTTCTCTTTGTCAACTTTTTTTTGAAAACATAATAAAAATAAAATCAAGATCTTTGAGATTAGAAGACAAGTGATAAGGTTTTTTGTTTTGCTTTGCTTTGCTTTGCTTTTTATTTTTGTTTTGTTTTGTTTCCTTAATGGGGTTTAGGGAGAAGAAAAAGCCTGGAAATGTGGCAAAGAAGGTTCTCAAATCACATCTCATTTTTGTTTGCACTTCATTTCTTAATTCATGTTTAGCCCACACCACATTCAGTTTGTGGGTGCTTGTTCAGATCCTACTGCACATGCTTCCAGAATAAACATCTCTTAAAAGTTTAACTGCATGACCTCTGTGTAAAGTTTATATATTCTTTATCATGGCTCTGTACTCTAGCTGATATAATAAACTGTTGTGACATCGAATGAAATAGATTCCCTGCCTTAATTTAAAGCATTATTTTTATGGATTTTTATTCTTAATAAAACAAACACAGGTCACCCTTAAATTTAAGCAAGAAACACTGTTTTTTGTTTGTGGATGAGCAAACATAAGTATATTTTGATTCAGGCATATTTGAGGTTTTTTAAAATTAATTTATAATTTTATGTGTATCAGTGTTTTTTGCCTATAAGTATGCCTGTGCAACTGTGTGCATAGTACCCCTAGAGACCAGAAGAGGGAGACAGATCCACTGGGACTTGAGTTGCAGATGGTTACAAGCCACTAATTGGATGTTGGGATTCAAACCCTGAACCTCTGGAGAAGTAGCCAGTGCTCCTAAAAGCTGAGGCACCTCTCCAACCCCTTCTGTGGGATTTTTATGAGACTTTTTCTATCTTTCCCTACACTACAAGTCAAAAATACATGATAAAAAAATTTTTTAAATGCAACTAATTGGAGAGAATGCTGTTAACTAGGTCAGTTATTCTGTTACCTCATTTTATAATTAAAAATCACCTTAGCACCCATCTCTCACTATTTCAAAGCAAATTAAACAGAAAACTGTTTGGCTGACACAGAAGTTATTTCAGTCTTTTAAAAATTGTCATAGCTGGAAATTCCCTTTTCAAAATCGAAACTGCAGTAATCAATCCCAAAAATGCTTATTTTGTTGGTTGCTATGTACAGTTTTGTTTGTCTTGTTAGGGAAAAATCCATAAAAATAAAGCATAAAGTAAGACAGGGAATCTATTTCATTCGATGTCACAACAGTTTATTATATCAGCTAGACTACAGAGCCAGGATAAAGAATAATCTAGACTATTCTTGAGGTCATGCAGTTAAACTTTTAAGAGATGTTTATTCTGGATGCTTGTATGGCAGGATCTGAACAAGCACTCTCCAATTGAATGTGGTGTAGACTAATCATGAGATATGGAATAAAGTATCACAAACAAAAATGAGATGTGATCTGAGACCCTCTCCTCCTTTGCCACACTTCTGAGATTTTTCTTCTCCATAAACCCCACCAAGAAAAACAAACAACAAAACCTTATCCATTTGCCTTCTAATTAAAATTTTGATTTTATTGTATTTTATTGTGATTTCAAAGTAGGAAAGAAATGGAAGACTATTGACAATAAAAGAAATGTTCTTTGATGAGTATTTATTTTTTGATATCTAGTTAGAAATAGTAGACAGAGACGTTTATGCACCATGAAGAAGTTATTATAGCAACAGGGGCATAAAGTACACATTGATAACATGATGTCCAGTTGCAGTATACAAACAGTAACCCCATTAAGTCTGTACACTGAAGTCCCACCCAATAGTATTCATAGAGAGCTTCTATCCAACAACATATACACTGAACTTTCTTCCACAGTATGAATTAATGCCCTACCTAGCAACACATTTACAGAGCTTCCATTCAATAGCATACACATTGCTCTTAAGTCGAGGGATAGCCTGTGACAAATCCAGTTGCTGGTACATGTTTACAATGGTGGCATGAAAATAAAACAAATGCCCATCAAAGACTTGGGCTGAGGGAAAGTTAGAGTTGCTTGCAACCTAGATTGTCTTAAAAACAGTGGGTTAGCCATGGTTGGCACAGTCTCCTTACTGGACTGTAATAGGCGTTGCTTGTTGCATTGCACAGACAGACGAACTCTGCTTCTCTGCATCCCACTTTATAGCAAGAAAATGCAATTCATTTCATAAAAATTCATAAATGACCTTGATCTCAGTGATATGACTTGTTTTAGCATGATGAGGCTAACAGTGTGCTAGCTTCCAGATCCATACACTATGTCTGCTTGCTGTCACACATTTTGGTCACAGCTAGCCCTTTCATGACAAGAGCAAAGTCAAAGACACATGGAGCTCAGCTGTACCCAGTTAGGCAACCAACCCATGGCCAGTTGCTGCAGGTGAGTTTGTTCAATTAAGATGAGAACTTGACTTTCATGTCTTTTCTAGAATCATCCACTCTGCAAATGTAAGGACAAAACTATGAACGACATTGGAAGGCACAGAATCTGGGTACTGGTTACACAGCATCATTCTGTCCATGTGGCCAAATGTATTTGAAAATTTAAAAAAAAGGAGCTTAAAATTATGGCTTTCCTAATTCTAGGAACATATTAGAAAATTTCATGTATTTACGGAGTCCATGTTGGAATTCTGTTTTCAAAAATACATGAATGAGTCATGCTCAATTTCCAAACATAGTAACTAAGTAAATGATGAATTAAAAGCTTGAGTGGGAACATTTTCACGCCCACTTCACACTGGTGTATAGAGGAGATGCTTTTCACTTTCCAGTCTCTGAAACAAAATAAATGATTCTGCAAATGTCATATTTAGTTACATTTTTCTGCTCATTGGATTATTTCCTTTAAGAAAATATATTTTGAATAGCAATTTTCCATTTATATATTTGGCATATTTTCATGCATAAAAATAGGTTGTATTTCACAGCAAAATGCCACCCACGAGCATCTGAGAATTAGCAAGAATCTTAAGATTTTTTTCAGGTAAAAAGATTTATTTTATTATGCTGGGTACACATCTCTCTCTCTCTCTCTCTCTCTCTCTCTCTCTCTCTCCTCTCTCTCTCTCTCTCTCTTTGTGTGTGTGTGTGTGTATGTGTGTGTGTGTAAGTCACATGTGTGAAGGTGCCCAAGTAGATCAGAAGAAGATATTTGCTCCACAGAACTATAGTCACAGGCAGTCAGCCACACAGTGTGAATGGTAGGAACCAAATTCCAGTCCTTTGCAAAAGCAGCAATCATATTTAACCACTGAACCATCTTCCCATCCCCAGTAATTTCTTTTAATAAAATTAATCATGAACTTGTCTTTATCAAATAGCTGGGATAAAACAGGCAGCAAGTTACGGATTATTCTTTTATATCTGTCTCCTCCAACATATTTTTCTTTCTTATTCTTTGTTAACCAAATCTTTAGACAAAATTGGCAAGCTACACACAGTTTAAGTTATCAATAGACAATTCATCTTCTGAAAAGGTACCAAGTAATACAACATTGATTGACTAAGATCTTCTAAAAAAACATAGCATCTCTTTAACCTCAGGGCCGTGAGCCTGCCAGGAGCCATAAGATCCACTGCACACTACATTAAACACTTAAACTTGGCATTCAGAAAACCACACAGTCAAAACCATCCAAATATGGTGCCTACATACCACCAAAACATTAAAGATATCCTAAAAGCTTATGCATCTGGTGTTGACAGCTTAGTTTCATGCAAGGACTATTGAAAACCCAAAGTTATGCATGAAGAAACATTCTTTGAATAGAATTGAAATGGTCAAGTGACTAGAATGCCATAGGTCATACACACACACACACACACACACACACACACACACACACACAAAGAAGCAGGTCACAGAGGAGTTGATTAAGTCAGAACATCTTAAGGAGGTAGGTTCTAAACTGTCATGAATCTGAACCAATGTTTACCAGTACAGTTCTTCTAGTTTCACTTTTCCAATGGGAATTTAAAACATGCAGGCAAACAGATCAATTCTGACAAATGGGATGGCTTTATGCTGAGATAACACTTGTGGAATCATAACAGTTAAATTTTTGGTTAGACCCTGTTAGCTATAACTCATTTTCTTTAAATCAGTTGTTCCAAGGTTTGCAATGTACAGCTCTAAATAATTTAGTTTAACCAGATAAGGTTGGTTATCTTTTCCTCAAAATTTAACCAGATAAGGTTGGTTATCCTTTCACAAAATCTAAACTAAAAATCCTTTAACATTTGCCGAGCTATCTCTAACATCTATCCCTTCATTTCAACTGCATTTTATAACTTTCAGATCTCTTCCTTTTACATGTATCTACTTGATATGTGTGCTGGTAGTGGAAACATGTATCACTGCATACATGTTGAGGTTAGAAGATCACTTAGAGAAGTCTGTCTTCTCTTCCTCCTATGTCCTTTCCAGAGGTCAGGTCAGGTGTAACGTAAGCATCCTTACCCACTGAGCTATCTTGCCAGTCCCGTTTCACGTTCTACATACAGTTTAGTCTAGACATTGTTAGTGTTTTGTTTTAAGTGTTTCAGTATTTCATCATTACAAAATAATTTATATATTTATGAACTCATAATATGACTAATTGACATGCATTTATCTTATATAATAGTCACATAATGGTACTTATATGAAGGTAACTATTTTCCTAAATATTTGCATTATTGTAACTAAGAACATCCAAAATCAATTTGCTTATCATATTTTGGAAATGGACACATCATCATTGCTTATAGTTGCCTATATTACTATGCAATAATGCAGAGGAACTTCTTTCTTTATTATTATATTTTTCTAAAATAGATATTTGTAGTACAATATATTTGGTATGATTTTCCCTCCACCCCTTTTCCTCAACCCTCCCAACTTCATCACAAACCCAGACTTACACGCCATATTTCTCCTCAAATTAGGCTACAGACAGGTATCTAAAAATAATACTAAAAATTATATAAAATAAAAACAAACAGGCCAGAATAGGCTAAAACAATGAAGAGAAGAAGAGGCAAAGACAAACCTCAAGAAACACATATAGACCCAGACACACACATTCATATCTACAGAAATCCAATAAAAACACATAAAGGTAGAGACCATAACATATGCACTAAGGGTTTGTCAGGAAAAAAACAAATAAACAACAACAGCAGCAACAATAACAACAAAGCATTATGAGACAAAGAACTTCCCCAAGTGCCACTGAGTTCATTTTGTCTTGACCATCAATTACAGACCTAGGGCCAACCCAGCCTTAAGAGTGGTTTATATTCCCAGTGAGACTACATTGCAGAAAGTTAATTTTTTGTTTCCAAGTGGTTCTTAATTGGAGATAGTTTCAGGGTTAGAGATACGACCTTTTGTCTACTTCCTCTCTAAGTGCTGGGATTCTATCAGTTCTATATCTATGTAGGCCCTGTGCATGCGTTGCACCTTCTGTGAGTTGATATGTGGATGGGTCTGGTCTGTGTAGAGACCTTGTTTCTTTGCTGTCTCTACTCCTCTGGTTAGAAATTTCCTCCTCCTTTTTCCCAGGGTTCCTGAGTACTGAGGGGACAGATTTTATATAGACTTCCTGTTTAAGGCTGAGGGGTTTGAGGTCCTCACTCTCTGTAGATTGTCTAGTTATGGTATCCATATTAGTTCCCATCTATTGCAAGAAAAAGCATCTCTGGTGATGACTGAGTAAGACACTGATCTATAGATACAGCAGAATATAGTTAGAAGTGATTTTATTGTTACATCCCTTTAGCTGAACTGTAGTATATGGTATTCCCGTAGATCCTTCGTCTATCTGGTCTCAGATTCATGGCCATCGGAGCGGTGATGTGATGGGTTTTGTCTCATGGGAGTAGGCCATATATCCAATTAGATATTAATTGATTTGTGTCTAATCAGAGTTCTTTTTACTGTCATCTTGCACTCTATAAAGGAAAGTATTTAATTGGGGCTGGCTTATAGTTTCAGAGGTATAGTTCATTATTGTCATGGAAGAAAGCATGGGAGGCACAGTGCTAGTGGTGCCTGAGAGGTAGCAGGAAGAGATATACTGGCATGGTTTGAGCATTTGAAAACCCAAATTCACCACCAGTGATACACTTCTTCAACAAGGCCACACCTACTCCAACAAGCCATGCCATATAATAATGCCCCTCCCTGGTGACCAAGCATTCAACTATATGAGCTTTGGGGACCATTCTTATTCAAGCCACACAGGTAGTGCCATAAACTTGTGCCCTTATTTCACTAGAATATTTTGTATATCAAATAGTTTCACTGAGTTGCTTTACCTTTGTCCTTTTGTAGCATGCAGCTACCTTTGACCACCATGAACACGGAAAGCCTTAGGTAGTCACCAGCCCAACTTTTCCACAATCAGGGAGTTCGTGTTGTCCTCAGAAATAATTTATGTAAAGAGAAAACAATAGACTTAGCAATAACTTGGGTTATTTAGGGCTTGCCCTGATACCTCTTTGGCCAAAACTTTGATTAGATGACACCAATTACTAAGAACTGGATGCTTCATTTGGTGACAGCTACAGCCAGTTGGGGCTTTGCCTCCTCTGTTATTTGGTAACTTGATTTATATCAACCTCATGTAGGTATATATTTTAGGAAACTTTTACTCTATCAGATTCCCATGCATTTCCTCAAATGGCCCTAAGATTTAGCTATCTACTCTATATTCCCTGCACTCCCAGAAGAAATGGTGAGTATTCCCCTTACTCTCAATCTTTACCAGTATGAGCTATCATTTCTTATATTGAATCAATTTTATTTTATTGAATGGCTATTTATCATAGCCATTCTGGATAGCCTAAGATGAAATTGAAGTGGTTTTAATTTGCCTGCATTTCCCTGTTGACTATGTGTATTGAACATTTAATTGTTTCTGAGCCATTCGCATTTCCGCTTTTGAGAATTCTCTATTTAGATCTGTACCCCATTATTAATTGGGTTCTTTGTTTTCTTAATAACAAGTTTTTTGAATTCTTTGTATATTCTAGATATTAGCCCTCTATCAGATGTTAGTTGGAAAAACATCACTTTTCATTCTATAGCACACTGCTTTGTCCAAATGCTGATGACCTTTGCCATATAGATGATTTTGAGTTTTATTGGGTCTCATTTATTAATCTTTATTCTTGATGCCTGAGCTCTCAGGGTTTTCTGTTAAGAAAGTCTTTTCCTGTGTCGAAGATTCAAGAGTATTCACCACTTTCTCTTCTATGGAATTGGATCCATTTGAAGTTGAGTTTTGTGCAGGATGATAAATATAGATCTATTTGCATTCTTCTATATGCAGACTTCCAGTTTGACAAGCAACCATTTGTTGAAGAGGCTGTACTTCTTTTCAGTGTGTTTTTCTGTTTTGTTTTGTTTTTTTCCTTTATCAAAAATCAGGTGTACAAGCATGTGTGAATTTATATCTGGGTCATCAATTTTATTTTATTAATAAATGTGTCTGTTTGTAACAATACCATACTGTTTTTATTACTGTAGCTCTATAGCACAATCTGATGTCAAGGATAGTGATACCTCCAGCAGTTCATTTATTATTCAGAATTGTTTTAGCTATATTGGGGTTTTTTTTCTTGTACTGTCTGTTCAAGTTCTGTGAAGAACTGTGTTAGAATTTTGATGGGTATTGCATTAAATCTATGGATGGCTTTTGGTAGGATGATCATTTTTGCTATATTAATCCTACCAAACTATGAGCATGTGTGATCTTTCTATTTCCTGATATCTTCTTCAATTTCTTTCTTCAATGTCTTAACATTTTTATTACACAAATCTTTAACTTGCTGGGTTAGGTATCCAAAATATTTAACCTTTCTGCCGGGCCATTGTGAATGGTATTGTTTTCCTGATTTCTTTCTCAGACTATTTGCCATTATTATACACACGAAGGCTACTGAATGACCAGAAAGTCCATCTATAGAGTCACAAGAGGCAAGGTATCATCATCCACATACTCTTCTCTATTGATCTGTGCCACATCTTCTTTAATCATTCACCAACTGATGGTCACATAAATGGTTTCCTGTTCTAGGCCACTGTGATTAAACATGCTAATGTAGAGGTCCCTTCTGTATTGATTTCATTTCCTTTGGATACATAACACCAGTGGAACTGTTGGATCATATTTTAATTTAGTTTAAAATTTTCCAAGGGTCTTAATTCCAATGACTATCATGACTTATGGATTGATCTAACTGGGTCAACAGGAGAAAGGGAAATGGATAGACACATGTACATAAAAATCTAGGACTGGGTAGGTTGCATGCTCTGATGGAGGTGAAGGAACTGCAGCCCAGAAACTCGACCTGTTTACTACGTACAGCACAAAGTGGAGTAGGATTACTTAATCTCAGTGGGATGTCTCTGTATGGGAGCAGTGTCAGGTTATAATCATCTGTGAGCAGGTTGATAGTTTCTACATATACTGGTTTCAGCTAAAGATCAATCTTTTGTAAATAGTCATACTTGGACCAGTTTAAGGTCTCGCCATTCATCTGAGCATTATCTACTTAGTACATCTGAGGCATTGGGATCCTTGACATGGCCATGCTCATGTCCATAATACCCATTAACTCAAAACTTCATCTGCCCACCCCCCCATTTATATATAGTGGCTATATTAATTTATATTCTCAACAACTATATGTGTGGCCTCCTGTTTCTTCATGTCCCTGACAGCACATCTTTTGTATTCTTCCTCTTCTTGACTCTTCTGACTTTTGCTTTGCAGAAGCTTTTTTTTTTTTTTTTTTTTGATACAATCAGTCTTTGTGTTCTGTGCTTTTAGGGTCTTAAGCAAAAGATATCACACTGGATGCTGTGGTTTGACTATATTAGTGTCTCCCACTAGCCTAGTGGAGCCTTGGTGCAGAACGTATGTGACTGTCAAGAGCTGGGCCTAGAGATTTAATAACCTGACTGTACTTGCTATTCATAGCCTGCTTCCTGACTGCTGAAGCAATGTGACCAGTCTTTGCATGTTCCTACCACCATGCCTTCCTTGTTACAAGAGACCATGTCTTGTTGAACTGTAAGCCAAAATAAACCCCCTACCCTTCTCATCAGGTATTTAGTCAGAGCAGCAAGATACATGGTGAGCTACACTTGGAATGCAGCTCACTTTCTCAGACTGCATGAGACTCTGGGTCTCATTCTCAGCACCACTAAGGGAAAATGGCCTCTCCCAATATCCTGAGCACATCCCTTGTGTTCTTTTCCAGTATTTTCACAGTTTCAGATGTTACATTTGGGATGCTTAATCTAGCTAGAGTCAGTGTTTATGAATTATGAAAAATAAGGGTTTTGTTTCATTCTTAGGCATATGACCAGCTAATTGTAATACCATCATTGACCACTCGCTTTTTCCCAATAGGATTCTGTCACCTTTATCAAATACTGATTTTATTTGAAAGAAAGGTTGAAAACAAGAATATAATTTACCCATACATATTCATATACTGCTTAAAAGATCACAGGAATATGTATTTGATTGATAAATAAATTAAATTATAATTTCTAAACTCACATTTTATTACAGAGGAAATTGAAGCTCCTTCAGACTTTGTAATTTACTTGAGTGGTCAACAGAAGAATCAAAACTTAATTTAGGGTCCCTCATTTCTATTCGATACAGTCACTGCCTGTGATTTATGAAATAGTATCATATTTTAAATCATATAAGTTCACTATTTCTGAAGACACTGCACTGAATCTTTCTGTAAAACTAAAGTTCTCTCAAGTATCTCCTGCGTTAGGTAAATTTTCTGTTCAGGCTTTCTGGACTACGTCTATTGTGAGGTTTTATGTAACAACTCCATTTTAGAAGTGCAGAGCAGTCTGAAAGGCAGGTTTCCTGCTAGTGAAGGAGTTGGAGAGATAAGAAAAAAAATAGTGTGGCTTTTGATATCAGGCAGTATTAGACTTTGAATGAGGATTTTTCAACTGACAGCTCCTGGAGTTTAAGGAAAGCAGTTTACTTCTCTAGTCCTCATTTCTCCATTTTCCTGTAAAGTGGAGTAATGATACCGCCTCTCATCCCTTCACAGAAAAGTAAACATGAAATTAAATGGTAAGCACACTATGCAAACACATGGACCACTCTCGCTTAGCTGTGAACTGCCATTTCTCCATATCAGCTTTTATGGCTGAGACGGGTGTGGAACTGACAGTCTGTGAGAAGCTGAAGACAGGAGCATAGGCTAGACTTCAAATGATGCCAAATATAGACAGCACTGTCAGTTGGTGTCTAGTGAAAATGACCACACTTATAACTGGAAAAGGAATAGTGAGACAATGATGGTTGGCATTAGGAATAGACCAGTCAAGTCAAGTCTATTTTGGATTTCTCATGTCCAGGGCCTGTTTCGCTAATAAGAATAATGAAACATTAACCAGGGACCACTGTCTGAGTAAAAAAGAGGCAATGAAATGGATGCTTCCAGAGTCTGCTCACTAACGCCTTTAAAGCTACTTGATATTTTTAAATTGCTTTATTGACATATAACTCTCACAACACCTAATTCACACATTAAATGGTATAGTTCAATGGTTTTTATTATATAGAGTTATACATCTATTAATATAAGTGTAGAATATTTTCATTGCACCCAGAGCGAAAAACCCATCCATCTGTCACGGACTCCTAATTCTCCCAGTCCTCTCCTTGCAGCCCTAGAAAGCTGCTAATCCATACTGTGGTTCTATTGATTTGTCTGCTCAGAACACTTCATATAAATGGAATTATATACTATGTGGCATTCTGTCTCTGGTGTATTTCATTTCGCATAATGCTTCTGTGATTCATTGTATGGTGTGCAGTATGTATCAGTACTTGTATTGGTTATTTTTCTCATTGCTGTGACTATACCTGACAAGATTCAATTGACGAGAGGAAGGGTATATTTTGGCTCATGATTTCATGGTGAGGAAGACAGGCAGTGGGAGAAGCTCCTATCTCTGACAGCAGGACTTGTGGCATAGCTTCTGGGCATCCTGTGAGACTAGCAGGTGGAGAGATAGACTGGAAATGGACCTGACTAGAATAGAGCATATATTTAAATGTGATTGTTGAAGTTTAAAATCTGGTAATTTAATATAAGTACTGATAGGATATAATAGCACAGTCACATGATTGGTTCTACTGTTTAGTCTACTACATAGTTTATTGGCTATACCCACTAAGATGATCTCTGTTCCAAAGATTCCACAGCCACCACAAACAGTCCCACAATCTACTATCAAAGACTAAAGCATAGGAACCCACGGGCTACATGTCGTATTCAAACTATAGCATTATTTTGTGGATAAATAATATTTTCTGTATCATTTCCAACATCATCTCACCTCAGTCTTATGTATCTTCAACTTCATTTTCATAATAATGTTTAAGACAAATGACTACTTGAATCTTATTAACTCATCATATTTCAATCTGAAAGGAAAATCTGGGTTATAAGATGCCAACATTATACACTTCTCTGTTTATTGGATAACTCAGGACCCAGCTTTGCCAGCTTAGTAGGCTATGATGGGCTTTCATTTAGTATCTACTCTAAAATGTTAGATTCATCTGCTTCATGTACCATTCTTATAATTATTTTTTAGTTTTTGAAGTTGTAAAATGAGTATATCATTTATCTTCCTCTTTCTGTCTCTAACCCCTCTCATATACAAACATTGCTCTCTCTCAAATTCATGGCCTCTTTTTTTTAGTTGTTGTTACATATATATGTACTTAAGAAAGAACATATTATTCCTAATTTTGTGTGTGTATATGTTCTTAAATATATAAATATTTTGGATAATAAATAAGAACATATTATTCCTAATTATATATGTATTCTGAAATATATAAAAATAACCTTCTCAGTTGTATAATGTTAGTTGTAGGTATATGATTTCAGGGTGACTACTTGGTATCATGATCCATGTCTAAAATGTATGTTGGTAAGTAAGAAAGGACTAGGTAATTAAATATAAGATGTAATTACTGACCCAAATGATAAACAGATATCTTCAAATTACCTACCAGATAGCCCTTAAAAATGACAAATAAAAATCTTTCCTTAGACTCGTTGATGACTTAGTGAAGTCTACACTTTGATGTTCTGTTTTTATACACCCTAAAAACAAGATCTGTAAATGCACACAGCCATGTGATGGCCTTGATGAAGCACTTCTGTGCTTTACAGGGTGGTTCTGCTTTAGAACTCTGGATGCTAAAAGTCAAAATAAGGCTTTCTCTTTCCTCCCATTGCCTGCTACAAATTTTCTAAGACCTCTTGTACCAAAGTGACCCAGAGCATATATTTAAATATGGTTGTTGAGGTTTAAAACCTGGTAATTTAATATCAGTACTGCTGGGACATAATAGCACAATCAAATGATTGGTTCTACTGTTTAGGTTAAAGTAAGAAACCAGGGTGAGTAATGGTACTGTCTCTTCAAACTCAAAGGTTAAAATCTTATTTCCTTTGTTAAACTCCTTTTCATTTTTCCTTCCCAGCAATACCTGTGTGACTTATTAAGCCATTACTGGAGTACTCTCTGACCTCATTAACATCCTTATCTCCAAAGGGAATATAAAAGACCTACCTGACTGTAATCTTTACCACATAGGACTTTACTATCTTTCCATACATAACCACTTCAAATATCTAAGGTTTCTCTTTGTGATGAACTAGATCCTCAAATGTGCTGAGTTCTGACCTGATGCAAATTATCTTCGAAATCTACTTCTGTTTACACATAATTCATGATTCTTCTTTACAGAAAATGCCACCCAATTGTTTTGAGGAGAAGGGGTTGCAAATCAGTCTTAGGAGAGCCAGTCTTAGAGTATACATCAGAACCTAGCTATAGCAAACAGGTCTTCACATGTTCTACTGTTAGATATGTGTGAAATTGAGGTTTACAGAGTAAATTAGAAAGTTTTCATTGTCATTCTCGTCAGGATATTATTCAGGCTTAAAAAAAAACACCATTGTGTTTTAAAAGGCAATTAAAGATCTACATACACATCATAAAAATACAAAAAAGAGAATATCAGGCATGTTTTGAGACTTATCAAATACATCCTGAGATCATTTTCAATAATAATTCCATGTTTAAATAAGTACTATTTAATACAGGGACTGTGTACACTGATTGGTCATTCTTAGCATCATTTTCGTCTTTATATGCAAGCATAATATACAATGACCTTTTTACAACAGGAATGGCTGTGAATGTGGACACAAGGAGCAAGTGTAAGTGAGAAATAAGTGACCTTTCCAAGCAGACAAATGTACTTCCCTATAGAATTACCATAGAAAGACACTCACCCTTGGAAATCATATTGTTGATGTAAATTCTTCATGATGAACTGTCATAGTTTGATATAATTGTCATTAATATATATATATAATTATCATTAATATCATTAATATATTGTGTTGGTCCTTTCAATTAAAGACTCCACCATCCTTGAAAATTCTACACATCTCCATAAAACAAACCACATAGTAAACACAAAATGAGTAAACCTAACTCCTTCACTCTTTTATACTTGATATCTTAAAATTAAATAAATCAAATCCACTTGAGTGATAGCACAAGATACTGTAGGAGTTTGGTTCTTAAATATTCTTGTTGTGTACAAGATTTGGACTATTCTGCTCAAAAGTAACTCACAGAATGGAGTGGATTATTTTGTCTATTTGACTCAATTACTCCCACATATAGAATACAGGCATAAATGAGAAATAACCCCACAGTTCTTCCATGTTATCAACCAAAACTTATATAAATCAAAATGAAACAAAGTAAAATGCTACCATTCAAAGATAAGATATTACACGTTTTAAATATAAAACACTAGGTGGTAAAAACAAACACTAATAATATGAAATGAGTTGATTTTGTTTGTTTGTTTTGAGAGAGGAGAGAAGAGAGGGAGAGAGAGAGAGAGAGAGAAGAGAGAGAGAGAGAGAGAGAGAGAGAGAGAACAAAGTGGGGGATGTTTTGGGAGGAGTTGGATAGGGGAAAACATCCAAAATATGTTATATAAAACTGCCCTGACAATAACACATCATTCACATTGGAAGAAATATAAAAAGGAAAGGAAGAGAAAAGTTAAATATTTCATAACAAATAGCCTAGATTTTTTTCTAGCCTATTGCTTACCATATTGTATTTTATTTTATTTTGAAAATATAAGCTTAGAGATTGCAGCTATTTTAAAACTGAATTTGATCAGGACATTTTCTGGCACGTCTCATACCCACAATCCATTATCCACAGATGATTTCTTTGCTTAGCTAGTTTGTGGCCTTTTCCTTTGTGAGGTGTTTAACATTTAAGCCTCACCTGCTTGCTTTGAATGTTCCACGATGGTAGGATTGCTTAATGTCTCTGAACTATGACAGTTGTGTCCCTTTGAAAAGACCAAGCTACCATTAGAAATGGGTCATGAAGCAAAAGTCATTAACTCACGTTTAAAAGGGCAGAGTCCATCAATGCATTACTGACAGACCTCCTTCCTGTGTCCATTCGCCTTTATTAAATACCACATTTAATATCTGTTTCCATGCCTGAGAGAGCCTTCAGGTGCATATCAGCATGAGAAAACATAAAACCATTAGGAGACAAATTTACTTTGAGGCTTTTCTTTAAATGAGCATCCTGATTCTTTATACAACATTATACAGATATTATATAGTAACCTGTGCATTTGTAATCCTTAGTAATATAAAACCTGACACCAGAATTATTGGTTGGAAAACACTTGTGGGCTCTTGAAGGATAAAATTCAATTAATAAAGGCAATCATGAAAAGCAGATTAAGGAAGGACTCCTCCCCAATCACCCCATTAATGTTGGTTGGGAAAATGACAGCAGGAAAGAGATTTGTGTCTTCACCACTTACCAAATGAAAGGTTTATTTCAAAATCAATATTAAGATAATAACAAAATGGTAGGGAATGAGATCTCTATTTCCACGTGGCTAACTTCCCAGACTAAACCTTGCGAGTTGCATTGCAGAGTAATCTGCCTGCAGCGTCCAAATGGAAATTCTGTATAATGAGCAAAGATTATCCACGCGCTGTAAATTCTCTTCTTGGAAGGAAGTTTTGCGAAGTCAATCTTTACATCTGTTTTCCTTCGTTCTAGCTGTTAGGTAATAAAGACTTTATGAATTTTTACCACTCTGGGCTGAGAAGCCCCGGTGTCATGGCAAATGAGGCTAGAGCCAGTTCTGAGGAAAGCGGGATCCAACCCTGCAGAGCCCCTCTTCGGGATCTCCAGAGCAGGAGAGGAGGAGGCTGTGCTGGTCCACATGTTTACATCCTTCCACATCCTTCCACAGATCCCAGGACCTGTAACCCAAGGTTGGCGGACTGGGGCTGGCCTGCTTCATCAAAAGATTCACATCTTCACTTTTGTTTTATTTATATAATTTCAGATGCATTTATAAAGAAGATTGTAGCTCTCCAGATATATGTATCTTTATATATGAGACGACCTAGGTGGCATATAAAACATACATAGAAATATTTATAGGCAAAGAAAAATATATAATTGTAAAACATGAAGTCTTTGCTCCTTAAAAATACATTTTATTCTTAATTGTAACATTTTTCTCCCTCCTTCTGATTCATCTCTTTCTTTCTTTTCCTTCCTTCCTTCCTTCCTTCCTTCCTTCCTTCCTTCCTTCCTTCCTTCCTTCCTTTCTTTCTTTCTTTCTTTCTTTCTTTCTTTCTCTCTTTCTTTCTTTTCTATTTGTCTATCCAGAATTCTTATCGTCATTTTTTACCTCACTTTCTTTTTTATTTAGGACTAGTCTCTCTCTCTCTCTCTCTCTCTCTCTCTCTCTCTCTCTCTCTCTCACACACACCACACACACACACACACAATAATACACATATTAATAGAGGTTATTAACATTAAATAATCCATCATGATCCATTCTAATAGATACATTGAGTATATATGTACTTATGTATTAACATTTATGCTTATATGGATGCATTAGTCCCTATTTCCCATGTACAGCAGGTATTATAACTTTCATTATCATCTGGGAGCCATCCAGAGCCTTCTTTAACTTAACTGTAATCACTCCACAAAGGTATCTCTCTACTTACTTCTCCAAGCCTTTGATGAAATCCCCTGGCCCTGGATCCTCCCAGGAGGAGCTATTTCAAACCCAGGGTCTCCCACGGGCTTGACCAACTTACCATGGTAATGGCCCTGATTTCTTTGCCAGGTGCTACCACATTCTTCCCTATTGTCAGTCTCTCTGACTCCACTGGGCTGTATTGCAGGCTTGGCTCCTGCCAATAAGTACCTATTGAATGTCATAAGAAAATGCCAAGTCTTCTTAGGTTCATCGTTGCTTAGCGTCTTTGCCACCTGCCATCATCCACTCCTGAGCTTCTGTGGCCCCTCTGCCTCTTCCTGGAGCCATGCTCCTTCCTATGATCCAGAGGCTATGCTCACTTAATTGGTAGGTTTACTCCCAGTTTTAACATGCATAATTACTATTAAATTCAGCTTTATTTCTGTCATCTTAACTTTTTGGTGTAAAGGTTGAGCCAGGATTACTACAAAACTGATATGCTTTTCTGTCATGTTTTTTTTCATTTATTTTTCTCTTTTTAGAATGTCTCAGTGCCTCTTTTCATTATGATTTTCTCTTTCTAGTTAAAAGTTACTCATTTTACTTTTTAAAATGGAAGTTTTTAATGGGAATATAATTGTGTCACTTTCTCCCTTCCTTCCTTACCTCCAGCCCCTTCCAAGTACTCTCTCATCAACCTGGCCCATGCTGTCCACTTTCAAGTTGGTAGACTCTCTTTTTAAAAAAAAATCATCATTAGTTATTTGTGTCTCTCTCTGTGTGTGTGTTTGTGTGTGTGTGTGTGTGCGTGCGCGCGCATGCGTGTGTGTATCTGCTGAGTCTGTTTTTGCTGTTTTAGTATAAATTGTTTCAGAGATGACCACTCTGTATTGAACAACTGAGAAAGGGGCTCATCCCTGGGAAGTCTACTTATCCTTCTTCCAGCAGTCATTACCTGCCTTTTATCTAGGGGTAGGAGCCTGTGAAATATTTTCCCCTTTCACATTAAAATATTCATTGAAATTGCCATAGTTCTAGTCTTGTTTATGCTACATTTTTTAGACGAAAAGAAAATTAGATTACTTTCCTTTCTCCACTTCCTCCCTTCAAAATACCAGGATGTTCACTGTGATAACAGTCTCTCCTAGAAATGGCTGAAAACGTTGATGAGGTCATAGAGAAACAAGAGCCCTCATTCATTGTTGGTGGAAATGCAAACTAGTACAACTATTCTGAAAATCAATACAGAGAGATAAAATCAGAATTTGAATACAGAGTGGTCATCTCTGAAACTGTTATTTTAAAACAGCAAAACAGACTCAGCAGATTTTACACACACACCCATACACACATGCAATTAATGATGAACTTTTAAAAAGAGACTACCAACTTCGAATTTCCTCCTAAGAAACTAAAACTAAATTTACCATATACATGGCTATACCACTCTATGTCTCATGCACGGATACTTAATATCCTATTCCAAAGATGTTTGCTTGACTATGTCCAATGGAAATAACCTAAATGCCCCTCATCAGATGTATGGGTAATGAAAATATGATACACATATATGATGAGATATTTTACTCTTATTATGACTACAGTACTTGTTGTAATATTTATATCCTTTTATTCTGTCTTTATTGTTTGCCTGAATTGATAAGTATTTCGACTTTTTTCTAACACAGTATTACTGGAGTGTTCCTAAATAGTTTAACTTGCCTCAACCATGCCTTATTTTTCTTATTTTTGTTTTAGATTGCGTAGGACAAGGTACTTCTTATTCATTTTCTTTTCATTCACAGGCACCTTTATTTGCCTAACATAATATAGTACTACATACGTGTTCATTTCAACCATGTCCCGATTTATGTCTTAAAGACGTATTCTAAATTAGGACCATTTTATGATAAAACTTCCAATACCTTTTAAGTTTAAAATAATTTTATTAAGCCCTCCTCTTGTCAAGCCTGTTGATAAAGATCTATAATCCCAGATACTTAGGTCCTAGTCTTGAAGATAACAAGCTATAGAGTGACTTCAAGGCCAAGTTGGGCAATTTAGTGATACCTAGTCTCAAAAAAAAAAAATCTTGCTGGGTATTTAATTCAATGCTTGCTTTGGCTCAATCCTCAGTACCAGGGAGAAAAATTATTAATTCAATCAGTTCTGAAAGGTTAAATTGTCTGTTCACATTACAACTTTAAAGACAATACTGTGGTGGTTTGAATATGATTGGCCTAGGGCGTGCCACTGTTAGGAGTTGTGGCCTTGTTGGAGTGGGTGTGGCCTTATTGAAAGAAGTGCATTACTGTGGGTGGTAGGCTTTGAAATCTTCTCCCTAGCTTCCTGGAGTCAGTCTTCTGTATGCCTTTGGATGAAGATGTAGAACTCTCAGTATCTCCAGCTCCAAGTCTGCCTGGATGCTGCCATGTTGCTACCTTGATGATAATAGACTGAACCTTTGAACCTTTAAACCAGCTCCAATTAAATGTTGTCCCTTATAAAAGTTGGCTTGTTCATGGTGTCTTTTTACAGCAATGGAAACCCCAAGACAAATACTAAATGTCCTTTTCAATTAGTTTGATGTTGAGTAGTTTACTGCTAATAGGATTTATAATTCTTTGCAGATTCTCCGATAATCATCATTATTGTTAAAACTCTGCTTTTTGCCATTGTGGTAGTATCTTACTTAATAGTACAGTCTGCCTAAACTAGTCTGGATTACATCAAACTCACTGCAGTCTTCCTGCCGGGATGAGGGGTCTGAGCCATCATGCCTAGCTTTCCTGCTGAAATTCTTTCAATTTCTCCTCCCCTTTGAAGTCTTAGCCCCCATTAAGATTGCCAAATGTGAATTTTTCATCATTCCTCCATTTGGTTCCCTATAAACTATTCATTCAAAGCCTTTGGAACTTCTTTAATTCTGAAAAATGTCATGAATTCTTCACATTTTATCTTTTCCTTGGCCTTGTTCAGATGTTGCTATTTAGAATATTCTCTGATTCTAACATTTATTATCTTTTCTATCTTCCCTTATTAGCTCCTCCTCAAAGAATTCCTTAATTTAAGATTGACATTCATTCATTTGCTTTTTAGCTGTACCTGACAAAATATTTCTACAACCTATTACACTATTTAGGTCAGCTGCTCTATTTTCTCAGTTAGCATTTACTTTCCATGTTATTTCCTGGGGTTTGTTCTTGTTTCATACTATTCCTGTCTCCGCTTATTATTTTAAAGATGTCATTTATATTTAAAAATCTTGAATTTTCCTGTTGTAATAGTCCTCATTTACAGAGTATATAGCATTAATTTTTTTCTATCTCTTTTCTTTCGTTCTATAAGCTCCAGGTAATAATATGGGCCATGATCTGGGCCTACCTCTGGTGTTTTCTAAGGGAAAGATGGTGATTTGAGATAGTGTCCAGAGCCCTGGCACTGTGGCATGTCAATTGACAAAGACAATTTTGCAAGCACATCTTCAAGGGCTTTTATATAAGAATATAAAATCTTGAACATGCCTCGCAAGTTGAACTCTGAGCTTCTCTAACATAGTTCTACTATCTAAACTTACTTTTGTAGCCAGGACTCCTCTCCCCTCACCTCATCTCCAAACTGGGCTCTTGTTATTATTATTCTACATTCAGCCTGTTTTTAAAAGTTCTTATTATAAGAATAAATTCTTGCCATTTGCAACAAAATGAATCAAACTACAGAATATTATGTTAAGCAAAATAAGACAGATACTGGGGTAAAACAAACAAATGTCCTCTCTCTCTTATGTGCAACTACAAACCTATTATTTCAGCCATATTCCACCTACCTATTATTTCACCTATATTCCACCTATTATTTCAGCCATATTCCACCTCAAAGAAAAGATACTTCTCTAATTCATATCAATTGAACAGAGCCCTGGAGTCTCACAGGACTCTAGACTTCCTTTCCTTCCTTTCTCATTCCTTGCCTTCCTGCAGTCCCCTTCCAGCCTCTGCCCTTCCCTCTTTCCTCCCCTCCCATACCCTTCCTTAGCTTTCCTTGCTTCCATACCCCTTCTGTCCACTTACCTTCCTTCCTTCCTCCCTTCCATCTTTCCTTTCTTCTTTATTTCCTTTCTAATCCCATTTTAGGAACTGTAGTTGAGAAAATTTCCTTGCCTTTAGGGTCTTAATTTTTGGTGTTGAAATAGATCTTATTAGGTTGCTTTTGATGGAAGCAATTGTAGGAATATTTGGCTAGAGAGACATAAGACATATTCTTGATTATTATATTTTTTAATAAAATGTATGTATCTCGTCCCTCTGAAATGCTAATAGAAAGCCAAACAGTAATTCTATCTTTTTTTTTTTTTAACAAAACCAAGCTTAAACAGATTTTGGGGTTGAATCTTCTGCTTTCCTAAGTAAATCTCAAAATAACATTTAGGTTTGCTTGCATCTTCCCTCGTTGTTGCTTGAATCTTCTGTCTCTTATATCATTTACCTATATATAACCTCCAACTAAAACCACACAATACATGTCTGCAGGCAGCTAATATAGCACATCATGTCCAGATCATTGCAGATTCTCTCTTGGTTTGAAATATTCCATGGCTTCCATTAGTAGTTGCTTTTCCTGTCATTTACATGCTTGTGCTCAAGAAGCTTTGTGTCATAATCTGCTTAGACAAATGGCTTTTCTTCCTGGGAATGTATGGTGTTTGGAGTCCAAGGCTGTGATCATGCATATTTTCATGCCCAGAATTTCCCCTAACTAGTTCAGGTAATGCTAATTGGAAGGAACTGTTCTTTGGGCTTTATTGAACTGTGCTCTACATGCATTTGAATTTGTCAATCAAGATATTAAAGTTTACTTTTAAATTTCATCTAAAGTTGCTCTTCTACACCTTACAGTTAAATTACTATGGTAGTGAATTTTAGTAGGGCTCTTTTGTAAGGTTCTCAAATGTGATTAAATGTAGTTAATAAAACAAAAACTTGAGATATTGTGTGTGTGTGTGTGTGTGTGTGTGTGTGTGTGTGTGTGTGTGTGCCTGTGTGTCTGTATTAGCATGAGAACAGATGTCAGCACATTCATATGGAGATCAGAAGACACCTTGTTTCCCGTCACTATGGAAGATCAAGCTCAGGTTTTTAATTGTGGGAACAAAGTCTTTTCCTGCACTGCTGGCCCAACAAAAGCTAATGTAAAGTACTAAACCATCTTTCTAGTAAAGGAAGTTATCAACATATATTATTGATAATAGCCATAAAGCAAGTCATCCATAAAGTATCCATTGTTATAACTTGTAACAATTAGTGATTATCATTGGAGCTCAGGTTATTTTCATTAAAACATATGATGGAAGGGGAGCCACAACGTGGTGATACAATATCAGCACTGAAGAGGCAAGGTCAGGAGCATCAGGAATCAGGTCAGTCTGGAATACTCAGTGAGTAGATTAAGGTTAACATTGATAGTTTCAAAATCACTGTCCTATCTTTGCTTTGACTTCTCTTTATATTCTATGGCGTTAGGTGGCTTCATTTGCCAGAGAAGCAAGCACTTGGATGAGATTTAAATAAAACATACTTAAGACTGACTTTCTGGGATATCTTTGATAATATAATGTTAATCTAAAGAAGAAATCTGCACTGCTGAAATTTCAGCCATCAATATCAAATGAACTGTGTGAAGTAATTTTGAGTTGGGTGGCCTATTTGAAACTATCCTGAACATTTTACTATATAAGTAATTGACTTATTCATTACTGTATTCTTGCTTGATGAGATACTTTGCTAACTGTGAAAGATTTTACAAATGCTTTCTACATTTTTTCACAAACGTTCTAAGTTATTTAAACAAGCTATACAGTATCTTGTATTGATATTGCTTTAATATATGTAATGCATTGATTATAGCATCTATCTTGGGATGAAGATTGGAAATTTTATTTTCAGAATTCCATTTTGGGTTACCAAGGTGCTGAAATCTAGTTTAAAATGCAGTTATCTTTAACAAAAGTCTTCTCCCAATCATAATAATTCAACAGCTAAGTAAACTTTGACAAGCATCATAAGTATCAAAATACTAAATGTACTCAGATCAAAAAAAAAATCACTCTTGCAGTTAATTTGCAGTTTCAAAAATAACATATTCAGTCCAAGGACCCTGGGGGAACATAGTGGACATTGGTAGACAGGAAGGTTGACTAAGACTTTTAAGACTAAAAGAAGGACAGGAACTAAAGATAGAAAGAAAGAGCAAATGCCTGCAAAGACCTAGTGTCGCAACTGAATTGAATAAGGGATAAGTGAGGGAAAGAGGCTGGTGCTGTTTTAAGATAGGCTGGAACTAGGATATAGGGAATTGTGAAAGAATTTGTACATTCTTACCAAAAGCCAACAGTTCTCAGTCCTGGCTGAGCATCAGAATCAATTTTACAGCATGTTTGAAATGCCCACACCCTGGCAGCATTCCCAGAGATTCTAATCATTAGATCATAAGGGTATGGACATCTGCATGGTTTAGAATTCCTCTATGGATTCAGCATTTCAGGCTTTGTAGAGAGCAAGTGTCATGATGACTGAAACATTGTCCACTAACTGGGTGGCACACATACCATGAAGGTCTTCAAAATGTTACTATCCCTGATGAATATAAGAGTCTAAATTCTGACTAGCAAATTGATGTAGGAATGTTGTATCTCTTAAAGCATGTAACTTACAAATACAGTGATGCTTTGTGTCTTGTCATTAATATTCATACCCAATTCCTTTGCTGTGTCTGGAAGAGTGTTTTCCATAAGAATTTGAATTTACAAACAAAACTGGGCCTTCATAGAATCATTTTTTAAAAGAACATCTCTCTAAGCTATATAACATTTCTGACCAAGGAACAGGTTTATAAATGTGACTGAATGAACACTAATATGGCCCTGAGCAAACTGGATAAATGGAGTGAGGACCAGTTAGTTAAGTATCCAATCACAACATACTTGGATTCAATGATGTCAACAGAAAAACAAGCAAGCAAAAGAAAAAGTTAGGAATATATGTCAATAGATTTTCATGATAATTCATATACTTGATAAACAAAGAAAGCAGACTGCTAATATTACATATGGAGATATTTGGGATGAGAACTGGAACAAGATTGGGAATGGAGATAATAAGTCAACATTAGACATGCTGAGCATTGTACAGTATAAATATATAAAATTATATAGAACAATTAAAAACAAAAATATTTAATAACTATTAAGTCAAAAGATTTTATCCCATAAAGCCGTCTGTTGGGAGAAGAGGGCAATAAAAATATAGCAAACAAATAAAACAGATGTCTGAAGGAAGTCGAATAGAAATGATGTCAAGACAGAGAAAGGATGGACATGGGGTTTGGATCTGGTTAGAAAGAAAAAGTGAGGAACCGTTATCAGTGTGAGGTTCAAAGCCTGTGAAAGGAACAGGTGTCAAATAACACTGACAACATTGAAAATGGACAACAGTCATCAGCTGAGAATACTGTCAGTGTAGAGCCACAGGCTAGTCAGCCCAGGACACTGGTATAATATCAATCATGAAGGGGAAGATGGTTTAGAGCAGTCAAGAAATGGGTACCAGATTGACTTTGTCTTTCAGATGTTAGAAAAAATAAGAACTTTAGGAACAACTCTTGAAGAATGTGTGTTTGTGTGTGTGTGTGTGTGTGTGTGTGTGTGTGTGTGTGTGTGTATGTGTGTATGTGTATGTGTGTGTATGTATGTGTCTGTGTGTGTGCCTGTGTATGTGTGTCTTTGTCTGTGTCTGTGTTTGTGTTCCTAGTGTAGAAAAAAGAATCATATTAGAAAATGGGAATGAAATACAAAATTAGTGTCCACCTACAGTAAGAGAGATTATTTAGGATGAAACAAAGAAATGATAATTATTTGGAGATCTACAAAAATACAGACATATGGATAGATACAAAAATTTGGAGAAATACAGAAATATAAACATCAAAATAAAATTTGAAATTTGGTAAATAGGCATAAGGAGGCTGAAAAACCTGTCCTGGGTGGTTTTGCCTGTCAATGTGTCACAAGCTAGATTCATCAGAGAGAAGAAGCCTCAGTTGAGGAAATGCTTCCTTGAGAACGAGTTGTAAGGCATTGTTTCAATTAGTGATCAGTGTGGGTGGTCCTGGGTTCTATAAGAAAGCAAGCTGAGCAAGCCAGCGGAAGCAATCCAGTAAGCAGGACCCTCCATGACCTCTGCATCAGCTCCTGCCTCCAGGTTTCTGCCCTCTGTGAGTTCTTGTCCTGCTTCCTTTGGTGATGAACAGCAATGTGGAAGTGTAAGTTGAATAAACTCTTTCCTCCCCAGTTTGCTTCTTGGTCATGGTGTTTCTTTGCAGCAACAGAATCCCTAAATAAGACACAAAGCAATGACTCCTAATATGCCAAGTCTAAGTAAGATATACATCAATAAACATTGATGTTACTATGTGTGTGCTGTGGTCTGAGGATGTCCTATAATTCCCACTTTAAAGCACTGTTTTCAATGTGATCATAGTGATGAGAGGGGTCATTGTGACTTGCCTAGATCATGATACTATGGACACTAGTGAATGTATATGACAGTACCACTGGGATGCACCCATCTACAAACCAGAGCAAGTTCCTCAAAAGCTCAAATGTCTCAGCATCCAGATTGTGAATATTCCTAGGATTCAGAATGATAAGAAATGTATTTCTATTGGGTAAGTCATCCAGCTTGTCTCCTTTGTTACAACCAAAGCAAGCTAAATTTTGCAAAATGGAGATGATGGATATGAGTTCTTCCCGAATAAATGCTTTCATGTTAATAAAGGGTAAAGGTTGGCTTGGAGTTGAAGGTGGGAGAGAGGAACAAGGACAAGGTTTAAGAACTAATAACACGTTTTTCACATGTAGTAATTGAAGGCAAAATTGTAGAGCTCGGAATCCTATGAAATGTAGCACAAGTGAGGAAATGTATACTTTCATGCATTATAATGCAAACACAGAGTATCCAGTGTCTGAGAAGATAAAGATCACTGCAATGAATACGCTGCATGAACTGGAAATGGCTTCTCCATAGATGGAAATGAAGCCAGTAAAGATCTCAGGGAAGTTCAGACATCCATATCCAATGGCAGCCTCAGTGTAATGGAGGCAAACAGAAACTGTTTCAGATGAATGGCACTGAGCTCTCCTGAAAACATCCCCCCCACCCATAGGTGGAAAAGTATGAGCTGTAAAGGTGAGGATAAAGAAAGGAAATTAAGACAAGATGGGGAATGAGCTGAACAATTTAAGTCCATGCCAGCTGTCCACAAGTATCATCATGTCTTGCAGACTTTAAAGCATAGAGAGAAATGAAAGTGTAAGCTCCTGTAGGAAGGGGGAAAGAAGCTGAACTAACCTGTGCTGTGTACTAAATAGGGTGTGACTCCAGGACTTTCATATGTTCAAGGGCTTCATTATCATGGCAGAGGAGAGTGGTACGTAAAGTTGGAACTGATGTCAGATAAAGTAGTCAGAAAAAGCAATCACCAAGTCATCATGAGTGTGAACAGAGGTACTATTGGGTATATGTGTATATATATCTGTATTGGCATCGGCATCTGCATCTGTATCTGTATATGATGTATATGTATATGATGTATATGTGTATGTGTATATGACATAAATGTGTATGTGTATATGATGTATATGATGTATATGTATATGATGTATATGTATATGTAGTATATGTAGATGTAAATGTATATGATGTATATGTGTATGTGTATATGATGTGTATGTGTATATGTATGTATATATATTAATCATTTTATTCATTTACATTTCAAATGATATTCCCCTTCCCAGCTACTCCTCCACAATCTCCCTTATCCCCCGTCTCCTTTGCCCCTATGAGGGTGCTCCTCTACCCGCTCACCAATTCCCATCTTACTGCTCTAATATCTCCCTATGCTGGGGCATCAAGCCTCCACATGACCAAGGGCCTCCCTCCCATTGATGTCAGATAAGGCAATCCTCTGCTACATATGTATCTGGAGCCAGAGATCCCTCCATGTACACTCTTTGGTTGGTGGTTTAGTCTCTGGGAGTCCTGGGGGGGAATCTGTTAGTTGATATTGTTCTTCCTATGGGGTTACAATCCCTTTCAGCTCCTTCAATCCTTCCCCTAGCTCTTCCATTGGGGTCCCTGTTCTCAGTTCAAAAGAGAGATAGATGCTAAGAATATATAGTCTCTAGGAGAATTAAAGCTATTTATACATGTTAGCTCAACATTAACTTTCTGTATATTATTTGGTTCCTGCCAATATATTTAGTTACTACTTAAAATTATCTGCATTTTAATAATGAGGAACCCAGGTCTACAGGTTTGCTGACTTATCTTGACTCAGAGCTGAAGTGGGGAGATTGGTAAGTTCAATGGCATCAAAAAAATAAGTTGGGGAAAGAGTAATGTACATCTTATGTAAATAAGAATTGGTTGTACTTTTTAACTTTTGCATAGCTGTGACATGATGCTTGATAGCACAAGTAGGGAGTGTGAAGATTTATGTTGTCTCAGGGATTCAGAAGATTTTTATCCCATCAAGACAAGGGAAGGCTTAGTGGAGAGGCTCACTTCATGGCAGGAGAAATATGTGGCAATGATGTTCACATCATAGTGGTCCAGGAAACAAAGAAAAGGAAAATGTAGGCTCATATGTTCTACCATTTCTCTGTTTTTATCCCATCTAGGTCAGAGATGTGGGATGTTATAGCTCACCTTCAAAGTGAGTTTTCCTTCCTCAGTTAATAGGGTCTATAAAACACCTCCTACTCTTCATCTCATACATGACTCTAAATTGAGTCACACTGAGAACAGTGTTTGACTATATGTAAGGCTGTCCTTGTCTACTATGCATCAAGGAAATTAAAACCAAAGTTATAAGAACAGAAAGTGTCTGAGTCTTTGGAAAGTAAGGTTTTAGGGATGAGGAAAAGTCACAGGGCAGACAAGGATGGGGATAAAGACTGGACTGTAAAAAAAAAGGTTAAAGAGTAAAAAAATTTAAAAATAAAAGTAAGGTGTAATTTCCATTTTCTATAATCCATGTATCATGCCAATGAATCACTTTTACCTTCAAAGAACTAAACTCTTCAGTCCCTTCCTCCCTTTTAGGTTGCACTGCCACAGCACCACTGTGCTTAGGTTTGATATTACAAGTGTCTATCATCTTATTCTTTTCCTTTGCCTTTATGCCTTGTTAGACTATAAGAATTTCTATTCTTTTCTTTTAATTACAGTTACCTGCTATATACTTTTTCAGCATCTCTTTCTTTCCATAAGCAAATAACTCTTAACTGTAATTCATAGGACTTGATGTTTCACAGGTGTAAGATATTGGTTTAGAACTCCTACAGGTTTTTATGATCTTATCAGAAAGATAGTCTCTTACTATTTGTGTAAGGGTCCACATTGCTCAAGCACAGGCTGGCAGAGAGAGTTTGAATTTGTAAAACAGCTACTGCCAGTCTGTCCTGTGAAAGGATAGGAACATGATTCTCCAAATCAAAATTCACTTCTGTACTGTAATAGCAGCCTGTCAATAACAATCACCCAGACTGTTATTTTATATAGAATGAAATATGTGACAGTAATAGTGGCATATGCCTGTGAGCTCAGAACTCAGAAGGTAGACACAGGAAGATCAAGACTTTAAGACCAGGGTTAGCTATTTACTGGTCTAAAGGTAGTCTAAAAACTACACCCAACAGTAACAGAAGAGAAAAGATAAAAGTATATGTTCATTTAAAATAGTAAAATATGGGAAGACAGCTACAAAAATATTTGCAGAGTGTAAGTTTTAAGGAATATGCCTAATTATCCTGTGTTTTAATTACCCTGAGGCTGGACCTTCAAACTACAGCCCCTAATCTAATTGGGGACATCCGTCATCCAGACAGAGCATAAAGCAATATGCAATTAACATTTCTTAAAATTAAAACTGACATGGAATATTTTGATTTACTCTAATTATACTGTTAATTTTATAGCTAACACAGACATGCCTTTGCATTAAAAAAAGAAGTCCTTTAAAGGTCTCCTTCTAGTCTGTAATCAACTTGTGTTTCTCTCACTTAACTGCTTATAATATTAGTAAAATGTGAAGATTACTAGGAATTCTGGGCCAACAGGTATAAAGTATAGATTATGGATGTTCCCACAAGAGCAATTTGAATTGCTCATGCTAAGGATACTACATTGAGGAGTCCTTCTCATCTGTCTCTAGGTACTTGATAGAAGTGTCTTAAAAGACGCTAAGAACCAACTTTCCTGGATTCCCAACATAGGGGTGTTCTTTGTGCTTTTTCCATTGGGCCTAGTTCTGGTTCAGGTGTCCTATGAACCTTGCAGAAACACTGGTTCTGAGCACTATGGCCTACACCATCTCTAGTGCAGGCCAGAGAACACTGGGGATCCTTTTACAGGTTGATGATCTGCATGTCTTCTGATAGTCAGAGGTTCTCAAAACCATCACATTACCCTGGAAAGTACATGTCCCAAATTAGTAAACCCTATTGGTAATAATCAGTAGAAATCAAACTCATGGGATGTGTAACAAGGAAGGCAATTGGAAGATTCAGTTCACCTAATGGTTTTATTTGTGGCATACCAAGGCAGAATCCATTTTGTATAATACCAGCAGCGTATCAAAGACTCTTGTTCAGACTATTTTTTCATTAAAAAAAAAAAAAGAATTGGCAGCATAGCGGCATATGATGCCTATGACTCAGTAGCCAGGAGGTGGTATGGTATTAACACTAGAAAGGAAGACAATTTTGTGCAATCCTACATGATGTCCTACCCAAAATAGGAATCACATCAGCTCTCTTGAACACCCAGACCTTTCAAGTAACATGAACAAGGTTCATACATGACTGTCACTTAACGGAGAAATATGAGTAATTATTTCATTGATCCTTGGTTTCCTTTAAATGGAAATGTACAATGCTAGGTTAAATGGCATATAATACACAAGAAGTTTGTGATGTTCCAACAATTGTAAACTGTATCCTTCAATGGTTTTTTTTTTCTTTATATATATAATACTGGAAGATAATGAAAACCATATTACTCCAAAATTACACTTGTTAGTTAGTTACCAAGAAAACAAACAAACAAACAAAGGGAACCATTCAATATTCCAAATTTTACAGTGGGCATTGAAATACACTGCTTATAATTTAATTAAGAGGAAAATTACATTCTCGAATGCAAATTTACTATCAATTCTGAAAATACTAATGGAATAAATAGTTTGTTTTGAAATAAGCTGAGGATTATCACAAATAGTTGGAGAAAAAATGAGTGTTAACTCAGCAAATAAATGTACCATCAGTCTAACTAATAACAATACTACATTCTTAAATGTAAGATAGATAGATACATAACTTTCTTAATGCCATAAATTAAGTATATACATCTTGTTCCCCTCACCTGAATTAAGATTATAAACACAATCAAAATAAAAACTTAATAGTGAGACTTACTATAATTAGCTAACTGACCTATTAACTATCAATGTGTTATATATACTTATTAAATCTATCTTTAATTCTTAGGTATATAAGATTGGGGATATAAAAAGTAGCAAAATGTGATACTACAAATCGAAGATTAGATATCTCTAAGCTGACAAAGCATCACTTTGTACCACAATATTAGTTTTCTGATGAACCACAGACTCCAGCTTCCAATACTATAATGCCTTCAACAAAAATCATGCAAAGTATGAAAATATTTGAAGAACCAATCAAACTGGGCTGGAGATATGGCTCAAAGATTAAATACTACTGCACTTGTAGAGAACCCAGGTTTAGTTCCTGTACCCACATGGCAACACACAACCATCTTTAAATCTAGTTTCAAGGGGTCCAGTGCCCTATAGATATGTGCATAGTGCACACACATATATACAGACAAAAATCCATGCACATAAAATAAAAATAACTCAGCCTTTTTTTGAAAAAGTACCCAAACCACACATTTTCAGCATCAAGTCTTTTTTTATTGGTTGTTTTATTTATTTACATTTCAAATGTTATCCCCCTTCCTGGTTTCCCTTCAGAAAGCCTCCTATCTCTCCCCCTCCCTCCTGCTTCTATGAGGGTGCTCCCCCTAACCTACTCCTGCCTCACTGCCCTAGCATTCCCCTACACTGGAGCATCAAGCCTTCACAGACCCTAGAGCCTCCCCTCTCACAAATCTTAATGGAGAATATTTCTATAGCTGTCATATAAATTTTCAGACACCATGAGCTTAGAAACTTTTTACAAAGAATTACATTTTCAAAAAAATAGTTGTACTAATGGTAATTTCCTTTCCTATAAGAAAAATTAAAATATTACTTAAGCGTCTCAGTATTACTAAGACAATATTTTGTATAATTATATTCATAGAGTATATACAAGTTTTGCCACTTAATATGCACCTATCACATTTTAAATACTTCCCCAGATGGTAGTCCATTGTCTGTTAGGTGACTGTACTGTATTTTATTTAAGCAATAAGTTACTCAATCACTTTCTGATTTTTTAATATTTTAATTATATCTTTATGATTATAAACAGTGTAAATGGTATTATTTTAGATTCTCTTTCATTGATTTCCTAATGGTTAGTTAATGTATTCCAATGCAGAACTCAAGAAACTATGAGAGAATTATAGCTTAATGATCTGAAGGAAAGAATGGAGAAGCCAAGTTTTAGAAAGGGCTGCCATAAAGTAGGACACACCCCTGATCCCGTGGATTCTTTCCCTCATTCCAAATAATAAAAGAAACTTCAAAGAGTAGGTGACAAGGCTCAGGTGTCTTGGGCTCTGGATCTTATTCTGACTAAGTCAGGAAAAATCTAAAACATGAAAGGTGGCTGTGGCCCAGGCAGGAAAGTTTACTGCCTTGCTGGACAGAAGATGTATGACGAGTATCTTAAATTTTGTCTACTGGAAGTCAAGAAAGAAAGACTTCCAGATGTCTCAAAGGCCAGCAAAATTCCTAAAACTCAGGTATAAAGATACTCCATGAATAGCAAAAGGTGGATCATTGAAAGCACCTGAAGTAAACGGGTCTCGAAAGAGGGTAACTCCATCATGTTCAATCTAAACACTTATCAAGCCTAAGGAATCTCTGAACCTTCTCTTAACACTGGCAGCCAAGTGAAGCTTTCTGTGTAACTTAGAAGATGTGCTAACATGTGAGGAATGGAATCAGTGGATAGAAAGCACAGGAAGGAGAACAGGAAAATATACACAGTTAAGATTGGGAAGTGTAGAATAAATTGGGATAACCATGAAGTTGAAATTACTATTGCGTTATTATTCTAACCAGAAACATCAGTAGGATTTTACTCCTGTTTATTTGCTCTCTTTCCTCTTGAAACAGAGTCTCCTTCTATGGCTCAAGCTTGCCTAAAACTCTGGAAATTCTGTTCTCAGAACCCCAGATGCTGGGACTATAGGTGTGCACCACCATGCCTGGCTTGGGCTTTCCATTATGTAAGAATGAATAGGAGAATTGTGAGACCTGAGCCAACTGTCATCAAAGGTGAGTCTCATAAGCTTCACAGTATGTTTCTACAAGAAATGAGCAAGCAGTGTGTTGATGTCTGCTTGCACGCTGTGCCTCTCGCTTTTCCAGTAAAACATGCTAGGCAGCAGACCACTTGTGTTCTGTTAATGTGTTCTCTTTGCATAAATTCTTGCAAGGAAGATTGCTGAGGATTTCAAAGAGGTGCCATCATTTACTAAAAATAGAAAAAAAAATTGTGAGCATTCTAAAGATTTTGCAACTGTGTCTTTATGATAAACAGATAATCATTTATCTGTTTATACTGTGTAATCTGATACAGATTATAAGTTGACATAGTGGGTCTTTCATACTTTAGGTTCTTTTAGATAAACAAATACCTATTACTGGAGTGCAGGGGCCATGGTGTGTTAATTACTGTTGCCCTTAATTTGCATTGTAGTTTCTTTTCAGGACATTGGACCACCTCTGTTTTTACCTGTAGCATGTCAGCATTTGTGTGTTGCCAGAGTTATTTAGCATCATTAAAGTACAAACTTCAAAGACATAAGATGACACCTAACCTTTAAAATGAATCTCCTTGTTACTACAAATTATTCTCACATAAAATGTTTTACCATTATTGTCAACTTATCACAGTGTTTTGTTGTTGTTGTTTGGTTTATTTGCTTGTTTTTGGTTTTGTCTTTCTGATCTTAGGGTACCCATGGATCACCCAGGGATTCATAATCGCATTTGTACAAAGAGAAAGGAAGGGTGTGGTCGAAGGAAGAAAGAGTCTAGAGTATTTGGTAGCATGCTGCTATCCAGGTTTTTTGTTACTTTGGACACTAATAAGTACTCTAGAACAAAGACAAAGAAACTCTTAGGAAGACCTTTGTGGGAAGCCATGGCAAGGCCTTACTCTTGGCAAACACTCATCCTTGGCTCTCCTACCATTCTTCTTTCTGCTTACCTTCCATGATTCACTTGTTGTATTGTCAGTTCTCAGAACTTCAAATAAGGCCTCATAGCAACCCACCTTAGTAACCCTTCCTCCTGATCTTTAGATTTAGCCACCATCCTGCTAGATAGATAGTTTTAGAACCCCTGGTAATGGCAAGGCTTTGTGAGAACAACCTAGTTAGACCCCACAGCTGCAGCTAGCTTCCTCCACCTGCAAAGCCCTCTTTCCCTTCCTGCCCCTCCCCATAGTTTTCAGAGTATATAACCTGTGTGAACAATAAAATCTTTGCCAGCTTGATCAGACTTCTTGACTTGCTGTGCTTCTTTATTTTCTCACTCATCTCAGTCCTCTCCACAGGGTCTAAGGGTCCCACTTGATTGTCCAGCTGGACTGGACAGACCTTCTTCCTGTGAAATAAATTAATCTTGTTTCTTTTGTAAGACATTCATTACTAATTTCATGTGTCTCAAAGAAACTCATTACTTTTATGCTAAGTTAAAAGTTAATTTTAAATGCAGGGATTCCCCCATTTCCCTACCCCCAAAATAGATACATATATATATATATATATACTTTAATTACTGCAAGGATGAATTCACTTATTTTCAGCAATGCACATCGGATAAATTTCATCAATGTCAGGATTAGAAATTATTTTCCATTTGTAAAGAATTCAAGTATCATGTTGAATGATTTTCTAATTAACATAAAATGTTGCTGTGGAAAGGAGAAAAAGACAGGAAGGAAAAAGAGTAGTAATGGTCTTCTGAATCGCAATCATGGGTTTTGATGACTGCAGTCCTATGTGCTGGAAGGCAGAGGCAGAAAACCACAAGTTAGCCATGAACCCACAAATCCTCCTCCGCAAAGACTGGTACTTTCTCAAATAGATAAAAGCAAAAGAAAACCGACGACAACAACAACAAAAACAAGTAAGAAGCTAGCAATGAAAGAGAGAAATTGTAAATCAGTAAGTCTTACATAGTTAGGAAAAATTTGTTGTATGAAAAGAATTTGTTTTATATTATTAAGCAATCTTACATTGTTTCCTTTAAAAAGAATGTATTTTTTATCCAAATGGAGATAATTTACGGAAATGTGTCTTGGTTAGGGTTCCTATTGCTACAGTGAACCACATGACCAGGAAGGAAACTGTAGAGGAAAGGGTTTATTTGGCTTATACTTCTATATTTCTGTTCATCACCAAAGGATGCAGGACAGGAACTCACACAGGCCAGGAATCTTGAGGCAGGAGCTGATACAGAGGCCATGGAGGGGTGCTCCTGACTGTCTTCCCTCCTTTGTCTTGTTCAGCCTGCCTTCTTCTTTTTAGAAAAAAAAAATTATTTATTTATTTATTTATTTATTTATTTATTCATTCATTCACTTTACATCCCACTCACTGCCCTTGTCCTGGTCACTTCCTCCCACAATCCTTCCCCTCTACTCCTTCCCCTTATCCTCTGTGGTTGTGGAGGCCTCCTTGGCATTTCAAGTCTCTATGAGACTCGGTACCTTCTCTCCCACTGAGGACAGACAAGGTAACCCAGATAGAAGAACATATCTCAAGTACAGGCAACAGATTTTGAGATAGGCCCGCTTCAGTTGGACCCACAATCCTTCCTCCTATTTTTCTGTAAAAAATCCCCAAGTTCCATCCACTGTTTGGCTGTCGGTGTCTCTATCTGTCTGAGTTAGCTTCTGGGAGGAGCTTCTCAGAGGACAACATGCTTCTGTCTGCAATAACAACAGAGTATCATTAATAGTGTTCGGGACTGATCCCCATGGGATATGTCTCAAGTTGGGGCTGTTATTGGTTGGACATTACCTTAGTCTCTACTCCCTCTTCCATGCCTGCATTACTTGTAGACAGGATAATTTTAAGGTTGAAAGCTTTGTGGGTGGGTTGGTGTCTCTGTATCTCCGATGGGGTTCCTGTCTGGATATCGTAGGTGGCCTCTTCAGGTTCCATATCCCCAATAAGACTCACTAAATGAGACTCGAGCTTCGTTGCTTGGGCCTTCCTTCTTGTTTATCGTTTTAGGGTCTGTGGAGTGTAACACAGTACTTGTGTTTTATGGCTAATATCTACTTGTAAATGAGTACATACCATGCATGTCCTTTGGGGACTAGATTACCTCACTCAGGTTGATATTCTCAAGTTCCATCCATTTGCCTACAGAATTCATGCTGCTTCTTATAGAACCCAGAACCACCATCCCAGGGATGGCACTACTCACAATGGCCTGGGCCCTTGATCACTAATTGAGAAAATGCCTTACACCTGGATCTCATGGAGGTCTTTCTTCAACGGAGGCTCCCTTCTCTGTGATAATTCCAACTTGTGTCAAGTTGACACAGAAACCCAGCCAGTATATTTTGGAAATATTCAAAGCGTAATATTCAGGAGCTCACAGATAAAAACCTGTAAAACACTGGAAAGTGGGGAGATAATGATTCATAAATGACGAGAAAGGCTCATCATGATAACATCCAAGCAGAATAAACACTTTGCTGTTATCGAGATCGTGAAGCAGGAAACATGTAATCAACACTCATGATATTTACCGACCATTTCACTCTTAGTTAATGATATGTTTTTAACCAAATGACTCTTACAATTGTATCTGCTTGGCAGCTGCCAAACTGGCCTAGGATGAAATTTAGCTTCTGTGATTGGCAGCTGTTGATTGACTTAGTTTCAGTAAATAACGAAGACCAGAAATAGCAAGTTGTGAACATGTCTGGTTTATAATGAGCAAGCTGAGGCTTGCTAACTGTAGTTTTCATTTTTAGACCTGCTCATGGTTCTGAACCATTAGGATGCAACCATAGAGGCTGTACCTGGCTGGGGTCTGCCTGTTATGATGCAGAACTGTCTTCTATCACTATTCCTTAGGTGGGGGTGGGGAGTCTGAGCAAGGCAGGAGGCAGGGATGAGAGCAGTTTCCAGGAGTTTCTCTATCTCAGGACTAAAGTGGGTTTATCACCTTGCTTAAATTTCTAGAGTCTCATTGGGCTCACGCAGTCTTTTTGAATTTTAGTGATTAAAAACAATTGTAGATAGTTGTTTTTATTAACATTTCTTTTCTTCTTATTAATTATTTTATTTGTTTCCATTTTAAATGATATCCTCCCTTCCCAGTTATTCCTGCACAAACCCCCAATTCCATCCCCCTCCCCCCTCCGCTTTGCCTCTGTGAGGGTGCTCCTCCACCCATTCACCCACTCCCACTTCACTGCTCTAGCATCCCCTACACTGGGACATCGAGCATCCACAGGACCAAGGACCTCCCCTCCCATTGATGTCGGATAAGGCCATCCTCTGCTACATATGTATCTGGAGCCATGGCTCCCTCCATATATACTCTTTGGTTGGTGGTTTTGTCCCTGGGAACTCTGAGTGGTTCAGTTAGCTGATACTGTTCTTCATATGAGTTTGCAACCCCTTCAGCTCCTTCAGTCCTTCCCTTAGCTCTTACATTGGGTTCCCCCAGTCTCAGTCCCATAGTTGGCTGTGAGTATCTGCATCTGTATTTGTCAGGTGCTAGAAGAACCACTCTGGAACCAGCCATACCAGGATCCTGTCAGCAAGTGCTTCTTGGCATCAGCAATAGTATAAGAGTTTGATGTCTACAGATAGGATGATCCCTAGGTGAAGTGGTCTCTGGGTGGGCTTTCTTTCTGACTCTGTTCCTTCGCTTGCCCTGTCTTTTTCTTTGGATAGCAACTTTTCAGGGTTAAAATAATTTTGAGATTCCTGAGTGGCTGCATCCCTCAACTGAGGACCTATCTACTGGAGGTGGTCTCTACAGGTTGTATCTCCCGTTTGTTGGGTATTTTGGATAAAGTCATCACCACTAGGTATTGGGAGACTCTTGGTTCCCTGGAGTCTGGGACTTCCTAGTGACTACCCCCAGTTGCTTATCCTCCACTGCTGCATGTTTCTATTCAATTTCTTGACCCTCTGTACTTCTCTTTTGTCTCTTCCAATACCTGATCCTGTCCCCTTTTCCCTCGACATGCTCTATCCTTCCCAGGTCCCTCCTTCCCTCTACCTCCTGTGATTATTTTGTTCCCCTTTCTATGTGGATTAAAGCATCTACACTTTGGTCTTCCTTCTTCTTAAGTTCCATATAATTTGTGGGTTGTATCATGGGTATTCTGAGCTTTTGGGCTAATATCCACTTATCAGTGAGTACATAGTCATGTGCGTTCTTTTGTGTCTGGATTACCTCACTCAGTATGCATAAAAACTAACAACAAAAACAAACAAAATAAAAACAAAATCCAAAAACAAACAAACAAAACAAAAGGAACTTACCCTGTTTGATAAATGCAACAGCAGCAACCAACCTGGCAAATCATAAAGCAGTCATTTAGCAACCAAAGAGAAAAAGGCAACCTGGTAACACCACCAGCAACATTTAATCTATATTATGCATGACAGAAAATACTAGAAATACAATTTTTTCTGTATTTTTGAAACAAGATACACATGCTCACTGCCTCTAAGAGTCTTGCACATGTATTCGAGGTCTTGAGAAACAAAATGTAAATACATGAGTGACAGTTACCAGAAACCAAAGACAAGGTCTATCTAAAAAAAATGGAAAATCCAAAAAGTCTACTGTCATACTAATAAACTATTATAGTCAGCCATAACCAAATGAAAATGTAACTAAAGAATTTCAAATTATGTCAACAATGCACATATTAAAGCATAAAAAAAAAAACCCTAATGATAAAAGCATGGATTTCCACAAAACAAATTAGAAAGCTCCATTTCAAAACCTAAGGGAAGATGCAAGTAAAAGGCCATATATGCTCTATCATGTTGAGTTCAGGGCAATAGAATTGCCCATAATCCAGAAATCCATCACTTCAGTGAGATCATTTTAAAAATTAACACTGCTCCAGGAAACATTATCAGAGATTGTGAGCTTTGTCTGAAAGAGTGAAATTTGAAACACAGAAATGGAAATTTTAAAGGAGACTTAGAACTACAAAAATGTCACATAAAATTGCAAGAATTAATTGTTCATAATTTTTAGAAGTGTAAATTTGACCCAAGAAAAGAACAGAAAATGAAGCAGAGGGCAGACAAAGGTAAATGTCCCCACGGGAGCTCACCTGCAGGATGACAAAGGGCATGCTCTCCAAGAGCAAGAAAGAGAAACTTGGGAAATCTGCTGCCAAATGCAGTTACCAGCCTATATTTCCCATACCATGAATAAAGAAGTAGTACTGCAGAAATTTTTATATTATTTAAATTATATTTTCCTATAGAAAGCCTTTTAAACAATGAAAGCATAAAACAATAAAGAAAATCGCTGACTATTGTCTCTATCAAATATAAGCTTTTCCATAATCATAGAGTTCTATAAGAAAAATAAAAAGAGCAAGAGGAATGGACTTGAGTGTTCTACGTTAAAAAGTACATAGAAAGACAATCATTTTGATTTATTTTGTTTTGATAGGCATGGTCTCATGTGAGTTCAGACTGCTAGGGAATATATATAGGGAAACAAAATCATATCCAATATTGGTATCTACAAAATGACATTTTCTTTCTTGAAATACTTTGTAGATTATTATAAAACATGTAGCTCTTTGACCAAACAATACCATTTCTTAACGTCTGACCTAATAAAATGTTCTAACCATATAAAAAGATAATTGCATAAAATCAAGAGGCAAGTCACTTTCTAGTAGCTCAACCAAATGAATACACAGTATTTTGAAGCTTAAGATATGTCCACTCATATTGCCAATTAATTTTTATTGTATTCAAAGATCAGTTGAAAAATACATAAAGTGGATCACATGTACCCATACTCTTCATATATAATATATATATTATATATGTGTTTGTGTGTGTTATATATGTATATATTATATACAAATTATATATGTATATATAATATTTAACTTACATATAAACAGATATAGCATATAAAATATAAAATATGTAAAAATGTATGTACATAAAAAATTCATAAGCAGATAAAAACAATATTTAAGTCTTGAATACAAATAGATAGGAAGGGGATTATAGAAACAGAGATTTAGAAAAGTTGAACATTATGTTCATAGACTAAATAATTTATATTGAGAATACATGCACTTATTTATTTTGAGAATTTTAAATTAAAAATAATTGCCTGTCATGTGGAAACATTCAACAAATAAATACTAATATTAAATAAATGAATAATTACAAATATTGGAATTATATTAATCTTTTGCTTTTAAGCACTAAGAATCTACTTCTCTGAAATTTACAATTCAGTCCAATGTTTTAACACATCATTGACTATGTTTAGTTTAACCAGAGCATAAAAGGAACCTTAGAAACTTTCCTACTGTCCAAAAATATCTGTATGGATTGAAGTAAAAATTCATTTCACTCTACTTTGATATACTTGCACCAAGTAACATAGAACTTGGTATTTGCAAAGGGCAGTATATATTCCAACACAAAAGGGCATGATGAAATTAACATTTTAAGGGTTGTGTATTTTTCACTTTATTTATCCAAGCTTTGTTATTACTTTTAAATGAATCATGTTAATATCTATGTGACTGCCATAAAAGTAATTTATTTGAGAAAAGCAAAATCGTCTTGTCATAGGTTACTGCTTTTGTTATTATAAAGATAATACAGCTAACACCGACTTAGGTTCTCAGCAAACTTGAAGGCTCTCAAATCCAAATTAATTCTCAGTTAAATGTTAAACTTTCTATTAACAAGTACTTGAAAAACATCAGTAATTCTGGGTCTTCTCTTCAGCTCCTGTCTAAGCCCCTCAGGCTTCTTCTCTGTGATCTGTCCTTCAGTAATTGGTTGTAAGGTCAACAGTTTAGCATATTATACTTAATGTAATGCTTGTATTCAATTGATGCCTTTCTCATCTACTGATAATTCTTATTAATGTAAGTACCTGGGATAGATGGACTCAGGCCAATCATAAACTCCCTCGACTGTAGTTCTAAAATATACTCTATCTCATAATGACAGAAAGTCATATCTGGAAAACTCCGAGGGTGTCTTCAACTTGGAAGTTAACTTCTTCGAGTGAATTAGGACTGTCCTTGGCAAATGGTGAAGGACCTCATTGAATGAAATTCATAATTAGATTTACAATGACATTAATGTATATCTCTCTGCCTCTTTTCTTTTAAAGTGAGGTTTGATTAGATCATCTAACCCTGTCTTCCAGCTACAAAGGAAGAAAATCTAAATATATGATGTGTAAAGCATTCCAAATGAGCTTGCAATGGTGGTAAATTAAAAGTAAAAGAAAAAAAAAAAAAACTAAAGGATGGACATCAATCTGATTATATTTCAGAATAGATCTCACGGCAGAATGTAATCCATGAACATTTGACAAGGAAAAACAAGTGACTATAAAATGATAATCAACTATCTGTCCTGCATGTAGGAGACCTGAGCTCAGAAGCTTCCAACTCACAGAAGAAACCAGACATACCGAGGTACACCTGAAATCCAGCCTTGGGAGGTGGAGGTGGAGCCACTCAGATCACTGAGGCCTGTTCACCAACCTTCTTGTCTGAAAATTAAATACATGTGCATGAGAACACGCACATGTGTACTTGAGAACTCACAACCACACATCACACATTTACATAATATTGTACACACATCAAAAATACAAAAGAAAAATAAATGTCTCATTTCTCTGAGCTATTGACACACATAAAGGTCTTTTAATTAGAATGTAGGCAGGGAGCCATTAGAAGGTGACTTGGGGCATGTGGGATGGTAAAGAGTAATTACTAGCTTGTTACCCAATTGGGAGGAGGAGATACTGGTTTTCTTCAAAATTTGGTGTTTAACCATGAGATCTCTAAGACACTGAGCCACCAACCAGGCAGCGATACACTAGCTGGTATGAGGCCCAGACATATATACAGCAGAGGACTGCCTAGTCTGGCCTCAGTGAGAGAAGATGCACCTAACCCTCGAGAGACTTGAAGCCTCAGGGAATGGAGAGGCCTGGTGGGGTTGGGTGGAGGTGGGATGGAGTCATCTTGGAGAAGAGAGAAGGGGGAGGAATAAGAACTGGACTGTAAAAAAAAAGATTAAAGATAATAAAAAAATTTGTCCAAGGCCCTTATTAACTAGCTATTTTTTAATTAATATTTTGGAAAAACAGAGGAAAAACTTAGATATTAGTCAATTTCAGGAGGTTTGGATAGTACAGGAAGTTATAAAACTAGGATTCCAAAACATAGTACCTTTAAATCATGACATTGAAACAGCCAAGAAGGATGGTGGAGAGATGGTACAGTGGTTAAGAGCTGCCTGCTCTTTCACAGAACCTGGTTCAGTTCCCCGAAACCACATGGTTCACTCACAGCTGTCTGAAATTCCAGTTCCAGGGCATCCAATGCCCTCTTATACCCTCTGTGTGCATCCCATGTGCACTCACACACACACACACATACATGCACACACACATACATGCCACACACACACACACACGTACACATATACACGTTCAAAGAAAACACTTTACACATAAAAACCTAAACAAATTTAACTTTAAAAAAATAAGATCCAGCCAAGCAAAATGGAGAATGAATAATTTAAAGTAGTGGTTCTCAATGTTCCTGATTGTAGCATCCTTAATACAGTTTCTCATGTTGGGGTGATTCTGAACCATAAAAATATTATTGCTGCTACTTTATAACTGTGATCTTGCTATTGTTTTGAATTGTAATGTAAACATCTGTATTTTTAGATGGCCTTAGGTGACCCTTGTGTAACTGTCTCTCATATGTTGAGAACCACTGACATAAAGGCCTAGCCGTGAGAAGACAAGTGTATTCTAGCACATTATTAACAGTTCCTATGCACAAAACACTGCTTTCTTTAGTCCCTAGTATGAATCATTGGAGTTTAGTTGTTTCTTTCCTGCACTAAGACAAAAAACTGTAATTTAATCTATTAGTCTTCAGGACAGCATATATTTATTTATAGGGACTTTTCTGTATATCTGAAAATATGTTTCCCACATATAAAATCATATTGTTAGAAAAGGGTGGTTTTAAGCTTGGAAATTCTACTGAGAATTGCCACAGGAAGAAATTAGAAATACCTTTTAAGCTAATGTGGGTAATGTGAGGTGTATATGTTTGGGTAGTTTAGATAGAAATTCTCCTGGAAGTCTCATAGTGGGCATTTATCCCTTAGCTGTCAGCACTTTGGAGAGGGGAATTGGATCATGAACATGTGAATCTCTTTATGGATTAAGCCAGTAATGAGTTCACAGCTGAATGGGATCTTAGATGATAGAAGGAAGTCAGTGGTCAATGAAATGAGTGTCTTTGATCCTCCATTGGTTTCTTACTTTGACACAGACACACAGCAATGAAATCAAGCTGCAGTGGACTGAAACCGTCTGTCTGTGAGCCAAAATGCACACCTCCCTTGTGCAGTTGCTTTTCAGAGATGCTTTTTCTGAGGTTATGAAAAACCAACATCCCAGAGGTCATGGGTGTTGCTGTAAATCCGACCCAAGTAGGACCCGTAAAGGAAAACACAACTCAATAATTATAGTATAAATTGCACGCCTAGATTGGGCAGATTTACCATTACACTTCTCTAATCCCCAGCTATGAGATTCCTTATAACTTGCGGATTATCCAGGCAGCATGCTTGTCCTTTCACCTCAGGCTCCTCCACCGTTGGCGTCCTTCTCCCGTGACTTCCTTCTACTCTTTTCCTCCTTCGACTACTTCTTTTTTTTTTTAGTCCAAAACTTAATTTTTATGAAGTGATTTATTTACATACATAGCATCACTATAATGTAGTGTCCTTTAACAGAGTCACAATGGGTGCAGCCATTTTGTCCTGAGTGAGAACATTTGGTATCATCAAGTTATAGCTGTCTGTGTTCCAGTCCTTCCTTTCCTCCTCTCAGCTTAACCACAAATTACCTCGTACTTAGAATTTGTCTAGACCAGATGATTCTTTGCCAAACATTAAGAAATATGTGACTTGTATCGGCTTCTCATTATCTCTTTCAGGTCTTTGCAATGTATAGCATGCGGGAGGGATTATAAAGTGAATAAGCAAAAAAATAAATTAAAACAAGGAAAAAAAAAAAATAAAGCCATATTGGAGACAAAGACAGTTCAGCAGTTAAGAACTTCTCCTATGTCGAGGACCAAGTTTGGTTCTCAGCACCCACGTTAGGCAACCATAGTCACTACAACTCAGCTTCTGGCTTCTCTGGGCACCTCCTACACATATCCCTCCCACACATTGATAAGTAAGAAAATAAAAATAAGTCTTAAAAAGGTGAAAAAAAATAGAAAACATTTCATTGGGACTGGCTTACAGTTTCAGAGGTTCAGTCCATTATCATCATGGCAGGACGCATGGTGGCATGCACGCAGACATGCCTAGAGAAGGAGCTGAGGGTTTTATATCTAGATCCGTAGACTTCGACTACTTCTTATATCTAATTCCTCTTCTTCTCTCCTCCCCTAAGCCTTTTTCTCCACCTCCCCTTCTACTGCCCAATCACTGGCTCTAGCCTTTATTTTACAAATTTAATTGGACAGAAGGTTCACAAGACGTCACCTGTGTACAGATTCAATCCTCCTCTGCAGCCCCTCCCAGGAAAGTGGAACTAGGATCAAAATATAAGGCTGGGCTATCCACAACAGTGGCATGCCTTTGGAGAAGTTACTTGTGACAGATTGGAGGAGAAAATAAAGGGGAATCGTGACAAAATAAATGCTTGCCAGATTATCTCTTTAAAACACAGATTAAAAAATTTAATCTTCCCTTTTTGTGGCAAGAAGTCTCGATCTTGAGACTTGTGCTTCCTGTGCTATGTATATACTTGTAGTGGGTATCCCCCTCTCCACCCCTGCTGTGGGTCCCTCTTCCAGAGGGCATCTGGCTGGGTGTGGGGGCCTGGCCAAGGGGATAGAGTGCAAGCAAGGAGCGGGAATCTCACTGGTGCTTCCAGTTACTCCCAGGTGCTGCATCTGTCTCTCCAGAGCTGAGCAGACCCAGGGTGGGCCAGTGAGAAGCAGCTAGCTAGCAAGAGGGGAGGGTCCTGAAGGCACTTCAGGAGAGCAGATCTCTTCCCAAGTATTACAGCTTGTGAGACAGAAACTCTCAGACAATGGGATGATTCTCGCATACCTTTACTTCTGCCAAATAGGGCTCTTATATACAGTTTTGGGGTCGGTCAGGGTCTGGCAGCAGATAACCCCTATTGGCTTGGTCTGAGAGCTTGGAGATACCTCATCTACATGTGGGAGAGCCTGATGCACTATTGCCCCTGACTGATGGCCCTAGACCTCTCTATGGGAGGGGCTGTGGAGGGCGAAGCTGTGTGAAAGGAACCAGGAACCCAGGAGCAAAGCCAAACAACTTCCATCCCATTAGGTTGGGGTTCGAGGCCTATGCTCGACCAGGCACTCAGCTGCCTCTCACAGCCCACCACCCCACACCCCTGCTACATTTGCAATAAAGCCCAGTGATTGGGCAGTGTGAGAGTAGCGAATGAGAGTGAAGTAGAAGGGGGAGGAAGAGAAGGAGGAGAAAGACTAGCAACCATGGAGGGTCAAACCATGGATGGGTCAAAAGCCGTCCTGGGTAACAGATTTATATCTAAAGGTTAGATATCAGGTAACAATTCTAATTGTGTGGGTATCTTGTTAATTGAGCATTTCCAAATACATAAATCTATTGGATAACCTTTAAGCATTAAGAGTCTTCATTCTACGAGTACTGAGTACACGAGGATGGTGGGTATTGTCTGGGGCTTAACAGAGAGCCATGAGGATGATGGGATTGGCCCAAGATCCCTGCTTTGGTGGTGGATAACCAGCAGCCATGGTAACGTCATGTGGGTGCCAGGGCCTGTGTTTCTAGTTAGCCAGAGTCACGATCAGAGCTGAAGCAGTGGGAACCTGGCGGGCAATCCAGGTAGCCAGACCAAGCCTCGGCTTTCCTAAACATTACCCATACATATACTCTGCCACTTACAGTCCGTTTATTTTGAGACGAGACCTTCAAAGTTGAGTATGTTGGCTTGAATTTACTCTGTAGCTTAGGCTGGTTTTAAACTTTCAATCTTCAGCCTCTGGTGTAGTAGGAACTTAAGTCCCGGGCCAACAAGCCTAGCTTATTACCATTCCTTATTTTAAGAGATACTTATTTTTCTTTGTTCAAATATGTTCACGTACAAACAGCAATAATGAAATATACATTTAGTAAATCAAGAGATAGTAAAATAACAAAAAACTGTGGAAATAGTGACATAATTGTCCCAGTCAAGACTGGATGATCATGTGAAAGACACAGAGAAAGAACTTTTGAAAGGAACGCATGGGCCTAGATAGCCTGGAACTCATTTAAACAGGACGGGAGAGATCCAGGGAGAGCAAAGGGTTTCCTACAGTTCTAATTTGAACTATAATTTAAGCATAGTCACTCCAGGGAGCTTGGGTTGCAAACTGTCTTGTCTATTAGGGAGAAAGGTTGATACAAAAATGTAAAAAGGCTGAAATTTATGGTAAGAGCTTGGTGAAACCTTTCTGCATATATAAATGGATTATGCCAATTTGATTTTATTTGCAAAATCAGAATGCCCTTAGAAAGGAAACAAAATATTTAATTTGAATGGTAATTCACTATGTCTCTTTTGTCATGAACCACTGAATCCTTTCTATAGTTTTGGCAATGTACCCAACCAGTAAATTAGAACATTTTAAAACAATATTTAGATATTCCATTTGGAGTTTTCATCTATGTAGTAATAATTTATTTTCAAGTGCAATTGGTATTTTTCCTCAAAAAGTGATTCAATGAATAAGCAGCTATTTCTAACTCAAGCTTATTTAGTATGCTCATTCTACAACTTTTAATTCTGTAATTTAGAAGTTATGTTCTATTTTTTTTTTCTTTCTGTGATGAGCAAATAGATTTGTTAAAGTACTTGAATAATATACAGACATTATTGGGTAAACAAATGTGGTATTATTTGGTCCACTAAGCTATGAACTATTGCTAACTGGGTATTGAAAAAAAAAAAAAAACCTTGAAATAGCATTATGCTTATCCCTGGCTGTTGCTAGGTAACTGTTGGTCAGAGCCTAGAGGAAATGCTAACATTGAGAAATTGCCTAGGTTTTATGACTAGTTCAATTTAGATCAATAATAAAAATTAAGTAACTTTAATAATTTTATAAGATTATAAATGCATGTGTCTTTTCAAAATTTAACTTTGAACAAATTTTCTAATCAAAGGAAAATTTACAATGATATAAAACTTTATTTTAAAACACAAAACAAAAATCTGGTAAGTCTTTGACTACATCAACAAAGGTTTAGGTGTAAAATCAAAGAACATTTTGATGTTAGTTTTATTAAAATTTAAAGATTCTTCTCTTCAAAGGACATTTTCAAGAGAATGAAAAGAATAAACCAACAGGCTAGGGGAAACTATGTTTAAAAAAAAAATCTAATAGAGGTTGCATAAAACACAACCTTCAAGAAATGTTAAGGGCATTTAAACCTCAAGGGAAAAGGAATAACACAATCATAAAAATTGGCAAAAAAAAAAATGGCAACCATGAATAGATATGTGTTCCAAACAAAAATAAAGCATTGAAGAGGCACATGAAGTGATGCTCAATGTGATGTCATCAATGGAAAACGTCACTGAAGTACCACTGCATGCCTATAGGCACTGGGATGACAAATCTTAACCAGCACACATTTCAATGCTCGTGAGAATGTGAACACATGTCCTTCATTCATGTCCACTGGGAATCAGAAAGCTTTAGTTACCTTAGCAGGCAGCTGAAAAACTAAATACAGCTTCAGTACGTGTCATGCTCTCAGATCCACATCATCGCATTGGAAAACATACGTCAATACGAAATAGTAAGTCAATATTTATAAGAGTTTATTCATAACTGTCAAAACTAGAGGTAAACAAGAATTCCCCCCAACTGTGAATAGATAAACAAATGGCAGTGGACACCCATGGTGGACTGTCAGTCAGTTACAAATAGAAAGGTATGTATCCAATTACAGAGACAAAGGAAACAAACATTGCCCCAGTTTTGATAAAGGTCCCCCAAAGTTTCTCCTGTTTGCATGCTTCACCATCAGCCTGAGTTGCTATTAAAAGTGAAGAAATATTTAAATACTATAGGGTCGTAGAGCAAGTTAACTTACTGAGGGCACCCCCTTGAAGAGACTACAGAGACCCGAGCCTCTTTCTCTCTGTTGTTACCAGAAGGTATAACCGTGCTCTTCCACAACTATACCATAGTGTGCTACCTTCCCACATCCTCACAAACAGGGCATCAACTCATAACAAACCTCCAACTATGAACAGAAAAAAAAAAAACCCTCCTTCATATGAGTTTATTTACTTCAAACACTTAAAGAGTTGTTTAAAACTGACTAAATGGAGGAGTTCGAGAAAGGACTTAAGTAGCTGAAGGGGTTTACAACCCATAAGAACAACAATATCACCAACCAGACCCCCCTGAGCTCTCAGTGACTAAACCACCAACCAAAGAGTACACATGGAAGGACTCATGGCTCCAGGCACATATGTGGCAGAGGACGGCCATATTGAACATCAATGGGAGGAGAGGCCCTTGGTCCTATGAAGGCTTGATCTAGTGTCGGGGAATGCCGGGGGAGGGGGATGGAGGTTGGAGTGGGTGGGAGGGTGGGGAACACCCTCATAGAAGTAGGGGGAAGGTGGATGGGTTAGGGTTTCTGGAGGGGATGCCGAGAAAAGGGACTACGTTTGAAATGTAAATAAATAAAATATCCAATAAAAAAACTGACTAAATAAATGGATATGGCTAAATGAAGGAAGCCACTCTAGCAAGCTGCGTACTATTTGACTACTATTATATGCTGTTTGTAACAGAAGAAATGTACACCAACATCAAAAGAGCAGTGTTCCAGGAAAGGAGTGGAGGTGGAGATACATGGACAGATGCTGCACAGCAGAAATTTTCAAGGGGTGAAGTAGTTCTGAGCAATAGCATAAAAGAGGATGCATATGGTTAGAACATTCAACGTTTTAGCACCAATAGTGAGTTCTCATATATTCACATTGAAGAATAAGAGGGCCCGCTTGTGTTAAATTATACCCTGTTACAAAATTATGAAAGAAAAATTACATCTAAAACATAACCAAAGTCTACTCAACTCATGCCAAGGTGGGGCCTACAACGGGATTCTGGAGCAGCATTTAAATGATAAAAAATCAGAGCTGTTTGGGCAAACTATGAATTATTTAATATTAATTTTATGTCCATAAAATGTCCATTATCTTTGGGATACCATGGACTGGGAGAATGGCTCAGTGGTTAAAAGTACTTGCTGCTCTTCTAGAGCACCTGGCTTCAATTCCCAGGAGCCATATAGAGGCTTACTCCAGTTCTAGAGGATTTAATGTTTCTTCTAACCTTTGTTGATACTCAACACACATGATATACAGATAAAGAGGCAGACAAAGCTCCCAAGATTCTGTTCTTCTCAGGACTTCTCACATTTGTCCTCTCCCTAGAAAGCTTACTACTCTGTTCTTCAGTAATCTCAGCGCCAACTGTATTAATCATAATCTTTAATCACTAGGTCTGACCTTAAACCAAACTCTTCAGAGAGACTTATTTAGCTGTTTTTAATCAAAGCCGTTACCATATCACTTCCTATAATCCTACCCTCCCAAGACTCACTGTATTTTATAAACCCCCTGCTTTGCTAATGAATTAAAATATATCACATCTATGGTTGATAAGCTCCATACAAGCAAGATCCACAATGGTTCCCTTAATCTAGCCTGAAAAATTATATTCAATATTCAATAATTTTAATCAAAGAATGAGCAGATAACTTAATCTTGACTTTTGAAAGATTATTTACTTAATTTTGTTTCTTTCTTGGATGAATGTAGAATTATTTACATTCTAAATTATTTGTAACTGACTTCCTTCTAGTCAATGGGGGTCTATAAGATGTATCTGAATAATTCATACATAAATTCCCACTCACAAGTCTTCTTAAACACAAAGTATTTTGGTTCATATTTTGTATTATGTTAATGTAAGTAAGCACTGTACTGAAACAGAGTATGATACTTTTTTAAAGTGTTCAAATTTTTTTAGAAATGAAAAAAGTTCATTTGTCTACTAAAGCAGCAAACTGATCAATACTAGATTTGTTAATTAGAAAATAAACAACATCCAAAAAATTCTCAAAACAAAGGGAACAATTCAATCAGATCATACCAAGGGCATTTTATTTTATAACTATAAGCATTCAGTAGGAGTGAATTTTTTCAGTGGCAGTAGTAATTAATATTGCTAAGAGAAGAAAATTTTCTACTATGAGAACAGTTTTTGAAATTTCTGATATCTGTTTAGAAAAAATATGCTGGTTCATTTCAACATTTCTTTTAGCTTAAGATTGGGCTGATTTAAATAAATCACTAGGGATACACGAGTTCCCACGCAATTCATTAGCTATCAAATTAGAATTCTTTATATATCCACAACTAAGTGTCTATTGGTTATTTTTCTTGGTGTTGTGATAAAATGCCTGACTAAAACAGCTTACTGAAGAACTGGCTCACACTGACAGTATCATCATAGGGAAAGTAAAGACACAGGAGTCTAGGTCAAGTTGCCTCCACAAGCAGGAACCAGACAGACATGAATGCTGGTGCTCATAAGCTTTCTGATATTTTTATGTAGTCTGGGACCTCAGCCCATGGCTTGATGCCAATCACAATGAGCATTGATCTTCCCACTTCAAATGTAATCTAGAAAATTCCTCACAGACACGCCGGAAATATTGTGTGTGTGTGTGTGTGGTGTCTATAAATCCCTTCAAGTTGACTTTCAAGACTAACTGTCACAATGAGCTAATGTTAATGCTTGGAACCATGTGTCACATATTTTTAGAACTGAATGTCGGAAACATGCTTATCCATTAACTGAATGTGTGTGTATATTTTATCCCTTGGGTTACTACATCTCAGGTACTAAGAAAAAATGAAAAATAAAAAACAAAAAAACAACAACAAAAAAGAAATTGTGAAGCTTTGAGAAAACATAATTGTAAAATTATGTAATGATCATTAAAGGCTATGCTATTGAACAACATAAACGTTTTATATCAGAAAAAAATCTTTGTTTGCCTGTGATATGACGTTAATCTGAATGTGAATAGTGACTTGATTTTGCCAGTATCAGGGTATGAATCTACATTTAATCCAGTTCAGGCAAACTTTGATTTACTTCATTTTTTTTCCACAAAGATTTTACAATAGTCTTTCTTTCTTTTTTTTTTTTTAAAGATGCACTCACAACTAAGAATGGGAAATAAGTACTTCTCTTCACTTGAGGTTTTCTTATGAGATCAAAGCAGAGGAGATAATGTTGGGCTGAAAAATTATAATGGTTAATGGAGTTACAATAAACACTAAAGGAAGCATTCAGACTGTGCCTGAGTATTAGGTATTATTAGCACACTACTGTCTGTCCAAGCAACATAGAGATTTCAGACAAAAGAAGGAAGCAGAGGGTTGATAATCAAAGGAAGGAAGCTGCACACCTATGCTAGGTACACCATAGTAATATCCAAAGTCAACACGCTGGCACACTTCCAGTCTTTGCCTGGTCCTATCATGTTTCTCACTCAGCCATGGAAAGCTTAGCGCTCTGCTAGGGCTGAAAACAGCATTCTTCTTCCATTCTGCTCCTACCTGCTCCCTGTGGGCTAAACATTTCTGCTCCTTAGTCACAGGAGCACTTCCTTCCGCAGAATTGCAATCTTGCTGTCTTCGGATGTCTCCCAGCAAATCATCCCTAAAGCTCCGTGTGCCTTTGTAGCTAAACTTTGCAAAACAGTTGAGGATGAAAAAGGAGACTTTGAAGTTCTCCATGCTGCACTTGCTATTGAACAGATTTCACAAGTCAATGATTTAGAATTTGCCTAGTCCTCAATTTAAAAGTGACTCTGATGTAGATGATTCCAATGAGCTGCCGGTTCAAAGGCAGAAAATTTATTTTTTTCTGGATGTTTTTAGTAAGAGGATTACGAGCAGTTCTGGACTCTTTATAGTGATTAAGCAATATTTCAACAGTTCTTGCTTCATGGGAAGGGGTGCCTAAAAATACCAAAGGAACAATACTTATTTCTAGAATTAGCAAAACCCACAGACTTTGCTGCTGGAAGGTGGGTTCCCACAGGAATTCACAAAACTCTGTGGCATTCCATTGATTTTAAATGGCCCCAAATCTTTACTTAAAATGGCCTTGTGTGGTTTCTATTTGCAGAACTCTCTACACAAAGTGCTGGTGTGGGGAGATGTATGAATATATCCTTAATGACAAGTTCTAGTTTGAAAATGAGTACCTTATACATGAATTTGGGTAAACTCAGTTCTATTGCCCAGACATAATACAAATTTTAGGAGTAAATGTACTATTTTGGGTAGCTAGATGTTCGGTGTTTTGAGTATAATCAATTTCAATTTATAAGTCTAAAATAAATCACATAGCATCAATAATTTTGCAGTTTGTCCTTTGGACAGTTTCTGTAATATTTAGATTTTTTTTCTACTTCTTGAGATAACAATTGCTTGGAAAGACATCTACAAAGTCTGAGCATGTTGCTTTTTAATTTTTCTAGAGCTTTGCCTTGTCCCTATCTGCAATTGACAGTTGCCCTCCTTGCAAGTTGTCTGTTTCACAAATCAGACAAAATGTTACCTCTAGATGAAATCATCAAGTCTGGCATTCAAAATGAGGGCTTGCAGTGTTATAATTCTTGTGAGGGAGTAAAGTCCATTTTATAGGACCCTAAGTATTCTTAGATTACTGGCCTTTATTGTATAGTATTGACAACAAATACTCTGGGACTGTTCTTTCAAAAGTATATTGCCAAGTTTGGCTTTCTAGTCTACTTTACTCCTTGACACCCCTCATAACTGTTTTTCATGTCCTCTTCTGATTCCTGTGTGCTGCTCTGTATATTTTTTGCATATCTGCCCCAACCTTTTATCTTATTTTGTAAACATTTTAAGATCACTTTCTAAATCTATTCTCATAATTTATGTTCCACTTTTACAAGATAAACTATCATCATAATTTCCTATAAAGTGTACATGATTGAAGTCAGTCTAGCCAATCAGAGTTATTTTTAAAATAACTAAGATATTTTTCAAATAGAAAAGTCAACAATTTTTCTAACTTGGTGTAAAGTGCACTAGCTTTAACTACGATGTTACATCTGTGCCTAATGTAGTACAACTATGGTTCCCAGCATCAAATACACACGTGCACACACACACACACACACACACACACACACACACACACTTTGCCAATGTGGTAACCCACTGTAAAATGCCATAGTCATTACAACTCCATCAAGCATTTCTGCCACTTTCAGTATTTCTTCTGATGAAAATATTTTAAACAATTCTACTCAGTCTTTTTTCTTTTCTATGAATGTACTAGCCACGTCATCTCTGCCCACCTTGTGGCTGCAACTGCAAACCTCTCTGCTCATTGCTGCCATATGCAGAGATTCATCTCCATTGCAGTGTTTTATCTAAGCTTCAAATAATTATGAAATGCAAATGTTCACTAAACATTTTAAGGAAATCCCGCCTTCAAGTATTAATATAGATGTCAGTATCCATAACATATCTGCCTGAGTAGTTTGTTTTCCATAATTATAGATTAATAAAGGCCAAATCAAGACATGTTTTAAAGTTTTTACCAAGTAGAGTTTATTGCCAAGAATGTAAGATGTACTGAAATATTTTAATAACTGTGGACAAAGAATTTCTCATGGAGATAATTCTAGTTAGCCTCTCCTGGGCTCTTTCTCTATGAGGCTTCATCCTTTGTCTACAAAGACTAAAACAACATCTCTCATAATGTGTAGCAGCTCCAGTCTTCATGCCTAGGTGACACTACCCTTGTTCAAGTGCCTATCTGAGAAAACTCAAGGTTGCCATGCTGCTTACTCTTTATTACAGCCAATACCTGTCACTCAACCCCTGTGGGAAGATAGGAAATTGTAGCAGTAAATCTCCAACCCAAATAAGCCCGATCAAAGAAAACAAAACTCAATAATTATGAATACAAATTGCACGCCTAGATTGGGCAGATTTACCACTACACTACTCTATTCCCCATCTATGAGATCCCTTATAACTTTCGGTTTTCCAAGCCATGTGCTTCAACTCCATTGTCCTTCCACCTCTCTCCTCCTTTGTGTCTCTCTCTCTCTCTCTCTCTCTCTCCTCTCTCTCTCTCTCTCTCTCTCTCTCTCCCTCCCTCCCTCCCTTCCTCTCTCTCTCTCTCCTTCCTCCAAACTTGTTCATTCAACATCCCCTTCTAATGCCCAATCACCTGCTCTAGCCTTTATTTTACAAATTAAGGTGGGCAGAAGATTCATAAGGAGTCACCAGTATACTGATTCACTCCTCTTATGCAGTCCCTCCAGGAAAGCAGAATTAGCATCAAAATACAAGACCAGGGCTATCCACAACAGGAAATTACCCATAAGGGATCCCAGTTGGTTTCTTATGGACCATCATTCTCTTCCTTGTTTTTTGTACTATTTAATCCCGAGCCCTGTTGAATAATAGTATTTTCTGAGTTTAAAATGCTATTCACCTTGTAAAAAAAAATCAGTGGAGTTCAGACCACTTTGGATCTTTGTACTGCTGTGACAATTGTTTACCAGGTCAAATCAGTTGTTGCCATGGTAACTACTCATCTTTGGTTATATTTTTTAAAAATATGCAGTGTATTTCACTAATATAAGATCCTCCCTGCTCTTTATAGACAATAAAATTAGGAAACTGAAGCAAGAGTTTTGTCATAGAAACCTCCCTCTGGAGGCCCTGAAGCTCTGGTTCTGACAGTTTTCAAAAACAGGATTTGGATAGACACAGATTGGCAGAGGTCATAACAGACTAAATGGATGAGAGTGGACAGTTGTTGAGGGACCATTGGGCCAATTTGCTAGTTAGGTAGAGTTTATATACTCCTTCTAAATATTCTGGAGTAGAAAGCTTTACTGTGCACGCTTTCTGTACAGGTGATTGACAGGCCCATTGACTCTTGTGGACATGTCAATGTCATGTAATGCCTCCTACTAGATTGTTCATTTCATAAGGTTTAAGGGTTCTGGAACTAGGACTCGAAAGCTCACAATTAAATGACCGTCTGGGTAGTTCAGAATCTCATGTCTCCTTTGGGGACCAGAGATATAACTCAGATTCCATATTTTGAAGAATAACTATAACTCTTCTTTTATTTCTTCTTTCATAAGCTGTGGATTATGAGTCACATGCCAGATATTATGTCTTTTAAATCTGCTAAATAGCTCTCTACCAAACAGTTATAAAACAGCCCAAAGTCTCGCTGTGATACACTCCAACAGCTTTTGTGTACCCAGACTAATTAGCAGGGCACACAATAAAATGCAGATTAAACTATAATTTAATGTAGGTGATATGGCTACCTACCTGGAAGACCTGTTCAGCAAAGACTCCTTTGGAGATAGGACCGAGGACATGGGAACAAACCTAGGCAAGCATGATTTCTATGAGCACAAAAGGAATGAATCAATCAAGTTGACATGATTGAGGAAAAGTATCCTTGCTAGCATCAAATGACAATATTAAAAGAAAAGCAAACCTTGCTTAGAGAATGTATTTCATATCCTACTTTTACGACTGTGAGTTTTAGCTGCTCTCTTACAGGTTGTGGATTCTGCCCTTCTACTTCTCTCTCAAGTTTAAAACGTGGGGGATGCTATCTCCCATCCCCTCATTTTCATTGATATAAAAAGCTTAGAACTAACCTCTTAAAAACTGAGATAAATCTGGGGAAGAAAAAGAGGAATGAAAAGGGCAGATAGACAGTGTGTACTTATTCTACACTCTAGTAGGAGGGTCTCTCATTGCCTACCTTAGAGCTTTGATTATTTTGGTAAAAGACTATGACACTAAACCATTTGGGTACGAAAGGTTTTATTTCACCATGCAGCTTATGGTTCATCATGAAGGGAAGTCAGGGCAGGAACCAAAGCAAGAGTTGTGAAGGAAAGTTGCTTACTTTCTTGTTCTTCCTGGTTTGCTCAGTTTTGGGTACCCTAAGGCCAACTGTATAGGGTTGACACCACCTTCTAACAAGCCAATCTAAGGCATACCTCTTCCCAGGTATGTCTAAGGTTGTTGACAAAAATCAACCAGCACACCAGCTTAGAGTAAAAAATTCCAGCACAATTTTCATCTGCTCTGCTATTTTCCTAGAAGGAGACAGTATTCCTTTTATACAAGCATATCTCAAATAATCTTAAAATAGCAATGAACCATGCTTCAGGCCTCAACACAGATGTCCTTTCTTCTTTTCCAGCTATAAACTTATGATTCCTGGAAATTTTACAAATAAGACTATAAAGTTCATTTATAGTATTATTACACTTGATTTGTCTGTGCAACTCATGAGGACTATAGTTTGCCTTCTCAGCTATAACTCTTCTCAGTGCATCTCAAAAAATCCCTCTACACTGTCATTTTATCAAAGAAAAAAATTCTTCAGCAAGCCTTTGAGATGTTACTTCAGAAGCCACTCAAGTCATTTATACAATTACTCTAAAGATGCTGCTTTACTGAAATGTTCATACCTATGTTTGGATGCGTTGTATCCTTTATGAGAGTGCCTTTTTTTCTATTAATCTCATGTTTAAATGTATGTCAAATCTCCTCCCCATACATTTCAACTCTTCCTCATGCTGGTTGATCCTGAAATACATTTCTGCAGCACAGCCAGCAATCCCAGTTTCACTTGAGTAAAGATCTTTGAAAAAAAAAATCGCATGCTACTGCAGGTGACAGCATGATCTGAGTGTCCAGCTGGTGCTCCCACTGCCACTAAATTGTGGCTCTTACCGGACAGAGACTGGTTAATGGCAAGGTAAATTTAAGCTTAGTGTCTAACCACAGAGGATCAAGGATGGCTGTTCTCTTTCCCCGTGGTCCTTCTCTCCCTGTCAACTCTGCTGTGATATCAACAATAGGCAGAAAAGCAATTGGTTCTCAGTTCCTCCAGTTTGCTATTTCCTCTTGCTGTCACTCTAGTGAAAATTTTCATCTCAATGACATTATATATGGTCAAACTGTCAAGGAATAAGTATCATAAGTATATTTGCTGTTAGGTCAGCTACGCTGGGACACTCCTTCCATGTCAATACACAAGAAGCAGGTGGATCACTGTGAGTTCAAGGCCATCCCAGTCTACATAGCAAGTTCCAAGTCAACTGCTATATAGTAAGACCTTGTCTCAAAAAAAATAATAATAATATTTGTTTTTCTATTAATAAGTCTTATGAGCTTACTCCACCATTCTAAAACAACAAGAATTGATTACCAATACCTATGGTTCCTTCCAAAATATAACCCCAGGTATTGGTCTCTTCGTACCTTCTGTGACTGTAGTGAGCCTGTAGTATTCTGCATCTCTCTTTTTCAATGGATATTTGGATAAGAAGACATTGAATATTTGGTCTTTTGCCAAATGCTGTCTTTCTCTGCACCAAATGAGATCCCTCCCTTTCTTTTCCATTTGAACAAAATTGAACTTATCTCAAACAGAGTATTTGAACTAATTAAATAGCTGGTGACCCATAGGGATGGAAACTTATTCACAATAGAAATACAGTAAAAATTTAAAAGGATACAAGCTCTCACAATAAAAGATAGAAAGTACAGGCATGGGTAAGACGCTGCAAGTGCTGTAAATTAGGATGCTCAGGTTCAGAAAAAAATGTATTACAATAACAAATTTTGATTCTTGTTTATTTGTTCGTATATGTGTTTGAAGGGTGATGCTAATGAGGCCCCTGATGGCTTTATGCTTTCATGTATACATTGTTGTGGATAGCCCCAGCCTTATATTTTGATCCTAGTTCTACTCCCCTGAGAGGGGCTCCAGAGGAAGATTGAATCAATGTTGTGGATAGCCTCAGCCTTGTGTTTTGATCCTAGTTCCCAGTAGATAGCCCCAGGCTTGTATTTTGATCCTAGTTCCACCCTTCTGGGAGGGGCTGCAGAGGATGATTGAATCTGTACACAGACGACATCTTGTAAACCTTCTGTCCAATTAAAACCTGTAAAATAAAGACTAGAGCCAGAGATTGGGCAGTAGAAGGGGAGGCGGAGAAAAAGGCTTAGGGGAGAAGAGAGTGAGAGGAATTCGATATAAAAGGTAGAGAAGAGGCAGAAGAGAGGAAGTCGCTGGGGGAGCAGAAGCAGAGAGAGGCAGAGGAGAGCAGGAGGAAGTTGAAGCAGAAGGAAGCCAGTGGTAGAAGGAAGCTGACTATGGAGCTGGACAACCCCGCGGCCTGTATGAATCGCAAGTTATAAGGGATCTCATAGCCAGGGATTAGAATAGTGTAGTGGTAAATCTGCCCAATCTAGGCATGCTATTTATACCATAATTATCGAGTTGTGCTTTCCTTGACTGGTCTCCTTCTGTAGGAGATTTTACCAACAAATTCGGCAGTTTAAATAATTTCTTCTACTACAATACATTCCATTCCATCTCTATTTTTTCAGCTTAGAAATCATGGGAGAACATTTAAATAGTTTGTCCAAGGACATCTGGTGAGTCTATTGGCAAAGGCAGATAAATTACTAGAAAAACTAGGTTTCTGCATTACATTAATCTGAGCCATGATTTCTTGGTAGACTAATCCAATATTTCAAGATTTCTACTCTAACAGATGTAAGTGGAGAAAAGAAGGTGAAAATCTTATATGAATACTTTGAAATCCTTGAAAGTCAATGAATGCTTATAATGATTCAATCTGGATTCAGAAGAAGGGGTATGTTCTCTTAGCAGTTGGCTCTTAGTTGTTTTAAATGAAGTGAAGACATGAGACAGCCAGAGGCCTCATGTTATAAAGAAAGTTAGACCTTGGCTGAATTTTCATTGGGGCAGGTGGCAAAACATACCCCTTATGGAAGAAAGTAGGGATGACAGGTGTTGGAGTGGAGGAATGGCTTTTGGATTTTAACATTCTCCTTGGCTGAGACATTAAGATCTTCCACAAAAGCATCTGCTCACCTTTCCTCTTGGCTAAGAAAGGGATCATAACAAATGCTTGCAGTTTAAATTGGGGAGGGTGTCAAGAATTCAAGTAATTAGGCAATTCTGTTTATCTGGCAAATAAGGGAGAGAGTAAAAGTAGCCTTGGAAAACAAGTGTGTGGATTCAAATTTAAATTTGATTTCAACAATATGAACCATATTTTAGTTTTGAAGAGTTCTCTCTAGCAAAACTTCTCAAAGAACAGTAAATTCCAATGGTTAGGTGTTTGAAGTATTCATTAAAGAAGTTATCTTCTCTGAGAATTAATGTTCTTCCAGAAATTTCATGCTTTGTTCAAACACTTGGAAGGTGAATCACCTTCCTTGGGTTTCAGTTCTCATTTAACAAACTACACTATTGCTGAATCCTGTGTTTAATGATTAAAATTAAACTTGAAAGCTAACAAAATATAAAAATATTAAAAACTAAATACTATGTACTTTATATTTATTACAAACACATAATAGACCAAAACTATACAATTTAGTCTTGTAACATTTTATTCCATGATTTTATTTCATGTCTTCATAAAAAAAAATTGGAACTGGTAGGAGAAAGATATGATATTTAATTTAGGTGATGGGGATTATTTTTGTTAGCTGAAACAAGTAAAAATTTACTAAGCACTATTTTCACATTATTTGTAGAAGTAAAATACAGCCTTTTTATTCTATATAAACCTTACTGCATTTTTGTATCTTATGTAAAAGCTTTCTTTGCTTATATTTGCAGTTTTGAATGGAAGGTTGGCTGATTTTTACAAAATTTATGGTTTCACTTTTAAATTTAAAAATCCACTCTAAGGTTGAGGATATCTCTCAGTTGGTAGAGGATCTAGTTTAGCTCCCCAGAACAACATGAACTAGGAATCCTGGACTCCTGAATACTACCATTTAGGAGGCAGAAGCAGTACAATCAGGAGTTCATGGCCAGCCTTAGTTAAACAGTCAGTGTGAGTCCAATACGAACTGCATGATTCAGAGTTTGCGGCTTCATCTTTGATGCAGAGAGTGTCAAATATGTATGGATTTGATTAAGAAAAGGAAATTAGAGCAGGTAGATTGGAAGGAAATCCTCTACCAGACCCACTTTTTACATTGTCTTAAGGAAACCTGGGGCAATGAAAGGAACCATACTTTTGATAGCTCGACAAAGCACTTGAACTTTGATGGTGTGTTCAGTTTATTCCCTTAGAAAAGAACATCAATATTTTAGACTTGGTGGAAATTGGCCCCTTGGGATTATTTAAGGACTGTGAGATTAGGAGATTTGACAGAAAAGACTGCTTTGTGCCAATAAGGAAGGCCATGTTAAGCAGAGAATGCCACTCTCTCTTTAAAAGAAATGCACGGGCAGGTTAGTGTAGCACAGTTGACAAAAGCTAATGTGATTTATAAGTAGTTTACAAAATAGGCATGGAAAAATACGGTGACAGAAGATGGACTGTGCAGACCAAGCCCACACTTTGCAGGCTTGGAGAAGCCGTCCATCTTCTGTTTGTGGCTTCTATGGAAGTTGTCAGAGGAGAGTGGCAGTAATATTAACTTGGAGGGAATTTAGTCGTAGTGACAGCATAGATAAATGCACCATATCGGGGTCATATTCATCTTTGCAACTGTGGCACTCAAGAATTCAGCATTACTGGTGCACTTATTTATTCCTTATGAGAAAAGATGCCTTCACTACAAGTTTCCCATTTAGAAGAAACATGATCTTTTGGAAATTTTGCCACCAATTGCTTATTCTTAGATTTCTATTTATCAATTGAATAAACTGTCTATACTTGTAGAATGTGTTTCTGTTGCTGTCAGCCACCTGGCAGTTCTGCCACCTCATGAACTTGTATTATTATAAATCCTACAAATGAATGAAGCTGCAACATCTGTGCCTTGACAGCTCTTAAATCCTCACATTTCTTTGGGTCAATTTGTCATGGCTTATAAGTATTATAAGCAAATAGGTATTGTCATGATAAATTAGAGATTGATTTCTAGGCTTTTTTAGTATCATATTTAATTTTCTTTTAAATATTTAAAAATAGAGTTGAGATATTTAAGTATTATTAAGTGAGATCAGAAAAGTCAAAAAGAATTGACTAGAAAACTAGTGTGTGTTGTGTGTGTGTGTGTGTGTGTGTATGCATGTGTAAAATCACTAGTTACAACACCCTAAAAATTGACCCATACTTTATCAAACCTCAAGAGGCATTGAATCTTTAAATATGAAATCTTCTAGTAAGGGTGAAAATCAAGGTAAATGCAAAGTCATTATTAAAGGCGAACATTCATATTACCTCCCGTGCTGGGGTAAGTTGTGATGTATCAGTTTCTGCTGTGGTGGAAGGAGCTTCTAACATTTGAAACAATGGGTATGATCTAGATCCTGTGGTGTCCTTGATGGTCTTAAGCTCAAATGGCTACTTTGGGAATTCTTTGTCTGAAAGGTATTGTTAGAAAGTATTTCATGTTTTAGGGACCTTCTGTCTGTTAACTTGTGGGCAGAAAAAGAGAGCGGTAAAAGATGGGCATGTGGCACAGGATTGCCATTTTAGAATTCAGGAGGCAGAAAATGGAGGAGCAACACAGTCCACGGCCAAGGGGCTCTACACAGTGAGTTCTGGGTCAGCCAGGACTACTTGCTACAGGTTTCCAGCAAGAAAAATACAGAAAGGAAGGAAGAAGGAAGGAAGGAAGGAAGGAAGGAAGAAGGAAGGAAGGAAGGAAGGAAGGAAGAGAAGGAAGGAAGGAGAGAAAAACAGGAAGAAATAAGAAATGAAGGAAAGGGGAAATGGTAGCAAAAGAAATTACTAATTCATGCTGTACCAACATAGATGAACTCCAAAAACATCGCAGTAACTTAATGTCAAAATATGTATTATATGTACAGAAGAGTACTTATTCTATGATTTATATTAGTACTAAGTTTCCTAACAAAGTAAATGTATAAATACCAAAAACAAATCAGTGATTGCCTAAAGATTAAGTTACCTATAAAAAGAAAAAACACCTGTAACCCCATCACTCAGAAGGTAGAGGAAGATAGATCTCTGTGATTTGGAGGCCAGCATGGTCTACATAATGAAAATTTGGAGTGGTTGTTGAAATAAATTGTAAAATTGGTTTGACTCATGGGTGAACAACTTTAAACTGATTCACACTCCATGAACTGTACTCATAACGAGCTCTGGACATAATAATCACCCTTCCTAAGATATGTCCTAGATCATTCACTAAGCTTCTGGCATGCTACCTCTTGGGGCATCTGGAAAAGAAGTGGTAAATGTAGTTCAGAGTACTCACCTTGGCACAGTGAGGCTATCCCAGATTATCATGGTGTATCTTATTTTATTGGCTAAATCCTAAAAAAAAAAAATAAAGACATAAAAGTAGAGTTGAGAGTTTCAACTGAGAATAACTTAACCTTTTATTTCCATCTTTGAAAATCCAAAGAGGAGGAAGGAGTCAAGCAATGTGCTGTCTACAAACTACCAAAGGTCTTTGCTGAAGCCAGCAGAACTCAGTTCCATGAACATTTGAATTGAATTTTCCTGGAGTGCCTCTATAAAGCGGCACAAAGCTCTGACATTTCAACCTAGTTTGGTGACATTTGAACTAGATTTCTGATCAGTTAAACTGTAACAGAGTAAATTTATGTCATTGGAGCCCCATATTTATGTTAAATATGTAATGTGGCAATGGGAAATGGATACATGAAAAAAGTAAAAGAAAAAAGTAAAAAAAGTAAAAAAAATTAAAAAGTAAAGAGTAGTAAAGGACTTTTAAATAAATTAATGAATAAATAAGCCATATTAAAATGATGTAGTATGTCTCTATGGAATGACTAGCTATTATATGCTCTTGAGATTATTTTTAAATATTTCATTTATTTATTTATTTATTGTTTAATTGATTGATTGTTCCTCTTCATTAATACATCCATGGTATGGGAAACCTGTGGAGATCAAAGGACAATTTGTTATAGCTAGTTTTCTTTTGTCATATCGTCCAGGGATTCAACTCAAGTCTTGGTGGCATATACCATTACTTATTAAGTCATCTTGCTAGACTAAAAAAATGTTCTTTATCATATTTAGTTTAGTCATATTTAGTAATTTAATAACATTAATTTAGAAGAAGCCATACTTACATTTAATTAATGAGTTAATTAATCAGGATTTTGTTATATAGTTCTTCTAGGTGTGAAACTGATAATTCTTCTGACTCATTCCAAATTGTGTGCTCAAATGTATGGAACCTCATTCATGTTTTATGATTTTCAAATTTTTAAGAGTTGGAGCTAGATAATTGTAATACTCTTAGAACTGGGACAAATTTGAGATGAGCTAAATTAGATCCACTGTTGAAAAACAAATGAGAGTTAACAGATATTTTTAAATGAATGACTCTAAAGGAAAAAAAAAAAACAGATCGTTGAGCAAAAAAGCTTTGATAATTTTTGCACACAATGTCATCAAATATGTGAGTTAACTTTGCCTGTCGTAATATTTTCATTGCTATCTATGAAGGATTTTAGTACTATATATAATGCAAGGTTGAGGAAAGTGACACTGTTTTAAATCAAATTAGGAAATTAGCAGTAATATAAACTTAAAAACCTCAAAAGATTTGTTGGAGAGATGATTGCTCAGCAGTTAAGAGTACTTCTTGTTTTTGTAGAGTTCGTGGCTTCAGTTGTCAACACCCACACTGTGTCTATCACACCAGGTCCAGGAAATCAAACAGCCTTCTATGGTCTCCATGGGCACTGTCTATATGTAGTGCATATATATATCACATATACATACACACACACACACACACACACACACACAACACAAACACACATATACCCCTGTATGTGTGTGTGTATGTGTGTGTGTCCATGCAGGCAAAACACTATGCACATAAGAAATTCTTTAAACAAATTCAAAAAGCATTAGAGTCAGATAGTTTTTGTGCTGTCAGCATGATAATTTTGAAAGAATTTCTGTCACTCAGTAAATTGTTTCTAAATGCCCTAGAGAGAGGTCTAGAGGTCTAGAGATCTAGATAAATAATTTTGACAATTATGATTTTTCCCCATGGCTACTTCTCTTTTGACAAAAAGCTCTCCCAGCTATTTTTCTTTTTCTCTTCTTTTCTTTTCTTTTATTTTCATCTTTCTCTTCCTTTCTTTCTTTCTTCCATTCTTTCTTATCTTTTCTTTTTTTTTTCTTTTTGGTATTTTAGCACATATCCACGGACATGGGTTCATTTTGTGTTTGTTTGGGCTTTTTTTGTTTTGTTTTCTCCACAAACACACCTCCCTTTCCCTACTGTCCTTAACTCATCTCCTCTCTTGCTGGGTCTCCTCCAATGAGAGTATGTCAGTCTAAGTCAGTGTCTCAAGCCCTGGAATGTGAATGTCTTTTAACTTATCCATTATGCCCATCTATAAAGAGAGAACCATATGGCCACCCTTAGTAATTTTAAACAAGTTACTAAGAAAAATATTCAGGAAATTCTATTCTACTAATGAAGCTTCCATCTTAAGCCAAGCCTGTCTCCTCTTGGACTACCATGTCTGTGTGGGCATTGTAAGCATATGTCTCATCCTCACAGGAAAACTGAACCATAGGGCCTTCCATCCCCAGAGCTGTCTTGTCAACAACAAGGGTTGACTAGGTCAGATGAGTCTGTCTCACGTCACACCCACAACATCCATATCCAGCTCTGTCTGATTCCTAAGGCTCTTCCATCTCCATCAACAGAATCCATATGGGAAGCTAGGGCTCTGGAACCAGTCTGGGAACCAGAGTCAACTGTCTTTTTACATCTTTGTTTCTTTAACAATAACCAGAGAGAGGGTGTCCAGGTTGCCATGACAAATTTCTCATTCAGTTTTAAAAGTGGATGTAAGATACAGGGCTGTGTTTGTAATGTGTCTAGTTTGTGCTTATCAGGAGATCCTTTCCAAATCAAAGAAAAATTCAGACATGTTTACTCCTGCATGTTGACCTCAGGGATTTGCTTTCTTTTGAAAATAAAGCAAAACAAGACTAACAGCAAGCTTATCAGTATCTTCTTTCTACATCATTATAGTAGGATCACTGTAGAATTTACCTCAGACTCTGATGTGAATGCATTCAACAGATTCACATTTTATTTTTTAAACAAATACTGGAATATTAGGCTAAAACTTCGATTAAAATAAACGATAGTAATAATCACTTTAAAAGTCTACATTCACTCAACATCATCACACCTGTATGGAGGAATATAATCACTTTCGAAAGCCTCTCTCAGTTGAGCACTGGTTGTTTAATATATATTAAATACAGAATAATTTCTGTTTCCATAAGAACTCTTATGAAAACATGGTAGGAAATTAGAAATGACAAAATAAAATTAAGAAAGAAGAAGAAACAGATTGCTGGGAAATGAGAGAATCCACACTGAGAGGGAAAGCAACCAAAAACAAAACAAAACAGAAAAATGGTTGTGACTCCATGACCATGCTCAGAGTTGGGTATGACAAAATGTGATTTATGTGCAAAGTGTTTTTTTACATAATTTATGAGACTAAGTGTGGAATACAATCCACATATGGTGACTTAATTTGCAAAAGAAGGTTTAGCCATAATAATCCAGCCTCTAGCTGATGACATATTTGAATAAAGTGTGTGTCTTTCCTCTGCCCATTGGCATCCTTGCATCTCCTGCACTTTCTGGACTACTTTCATTATTCATTACTTCTACCCTTTCAAAGCAACGGTTTCTTTTCTGCACTTTTTTTTGACACAAGCAAAGTACAATGTAGTACCCTTCAATAAGATAAATAACTAGCAAGGCTGGCTTGTTTTTATTTATTTATTTTAAAATCCCAGCTTTCTCTGTGCCCTTTGTGAAGGAAGGAGAAACAACAGACAATGCAAGGTCTGGCAACTTGGCTTCATTATTTCAGACATGCCTGGCCTCCTACATAATTTGCTTATTGATCTCAGTAATGAAGACCAGAAAATTACATCCTCTTTTGTGTGTGCAGCTATGAATCACAGATTGCTCACCTACTGTCAGATTAAACAACTTGCCTAACTGAGAAAAGACTCACTGAGAAGCAAAACTGATGCGAGCCCTTCTGTTCAGCCGGCATCTCCCTATTGTTAAATACCGTCACCATCACTCTGGACAGCTGTATCCCCGCGCCCCTTCAGTCAGATCGGATAATTGCCTTCAGACCCTGTCCTGCCAGTGTCTGAAATCCAGCTTACAGGAAGAGGGTTATACCAGGTCCTTCTCCGTGCTGGAGAGAGAAAACTGACAACGCAAATCAAAAAATAGAACCGAACAAGCGACATTGGACACTCTAGCTCCTGTCTTAAAGCTCTAGTTGATATTATTTTCTAAACTACCATTTGAATATGCAGAGCTGCAACTTTAGATGTATTTCATGTCTAATTCTGACAGTAAATTCTGACTCAGGCAGATCAACAGATACAGATTCTTTTTCAAAGCAATCTGAATGTTTGTAGAAGCTCTATCTTATCTCGCAGCTGAGGAATAGCAGGGAACCATGGACACCTAGAGCATGTTTCCTATTGTGTATGGCAGCACCCATCGAAGGGATAAATCTTAAGCTTCTCTGATCTTAAGCGTCTCAGCACATGTGGGATAAGAAAAGAAGTTGCAACGTATTCTTGCATTTTTTCCCCTTGAAACTAGAAAATCATTTGAGACAAGTTTATTGGAATCCTAGCACTTTGATTTCCTTCTATAAATCTAAAGGTTTTTGATGTCTTGAATGCTTGAACACTCATAACTTTGTATATTCTCATACCTTATTAGTATTCTATAAGGACCCTCTCGATTTTATAATTTGAAATAATTCTAAGTTAAAGATTGTAAGCTTCATATTTATATTGACACTTATTTATGCAAGAAACAAACTTAAACCTGACTACTTCTTTCCAAAAATATCTCAAGTATGGATACTTATTGACACTGGTTAATGTTCTTAACCAGTTAATTGGCACCAATGAAACCTAATAAAATCTAGAAACAGACTCTGTTCTAGTCCGCTTTCTATTGCTGTGACAGAACACTATGACCAAAAGCAACCTGTGGTTGTGGGGGAGGGAGGGAGCATGAAGGGGCTGTAGGGTGAAAGGGTTACTTCAACTCCACAGTTTGTTGTGAAAGAAGTCATGGAAGGTATGGGGAAAGCTGCATACAGATCAACATGATGGAACCATTTTCCCAGGTGAGATTCCCTCTTCCCAAATTACCACAACTTGATTTCAAAAAAGAGCAAAGCAAAACAAAGAAACAAAACCAAACAAACAGAAAAACTAAACCAAAAAACTGACCAGTACAGACAACATCTTGGTAAGGAAGTTCTTTTCTGTATAAATTTCTAATTTTCTGATTAAATATCTTTTCTGTGAATGATGACTATTTATCACTATATTTCCATAACATTATGTTTAAATTTCTTTGGCAATTAATTTATATGGCCTATTTTATTAAAGTAACACCATATATTTAATGAAATATGAATGTGATATCTGAAATGTATAAGATGAGCCTTAGAACATTAAAAATAATTGTAATAACAGGGATTTGATTGATAGGCAAGTTAATAACTTTAGAGGTTTAAAGATAACAATGACTTTTAAAACTATTCAAAGTACCAATAATCAGAAATTCTTCACAGCCTACATGGTAATCTTAATTAGATACTGTCCCTTGTCTCTATAACAAAATAGTTTTAGCATCTTTTTTGGAAAATTGTTTGCTATTTAAAGCTTAACATTTTAGTTGCCTAGTGACATGATTGGTACTGAAATTTAAACTGCAAGAGTTATGACATCATAGGCTAAATCATTAAATTCATATTAAAGATGGTTTACCTACTGTTCAAAGCCATATTTCATGAGTGCATCTTGATGAACAATCAGCATATATAAGTCTCTTGTTATGACATATACTCATTAATTCCTAGACCCTACATAGTCAACTGGAAAAATATTGTGATGACTTCTATAGGATTTGGATGAAACATGATTTTATGGCAGATTTTATGTGCATATATGCAGGGATAGATTACAAATATCCCTGACAGGACTGTGCCTACTGCTTTATGAATCTTTCTTCTGTTTGTATATGCTAACATGCTTCCCTAATTACACATGAATTGGAAATGTGGAATGTAATTCCACTACATTGGTTTTGACTAATTTTTTTTTTTTTTTGGTGGTAGGAGTTGTGTCCTATTTCTTGCTTGTTGTATTTTTCTTTTTAAAAAAGAAATAAATTCAGATATGTACATCCCACCCCTGCTCCCAAAACTCAGTGATCATTGCAGAAAAGTGAGGAGAAAGATTGTAAAATACAGAGGGGGTGATTTGACTACAGTGAAAGGTTTCTAGACACAGCAGAGCAGTTGTACCAATGAGTTCACGAGGCTAAAAGTGCTTACCAATTTTAAGACTTCTCTGGTGGAGTATTTAGGGTCTTTAATTAAAAGAGTTTCATGTCATATACAAATAAAAATAATTTGACTCCTTGCTTTCTTGTTTGTATACCTTTTATTTTTATTTTGTCTTCATTTTCTAGCTGACTTCAAGAACCATATTCAGGAAAAATAATGAAAGCTGGCACTTGTGCCTAAGTACTAATTTTAAAGTATTTTGACTTTTTTTTCTCTTTTTTAAAAAGTTGATTATAGGTTTGTCATATATTGATTTATTATGGTCAACCAAATTCCTTCTATATTCTTGGAATTTTATCATGAAAAAAAGCTTCTCTTTCTAGCTTTTTGGGGGAATTTTATTATAAAAGAAAGTTAACAAAGGTCTGTTCTGTTGCTATTAAGAAAAAAGTTTGTTTATTTACTTATATACATTTACTTATTTTCATGTATTGAAACAGCTTTTCATCTCTAGAATAAAAACAACTGGAACATGCAGTGAGGGCCTCCCTGCAGGTATCCAGGCAGGGAAGTGAATCACTCAAAGAGATAAGAATAGAAACCCTATATAGATTGACTTTGTCAACTTAGATCAGATTTGGAAAAGTCTAATTATAGGCAGTTTATTCCCAATGTATTTAAGTCCAGTATAATTTGGAAAATACGTTCCTGTGGGTAATACAATTCCCATTGCACAAAAAAAAAAAGAGTAATTATACTGAATGTCAACTCAGGGTATCATTTCTTCCAAGAATATGGGTTTGAGATGATAGCCTAAAGTCTGATCTGTTTTAGTCATACAGATAACATGGAGTTCATTTGGGCTATTAACCAACCTCTGGTCCTGGCTATAGGGGTCATTTAGATTATTAGCCACTTCTGGACTCAGTTGTAGGAACTTGATATGGCCTTGATCAACAAATAACAGATCACCAGGCTGTTAATCTCCTTCAAGTCTCAGCCTTCTGGTAGAACAAGTATATTTTCATTCCTTTGTGAGGGCAATCCTGTGAGCTTAAGATTCCTGGTTTCTCTGGAGAACTGTGGGAGCAAGAACCTTCATGCTATGCTCCCCACAATGGAGTGTGTTCTTTAGAACACGTTCTTGAGTTTGATATGAAAGCTCCCTAGTGAGAATTGCTGTGTCTATGCTCAACAGAAAAATTGTTCTATATTCTTCTTTTTAGTTATGTCTATATCTAGTCTTGGTATTAGATTCATACTGACATCAAAGAGACTCATAATGTCCATTTCCTTTTTATTTTATGGACTAGCTCAAGGAACATTGGTATTATATCATCTTGGAAATTTTTGATATAATTAACAGTGAATCTATTCAGTTCATGGATTTAAGAGGAGTTTGTTCCTCTTTATTCTTGTGTCAAGATTTTGATTCAAATTCTCTTGTTTAGTCTTGGTTGGTCCTATGTGTCTGGGAATTTATCAACTTTTAGATTTTCTAATTTTCTGGAATGTAAGTTTTCAAGACATTTTCTAGGGATCTCTGAATTTTTCTCTGATTTTATTAATTGGGTTTTTCCTCTATGTTTTCAGTGAGATTGGCAGGAGTTTTTCAGTAATTTGGTTGTTTTCAAAGAACAAGCTCTTGATACAGAATTCCCTTGGTCTCCATTTCATTATGTCCTTCCTTTATGTACATTATTTAATGCCACCTACTTAATTTTGGTTTGGCTTGCTGTCTTTTTTTTCCTGTGACTTTGAGTTGCATAATTAGGTTATTTATTTGAGACATCTGATATTTATAAACTTTACTTTTAGAACTGCCTTGGCTGTATTCCAGACTTCTGGTAAGTTACACCTTCATTTATATTTTTATTTCTTTCTTGGAAATTTTTAACTTATTCTCTTACTTCTTCAGTGAGCCATTGCTATTGATCAGTAACTCTCAAGCATCCTAATGCTGTGACCCTTTAAGACAGTTCTTCATGATGTGGTGACCTCAATCATAAAATTATTTTATTTCTACTTCGTAACTGTAATATTGCTACTTTTATGAATTGTAATATAAATATCTCATATGCAAGATATCTGATATGTAACCCCAAAGGATTTGGTCTCCATTTGGTAGCATTGTTTAGGCTAGTTTATAGAATCTTTGAGACATGACCCTTGCTTGAGTAAGTACATTATTATATGTGGGCTATGAGAATATATAGCTTGACCCACTTACAGCTTACCAGATCTGCTTCCTGTACATTTGTAGAAATGTGATCTCCCAGCTTCCTGCACTGGCCATCTGCTACAGTACCACCTTGTCATTATGAACTTCCTGTCTAGAAACATAAGGCAAATTAAACTCTTCCATAACGTGCATTTGGTCATGACATTTTATACAGCAACAATGAGTAATTAAGAAAGTGGACTAAATTATAATGTTGAGACGGTCAGTTTTATTGACACAGTTTTATATAAGACATTCTAGATTTACTATGGATTTACTAAAATGCAAGATTTTAGTAGACATCTGGGAGGTAACACCACTATGGAAGTAAGAGCTGGGTGAGAGGAAGTAGATCACTATTGGGGGTTATACGTTCCCTCTGTTACTTCCTATTACTGCTCCAGTGTGCTTCCTGCCCACTGTAATACCAGCTTTCCTACCAAAACTTCCCTGATACGATAGATTAAAACTATGAGCTAAATAAATCTTCCCCTAAGTAGTTTCTATTGGCCATTCAGTCACAGCAGTAATAAACCCAAACACTATAGCCTCTCAGACAGGAGAAAAGAAAAAAAGAAGTAGAATGAAACCAAAACCAAAAAAAACAACAAAAAAAAAATTATATGAGATTCTTAAATACGTGAATCTGTGGCATGGTTTTTATGCCACTTAATAAGAAACACTGGCATTTAGATTCCTTGGGTCAAGTTTTAAAATAGACAAAGTATTTGATGAATATTGAGTGAAGCAGCCTGTGAAGGTTTCCTTGAAGACAAATAGCCCAAGACTGTTGAATACAAAATTGAACTAAATGAGCTTTGAGGCCAGTAACTTTCAGCCAATAGGTAGAGAGGAAAAAAAATATCTTTTGGAGCTTTTTATTTATTTATAAGTTTCGCGCATGTATAAATTGTACCTGAAAGCATACTCATCAGACTAAATGGAAGCGCTGTAGACATCCATATTACAGATTTTTTCCAAAGACAACTATATATAATATTTCAACAGCATTGTTCACAAACCCTAACAATTTCAGTATAGGATAACTTTCATTCGCCAGCCCTCACTATCTACCTCTTCATGAGGCATGAGAATCATTAAGATTAATAAATTGAAGAACCAACTAACTCTGCCTACACTGATAGCTGAATGCAGCCTGCTAGGGACTGTATGTCTGCCACCAGTCTAAGCCAACAGTAAGTATCCTCAGAGACGCCTGCTTACAAGAGAATTCACTCCCTATTATTTAACTTATCTTCCCAGTCAAATGATCCAAAGCATCTTGATTGAGCATTCTAACTTCTGGATAAACTCAATCTAGTGCTTTCCTCTGACAGAATTGAAAAGCAGTAGCATTGCTGTATTTATGCAAATAGAGACTATTACCTCTAAGGCATTCCTTAAAGTAACAGTCACCATATCCAAGTTGATTTAGTGTTTGTGGCCTAGTTTTGTGTGTGTGTGTGTGTGTGTGTGTGTGTGTGTGTTTGTGTGTTTAATTATTCAAACCATTTTTGTCCTCATGGAACTTGCCTACTGAATATTTGTATGAATGATGATATCAATTAGCTACTTCTCACTAGCTATCTTTTATCCTTTGAGTCAAATGTATTTTAAATTCAAAAGTCAAAACTGTTCATCGTTTGCTGTTAATTTTTTTGTTCCTTTATATGTGAATGAATTAAGTATGCTTAGCAGCTCAAGAGCAGTTTTATCTTGGATATTAGCTACTCAATAGATTATTCACTAGTAAAGATATTTGTATCAATTCCTGTTTATCTTCTAATTATTTTGATAAGATTCCTGCTTGATTTAGCTTACCTGTATATGCCAACTTTGTATTGTTTTTATTGTTCTTATTTATTTGGCAATTCCCTTTCATGGTTCTCCACACAAATCTTTTGTTCTTTCTATATAAGTATTTTAGAGAACTTTAACCTACACTTTAGTGTTCTCATTTTTAGAATATTATCTGAGTAGCTATACATTCAATTGGCTTTCATTTAGCTCCAACACCTCTCTATTTAGATTCATTTCTATTTTTAAAACTAAAGATTCATTTATATGTCCAATTGCTTTATTGTTTATCTCACAATCATCTTATGTCTAGACTCTGCAAAGAAAATATGTTAGCCAAGTATACAGTGTCTCTTATAAATGGCTAATAAATTTAAATATGCACACAGAAGATAAACCTGTATCTCTATTTCTTGGTATATATAAAAATCAACTCAAACTATATTGCAAACATGTTAAATATTTAAAACTAGGAAACCATCATGAGTAAGCCTGGGAAAACATTTCAACACTATTGCACTACTACTCAAAATAGCCACAGAATAGATTATCTCTCTCTTTCTGCCTTCTCTCTTTTGATACTATTGAGCCGCAAAAAGTGAAGTTTTGTCAGCTGTAATATGAATGGATTCTTCCTATGTTCAGTGATGTGAGCAATGAAAGAAAGGAAAACAACCCATCCCCACATTCATGTGAGAAAAAAAACGTCGACCTTGCAGAAATTGGTGCTAGAGAACTGATAACCAAAGGCAAAAGCAATGTAGGAGGTGGAGGGCAGAAAGAGACCTTCATCAATGGTCACTAAATTAGAATTAAATAGAAGAAACAGGTTCTATTATTCTATCACACACAATTATAGAAAACTGTGTACTATGTCTTTCAAAAGACAAAGGATTTGGGAAATGCGGAGGCTGGCGTGCTTGGTAACATGCTTGCTGTGGAGGCATAAGGATCGGAGTTCAATCCTCAGCAACCACATGTAAAAGCCAAGTGCAGCAGCATTGGTCTGTATTTCCTGTGCTGAGAAGACAGAGGCAGATTCCTGACACTCACTGGCCATAGAATCTAACCAAGCTGGGGTGCTGCAGATTCAGAAGAAAGCTTGTGTCAAAAAAATAAAATGGAAAGCAACTGAAGAATATACACATCCATGCAAACACACACAAACACAAAACGAAAGGGTGTTAAATGTTCTCACCAAAGAGACATAATAAATATTTAAAGAAAATTTTAGCTTCATTTAAACCATATTCAATATTTACATGTATTGAAATACCATAGGCTATTTACCATACATATGTACAATTATATAATGGTTTTAAAGGAATTTAAAATGTTCTGTGAACTACATGTATTACTTTCTCAAGAAATATCTATTTTTTTAAACCCAAGTCTTTGTAGCCTATCATATTCCATTAACTCAGCCTTTCCTCAATGCCCAGAAAGACCATCATCAATAAGAGGAGCTTCAATGATAAACAAGGGAAGTAGTTGTAAGCAATGTCAGGAAAGTTTCCATTTGTTCTTTGTTCCCATGAGTGGCGAATACATCTTGGAGAATACCATCTTTCCTTCCTTTTCTCCTTCCCTCCCTCCTTCCTTCCTTCCTTCTTTCCTTCCTTCTTTCTTTCTATCTTTCCATCCCAAACTCTGCTCCCCCTCCAAGTGCCTCCCTCACTAAATCCCTTCCCCCATCCCCACTCCTCTTCTCCTCGGAGAGGGGTGACTATCCGGGTATTCCACCATCCTGGCACATCAAAGCTCTGCCAGATTAGGCACATCCTCTTCCACTGAGGCCAGACAGGGAAGCCATGAAGACTGATCTGCTTGTCTGCTACATATGTGGGGTGGAGGGCTCGTTCCAGCTCATGTATGTTCTTTGGTTGGTGGCTCATATTCTGAGAGTACTCAGGGGTCCAGGTTTGTTGATTTTGTTGGTCTTTCTGTGGGGTTCCCATCTACTTCTGGGCCTTCGATCTTTCTCCAATCCTTCCATAAGCGTCCCCGTCCTCCTTCTAATGTTTACCTGTGGGTATCTGCTTCTGTTTCAGTTTACTGCTGGATAGAGCTTTTCAGAGGACTATTATAGTAGGTTCCTGTTTGCAAGAATAACAGAGTATCATTAATAATGTCAGGGGTTGGTGCTTTCCCTTGGGATGGGTTCCAAATTAGGCTGGCTATCATATATTAGTCTCTGCTCAATCACTGAATTTCTTTTAGACAGGACAAATTTTGGGTTGAAAGTTTTGTGGGTGAGTTGGTGTCCCTATCCTTCCACTGGGGTCCTGTCTGGCTGCAGGTGGCCTCTTCAGATTCCATTTTCCCCCTGTTAGGCATTTTGGCTAGGGTCACCCACATTGACTTCTGAGAGCCTCCTCTATCCAAAGTCTCTGGGACTTTCTAGAGATTCTCCCCCTTCCCCACCCCAGACAGCTGCAGATTTCCATTCATTCCCCTGGCCCTCTGGGACTCTTTCCTGTCTCTTCCCCTGATCCTGCCTCCCCATCCACCACCAAGTTCCCTCTCTCTGCCTCCTATGGCTATTTTGTGTACCCTTCTAAGTGTGAATCAGATATTCTTACTTGGCCTTTGTTCTTATTTAACTTGTTTGGATCTGTCAGGTATATGGTGGGTATTCTGTACTTTATGGCTGACATTCACTTTGTTAGTGAGTACATACCATGCCTGGCCTTTTGGGTCTGGGTTACCTTACTCAGGATGATATTTTCTAGCTCCATCCATTTGACCTCAAAATTCATGATGTCCTTTTAATAGCTGTATAGTATTCCATTGTGTAAATGAACCACATTTTTTTGTATATATTTTTAAGTTGAGGGACATTTGGGTTATTTCCAGTTTCTCGCTATTAAAATAAAGCTGCTATGAACATAGTGGATCCTTGGGTACTGTGGAGCATCTTTTGAGTATATGCCCAGGAAGGAGCAGTATAGCTAGTTCTTCAGTTGGAACTATTTCCAGTTTTCTGAGAAATTGCCAGATTGGTTTCCAGAGTGGTTGTACAAGTTTGCAATTTCACCAGCAATGAAGGAGCATCCCCCCTTTCTCCACAACCTATCCAGCATGTGCTGTCTCTTGAGTTTTTGATCTTAGCCATTCTGATTAGTATAAGGTGGGAGCTCAGGGTCATTTTGATTTGCATTTCCCTGATGACTAAGGATGTTGAACATTTCTTTAAGTGTTTCTTGACCATTTGAGATTCCTCTGTTGAGAATTTTATATTTAGTTCTGTGCTTCATTTTTTGATTGCGTTATTTGGTTTGTTGGAGAATAGCATCTTGTTAGTGAAAATTCATTCTTACTCGATTGATCATATGATAGCATGAACCTGATGTTAGCTAGATACTAAAAGGACTGTGTGTGTCTTTACCTTGTGTGCAAACACTCCAACCAAATTTTCTATAATTCTCATGTTAGAATTTGTTTGACAATGGGTTTAGAAATACTCAAATAGAAAATTGATATTCAAAAGTATCTTTTAAATTTTTTTCATTAAAAATGGTAACATAAGATTATGTTAGTAGGTCTTAAAAATGAATATAGTTAGAATTTTTACAAATCTCAAAGTATGAGTGAAAAGAGCCCAATTTTTAATAGTGCTGTTTTTAATTCATTAACTAAAGCTTTCCTGACACTCTTCTGAATTGTACATGAGTTAGTGCTTGCTATATAACCAAGTTTGGCTTAGGGGTAAGTATATATCTTAAAAAGTATAACATAGTGGAAGTTTGACTTGCCAACAGTGATTCTTTAAACAACCTAAGAACCAGAGATTCTCAAAAGATACTTCATGTTACATTTTGAGTTCACTGTTAAAGAAATAACTCATTTGAGTCAGTACATTCATGTTCTGAAAGGCTACTCTGTGGGCATCTGAACCTGGGACAGTGAAGTGATACTATGTACTCTGGCTGTATGTATTACTTATTAAAGACTCAGTTATTCATAACTTACTAGACAAAAGTGGAAGATGGAAAGGATATTCCATACAAATAAGGAATGAGGAGATAATTGTGTTTCCATCACACAATATAGAGTATAAGTCCAACCCAAACACCAGAGACAACGAAGGTAATTCTATAATACAAAGGAATGAATTCATTCAGAATATATAATAATTCTAAGCATAGTCATCCTTTGGTAACCATCAGAAATTGGTTCAGGATCCTAAACTTACTATATGCTCAAATTCTTTTGATACAATGATGCAGAATTTGCATATAACCTATATACACATTTCATGCTTATAATCATGTGTCAAACCAACCAACTGCAGTGTATTAAATAAATATATTTGTGTTGCTTAGAAAAGATAGAAACAGTACACTCATTTCAATATAGATAAAATTTGCTTTTTGAATATTTTCAACTTTTGGTTGGCCTGTAGTAATGAAGAATGTACACATATGCAGGGCCAACAACACACACAGAAAGACACAGACACAGGCACATGTGCACACCCACGAACACATGAACATACACATACATGCATTCATGCAACCATTGAAAAGTACATAAATATCTAAATCAGACACTGCATATTTTTATTCATATGTGGATGCTCTCTTTGAATCATTAGGAATGAGTGCTTAAATTGGTGTATTCATAGAAAGCATAAAACTAATAAGGAGCCATCATGGAATTTTTTAAGAAAGGAGAGATGGGTCACAGATGGTATGAAAAGAGGAAGATTTTCTGTAGCGGCAGTAATGCCTTCAGGCTGCTGAAGGGGTGTTTAGTTCTCTTAAGGCAGAGCTAGCTAATGGCAACTCAGGAGGCAGAGACACGTCATAAATCTGTAGGAAGTCACAGTGTAGATATAGCAGAACATGTGATATAATGCCTAGAGACAGTGTCTTCATTCTCGTAATGATTCCATCAAGGATTCAGGCCCTGAAGACGCCACAATACCCCTGGCCCACAATTCTTGCGACTTCATTCTGCTCTTGAGCACATTTCTTTACACTTCTTCCTGTAATTCAGTGCCAAGCAATCATCTCTGTCTGACACATTCAGAAAAGACAAAATATATTCAAATGCCAGGAAGTAAAAAAATGACAAGAAAATGAGAAGAGGTGGTACCAACTTACCAAAACCAACTATTCCCCAACTTTCCAGTTTCCCACGACAAGAGATACCATAGATTCACCTACTTGTTGTACTTTTAATATGGTAGTGCAGTGCAATTCTCATCCTTAGATTTTTTTTTCATAAAGGTTGCTGAACTCTGTCCAAGTCTGCCTACAATTCAGAGACACACAGACACACACACTCACTCACATGACCAGTAGTTAAGGCAGATAGAAACTCATAAAGAAAGATTACTGGAGGATCATTGACAGGGACATCTGCAGTGATGTCATAAAGGTGGAGGTTTGGAAGATAGTACTACTTGGGAAGACTTTAAAGTTGTGTTTCACATCATCACATCTAATAGAGAGAATCTGTTGAAAAGGAGATATGGACAACCAGGGAGACAGAGTGATTGAGCTAGATGATGTGAGGCAGTTTCTGTCACTGGCCATTCATAGGCTAACACAACAAAAATATGAAACAGGGAGCTTTGAACTTAGAGGTAGAGGCTATGCATGGACTCTTGTGGAGAGCTTTTAGGGTCACTTAGCAGGAATCTAACATTGGCCAAGGACAAGGAAATGGGCTTCAGGCAGGAATCTGACTTTGGGCCATGACAAGGAAGTAATTTCAGGCAGGAATCTAAATCTTAGCCTCTAACTAGGCTTCAGGCATGAAAATGACTTTGGGCTAGGACAGGGAAGTAGGCTCAGATATTTTGGTCATCCTGATAAACCCTTAGAAACAGTGATCACAGGACTTTGTTTATTGCCTTGCTTGTTCTTTGACTATTTGTGTTTATCATCTTGTTTGTTCCTTGACTGTTTATATCTATTGTATTGCTTGTTCCTCAACCTAGAACTGACTTTAATACTTGCATGTAATTAAAGTGGTATAAAAGCAGATTGGAAAAAAATAAACCTGCCTCAGCCTCAGAACTGGCTGGGGTCATGCTACAATGTTGTCTAATTGTCTTTTTTCTTTTTAATCTTCACTCCTGAGCTGGAGAACCTGTTTACTGAGCTGGCTTGGTTAGACTTTATAGCATATAACCCCCTTCATCAAAACTATCTAACTCCAGGTGCTGCCAGCCTCAGTGTGAGCAGACTACAACTTAGCCTTTAATCATTCGTCATTCCTTGAAAGACTACCCAGTGGCTTGGTGACAAGTTGACAGCAGTATGTTCCTGCCATCTTGGAAGAGCTAGTGATTTTATTTGACAGGAAGAGACATTTATTTTTGAAATGAATTTGCATTTCCTGGCCACAGGTCTCAGCCAACACCACTTTCTGAGTGACAGAGTGACATATGCAAATATATATATGTGTGTGTGTGTGTGTGTGTGTATTACTTATCACTATTTTAGATCAAGGGAACTCATTGCAGTAACATGGCCATAGAACTCACAGTTGGGTCTGGATTACAGCCTTCAGATCATGTTGACTAGGAAGAGTAATGCAACATGCCATGGAAAAGCAGTAGAGGTATAAGCTCAGAAATGTTTCCTATGAGAGTACAATGTAATCTGCCTGGACTACCATGGTCATCAGTCAATAAATATCACCAGCTTTGTACTACCAAGAAATAGAAGACATCTGTGAGAAACACAAAAGCAAAACAGGCTTGCATCAATGTTCCAAAAGACCTATACATAATATTTATTCTTCTTGCTCCTGTAACCCTAAAATTGTGAGCTTAAGGACCCTGGTTCCTAAAAGAAGAACACTGCTATGTGTACACCACCAATCCCATTGAACTTTAAGTGGTGGTAACTACCTGGTCATTGAGTTACTTATTGTAGGAAACCAATAGCAAAGAAAATAGTCCCCATTTTGGCAGTTACTGGACTATGTCGTTTTTTGATCTTCTATCTTACAGTGTGCCACTGTGAAGAGACATCCTTATGCAATCTACTATTGGAATATTGCTGACTGATTACATGCATTAGTAGATGGGTATGTGTAGCAGCCACAGCCTGAGGAAGTTGTAGTGCCCACTGTTTCACACCACTAGATGACCTTCTAAAGTGCAGAGATCATAACTGGAGGAAGTGGCAATCAAGAGTAAGCTGTAGAAAGAAAGCCTGAAAAACACCTTCACCTTTGGTACCAACTACAGCATGAGGGCTATAAATTCCGACAAGGAGACCCAAAGGAATACCGAGAACTGCCTTTGGTAGTATACAAAAAAGCAAATTTGGGGTATCAAACTGAACTACAGACCTGGTAATGTCCATGAATTCTCTTTCCAGGCTGAATCACCTTTTCACTCCATCTACCCCTAAATCCCCTGAAGCACTGACAGATGTCAATCTAGAATGTGCAGACACATAGACGACCCTCTTTTCAGAGCATGAGCCACACTACCACAGTTACTAACACATTCAAGGAAAAACAAGAGATCTGATGATCCAGTCAGGACTCAATCATAGCACAGACAGATCTTGACTCTTCCTGTCCTTAGGTGACATCCTTGTTGTGAGTCATGAAGAAACTTGTCTTTGCAATAACAGAGAGTTAGACCTCAAGGGATTGTATGACTACATCAAACACTATACCAATCATGTGATATGACCTACAGGAAAAATAGGGTATTAGAAAGAAAGTTACATCCTTACATGAAGTCATCTCTGGGTGCTTACTCATGAAACAAACAAGGTGTTTTATAAAGTCTATGACTACTATTTGTTAAGATTTACAAACGTGATTTCAAAAATATAACTTTGTGTACAAAGCAAATATAAAGAAATACACTAGATCTTATGCTATGACTTTAAAGTCATATTTACTGGAACATATTTGAGTATCAATGGTAACAGTGCTCAAAACTAATGCCTATCTTTTTGTATCCTAGGCTACATAGGTTTGTGACATTCAGTAAATGGCCTGTAGAGAATGAAATCTACCTCTAAGTGGAGACAACTCTTGGTCTCCCCCCTTAAGGTTTTATCTGTAGAGGAGGTCAGAGACCGGGCTAGGGGACAGCACTTAGAAAGTAGGGTTCACATTAAGACTACTTACTTTTTCTTCGAGAATTCCTCCTTCTTTAGTGCAATCCGTGTGAGCTCAGACAGCAGAAGGATCAACTGGGTCTGTGTGCCTTTCTAAGGTCTGACTCATAAAGTGTAACTATTTTTCTTCTTTTTCCTTCAGATGTTGGTCAGAGCCTAAGGGTGCTTTTAAACTCCCTAACTAATGGTTCTACCTTTCTTGCTTTTTATTCTAAAGCTACTGTCCTGCGGTGTGGCTGCCTGCCTGCAGCCAGGTGGCAGAACTCCATGCCTTCTTACTCAAGCAACATGGTTTGTGTTTTTGTTTTGTTTCTTCTCCATTCTCTTCAGACTTTGTAGTAGGCAGTTTTGAAATTCACAATTTATCTGTCCTGGGCTTTTCTTTTAAACTTGAATTGTCCTGAAGCTTCTGTTTGTGTTTCTTAAGTTTTTTTAATTAATAAACTTTAGAGCCCCCAAAGAGAAGACCTCAATTTGCTAAGTAGCATTTGATGGCTCTGCTGAGACTTCCTCTGGTTTCTGGTAATACTTCTTTTGTGTTTTTTATTTAACTGGCAGAGAAAACAAACCAATTCCTAACCCGTTCCTTTGAGCAGTTTAGAAGCACTTGGCAGAGTGAAAGTGTTCAAGTCACTACTATTAATTATATATAATATATATATATATATATAATATATATATATATATATATCAGAGCTGTGAGAAGACTTTTCATGAGTAGTGGTGTATATATTTACTATTCTAATAGAGCAGTGGTTCATATGTGGTATGTTATCCCTGTGAAAGTGTCATGTGATCCCCCTAAAGGGGTTGTGACCCACAGGTTGAGAACAACTGCAAGAGAGCCTCAGATGTGATGGAGCCTGTGATGGAGCTACTATCCTCATGTATATGAGGAAAGTCAAGACCAGAGAAAGTAGTTAATGCCTCAACATCATACAGATAGGCAGACTTACTAGGAAAGCAAAGTTATTCCTGATACGGAGGTCAGTTGTAGGAGCATCTCCTGTGTCTTCAGAGGGTGTCTTTTACCAGATTTATTCTGAACCCATCAGTCTGACCATAGCATTGTCTCTTCTCCTGAAGTTAAGAGATAAGAACTGAACCTAGATAGCTCTATACTTGATATACTTGGAACAGAAGTCTCTATTCCGAAATCCATTCTTACAACATTTGTTAAGACAAAGCTTTGTTCTTGCACAAGCCCTGTGGATCATCTCTGAGTTTGCTGATGAAATTCCTGTTTCAACTAATCAAAAACTCATATGCAGCTCTCTGAAGGAAAAAACTAAATGTGTGTGTGTGCGTGTGCGTGTGTGTGTGTGTGTGTGTGTGTGTGTGTGTATTCAAAGAACTTTGTACTTTTATCAATTTAAAAACAAAGTTTTGGCAAATTCATGCAAACACCACAATTATGTGTGTAGGTTTTATATTAAAAACAGTTTACATACTGCCTTCAACATCCTCAAAGTCTCCTCCTTTGTTAAGTGCCATTCATTTTATTTTATTTATATTATTTATTTTATTTTATTTTATTTTATTTTATATTTTATTTTATATATATGAATGTTTTGCCTGCATTATGCATGTGCATCAAATGTGTGTCTGGTGCCCACAGAGGTTCCAAGAGGGTGTTGGATTCTCTGCAACTAGAATTAAAGATGGTTTTAAACCACCATGTTGGCTCTGGGATCAGAAACCAGGTCCACTATAAGAGCAATATTGGAATTATTTCCTCTACAAGGGGCTTTAATTTTCTCTGCAAATCTATTGCTTGCCACATTGCATTTAAAATTATGTAACTATCACTTCATATTAGAGATGGTCCTTTATGCTGCACAATATTAACAGTGAAGCTCTACGCTTCTAATATTTTCACTTTTTACATTTTTAAATTATTATATTAAAGTGCTAGATATTATATTTTCAAAGTCTGCTTTAGTGATTCTCATTTTATTTGAAATACAAAATCAAAAATCATCAATGAATCTTTATAATGAGCCTTTTCTGGAGCTTCTTCATTATGGTTTTCAAATGTAAATTTAATCATTTTTTCTTCCAGAAGCAGCAGTTTCCATAATTGGAGTATCTAATACCTCTTTATTAATGGCAAATGATCACAGCTTAGTAATTATTCTTGATAAAGTCATAAGTGAAAACTACATGCAGATAAAAATATCTATATTTATAGTAAAACAAAATAATAGTTGTATCATCCAGTGAAAAATGCAATAATTTTATAACTTTTTGAAAAAGATAGGTCTAAAAGTAAGTTAAATTATCCAATTTTAAAAATTTATTCTAGTGATTATATGAAATGTGAAAATGTACATATTAATAATATAGCATATGTGGTTTTGATACACATGCATATTGTATATATTTAAATCAGGTTGATCATATCTATCTCTTCAAATCTTATCATTTTTTTAGGGAGAACATATTTAAAATTCTTTCTACATTTTTAAAAAATAAGCAATACTATTTCAACCAATAAATTAAATTATCTAATTATTGCCTGGAAGTTCCTTTTAATCATCAGTATATTGCCAATAGGAAATGAACAGAAATACCCTTGTAGTCTGAATTATAATTTGTAAGACAGAAGAGATGATTCAAATACTAAATTTATTAAATTTTTAAAGTCTATGAAGTAAGTGCATCCGTGGAATATTATTTAGCAATAAAAAGGAGAAAAGTACTAGCCAATATCAATATTATAGCATCAATAAAACTTGAATCATTTTTTGTATAAAAAAATCAGAAACATTACATATTTTACTATCTAAGTTATGTTAACTGTCCAAAATAGAAAGGCTTAATAGAAAAAAACTTGAACTAAATAACTACAAAAGAACCAAGGAAATAGAGGCTAGAGAGTACTCAGTGAGGGTTTCACTAGGAGTAATTAAAAGATCTAAAATTATTAATCATACTGGCACAATTCTGAATATATTAAAAGGTACTGAAATATCCTCTTTTGTGGATAATTATATAATATATGGCTTTATCTCAAAACAGCTATGTAAAATGAATGGCTTGATCTCTCAGTGGGGAGAATTAGAATGAGTTGAAGTTTTAAGAATATGAGCCCTTATAGCTAAGAGTCACATGTGCCATGCTCTGCCTTGGTCACTCTAATGGCCTCTGACATTAGGCCCCAAATCTCTTCTCTTTATTTTTAAAAAGAATCACTTTCAAAATAGCTGATTAAACCTATTGGTTCCATTTTTTGTAGACATGTTTGCTGCAGGTAACTCCTGCTCGAGGGCCCAATAGCTAAATATTCAAACCCACCAATAAAGAAAAGGCTAAAGTCACACTATCCAGTCTATAAAAATTGTAAGAAACTATGGTACCAGGCCCAACTTCTCAGAGTGTTAACTCAGTTATTTCTCCAGCATATAAAAGCTGAGTTTTCCAACTCTGCAGATTTTTGGATGGCTTGATTTCTACAATGACATGAACTGTCCAATGATCTTCAGGTCCATGGAGGTGATTCAACAGGAAGACACATGTGCTTGCAAACCCGATGACCTGAACTTGTTTCCTGGGAACCACATGTGTGTATACACACACACACACACAAACACACACACACACACACACACACACACACACACACAACTATATAAATGTAAAATATAGTCCTTTCCCTCCAGATTTGTTCAAAGATCTTGTTGAGTTGTGTTGTGTAAAATAACTGATCTAATATAAAGTATCAGAAGAGCACTCAGTTTTAATCCTACTTTAGTAACTCAATCAAAATCCATATTGGATGAGTGCTCTCTTAACAGATTACCATGTTTTGGTAACATTCAAATATTATACTATGTACAAGCTTAAAATGAACATTCTACTTAATATATCCCCTGAAAAAATTGAGAATACATTAAAGTATTTTCACTTCAAATATGCTTGTTAGTGATGTTTCTTAGTTTTAAAATTTAAGGTAAATTAAACAGCATGTTACAAAACCAAAGTATTTGGTTATTTCATGGTATTCAATAAATATTTTCCTACTTTAAAAATGTTATCATAATACCTATTGATATTGATATGAATGTAATTATGAAATAACATAGTAAAATACTAAAACAGACTTTAAATGAGTATACACAGTCTGAATTCCTTATTTGTCTTTTACTTTGTTTTTCCCTTTGATGTGCTAAGGATCATACCCAAGGAGTCTTACGTGCTAAGCAAACACGTGGTAGGGCAGTCAAAGCAAGCAACAGTCCTTTTATTGGGATGAAGACCATTCACACTCAGCTACATTGTGTTGGCTTTCATGAGCTACTTTTCCTCATACATAAAATGACCATAATCATGTCAACCTCACTATATCTAGGACATTAAAGAGATGATATATGGGAGTCTCTGCAAGTAGTGAAGTGCCAGCAAATGATCACATTAGCATTATCATCCTGTAGGGAGAGAACTGACAGCTGCTAATCAGAATTAAGAGAAATAGAGGAATAGGGGAGATGCTTGGCAGTGATGCAGGGTGATAATGGGCGTGGCTGTCCCACTTAAAACGCCACTCTGATCATCTCTTTATAGTTTGCTTACTGCCCCGTTCTATGTTGGAATGACTATATCCCGTATAATCTGCACAATTTTCTTACAATAAATTTTCAACCTTCTTTTGGTCATTCCATAAACTCAGTAAACTCTCTCAGCCAGTACTTACCACATTCAAGGATCTCACAGTAAACAGCAGAGGCTCAGTTATTAAAATGATATGTGGATCCTGAAATCAGGCTCCACGGAGTTGTTTGTTACTAATGCTCTGGAATTACAATATTTTACCCTGCTTTACCTTAAGAAGGCAGAACAACATGATACCTGTCTAACTTGCTTACTAACAAGGTATTTGTGGGGAAATATATGGAAATACCCATATATGTGCATCAGAACTAGGAATCATGTTCCAGCAAGTTATCAAAAAATAGCATCTCTTTATGAATGGTCTACATTTTTTACCTAGACAAGTTGCACAAAATATTAAGAATTGGTTTCAAACTTAGTGGGTCTAAACTAAGAAGGGAAGTTGGAAAGGTCAAGGAAACCTTTGACTCTTAATAGGAGGTAAAGATAAAACATGCTTTTGTTTTGTGTAAAGATATATATCCACGGAAAGTGCTCTCTTGGATAGATATGCAAGGTGTACTAAGAAGTTCAGCCCAGTTGTGAAAAAGACTGGAGACATACTTTTTCGGCAATTAAAATTTCAGCAATTTAAAATTATTTTTAAATTTAATTTGTTTAAATTTAGATAAGTGTTCTTTTAAAATTGTTTTTAAATAAGCAAGATGATTAGCAGGATAGCTGGGAGACCCTTAAGAGTACCAGAACCATGAAGGTCAGATACGGAGAAAACATAGCCCAAACTTGCTCATCCCTAAGGAATCCAAACATCACAGATTCCCCTCCAAAGTAAACAAGTCTATCATTTCTGACAGTTAAAAACTTCTTCACATGAACTACAATTTTATGAAAATGACCAGGGTAAGACAGGGTTTAGAATCATTTTGATAACTGCCTCCTCTCCAAAACCCAAAATTTGGTTGAACTTTATATTGCTTAGTGTTAGTATTTAGAAAAGAAATGTTTGTAAAATATTGCTTCACAGGTCAATTGATATGTTATCAGCCACTTTGGTTGCTGGTTTCCTGACTTCTTTTTGCATCAACAAAAGACTGTTAAATCTACTTGTTTGGGATGAAGGCAACTCTTGAATATATGATGATTATTGGAGCATTGATGAACGTTTTGCTGTACACAAGGTTCTGTCTTATTCAGGTGCCCATACAATGAGGTCTGATCAGTGAATGTCTTCATGGACAGCCTTGAATAAAATGGCAACTCCAGACCTACAGCTACTTCTTTACTCCTTATGATAAAGATCTTTTCAAGTCACAGAGCCTTTCTCCACCCATATGTGTGACTTAAGGACTCAGGTGCTGAGCAATAGGCAGACACATTAGAAGCAAGCAAAAAGATGGAATATGGAGCAACATGGAAGAATAAAGGCTGTCTTGCCTCCTGATCCCACCCAATAGTAGAAGAGTACTGAAGCAACTACCATGTGCTACCTGACTTACAGGCTGTTTATAAGAATTAGTATTGGGATAAGCAAGGGATGAGGCATCATTATAATGCTTGGTTAATTCCCTGAGTCAATTTGTGTGAGATATGGTATGCCCAGTGGGTGCATGATCATGCTCTGTTCTCAAGTTAGTCGGGGGGCAGGGTGGTGGTGATATGTTAACCACTCCCTTTTCACTTTTGATTGGTACTTCATAGCTGTTGACTTTCATATCTACAGGCCATTAGCCCTGTCTGTGTTGCTAGTCCCAAACCTTGGCTGGTGTCTTGGTGGTGGATGGTTCTTTGTGCTAACCTAACATTTATGTGCTCGCCATAGGTTCTTTTCCTTAATTGACTACAAAGAGCTTACTTTTGGGTCACTCCACTTTATCACTTTGCATACCACTATGAGCACACAGTGAAAGGCACGCCATTTCCTTCCATGTTAATTTGTCCTTACTCTCTTTATCATCTTGGCCATAATGCTACAGATCTCATCAATTCCGAGCAACTCTTATAGTACTCAGTGATGACTGTCAGATGAAAGTAATGTCTTCAAAGGAAGAAAGACTGGATGAGTACCATGTATTCTTGGACATACAGTGTCTTTCCAGAAGAATGAAGCTTAGGAGAGTTGTATTTCACATAGAGTAAATAAAAATATCACAATTATTAAGTCATATTTATTATTAAGGTCTTTTGTTTATACTTTTCTCCTTAAACTCCTTAAACTCTTAACAGTACTTTTTGAAATAGAGTTAAATACAAATAATGTTCTGTCTTGAAACTAAATAAAAATAACAAAAAGAATGTTGACAAAAGCACATAAAAAAATTATTAAACAAGAGCCTGTGAAGGCATGACAACTTACTATTGTTATCTCAATTGAAATTGCTACTGTGGGCCTGTGTGTTCACCTCTATGGAAAATAACCCCAGGAACTGCTACAAGTAGTGCTTACTGACTGTTGATATGTTTTAATCATTACTCTTAAAACAACAACAAAAGTTTTCTGATACTACTATAATTTTTGAAGTTAAGGTTATTATTTTAACAAAATGTTGTGACTTCGTAGCTGAAGCCATGGCTAGCTCCATGTATAGTTCTTGGTCAGTCGTTTAGTCTGTGGGAGCTCTGGCAGGTCTGATTAGTTGACAGTGTTGTTATTCCTATGGCGTTGCTATCCCCTTCAGCTCTTTCATTCCTTCCCCTAACTCTGCCTTTGGGGAACCAATGCTCAGTCCAATGGTTGGCTGTGAATATTTGCATCTGTATTAGTCCAGTGCTGGCAAAGCCTCTCAGGGGACAGCTATACCAGGCTCCTGTCAGCAAGTGCTTCTTGGCATCAGCATAAAGCAGTCAAAACTCTATTGTAAGCATGTATTTGGCAGTATCAATTATCTATTTTAACTTCTTTCAAGTGTTCTAAAAAGATACCTTTACAAAATGAAAAATCTTTTGATTGGCACCCAGGTCCCTTCACCAATTGAGAACACTCTATTTGTCTAAACTTATTCTAAGTACTTTCAACATTTTTAATTCCTGCCACAGACAGTCTCTTGTACTTTGAGCCCTTCCAGTGAGTTATGCAGATCTTGCCTTGACACATGCCACCTGGAAGCCTGAGGCATGATCTATTGTTCTGATTTATCGAGCTAATGTCTACTCAGATGTGAGTGAGTTTTCTTCCTGAGTTAAACTCCCTGTATCAGTATTCCTAAGCACTGTGCATGTGCAATTGTTTCTGGGCTTATTGCCTTTTGGTGGGAATGTAATTAGCTTGCTTATTTCTCCCTAGTAATTAAACCATGTCAAATTCATCTTTCAATTCTACATTGATTGTGTGACACTATGTCTGATAGCTAATGAACACACAGTGGATATTTGTCCACGAGACAGGCATGCTCAAATGAGATCTACATTATGCAGATAATGAACTTCTCTTTGTCAGCTCACTCCAGGATCTCTTGTTGTGGCTGACTTCTGGGAACCATAACAATAGTTATAAGAATGGCTGGTGTACTGGAAGCAAAGCACTCTGCTTGATGAGTTTTTCTGGGACAGTAAGGAAAACTTCTATTCATCACAGGGGTGACACTAAGAACAGATGAGAAGAAATGACTCCATATAACTATAGATTGTTTGACTAGTACATCTGTTAGGTTATTGCAGAAAAAAGAAAACAGTCACTTAAAGGAGATCAGGTCACACAAAGGCAATTGCATCACCAAAAAACCCAAGTCAGCAGGAATGAAGACTCACAAAGCTGCATCCCTGGTACCCCATGCACGACTTGTAGGTGACTCCACTGAATGCAACCATTTTTCACAGCTTATATATTCTTTTGGAGGAGCTTCATGGGTCTTGTAGCTTTAGCCTTGTAGGGTTCATCAGTTTCCTGAGGGTTATGTGGCTCCTTCCTCCCTCCAGGAGGGAATTTTTCTGTTCAAAGGAGTTGGCTACACCAGACAGTCCGTCTCATCAGAAGCAAAGTCTATCTATTCCAGCCTAGCCCTAACTCATCTCTTCTATTCAGAAGTGAAGAGAAAAGATGTCTTAGGAAAGGTTGTCAGTACTCTGATACTTAGCAAGATAAAATCATAAAATCCATTGAACACCACTGAGTGTCATGCGCAATCTGCTTCTGGAAGGAAGTTTTACCATTACATTTTGCATCTAATACTAGTAAAGTTCACAGTGGGTCACAAGGTAAAAACCTCTCGTCAGCGACCTCAGATATCAGGAGGCCTCAGTAATTTCATCTTTACAGGATTGTTTCTTAGTTGTAAACTTGGCTTAAATAAATTCTATCTGGTTTGTTTTTTCCCCCTTTTATGCTTGTGGGTCAGAGGGATTTGGAGTGTATCAATAGATGACCTGCCCCCATCCTTTCTCCAACTACATCAATATACTTTTGAAAGGGAAGTAGACAACTTAGATAAGTTCAACAGGTTTCCTAATCTTCTTTTGGATCAATAGTTCATTATTTTCCATATTGGCCAATATGTAAACCTTCAGGATAGTTGCCATAGTGAAACAAAAGAGGCTCTATCTACAGTGTGTCTTGTGATTTGGAATTCAAAATGTTTTCTTCCTCTTTTATGTTATGGTATTGGTTTTTGACCCTTACCCTGCTGGCCAGTTTTAAGGCAACACAACTCTACATGCTTCTCATTTAGACAGCAGCCCTGAATGAGCAAATAAGTGGCCACTCAGCTTCAGTAGAACACTTTAGCTGTTTATCAGATGATACCAGTGCCATAACCACTATTTTTGTCAGGTGGGAAGGGCTATCCTCTAGAGACATCAAGGACCATTAGATGTAATTAACTTCCCTCATCCTTTTTTTCCTAGGAGATGGATTTTAAACGACTTCAAATCACACCATGGTTTGTGATTATTAGACGTGATGAAGCATCTTTTGAGAAAAGGGCCATTATTATGAGTTGAGTTTAAAAGCAAAAAATTCCCATGAGATCTGATAATTATCTCTTGGGGTAGAGATTATATGCCCACAGTGAGAGGATTTGTTTCATCAGTTCTTGTACTCATAATGATAGCTTACAGTACCAAATAAAATGGAGAAACTGAAACAAAGACTTACAGGAGACCAGAGATAGCATTTCATGTCTGTAAAGGAAAACAGCCACAAGAAGACAAAACCAGAGCAGACAATCGCACTTTGCAAAATAACCCTTATTATCTTTTATGGTTCATGCTGACATAATTAAGCTAAATGCAATTCATTGTTGATAGCGTTTGGTATCGCCAGCTTTGATTTCTACTCACAGTCTTGAAGTCAGCAGATGCTTTCAAAAGTGCTTCATAACTTTCTTCCACCAGATAAAGAATTAATAAAACGAAACACATAGGAAAGGAGAGAAAAGGAGACAGAGTGCAGGAAAGGAGCTGACTTAATAAGGTTCCTGTCATGAAATGTGTTCAGGTCTCCCTCATGGAGCATAACGTCCAGAATAGCTTTCAGCATGAGACAGCTTTCGGCTACTGTGATAAAGCAGCTTCAACTTTAGAACAGGAAAGGGTTGCTTGACTCACATTTTGGAGTTTCCATTGCCTCGTTAGTCTGTCTCGTAGCTTTTGAGCCTGCTCAACGTGGCCGGAGCATGTGGTGGGAGAATTTGCTCATATCCTAGTATCTAGGAAGTAAAAGAGATAAAAGGCAGAAGCTGAGGCCCTGGTATCTCTTGCAAAGTCATGTCTCTTGCAAAGTCATGCCCTCTTTGACCCGCCGTCTGCCACTGTGATCTGTCTCTGAAAGGTCTTAGCACTACAGAGAGTACCATGGGCTAGTTATCTTGGTGGTTAAAAGGCTAAAACTGGTAGGGTTCATGAATTGCTGAAGAAAAATACCCCAGATTCAAAGAGTACCCCAGATTCTTTTCAAAAGAAAAGAGCGGTTATTCCTGCATGCAGGAGCCCAATTCCATCGGGATGGAAGGACCCCGACTGAATTTGAAGATTCAGTTTTAAAGCAAAAAGAGGAACTTTAGGGAGAGTTAGGTGATCTATTTCTTGATTGGTTGGTTCTGTCTCTAGGGATCTGTGTGATGCTATGATTTAGACTTAAGTATTCTTGCTTCATGCTAAACAGGGGTAACTCTGGACCCCTTGGAGGCAAAACCTTGCCTTGTCTGGCTGTCCTAATCCAGTAACTGACTTGCCCAGTTCTAGGAAGTTGAAATTCGGGCTTGGTCTCCTGAACTGCTTGCTAGCTTGCAGCCTATCATGAAGTCAGCCTGGCTCAGGCCAGTTCACTCCTTTCAAGACCACATTCCCAGCACAAAGGAGATTTATTTACCCAGGAGGGACAAAGGGCAGGGAACAAGAGATAAATGCAGAAGATAGAAAACTAGGCACAATTGGGAGGGAACAAGAAGAGGGGGAAGAGATATTTGCCCCAGAGGGACAACAGATTATTTCTGGATAGAAGGGAGACAGACATGGCCCATAGGCAAATGGCAGTTCATAAAGGTAAAGGGAGAAACCTCTGTCTAAGGATGAATTGGTTAATTTTGATAGGGTGTGTTAATTAGGTGAGCTGAAAGGGACTTTTGATTGTTGGACTTCAATACTTTGATAGCTGACCTCATTTGTCAGTCTTAAGGGGAAGAAGTGGCCAGTCTTAGGGGAAGAAGAGCATAGACCTTCGTGGCTAGCTTTAGGAATGTAATCTAATGGTTTTTAGTAAGGAAGAGAGAATGAGGGAAGAGAAAGGCCTGCCGGAGCCATGTTTGCAATACTCAGGCTTGCTACTAGAGTCCCTTTAGTGGTGACCCACAGACAGGCCTTTGGGAATATTAGATATTCCCCATAACAGATAACCAAATGCAAGTACTTCATCATTTTTTTTTTATTTCCAAAATCTTGTAATTATATTTATGAGTAAAAAATCACCTTCTCTAGCCTCACATAAGTGGACCTTCTACTATGTCTCACTTCTGATACATAAGTAAATACAATTAACATAATAGAGACCTAGGGGAATGCATAGTCTCACAGACCTATCCAGATCTAAATATTAATTTGATTTTGACTTGGCCCTAAAGGAGCATTTAATTTCACATTCTGGGGTTTTCTGATGAAAAATAAATAGGTCAGAAACATGGATGGCAATATTCAAACTTCCTGTTCTTTTCTTGGTAAGTTATGGCAAATTATGTTCATATGATATAAAACATAGTTCTCCACACCATGTCCACCCGTGTGTGTGTGTGTGTGTGTGTGTGTGATGTGTGTGTGTGTGTGTCCATGAGTGCGCACACATATGTGTGGGTATTACTTTCTTGTCCTATTTAAGAGAAAATAATTTCCATAAGACCATTGTGATGTGATTTCTCCCCAACTGAAACATTCTCTCCTGGATGAGGCTTCTTAAGAAAAAATAAATAAAATAAAAAACACTTGCAAAGTTAGGACATAAACAACTCACAAGTCTCAAAGTCTTAAAACTTAATAAAATTCTCTAAGCACTTCTCTAAGGTTATATAAACAGTACCACTTGGGGAGGGGCTCTCCACTGACCCATGCTATATGTACGTCATGCAGTGAGCTGCGGGAACATAGCCTCCGTGATTTATCATATATGCTGGTGTGGGGATTTCAATGGCACAGTTTCGTTTGATTCACCAAAATACACCGTAAATCACCTTTACATACTCCTGTATATAAACCCAAGAAACTCACTGGCTCACTAAGTTTGGTTTGGGTGGAATCATTACTTTCTTTGCTGCCCTATCTAGATGATTAGATGTTTGTTTTTGTCTCCTCAGAGAAAAGTCACACAACTCTTCTCAAGTTGTGTGTCTTGGAATATGAAAATTGATTAAAATGCTAATACTTGGAGATAATATTATTATGTTAATTAAACATAGGTAATCAAAGATGTATGATATTGGTATCATATTTCGTTCCCAGACAACTACAAGTCAAATCATCCCTGATCCAGGCAACAGCACTGAAACTTCAAACAGTTAAGGGTTCCTTTCCAAACCAATGAGACAATGGCAATACAAGCTTAAACCTGGATAGTTGAGAACTCAGTGTGTGGGATCATGGTTTCAACCTCATTCTGTTGCCTTCAGTACATCCACTAAATCTGAGAGTCTGAAAATCCGAACTTTGAAGCCCAACTGTATTTTACAAAGTATGAAAGCACCAGGAAGTAAATACCATTATTGTGACATCGACACATGACTTTTCATGGTGACCCACTGGTCACATTAAACAAAATGGGTTACACCGTAAACAGTCTGAACAGGGCTCAAGCAAGCTCAGTTGCAACTTTACACATCATCAGTCTTCTTAAGTGTCTCTTTTGTACATCATTCACATTTACAGAGTGGTCCAGCTTTTCTCAAGAGGAGTCACCATGTCTCTTGAGGCTCTCTGACTGTAATCCTAAAAGGACAGTCAAGTTGGAAGCTTTCTTTGAAGCTTGTTCAGCACTGCCTGATGTGGAATTTAAGCTTGGAGTGGTAGGCATCTCAGCAGAAGGCCATGATAGATCTTCCCATGATGTTTCACTTGCAAATAATAAAAGAAACAAGGCAGTCTTTGTTGTTTTTGGAGGGAGAAAACAGACAAGTTGGCTGCTAGTCTGATGCTACAAAGAGGAACTTATCAGGTGATCTCATGTTTGGAACACACAGATAAGAGTTATGAACTCTCAAACTTTCTCAGCACTCATTTCCACTGGCAAATGGATGCGCATTCTGTCTGCAGTGCCAGCCAAGACATTTCATGGAATTCTACCGTAGAAAATGGGTACCAGACATGAGCTCATTTAATCATTGTCCCATTACCTGGGGATACTGGAAAAAAAATGCTTTCCAAGTTAGTTATCTTTGTTATGGGTATTCAGTATATTAAAAAGAGATAGACAACTTAAAATCTGTCTGAATTTTTTTAAAGCCGGCCTCTAAACTCCTTCTGTTATGCCAGGCACATTGGCACACTCGTCTGATTCCATCAGTTAGGGTATAAAGAGAGGAGGAACAAGAACGCAAGACAGCCTTGGCTGGAGAACAAGTCTGAAGCCGTCCTGGGATACGTGAGACACTGTCTCAAAAATTTAAAAATTAAAAATGGAAGAGAAGTATTTTTGTTAAAAAAAAAAAAAAAAAAGGAAAACCATAAAAGCCAAATCATGAATCCACGACTATTCATTTATAGCTCTTGAAAAGTCTAGTGTTTAATATGAGAATGTCTTTTGTTGTAGATGATCAAGAGCAAGTGAAAAGATAATTTGGAAAATTGCCTGACAGGATGTGCCTTTGAAGGGGTCAAAGGTCTTCCAGGATTGCTCTTTCTTTGGCATGTGGTTTCCTCTATCACTCTCTGCTATGCAGAGACCTTAATGAATCTCAAGAAGAAACGTTGGCACAGGAGACCTGCTAAACCAGAGTGTTTAAGGGTGAGTTAAATAGGACTCAAAAGTAATGGGATTCAAAGTTTCTCTATCATAGGTTCTCCTGACTGTGTAAGAGGATACAACCATGTCACAAGGCAGTTTATTTTTAAGGCCCCAAGTCTTTTTCCACCATTCAATTTATTCTCAAAGTCACTCATTGTTTTGGACTATCATTAGAGGAAGTATTTTATCATTTATTTTCTCATTAAATTATGTGTTATTTTCCATTTAGTTGTCTTGCTTTGGGGGTATGGGAGGCTACTGCTATAAGTTATCTCAACCTTTTGTCAAGTTATGTCTTACAGTAGCCTCAGACATCAAGATACAGAAGAAATACTGTGGGCCTTAAGGTCCAGATAGCTCCACCAGCTATGTATAATCAGATTTCCGTTATCTCTCTGCTATCAGAGATTGTTACCTCTTGAATTATTGACATATCAAATATGTCAATAATTTCATCTTCTCAGGAGTTTCTGAAAGAGGGAGAGAGCATAAGGGATTTGGTGGTATAATTTGTGGCCATCACAGACTCATGGGGCATCTATTGGTGTTCTAAAGAAAATTCCTTGCAAAGAAGCTGAATCTAACGGCTTCTTTCTCTGAAATTATAGCGTTCCAAAACTCACATTACTTGGAAACTAGACTACCATGAGAGAGTGGATTTGTATATTTTTGCTTGGCCTATACAAATTATGTGCATTTTTCTGTATCTTAAAGTGAACTCATCATTGATGCATGAAGGGCATAATTTGTTCAACTATCCAGTATTTTCTCTTCAATGTCTTCTTTTGTCTTTCCCTTTCTTTCTTCAAAGTAGCACTGTGAAACTCACCATTTCATTCATGCAATAATTGTAGAGCCCAGTTTTGTTCTCAGTAGCCTTGGAAATATGAGTCAGAAGATAGATTCGTCTGCATGACAACATCTTCTGTACAAGGCATCTTTATGTCTGTGAGTTCTGTTTATCATTTGTGACTAATTACTATGTTTTTCAAGTAATTTCAATTTTATTGCTCTTGAATGATCAACATATTTCTCTTTAATTCTTAAATGAATAGGAAAACAATTATTGAAGGTTGTTTCACTGTATTGTGTGTGTGTGTGTGTGTGTGTGTGTGTGTGTGAGTGTGTGTGTGTGTGTGTGTGTGTGTGAAATCAAAAACAAATAGCTAGGAGAACAGGCAAAGATATGAATGTAAAGACTGCTACTTATGAAAAAAATCAACTCTGCTTAACAGAGGCATACTTAATGTCTTCATCTTTACAAGAGAATATGAACTTGCAACTTAAAATTCTATTGTGTAGAGCTCTCTGTATGTTATAGGGATATTTTGAGGAGAGTAGCTTTTTAAACTCTGGCATAATATGATAACATTCTGTAAATATATTGGAATGACAACATCTGTGATTTAAAAGAATTTTTTTTTTTCAAAATCCTAAGGTTTCCTAAGGACTGTATGGTTGGCAAGCATTGTTTTCTTTCTTCTGTTCATTTGGCATCTTGAGCTACCCTGGTTGGTCTGATGGTAGGTGATATGCAAAGAAAAGATGATACAAATAATTGGAAGACATGATCAGTGTTGAAAAACTTATTTAAAAATCAGTCACAGGACAACCGACTATCTAAGCTGCAGTGGCTTAGCCTAGCTCAGCCGCCATGTTTCTCAGCCAGAGGCCACATGTGTGTAGCAGCTAGAAATGGCCAGACAGAAACACCAGCCCTGCCACCCACGAGACACCATCGGTCTCGTGGTGTCTCGATGATGGCTCCGCCAATCTTCCATGATGTCTCTGCAAGGCTGGGCATTTCCCAGACCATCCCGCCATCCATACAGGCCCAGTAATAAAATGAGACTCTAATGCTTAAAGATTAATCAAAGGCTTTATATGTTTGGCAATGCTCAATAACAATATGCCCATACAAAGAGAGTTGTTTCCCAATTAGCTAACCTAAATATAAGTTGTTACCTGCGACTGCTCTCCATACCTGTGGTTCTCCATCCTCCTACATTTCTGCTCTCCCTAGCTCCTCCTCTTCCTTTTTCTCTTCCTCCCCTTACTCCTCCCACCTTAGCTCTTCCTACATATCACCCTTTCTGTTAAAATAAAAAATAAAAATAAAAACCTTTCTCTCAAAGTACATTAGAGCACAACTATACCAATTTGTATCAGTAGGATACAAGATAGACCTAATACCCAGTCCATCAATTTTGTCAACTAAACAGAAACTCTGTCATCTCTCCTAACTAAAAGATTTAGATTTGAACCTGGCTTGTCCTAGTTTAAGAATGAATGTCAGCTGAAAACCATCCTCTCAATCTTTTCTCTCAAAGTTAATAGCTGGGATTGGCTATGAGACTATAAGTTTTCAACCCCATCAGAAATCCAGAATGACTGAATTAACTAAAATTATGGGAAGCACAAAGCATACTTGTAAGAGTTAGCCAATTTATAGAGACCGCTGAACACCTGGACAGTCCCTAAACCTCAAAATGTTGGAGCATCCGATCTTCAGCCTTCTGGCCCAGGATCATCTGACAGACCTAGTCATGCAGAATTATTAAGGGCTGATTACTTTGTCTTGGCAGACATAATCAGTCGACTATTCTGAAAGTGTGTCCTTTTCTGGACAGTAATTTGTCTGTAGATGGAAAGAGGCAATTCTTGCCTAGTGGCTGTCTCACCACAACTGGAATAACTCCAAAGATGCTCAATTTCTTCTTAGAATCCAAGACAGGGAAGCTGTCAGGAGCAAACAGGTCTCTAATCAAAATGAACATTAAAACAGAAATGTTTGTAACATCAATTCTGTGGACTTCTGAAGTTTTGAAAACCAACTATCCATGTAAGGCAATCTAGACTGTTGTCCATTAACTCCTCTCAGCTATTTCTAATTAAAATCTAGAAAACACCCTAACAATAAACTCATAGCCATGCAATTGCTATAGGCTCTTAACTCACAGGCTAACCATTTCAAATCAGTTAAAAAAAAGTTGAAGAGGACTAGGTCTAAGCCTTGTATTCCTAAATGTGTTATATAAGCACAATGCCTATGAGAGTAACAATATTAATCTCACTTTTATATCAATAAGAAACTCATAACAATGAAGACCTTAAATTTACAATCAAAATAAATTTTGTACCATTTAAGAAATATAACTTTAGCTTAATAACAATTATACAGATTTCTACAAATAGGTTATGGTTAAATAATCAATTTTAATTATTCCTCCCTGTTCCAATAAAACCATTACTTTTCCATAGAAGGACAGCCTAATATTAACCACCTCAGTCCCTAAGCCCAAGGAATAGGGGCACTGACTCTTCATTAACTTCTTCAAGCTGAATTTGGGCATTGAGATATTAGAAGAGGGGCGTGGAGGGGAGGGTTAATTGATAAGCTCTGATGTCTGTGTCTTCATTATATCCAGCTGAAATTTCAGGACATCAGAGGTTTGAGCAGGTCTGCTCAGCTTGTTTGATGAATAGATATAGCAAGCCTGTGTATTCTGCAATATACAATTCTCAAAACAAATTTTAGTATCAAGGTAATTTTTTGTTTGAATTCTGGAATCTAGTATTCTGGTGGCCTGCCTCTGTCATGTCTAATCCATGTAATTCCAGAGGGTAGAAATACCTTAATCGTCACTTCTGAAAACACACAGACAGAACATTTTTTCTTAAACAGAATATCCTTGAGCCAGTAACCAGAAAAACCTTTATCTTGACCTCTTTCCCAGAGGAAAAATATACCCAAAACTGAATATCATACCCATCTTTAAAATAAAATCAATTTATAACTAAAGTACTGTATGTGCCTATTCTTTAGGCCTTCCCTATTTTGCCAAGCAGGAAAAGAACCCAGAATTCCTATGGGGCCCACGTTAGACAAAACTCGAGTCTCCTTGAGGCAATATAATTTTATATCATCTGAATACATCTGATTTACACTATCTTTCTGTTCGGCCCTCTGCCTAGAACAGTTTTTTGATTTATACCATCTATCTGTTTGGCTCTGTACTCCAGAGCAGCTTCCACTTATACACTGTACTCTCTACTTGAGAGCCAGTGACAATTTTCCCTATTTAAGTTCCAAACCACGGGTGATAATCCCCACATGATTCAGACAAGTCTATTTATGAATCTTTCCTAAAAGCAAATAATCCCTATATTTTTAACTTTATACTTAAATCAGTAACTTCTCCACAATGGAGGCTTATTTATTTGGTTCTCTTGGCTCAGAGCCACCTATATTTTCTCTCAGCAGAGGACCTACCTGCCAGTATTTTCTTTGTACACAATTCCCACGCTGGAGTCACATGGCTCCTATCAGAGCCAATCACTCACTCACTTTCTTTTATAAAAAAAAAAAAAAGAAAGAAAGAAAAAAAATACAACTTTTACTCTCAGGTGAATAGATGTAAATTTCTAGTGAATTCGTGCCCAAAATTGGTGCACCACTTTGTTGAAATACTTATTTAAAAATCGGCCACAGGTCAACCGACTATCTAAGCTGCAGCAGCTTGGTCTAGCTCTCCATAGCTGATCATACAGATCAGTATGTCTCTGATGGCCTAGTGTGAAGACCCCTGCTGAGTCATGACATGGAAGAGACATAAAAGGAAACTGACTGCATGCAGAAAGGGCCAATCATGTATACTACCTGTAACTATTACTTGATTTTGAACGTAGTTGTTAGCACATGAACGTTAGGAGTCAGATCATATTTAAATCACAATAGTCACACCTTGAAGTTTTTTATAAGCAAATACATACATATCATATATAAAAACATATATAAGTTTATATATATTCTATGTATATCATATATGATGTGTTTATATACATTTATGCGTTTAAACATTTAATATATAAATGTGTACACACTTGTATCTGTTTCTATAGATAAAGACTTATATATACATGCATTTTTAAATATAAACATAGATAAGTGTTCTTTAAAGCTTTTCTTCCAAAAGATTTTAGTGGTGCTTTTGAGACAGTGTCATATTCAGTAACTCTAGCTAACCCAAAACTTTTTGTGTAAATCAAGCTAGCTTACACAAACTTCAAGTTTGTAGTAATCTTTCTACCTTAGCCCCCTGGATATTTTTTTTGAGACAATGTCTCCTTAAATAAACTAGGGAGCCTCAAATTTGCTAGTTTTCCAATATGCCTAAGTAAAGACAAATTTCCTTCAATGAAAGATTTTCCTGACACACAGGAAAAAAGATAATTAATAATCTGATAGTAGAAAGACCTTCATTGGACCAATGATAGAAATATTATGAACTAAAATTGCTATCTTTTATTCAGAGAATGAAGAAACAGGTTTGTATTACACAAAAAATAGTTCAAGTCTAATGCAAACTACAGGCCAGGAAGGCTAACTTATTTTGAGTAAACAGTGTAAAAGCAATGGGCACTTGGCTTAGAGATTGTTTTATCTTGTGTATTAAACACTCAGTGCAATGTGAATAAAGGAGAGTATGGATAGATGCAGATATCTCTCAGATAATCAGAAAGAACTAAACCAATGCAAATTTGCCATCAAGCAGAAAGCGCCGCTGCAATTACCTTGAACGTTCATTTTTCTCTAATGATACATAATCATTGCAAATGATCACAAACAACTTTTTTTCATGTCTGAAAACAGGTTTCTGCTATGCTTTTTTTTTTATTTTGTTTTTCTGCTTAGTTCCACTAATCTCCCTCAAAATGTACGTTTCGTCACAAAGCGCTTAGAGGGAGGGACTGTGAGCCAGTATAAAGTTCTTTCTCCCTGGTGCTGAAGTGAGTGGTACAGGAGAATGAACACCTGGGCTTGCTGGTTGAGACTGATTGCACCACTATAAAAGAGAACTAGTAAAATAGAGCAGAATCAATCCTTACCTCTACCCCCAGGGATAAGATCTATCCTCAGCAAACAACTCCCTTTGTTGCTGACCTTTGGATACTGTACTCTCTCAAACTCTTCTCCCATTGATTAACTTAATCTTCAAATGTTTTTACTCCTGTCAACATGCCAGGTGCTTTGTTGCCTTTGAAGATGGGGATAAACAACCCAACATTGTTTCTTGAACAAGCCCACAGACATATATGCACACAGATTACAAATCAATTTTTTTTTTTTAAAGCAGAAGAGCAAAGCAGAACAGTGATCAGATAAATACACCTGGCCAGCTGGCATTTCTGTACTCTTTGTTTTTTGGTCATTGGTATTTTATAATTGGAAAAGTTTGTTTACTTTATGAGCTTTTGTTTCTTCATCTTTAATATTTAGATCATTTTTTTTTTAGATTACGAGGTTCAAGGGGAAGGGATGTCAAATGAAGCAGTAATGGTAAGAAGGCAGAGTAAGCGAGGCAGCCCTGGGGTTGCTACTGAACGTGTGTGTAGCATATAACATACAACCACTTCCCAGGTCTGGCCTGGTGGGTGTATGATGAACAAAAACAGCTTTCTCTCATAGTTATACCAAAGAGTTACCATTTGGGGGAAGGCCAGCAATCTTTTTCTTATTATTTTTTGTACCACCTCAGACAACTATCTTCTTGTTTCAAATCTTCAGTGGTTGTCACGTGACAGAAAGTGGTCCCTGAAGGGTCAGGGATGAGCAATCGTGATAAAGACATGGAGGTGGAGAAGTCGTGAAGTAAAGCTTTATGAGTTAGTCTCATCACTGAGGTTCAGACTGAATGTTCTGGAAAGAGAGACCCTACATCTGCCTGGCAGGGTCAGGAAAATCTCACTAGAGGAACTGTTTATGCGTGCTACAAACTAAGCCAGGAATAGTGTCATATGCCTTTCCAATGACAGGCTGAGCAGGAAGGTCATGTAAGTTCAAATTCAGCCTGGAATATCTAGTGAAACCCTGCTTATATAAAGAAATAAATCCTAGGAAAGTGTTCAAAATAGCAGGTCTTTAAGGAAATAGATATGTTACGGCATGTAAGGGAGCTGATGTCATGTTGACTAAATCATGGAAGTGCACACTCCATGTTTGTATGTAATTCATTTGCCTCCAGTTGGTGAGTTCAAATTAAACTATTTATTACTCATAACTCAAGGGCCCCTACTAGCCAGAATGAGGTGTTCCTCAAATGTTCTCCATTTACCCCTTTATATCTATCTAGGAAACCATCAAAGATGTTTAGAGAGAAATCCAAGTGTGTTTGGCTCTACCGTTTCTGTCATGGAAAGGTGCTCCCTGCTCATCACTGGCTGAGCCCTCAGAAGCCATGTGCAGTGCAACTGTGAATCCTGCACATCTGGGAGAAGAGCTGTTATAACCCCCCTCAACTCTGTGCCTCTTGGAGGAAACCATAGCATCACCTAGGTACAATGAGCGATGGTGTTGTATGGCAGTAATGTCGCTTTAGACTGTGTTTAGGAAGACATGCAAGAGCTCTTCTTAAGATCCAGGGACAGCATCCCAGTGTCCCGAGGAGAGTAGTGACAGCTGTGATGGAGGGAAGTGATTTGAAAGATACTTAGGACAATCGATAGTGCTTGACAATCGATTAGGGACCCAGAGCTATAGGAGAGTGCAGTCATGGATAATCTGTCAGATTCAGAATAAAAAACTGAACACATGGTGTGCTCTGCTGAGGACCGTGAGGTGACTTTGCATGGTAGAAGTTGGGGTGCTTGTGTGGAGCATGGAAAACTGCGATACTAGGTAATGGCTTAATCTCAAAATTAGAAATACTCAGGAGGTATTTCAGTAGAAATTATTTTGCCAAATGTAATCATGGTATCCCATTCTCCTTTGTGTGACTGACTTCATGGGAATAGAACGGGCCTGGTCCTTTGACAAAAAAGCATAGATTTTTCTTCTTTTTTCTCTTTTTAAAAATTTACATTTTTAGCTAAAAACATAATTACATCACTTCTTCCTTTCCTTTTCTTCCCTCTGGCCATTCTCATGTCTCCTTCCTCCAGGCCTGCCTGTGCCCTCCTTGTTCTTAAACTGATAGCCTGTCTTCCTTTGATTTTTGTCATTACAGCACACACACACACACACACACACACACACACACGTTATATATTACATATATATGGAAAAATCATTATATAACCTGGACCTCTGGGAGCTCTCAGAGATTGAGACACTAATCAAAGAGCACACAGGGTTTGGACTGAGACCCCAGCCACATATGTAGCAGAGGGCTGTCTTGTCCTGCCTCAGTAGGAGAGGATGTGTCTAATCCTGCAGAGACTTGATGCACCAGGTTGGGGAATACCTAGGGAAGCCCCACCCTCTGAAGAGTGAAGGGAAAGGGGATGGTGGACTGGGAGGGAGGACAGCATTTGAGATGTAAATTAATCAAATAATTAATTAATACAAAAGAAAGTAAACAATTTAAATGGAAAATAAAAAGAAAGAAACCCTGTCCAAAAAAGTTAATTGCAATAACCTTTATTTATTAATACATGCTGTGTATCAAGCAAATTGAATCTACCTTCTGAGTATTATTTATAATTGTTCTAAGAGATCTATTACATAATTATTGGTCTCATGTTGTATCTAAGAGAATTCATTTTTGAAGCAATTAAATTGTTTGAATAGAACAAATGGAATGGTAGAGATGGAACTCAAATCCACACTGATGAATCTCAGTGTTCAAAGTACTTACGTCATCCTTTCTCTTTAAGAACAACCTTCCTCGGTTCAAGGTCTAGAAACCTGGTAAGCTTCAAGGTATATGCCTTTCTGCTCTTGCAGGTTCTTGAAGCTTCTCTAACCAGGCCTGTGCTGCATGTTTGAATAGTACCAGAGTTTTATATGGGTGAGGGAGCTTCCTTTCTGTGTATTGTCAGAAATCAATGGTCTGGGCAAAGGTGGCTCAGCACCGAATAAAGACAATAGATGGCATTGCTTCTGGAAAGAATGAAAGGTAATATAGAGATGCAGAGTGTGAGGGCTAATATATGGAAATTTTATTGCTCCTACTACATCAGAGAAGTCAAACTTCTTATAACAGGAACATGCTGCACATTCTGTCAGAGCAGAGGAGACAAAGGGGACTAAAACTTTTAAAATGAATGTCATCTCCATTTTTAGCTTGGGTGATTGGTAGGGAACTGCTGCATAAATCATGTGATGTAAAATGGGAATAAATGAAACCAGTCCAAAATATAAAATGACAAGATGGGGTCTTTTCTGTGACCATAGCATTTGCAGATGTCTATTCCGTGTAAGCAAACCTGATGTATTTGACTCCCAATTATAGATAAGAACACCTATGCTATAAGACAAGCGAACAAATACCATATGACACAGCTATGGAAAGACATACCAAGTCTCCACTCTGAATTCCTCTTCTATGTATCTAGCTTCTATTTTCATTGTTGCACCTTGAATTGGCTTAATGTGAATCACTTTACTTGACTGCACAATACTGTGAGAGTTTAAGTATATGTTCATGGTCTACAAAATCCCCAATAATAACATTTGTAAAGAAGAACTATAATTTTAAACCATTTGACTATTAAAAGAATAACAACACTTCTTAAGACTACTCATGGCCAGTTTATATTTTAACACAGTTTTACTGCTAACTTAAATCCATGGCACAGTTTTGATGATGTTTTTGATACAAGGTTTTTATTCATTCATTTGTAAGGATCATACTGCTATGCCTTCAACTCTTTGTTTTCTAGACATATTTATCATATTGTAAAAGACAATATTGTTATTCAAGAAACATTAGAGTACTCTTATCTCAGAGATTATCACAAATTTCATTAATTAGACAGGGAAATTAGATTGGCCCCAAATGATTAATGAGTTAGTATATAGTGCTTTTGGTCTAATGCTGCTTGTATTATGTTAATTTGTGTCCCCAGAATTGTTTGCATGAGAATCTGCACTTCAGCACATAAGGCACTGAGGGACCCTGTCCCAGTTGGTTCTGACTGGTAAATAAAGATGCTGGCAGCCAATGGCTTGTCAGTGTAGACAGAAGCCAAACCTTTAGGATTCTGGGTGAGCAACTGAGGGAGAGAGGAAGTAGAAGATCCACCATGCCTGGGGAAGTAGGGGAGAAATGGCATGTCTGAGAAAATGCAGGACAAAGAGCATAGCTCTATGTAGGAGCCTGGGGAGAGCGGCTCTGAGAGGGTTGCCCAACTGGGTTCAGGAAGGAAAAGATTGAATATAGATTTTAATCAATACTTGACAATATCAGAGGGAGGTGGATTAGCCACGTGGAGGTTAGGAAGTGGCCCAGCCATTGAGTTGTTTCAGGCATATCAAAATATAAAATATAAAGGCAGTGTGTGTGTGTGTATGTGTGTGTGTGTGTGTGTGTGTGTGTGTGTGTGTGTATGTGTGTGTGTGTATTACGCATGCTTCATTCAGGAACCCAGAACATTGGGGCAAGTAGCAAGGAATGCTGCTACTGCTGGTATCAATTTAAACTTTTAATTGGGTAGTGCTACAAGTTAGAAAATAAAACCCAAGCAAAGGGCTGACACAATTATATTGGATAATTGTAAGTTTTTCTTGAAAAAACAATGAGGTGATTTAGTAACTATCTCAGATGGCAGCCCACAATATCTTTATCTTAATTTTCTTACAGCTAAAAACATTAATTTTCTATATTATGAAATATTTAGATTAGAATAGACTGTCCTTTAACAGTACTTTTCTAGAAATGGCACAATGTAGCATAAAGACCTAGGAATAGGTAGTCCTTGGTTGGTTCCTTAATCTCTGCTTCTTCATCAGTGACTTATCTTGACCACACTTCACAGAGCCTAACCTTGCTTTTCTTTTTTTGTTACAGGAGTGTGTGTGTGTGTGTGTGTGTGTTGTGTATCTTGCTTAACACTCAATATGTATAGTGGTGAAACTCAAAATGAAAAAATGTGTGGAAAAAAAAAAAAACCCTTGTAAACTCTAAGGGATAAACAAATGAAGCTTTTATTGAGTGTGGGAATTGGTGGCAAATTTTTATTTCTAAACTCCAAGAATATAGGTCAGAATTCCCTTTTGTTGGAGCAAGAAGTTATGTTCAATCTTCTCCAAATGTAGAAAGATCAGTTTATCTCTGAAACTACCTTACTTGGAGGGTTCATTATTCCATTTGTGTATGTAGATGGCAGCTCAGATGCTCCTTTTGCATTGACTTGACTGGATGTTACCTTGCTAGCATTCAGTTACCAGCTTTAAGGATTATGAGGATATGGCTATGGAAAATAAATTAATAAATCAAGAACATGACTGCTTCTAAGGGGTTGAGGTTTTTCTTATAGATATAAGGGATAATACAGCCAGGGGCAGAGAGACATCCGGCAGAGTCCAGAGTGAACATGCCCACTACATTGAACCAGGCCATGTGAAAAGAGTGGGAAGGGAGAGAGGAGAGCCGATGGCCAAATGGGTAAAAATGACCACTCAGCCAAAATGGCTGGATTACATAGGGAAGAACAGCTAGAGAAAAGGCAGCCAGCCGCTGAACTGGAGAGATCGGGGTAGGGGAGCAGGGTAAGACAAGGAGGAGGACCCTGTAACAGGTAGGAACTGACGGATCCTGGAAGTACCTGCCGACCACTATCAGCTTCGATATATTAATAGGCATCTTAGCCATCTATTCTGGGTTTAAACCTTACAGACATCTTACACTGCATCATGCCAGGGCATTCCTGTGTTGCGGTTATTGTGACATAAAATATATATCTTATCTAGTGTTTCCTAAATGGTTGTGTCTTAGCTGTGGCTCCTCAGTCACTCCTGCCCTGTTATACTTAACAACACTAGGTTCATTTCCTTTTTCTATTGCTCATTTCTGCAGGAAAAGCTACAAACTCTGGGACCTACAAATTTATGTCTCTCCTAACTCTATGAGAATGTCCCATGACGAAGCTTAGACTCTTGAACCATAGACCTGGCAGTTACATAATCTTGACTCTTCTGAGAAGTCTTTATTGGGAAAAGTACTAGAAGGCAGTGATGTAGAATATGTGCTCTGGGCTGACTTAACCAATACTTTGTTTTCTTATCAACCTAAAATTAGTCTCTGATTTCAGTCTAGCACCAGGACAATGAATCTGAAATTTTTGTTTATTAAAGTCCATTTTACCAATATTTTCAATTTTGTAAGTCACACATCAATCAAAACTCACAATCCATATGAAACAAAGTACTCGTTATGACATAGTTGATCACACTGGAGCCAGAAGAAAAGAATTTTATTATTCTTTATAAGAAGATAAAGTTAAGAATTATATTTCACTATTCTATGGTTTTGAAACTTTTGCTGTAAGCCCACAAGTCACAAAACCATATGTTAAGGATTTGCCTTTTAGGCCAGGAGCATGCCAGTAAAACTGGCACCTGGATAACTATAGCAGGAAGATCTCAAGTTCAAGGCTAGCTTGCACTATATACTGACACCCTGTTATAAAGACAAAGATATCCGGCCTTCGGTTTGATGGCAGATAGAAGTAAGGTTTGTGGGATGCAGTTTTGATGGTAAAGTTTTGATGGATGAGAATATGATGCTCATGATGGAATTGTTTGACATATAAAAAGGGGAGAAGAAAAAGAGGGAGGGAGGATGTATTTACATCCCTAGGAAAAATCAAAGCAGAGTCAAAGCAAGTAGAGCAAAGACAGTCCCTGCCTGCGTTCCAGGAAGAAGTCCTCCTTACACTGACATACAACACTCTAGCTTTCAGCCTCCAGAACTATAGCAAAATAAATGTCTGAAGCTTAAGCCACTCCATCTATTATACTCTGTTATAACAACTCAAGCTATTTTAGGCAGAGCAATTTAATTGTATTGTAACTTCCTTGTTCCCTTGGGGTGAAGCATGCTTGGGATTGGAACCACTTCTTGGAAGGGAGACCCGTGAAACATCTCTGGAATTCTAATTCCTTAATTCAAATTCATCTTATGTTAATTATAACACTTGGCTTCCAGGCATCCGCCCAACACTAGGGTCATTCTATTCAATTATCAGTCTCCATATACTAATTATTCTAGGGCTCCAGGGACAACATGTTAAATATTTCATTGTTGTGGTAAAGAAATACAATTTAGAAAAATGTGTTGAATAATGTTCCCCTCTTTACTGTGGGAATGTATTTTAGAGTGTAACTGTACCCCTAACTTGTTGAACACTTATGTGCTTTCATTCACTATTTGTAAATGCCTGAAAAACCCTGAAAGACAAGCATTCTTGACAGGTAAGGAAACTAAACATTGCAGAAGGAAATATTTGCCCATGGCCTTCAAGCAAATTAGTGGTCGAGCTGTGACTAGCTCTCTAGGTTCCTTGAATGTGGAGCATACAAGCTTTAAGTAGATTTCACAGTGAAATTAATTAATAGTCAACTGGAGTCTTACTAGGAAACCATTTATGTTTTCATGCCTTGGGTTCAATTAAATGAACATCTAGTGAAATGGAGAGTCTAGATTATAGCAGACATATCAATAGTTGGTGAGTGAGTGGATGGATTAATATTAATACTCAATTCTTTGGTTACAGATGTTGTATAAATTAATAGTAAAATCTCTACGCTACTATTGATATAATAAATATTAGGATATGAATAATTATCTTGGACCACATGCCATACTGTCCGACAATAAATACTCTGGTAGAAGTGTATCCTCCTGGTGTTTTCTTGAATGTATTTAGATACATAAAGCTCATTAGCTGTTCCAGTTTCTTTGGAGCAACCATTCCAAGAAAAATAAACTTCTGATGACAGAAATCAAAGCTTCTCTAGAAAATACTCATACTACTTTCTAGACTATCCAAAAAAATTATATATTCTAAACTTATCTCATGTTTGCTATAATAGTATGCACAGTGCATTAAGATTGTTAGGTTATTCTAAGATTACATTTTTTAAGAAAATATTCTGGATATTTACAGATACAGGTCATGCAAACACAAGAAACATGAAATCCCTTTTTCTTTAGTCCTTTCCACTGAATTCAGCATAGACTTTCCTTCACCTACAGGCTCTGCATTTAGATAACAGACCTTATGGCACATCTACTTAATCTACAATCAATAGCAGTAGACTAAAGGGAAAATGCCTTCAGATTCTAATTGGTCTTCTAACGTGCATCTGTGTGTGTGTGTGGGGGGGGGTGTAGATATTTAAGACTTTTACAGAGACTTTTTCCCAGTCTTTGTATTTTGTTTGTCTGTTACTTTCTAGAAGATACCACAATATTTCAGGAGGCACATAATAAGAATTGCAAGTTTAGGAGGACTTAAAAAGTTTTTAGATGAAAAAATACATGTAATATTATATAATTAATTGTAATTGTAATTAATCACATTCCTTCTGTAATGTTTAGTCTCCTTACCTGTCAAGAATGCTTGTCTTTCAGGTTTTTCAAGCATTTACAAATAGTGAATGAAAGCACATAAGCAAAAATAATTAATAGTTAATATAATAATTAATGTATATTAATATATATTAGAACATATATATTAGAGATAGATTTTGTAGCAACAAATAGAATAAAATGGCTACTTTTAATGAAAGATTCAAATGTTCTAATGAATATTAGGGAAAATAATAAATATATACATTTTGGAGTCAGAAAAGAGGGCTAACAAAGACCTGCGTTTTTAGAATTGCTTCCGGGAGGATATGCGCTTATACGGAAAGGTGGGCTGAAGCAAGAGCTAAAAGAAAGATAAGGCAGTTTCCAAAATATTTCCTCATCCCAAAGAGCCAGAGAATCAGCCAAAACTGAGTTTCCAGAGTGACATAGTGGATAAAGTTACAGCAGTGCCCTACATGCTGTTGATTCAAGGACAGCTTCCTGCCTCATTTTTCCACTTCCTTGACAACGTTATAACCTTAAACGTATCCAGGCTCCCGAAGCATTGTGGGTAGGAAGACTCGGCCTGATAGAGGCCTGGCATTCTATTGGCCAGGTAAAACGGTAGTTTCACATTAGAGATAAATTTGTTTTTAAAAAGAATTAAGGTTTGGGAAATGGCTTTCTGACTAAAGAACTTACTGTACCAACATGATGATCAGAGCTGGGATCTCCAGAGTCAAATATATGTCAGATGGGCTTCATGACGTCTTATAATTTTAGCAATGAGAGAGGTAAGACATAGGACTCCCCTCGAGAAACTGGATAGTTAGATTCTACATTCAGCAGGAGGCCTTGCATCAGAAAAAAAGATAACATGGAGAAAGACATCCAACTTTGACTTTTGACCTCTAATCACACACTAGTGTTCTCACAAACATACACTCACACATGACATCACATAAACCTGTGTGCAGAATAATATCCAATGTTAGACAGTGATCTTTGTATTCTTGTCCAGTCTGAGAAGCCTCCTATAAGTCAACACATTATTCTTATGTAAAAGTAACATGAAGTTTGTAGAATTTAAATAACTTACCAGGATCATAGAGATGAAAGCAGAGAGCAGACTATAGCCCAAGTTGATCTGGCATCCAGGGCAGACTAGAAGCTTCCTGGGATTTCTTATAATCCAGCATTAGAGCCACAGTCTTTGATCATAAAATAGAAACCACCTGCAGAGACACTGCCTGGACAGTTGTCCCTGGGACTAGATGCATTAATCTAATTTAAAAGAGTGGATAACCAAAACTGAGTTCTCTGATTTAGTTTCCAAGTCATGAAGCTGATGTTTTGAACCGCAATTGGTCAAGTGGCTAAAACTTTTCAGAGAAAATGACATCATTTGTGTTCCTATACTCAACCTAACAATTCATTCATATGCAAGCTAAGCCAAGGTATTCAAAACAGAATATAAAATAGTAATAATAATTAATAATAATAAGAAGAATACCTCATAGCATAAAATTTCTTCTTACTTTTGTGCTTCAGCCAGATAAGAAAATGTGTATATTATTTTACAGCATTAATATCAATGTCTTTCTACAAGTGGTTTGTAAACAAGGCAGCTTCTTGTCTTCTCTGCAATTCAAAAGCCCAAGATGCATTTGCTGCATTACAAGAACCCTGTGTGCTTCCCTTTGTTGGATGTTTAAAGCATATTTCAGCATTTCTTTCCCTTAAACCTTTCTATCTTCATTTTCAAAGGTGTTATATTTATTTATTTTGCTTGCTATTTGCTTTCTTCCCTTGGCAACATTTTATGTTAATTTGACCTTTGCCATGGTGTTCCTGCCATCTTTAACTTGAATCTTCTGTATTTTGCTAAGTTGGTGGCATCAGTCAGTTTTTAACCTATGTTTATGGGGATTTGCTTGTGATTTCAAATCTCAACGCAGTTCTCTGCCTTGGGGACTACGAATAAAGAAACTTCAGATTTTTGGCATGAGTTTTCTGTAAAGACAATGGGCCAGTATTGTAGTGCAGACCAATTCAAATAAATATCAAAGGAATATGTTCCTATGAGTGCATTTACGATAGACTGCCACAGGACATAGCTTAAAATAACTCTTCACATCACAATATTTATTATGTCAGAAGCAACTTAAGAATTAATTACAGCTATTAACTCCCAATTTGAAAAAGTAAAAATTTAGACAAAGGTCAGACAGTCAGAAGTCAATATCATGTGTGTGACTCAAAAAAAAACAGAAACTAAAACTAAAAAAACAAAAAAGAAACCAAACCCTCCTTTTGAATATTTGATTTTTTTTTTAGTCAGATCTATTCATACAATTTAAAATCACATAAGAGCAAAGCTGTCTTCCTACAGTGTCCTGAGTTCATAGTGTAATCTTTGTACAGATGGCATATCTGAGAATATAATAGGTACTTGAGCATAAATTTCTAGAAAGAGACAGTTTTCTTTTGTGATCTGATGGTGTATTTGGAAATCAAGAGTAAATGTGAGCATTCATCAGTCACTGGTGTTATTCTCCTGTGTTTTCCTTCTTGCTAACATAAAAAGAGATTATTAAAATGAATAGGAAAAACAGGAAGCATCCTTTATGTACTGTAGGCAGTATAAGCAACTACTGTCTGTAGAAAGAACAATAAAAACACATTTGGCCAAATATAAATTCAAAGAAGCTACCAGATATACCAGATAGTTTCTCTCTCTCTTTCTCTCTCTTCTCTCTCTCTCTCTCTCTCTCTCTCTCTCTCTCTCTCTCTCTCCATCTCTCCATCTCTCATTTCTAGTTTAGAGAAGAAAAGATAATAACTATCTGGCCTTTTGGATTTATATATAGTGTAGCATATCGAAAATTTTTAAAAAGTGTTATTTTGGTTCAAATTACTTGCACACAAAAATCAAACTTAAATTTTATTTTATTTTTAGAAACTCCATCCTTCATGTCCAAAATCTTTTGTGTTATTAGATTATATTGCTTTCTTCAAAATTGCTTTCTGGTGGGGTGAAAAAAATACCTTGGCAGTCACAAGTGCTTTCTACTCTTTCAGCAGACTCAAATTTAGCACCCACATCAGAAGCAGCACCTTGGTAGTTAGAGCTGCTACCAACTTCCAGACTTCCCACTCATCCAGGAGTTTGCTAGGATAGTTGAGGCATTTTGTTGAGAACTCTGCATTCTTTTCTATAATCTAGGTCTTGTTTGCAAGTGGCTGTAAAATTCACAAGAGTCTTAGAAACATTAAAATTGTAACATTTAGGGGCCTTTTCTTCCCACTCGAGGAACTAAAGTTGACTCACACTTCACTGTAAACAACACCTGCAGATCATTTCCCCATGTAGATTCATCATAGTCCATTTGCTAACTCTCGGGTAGAGAATGAAGTATTTTAATTGCATCGTCAGTATGCTAACACCATATCCCCAAATGTTTGCTCCTTACAACTTGGGAGAAAATGACCAGTTACTGCATACTAAGTTTGTGATTGTGTATGTGTGTGTGTGTGTGTGTGTGTGCGTTTGTATTGAGAGATATTTCTCTGAGACTTCTATACAAGATATTCAAGGTCTGCCTATACACATGCAATAAATGCACTGTCCTGTGGCTGACTTCCTTTTGCCAGCTCTCTTACTGATCAATGTGGACTGATCTGCAACAGGTTCAACCACAGCTATCACCATTTTTTGCGAAAGTTTGGAAATTTGGTTTAAATAAAATGGCTTGGATATTGGAAAGTGTTCCACTCATCAGTTACTTGATTTAAGGGACTATGAAACATTATCAGCCTTTACTTAATTTTTCCAACATTTTAAGTTAAAAGTAATGAGAACATAATCTGAAGTAATAGTCACTTCCTTTAAAATGTCTTCAGTGACCGGTGTTTTAAAACATCATGGAGAATTTATTATGAGTCTTCTTGTATAAGACACATGTTTAAACCTGGAAGTAATAATTACATTGCAGGACTTGAGAAAATCAAGTCTAAATACCTGGGAGTGCATAGTCTAGTTCACAGAAATGTAGATCAAAGTTTACATTCTGTGGGGAACAAGAAATCTGTAAAATGTTACCTCTCACAAATCATACACAAATGTGTCATGTTTGGCAGCTTTTCTAGATTGTCTTCCAAGAGCCAGAGTCAGGCGCCACTGAGAAAGATTCGGTATCCTTACATCTCGGCTTTTCAAAGACTATCTCCTAAGAAATTTTGATTTGTTTCTGTGTAGCAAAAATCAAAGAGATTAACTTCCAGAGAAGTTGCTTTGTTCAGAAAAAGTAAACTACAAACAGGAGACCTTGAAGCAAGGTGTGTTGCACAG